>VBSM01003204.1:12350947-12435646 GCA_008086735.1 Cheirogaleus medius | reverse complement strand
TCGGCGGTGGGAAGGCTGTTTCGGGGCCCTGAGTCCAGCTGCCGGAAGGAGATTTGTCAGGATGCCACAGCTGGTGCTGACAAGAGCCAGGCCTCACCCGTCTGCCTCGTCCGGAGCCCAGGGCTCTGCCCACGCTCCGTATTCCCACATGTCCCGCTTCAAATCCGCAGGAAGAGGGCTCCTCAGCCCCGCAGGGTCGAGAGCCAGGGCTTTGCGAACAGGGCAGGAAAGCCAGAGCCCGGGGGGACGGCGCTGGCTGACCCCAGAGCCCCAGGGTTGAGTCACTGGGCTGAATCATGTATCCAGTTGACCCATGTTTGTTGCTTCAGGAAAGCACCGTGATAAGGGTACGGACTCTGGAGCCCAGCGGCTCAAGTTCACGTCCCAGCTCTGTCACCTCCTAGTTCTGTGACAGTGGGCAAATTATTTGAACTTCTTCTGCCTCACGAGTGTCCTCGCATGGAAAGTGGGGTAGCAGGAGTAGCTGCTTCCCGGGTTGCTGTGAGGGGCAGCTGAGTCGTTTGGTGTCTCTGCTTAGAGCAGTGCTGGCCCGTGGCAGGTGCCACAGAAGGGTCAGCCGTCGGCATGGGAGAGGCACTGCGCCTACTAGGGGCACAGACAAGCAAGTCCCTGCCGTGGGGAGTGCAGAGGTGAGTGAGAAAGAAGAACGAGCCAACCACACCGACAAATGCAGACTTTCACCAGGATTAAGGCTCCAGGGATGCACGTGGGAGGCCTGGGCTGCTCTGAGACCCCGCAACTCAAGGACTGATCTGGTCTGGGAGGGGAGGGACGTCTTCCAGAGGCTGGGAAGGTTGATCTGAGGTCTGAAGTGCAGCGGGCGACTAGGCAAAGGGACTAGAGGAGGCTGGGGAGGGCAGCCGGCCTGGTAGGCGGTGGCGAGATTTTTGGACTTTATCCAAAGGGCGGCAGGAAGGCCTGAAAAGGATTTCAGCAGGAGTGACACGATGAGATGAGGTTTAAAAGGGCTTTGCGGGCGGCCAGTGGGGAGGCCTGAAGCTGACCCCCCGGGGCAGGGAAGGTTGGGTTCTGATGCTGGGCTGGGGCACAGGCAGGTGGGACGTGGGCCCGTGGTGCAGGTGAGTCTCTGGACCAGAGGTGAGGGCTCCAGCCAGGTGGGAAGCCAGTGCTCCCTGCACCGGGCTGGGAGGCACCTGGTCCCACTCATGGGCAGCCTGCCACCCTGTCCCTGGTCTGGCCCACTTGGTCCGCAGTGAATTAGCCAGGATGACTATGGGCCCTTGGGCACCACAGGGGACAAGTGGTCAGGAGAGGGCAGGCTTGGTAACCCAGGTGACTGCTGGCAGAGCTGGCAGCAGCTGGGGTGGAGACAGCCCTGTGGAGTTCTCAGGCCTTGGGCCCCAGCCTACTGTTCCTCTGAAAATTGAAGCAGGACATGCTCATTAAGGAAAATGTGGACAAGTCCAGAAGGTATCAAGAGGAAAGTGAGCCACCTGCGGTGGCCCTGCCCACTGATAAGCACCGAGAGCGTTGTGAGCAGCCTGTGGGCCAGGCCCTGGCCATGAACTTTATGTACTTTGCAGGGCAGATATTACCCCATCTTACAGATGAGGAAACTGAGGCCCACGTAGCTGATTAACTAGTCACATTTCTAGTAAGTGGCATAGCCACTGCTCAAACCTTCAACTGGCCTCAGAGCCAGTACTTTTAGCCACAAAACAATCTGGCCTCCAGCTCCACGGCTGTCTGTCCTTCCCCGTGTGCCATATCCGTGAGTGTGGATCTTCTTCCTCGTGGCTGGATGTCTGGGACCCTCACTGAACATGTAGTGTTGATGTTCGCCTGTGTTACCAGCTTGGCATCCACCATGCATGTAATGGTTGTGTGGTGTTCTATCAGCATCAATGTCCCATGCTTTATAGAACCTGTTCCCTCTTTATAAAAAAGTTCCATTGTTTTTCTAATATACAAACAATTTTTTTTTTTTTGAGGCAGAGTCTTGCTCTGTCACACTGGCTAGAGTGCAGTGGCATCATCATAGCTCATTGCAACCTCAAACTCCTGGGCTCAAGCGATCCTCCTGCCTCAGTCTCCTGAGTAACTGGGACTACAGGCATGCACCATGACACCCAGCTAATTTTTTTCTATTTTTAGTTGAAATGGGGGTCTCACTCTTGTTCAGGCTGGTCTCGAACTCCTGAGCTCAAGCAATCCTCCTGCCTTGGCCTCCCAAAATGCCAAGATTATAGTCACTACTCCCAGCCTATATGAGTATTATCTGGAAGAACATTATTGAATGTAAATGTTGGAATATCTAATTATTTCATTAGGATGAATCCATTAAAGTAGAGTTGCTAGCATGGACTCAGGAGTCAGAGTGCCTGAGTTTGAATCTTGGCTGGGTGTATGACTTTGGGCAAGGTACTTAAACTCTCAGGGCCTCAGTTTCCACTTCTGTAAAGTGGGGATAATCAGAGTTCATGCCTCATAGGATTATTGTGAGGATTAAGCTATCTGTGTGTGTGTATATTTATATATGTATATATACCAAGACACCTATGTGTGTACATATACATGCATGCAGACGTATGTGTGATTTACAATACGCTTTGCACGTAAGAGCTTTATGAGTGTTTAGTGATTATTTTATTAGCAATTACCTCCTAGAAAGTTTGAACCAATTCATGCTGCTGCAAGCATCGGAGGAGGATAGTTTTAGAAAGAAGATAATTCCTTATTGTTTTCACTTCCCTTCATTGGCCATCAATGAGATGAATGTTTTTCTTGCATCTGTTTTCCATTTGAACTTCACCACTTATGAATTGATTTATTTTGGGGGGTTGGGATGTTGTCAGTTATTATTGATTTGTAAAATTTATTTATATTTACATATTAAGGTTATTAAGGCTTCATCTACCTTACATATATTTTCTAGTTTGTTGTTGGACTGTCAATAGTATTTATGATTTTCACCAATGGAAGTATTATCCTTTTTTTTTTTAATAATCTGTCAGATAATTTGGACAGGGCTCTACTGATGTGTAAAATTTATGGTTCTTTCCTTTTGTACTTGCAATGTTTTTCCCATTTTAAGATCAGATAGCTATTCAGTTATATACCTTGTCATTTCATAATATAATTTGTACTCTTAAAATTTTTAAACCATCTGGAATTAATCTTAATGAGGGGAGTGGTTATGAGGTTGGGCTTTAACATTATTTTCCCCACAATAGTTAACTATATTTATTACACAATATTTCTTCCACTATTTATGATATGATAGACAAGGGTTTCTCTTACAGGCCATTCTATTATGTTTCGTTGTTTATTTTTATGCTAGTAAAATACTGTTTTATATGACATTTACTATCTTTATACTATTTGCCTCCCCTCTTCTCTTCATTTAAAATATTTCTGACTATTCTGTCAGATGAACTTTATGCCTATCTTAACAATTTCCTTTAAAAAAAAACCCTCTTGGAATTCTTACTGGCATTGTATGGAATGTATGTATTTGAGGAGAGTTAACATCTTTAAAACATTAAGTTTTCTTTTCTACAAGCATGGCATGCCTTCTCATTCGGTCGAATTTTTACGATGTCTCTTAGTAAACTTTTAGTTTTTATTGCATAAGCCCTGCACATTTCTTATTAAGTTTGTACTTAGAAATTTTAAATTTTTGTTGTTGTTATGAATGAAATATTCTTCCCTATGGTATTTTCTAGCTGGTTCTCAGCTATTAAAGAGAACTTTTGATTTTTGTATTTTTTTACATTTTGTGTTTAATTTACAGCTACCTCCCCTTACTGAATTATCTTATTAGTTCTGATAGTATTTAAGTTAGTTCTTCTGGATTTTCAAGATAAACATTCGTATTGTGTGGAAAAAAAGAACATATTTATGTCTCCTTTTTCTCAAAGGTTAGTAGTTCTTATTTCTTTTTCTTATCTTATTGCATTGGCCAGACATTCTAGACCCATGAAATAGTAGTGGTGATAGTGGGAGGCCCCGTGAAACTTCAGAGGAAGTTTCGAGCTGAAGCCAGATCTGACCCAATCCTAGTCCTCCTGTCATCTCCTGAGACTCCATTCACTCATTTGCTCATTTTGTGAAATGGTTTATGATGCCTTCTCGGGGCCACCTCCTGTGCTGGGTACTTGAAGTCAGAGATGACTTACACAGGGGGCTTCCAGCCCCAAATTTCCCAATCCTTTGTGATCAATTCCTCCTTTGTCTCAGTCCCTCTCTGGGCTTCAGGCACCCAAGCCTTCCACTCTCTCCACCTCCCAACCCTACCTACAAGAAAGGAACGTGACATAGTTGCCATTCCTGCTATGTACTTCGCTCTTACGGTTCCCATCTGTCCTCTAGTCCCACACGGCTCTGTCAATGAGTCCAGGCCAAGTCCACTGTTTCCAACGCAGAGAGGGGAAGTGGCTTGCTCGAGGTCACGCAGGATTGTTGGCCGGAAAGCTGGGTCTGGCATCCAGATTCTTATCTTCATCAGGGTGCAAATGATTATTTAGACTTTGTATATTCCTATATCTCTCACTGGGGCATTTGTAGGAGTCTGGCTGGGAAGACACACAGACTTCTGTATCCCAGAAGTCGTCCTTTCACCTGACCAGGCACCTGCGCATCCCTTGAGCTGCGTCTTAATCCAGCTCCTCCTGTCCTCCTCCTGCCTCAGCTCAGCGGTAGCTCCCTTCTGGGATTGACCCTCAGTTTCCCCGATGTTCTCCCAACTTCCTCTTGCCCTCTACTTTTCATAGGACTGTAGTGTTCATCTCCAGCACATTAACATGTAAAGAGCTTGGGCTCTGGGACCAGATGCCTGAGTCCACTTCCTACTTACTAATTGCGTGACCTTGGACAAGTGACTGGTTCTTGCTGTGCCTTAGTTTGCTCTCCTATAAAATGGGGATAGTGATAGTCATTACCTTAGAGGTTTGGAGGATTAAGGAAGTTCATGTGTGTCCAGGGCTTAGGAGAGCACTCGGTCAGTGCTAGTGCCTGTTGTCATGGCCAGGCCCTCTGGCTTCTCCCTCGGGAGTCCCCCGTGTCTTTTTCCCACTGTGGCATTCCCTGTGTTCGGCTCATCTCGAAGCTTGGCTTGCAGTGGATGTGTGATAAATATCTGGACTTGTTAACATTGTACTGGGACGGAGATCACCTCACTGTGCTGGCTGAGGCTGCAGAGAGAAATCCATAAGGAACTAAAATGCCCTGGGTACGGACCTCAGGCAAGGGAGCAAGTCTGTCATCTCTTTGGGTCTCAGTTTCCCCATTTTATGAAATGACAGAATGGGATACACAAAGGCCCACCCTGAGGAAGCTTGCTAAGCCCAACTCCTCTATCAGCTGCAGAGCGAGGTGGGCCAGGGCGGGGTGAGGAGAAGCTGCTGTCCTTTTTTGGCCATTGGAATCCTCGGTAGCCCTGGGCCCAGCCTTGCATCGCGGACATAAAAGGCATTGAGCTGGGCTTCTGGGCAGCCGAGGGTGGGACAGTGCCCACGCGGAGAAGCTGCAGTGCCATGTGGGTCCCAGAGGTGGGGCTCTGCAGAAGAAGTGACCTGGAGGGGCCAGGTACACAGAGAGTTGGGTTTCTGGGGGCCTTCAGCCCGGGGCAACTACAAGAAGGGAGGGGACATGTGGGAGAAGCATCCGGGTTCCTCATTTGCAAATGAGGGCTTGGAAGTCAGACCTAACCTGGGGCCTTAGTCAGCCTCTGCCTCTTACCTGCTGGGTCAGCCCAGGTGGGACTTAGTGTCACTGAACCTGTCTTTGTCCTTCCCTGGAACAAGCCGATGATGTGAGGTCTAAAGAAGTTGGTGCATAAAGTATCTGCGCATAGTAGGTGAGCATCGAAAGGCTCTTTCTTCCCTCTTGGAGGCTCCTTCCAGTTCAGAATGCAATGATTTCTGGCGGAGAGTGACCGAGTCAGGATTTGGAAGGTCTGTGTTCTAAGGAAGAAAAGAACCAAGTGGGAATTAATTAAAGTTGGCCAGACCACCTCTACCATGTGTCACGGCCATTGTCCCACTGGCTCCTTGCCTAGAAACCTGGGAAGTGTGTGTGTGTGTGCGCACATGTGCTGCGTGGCCCCCGTCTTCAAGGTGAGGAATCTGAGGCTCAGAGAGGTGAGATGACTTGCCTGAAGTCCACTGTGCGTCTGTGGCAGGTCCAGGACTCTGTGGCAGGACTTCTGACTCTGGGCCCAGTGGAGGCTGGGAGGGGAGGGACCTCAGGGTGTTAGGGGCAGGCCCAGGGATTAGGACCTGTTAGAAGGTGACAGGGGGGTGGACCGACTTTCCAAAGGGCTGTTTCCCGAGTCATTTAACCAGCTTGGCCGAGTGGGAGGAGCCAGGGCCTGCGGCTCTCTTCTCTGCCCTGTAAGAGATGTGGCTGGTGAACTCCGGGACACCCTTTCCTGAGCCCCACGCTCTTAGGATCCAGGATCCGTGTGATGGGGACTGGCCCATATGCAAGGCACAAAGAGAGCTTGCCTCTGACTGGGGACCCGCTGCTTGTCAATTTCTCTCCAATACGCTGCCCGTTCTAACTCATCAGGTCCCAGGGCGTCCCAGAACACAGGTCTCGGAGCCGCAAATTCAGGGTTCTTGTCTCAGCGCTGCCATCTTGGGGTCTCAGAAAGTCCCTTTCCTTCTCCTGGCCTCAGTTTCCCCGGTATTATGAGGGTAGTATGAGGGTAGTAATGTGTCCCTTGCCTACTTCATCTCAGGCTATCGTGGGAATCTAATGAGGTGAGGGATGTTGCAAACTGTGAAGGGCTGTACATAGAATTAAGTGCATTGAGCTGTTAGCACACAGACGTTAGCGCACTCTTAGGTCGTTAGAGACCAAGGTACACATCAGCATTCTAGAAAACTGGAAAGTATCGACGTGCCTCTTGGACGTGTCTCTCAGAAAGTCCTGAGAGCCCAGGGGAACAAGCCAGGAGATGGTCCTAGCGACACGCACAGGCAAGGACTGGCCACCTGTGCGGTGAGCCCAGAGTTGGGCAAGTCAGTTGGGGATGGCACATTCCAGCTGCATCTTGAAGAACGTTTGTGGTTTGGCTGATGGTGATTGGAGAAGGGTTTTCTGGGCAGAGGTGACTGCCAGAGCAAGAGACTGGCAGCAGGACAGGCTGAGTGAGGAGTGGGCTATGGCGGGGGGACAGAGCGGAGGGGCTTTCTCTGTGGCTTTGGCTAGGGAAGGAGAGCTTAATCTGGATAGGATGGCTGGGGCTGGCTTACAGGAGACTTGGGACACCTTTGTTATCATGCAGGCAGCGGGGAGCTATGGAAGGTGTTAGAGCAGTGGAGTAATGGAATTGGAGAAGAGCCCTCTGGAGGTGTGTGAATTGGGGGATGGGCAGGGAAGCATTTAAGCAGGGGAACAGGGCTTTGAGCCGAGTTTGGGGAGAAATATCCTCTCTAGATGACTTGGTGGCCAAAGTGGAATTGTTTTCGTTTCAGGGACAGAAAGGGGACCCCGGGCTCTCACCAGGAAAGGCCTACGATGGGGCAAAGGTAGGTTTCCAGGGACCCCGGTGGTCAGGGAAGAGGGGGAGAGGACCGTAGTGACACCAGCACACCCCGCGGCAAGCTACCCTGGCAGAGGCAGGGAGGGGGAAAATCTGGGACGGTCAGGATATGGTTTGTTTTTTTTCCTGAAGTCCTTCAGCCTCTCCCAACACCAAACCTAAGGTTTTGCCCAGCCCCCTTCTTCGTGGTGTGCAACCAACAAAACTGGCAAAAGATTTTGCCTGTGGAGACACCCTTGGTGAATGTCCATTTGCCTGTTGCCCTACATGGCTTTCTGCAGGGCCTTCTAGATGACCCTGGGCATCCATAAGCTTCTTGGGTAGCACACGCCCAGGAAGCTTCCAACAGACAAAGTGCCGCCTGAAGTTGTTAATTCTAGCAGACAAGCCTGTGGGTTTCTAGGAGATGGGCAGATAGTCAGGGCTCCCTAGCTCTGAGGGGCTGTGAGACTAGAAAGTTCACCCAGGGAAAAGAAAACACTTTGGCCAACGGCCTCCATCCATCCCTGCGGCATCCACCCCGTAAACTGAGCAAGGGACCTGGAAAGAGTGTGGAACGGGCGGGAAGAGGGAGCCCAGAATTCCAGGTGAAGTGGTCCAGTGTCTCAGACACACACACCCTGGAAGCTCGGGTCTGTCTGGCTTCTTCTGTATGTGGCCCAAGAGCCATCCTGATAGAGCACTGCTGCTTAACCCAGCCCCATGTGCTTGGGCGCCTAGAAGTGGCTGCTTCTTTTGATTGCCCCAAGGCACGGGTGGCTCATTGCTTTACATCCTCCCTGCTAAGTGTTTTCATTCAGCAAACATTTTCTAGGTGACCTAGAGTCCCCAAACAGTGTCCACATGTACTCTCATCTGATCCTCATCTTAGCCTTATCTGCCAGGGCAGATGGGCCCAGCTTACAGATGAGAAAACAGAGGCCTTAGGTGGGGCTGGCTTGCTGGAGGTCACGCAGCAGAATAGCAGAATGGAATTTGTACCCAGGGGCCTGGGCTTCTCTCCTGCTCCTGCGTGGCCTACTTGCAGGTCTTGGAGTAAAATCCTAGAAACGCCCCTACTGGGCGACCACCCTGCCCAGCAATGGGCAGGCATCTCTGGAACGCAGGGAGAGAGAGCTGATCGCTATGGGACAGACGAGGCCCATGTGTCCTCAGGAGCGTGGTTTTCAAACACGGTTTTAGTGTCGGAGCCCATTCTCCACACGGCATCTTCTGCCGCAGCCCAAGATGTGAAGTAGGCGAAGTGGGCTACTGAGTGCAGCAGGAGGGACTGGGGACGCTGCCCCCTCTCCTGATCTCACCGCGCCGGGCAGCCCCGGGTCTCCTCTGGGGCCTCTCGTCCTCCACGAAGCCCGTCTGGAAACAGCCGGCCATTGGAGGTCACGCATCCAACTAAATGGGTGTCTCTGCTCCTGTTCCCCCACCTCACTGCCTTCTCTGTGTCTTGCAGGGTGACACGGGCTTGCCTGGGCTCTTCGGGAACGCAGGACCTCCGGGACGAAAGGTACACCTCGGTTTTGGTGCTTTGCCTTGCCCAGTGGGCTTCCTAGCGCAAGGAGAGCCGCAGCCCCCGCCGCTCCTCAGCCCCAGCCCACTCCCTCGGGTGCAGGGCGTGTGGTGGGGTGAGGCAGGTTTGGGGGGCTGTGCTTGCTGGGGGCAGGGGGCACCTTGGCTCGGAGTAGGTGCCTCCCACTGTGGTTAATGAGGCATGACCGGAAGTGGCCCCACGTTGGCCTCGGCTTCCCCACCCGCTGGCTGCATGGCCTGTGGCCTGCGCGTCCCTTCTCAGCCTCAGCCTCCTCCTCCATGAGATGGTGACAGTGACCCCCACTCCGCCCCTGCCCCAGCCTGGGGCTGTCTGACCCCGGAGTGAGGCCTACAGCAGCGCCGTTGCAGGGGTGGGCTCGGGGTGAGGGGGACCCGGGTCCTACTCCTGCCATTTCCTGGTTGGGTGACCTTGGGCAAGGCAGTGACCCCCTGAGTCTAACATTTGCTCGCGCTGATGTGCTGCAGGTGACGGGGATGCTCTGTAAAGGCAGTGAGGACACTCTGGCTGTTGTTATGTCACACCCATCCCATGTCCTCTTCATCCATGCGGCGGGAGGTGGGGGTTACTTCCCCAAATGCCTGTGGGGGGACAGGCTGCCGGGTCACAGGTCGGGGGTCTCTGGCTTACAGTGCCCCTGGGTTCCTCTCCAGCCTCTGGTCCTTCAGCACTCTACTGTGGCTGTGCCCCCTCCAGGAAGCCCTCCTGGAGCTCCCGGCTTCAGGCCATGAGCCTCCACTCTGCTCAAGGGCGCTCAGCCCATCTCAGCTTAGCTATTTTCAGCCCCGAGCGTGCCTCGGTAACCAGATGTGCAAATCCGGCTCTTGCTCTCTACTGAGCCTAGCGCGGGGCCTGCGCGTAGCAGGTGTTCAGGAAATGGGAGGGCGATGCAGGCCAAGAGTCAGTTGCCTTTTGCAGGAAAGCCCGCCACTGCTGATGGGTTGTCCAGTAGACACACCGGCCTAGCGCCGTGGCTCAAGCTTCCTCCGCCCTGGCTCCCAGCTGTGGCCACAGCTGCCCCTCTCTGGGCCATCTGGTTCTCATCTGGACAGCTGTGGTGTCTTCTGGCTCCATCTTGTCTTTGCCTCGAGAGCCCCATGACACAGGAGGACTTGGAGGACCACGTCCCCCAGCCCCTTCTCCATTCCCCATGGCCAGAGCAGGGCACACCCCCAGTAAGAGGCCAGCCCCAGACAGTGGCTGCCTGTGAGCTGGGAAACATGGCCTTTTCTGGCTCAGTGAACACGAGGGGACTCCCTCTCCCCACGCACTTCCCTTCTGGGCTCTAGCACTTTCTGATGGATGAGGTGTGAGTGGAACAGGCTCCTTCCATTCCTGGCTCATAAAGCAGCCGGTGGTGGTCTCGCTCTGCGTGGGGGTGGCAGTCTAGCAGAGGTGGCAGGAGATGGGGAAACCCTGCCTGGGGTTCCAGGGCTCCTCGCACTCAGCAGATGTTCAAGGAGACCAGGAGCCCCCAACTAAGAGCAGCCGGCTACCTGAGCTGGGGGGGCACGGCTTTTCTCACTTAAGGAAGAGCCTCTGTGCCGTTGGAGAACTATTTGGCAAAGCCATTTGCTCTGATCCCCGACTGGCCCTGGCCCAGGCACACACGGAGGAGTTTGCTCTGTGGCATGCCGGCGTCACCCACTCACGGAGGGTGCTAGGCAGGGTGTTGGGGAGCTCAGGGCCCATGGCAGGGACCCCTGTGTGGTGGGGTGGGGGGGTCAAAGAAGAAGACCAGTGGGGTGGGCTCCATGCCTGGAATCACCACTGTAAGCCGTCTCTCCTCCCACATGCATCTTTGGTGACAAAAGTAGCCACTTTGCCCTGATCCTTGAGCGTGGCTTTTCTGCACGATCTCTTGTGGGGAGCCCTGGGAGAGAAGGGACACGGGTGGCTAAGAGGTGAGGTCGGCTTCCTCTTTGCTCACTGGCAGGCTGAATGCTGTGTCACTCTGATATGCTACCAATAATCCTATTCATTCATTTACGCAACAAGAATTATTGAATGCTTACCGTGCGCCAGGCACTGAGCTGAACAAATGGACAAAAGTCCCTGCCCCACAGAGCTTGCATCCTTGGGAGGGGGGAGACAGACAACAAAAAGAGAAAACAGTAAAAATAGAAGGTGTGTTATAAGGTGGGAAGGGCTATGGAGAAAAGTAGGCAGGAGAAAGAGTTTGGGTTGGGAGAGCTCTGATATTAGACAGTGTGGCAGATCAGAGGTGGCAGAAAGGGTTACTGTCCCTTCTCGCAGTAGCCTTGCAGTAGCCTCCAAGAGTTAGGCAGTATTATGCCCATTTTACAGCTGAGAAAACTGAGGTCCAAATAGGTCTCATTCATTCACTCTCTCGTTCATTCATTCTTCTAGCCATTCAACAAATATGACCTATGTACCAGGCCTTGTGCTGACACTGGTGTTAAATGACAAATGAGATCACCGAGGGCTTCGTGGAGGGTGCCATCTGTAGCAATGGTTCCCAGCCCCACTGTGCACTAGAACCAGCTGGGAGCTTGCACCCCCTCGGGGGATCTGGTTCAATTGGTCTGAGAGTGGGACCTAGGCATCAGAGGCTCTAAAGCCCCCCAGTGGCTCCCATGGTAGCCAAGACTGAGAGCCACCGGTTGGTTTAATGCAAGTACCTTCCACGAGTCACTGAGCCACAGGGTGGGGATTTGCACCCAGCTCTTCTGACCCTCAAGCCCTTTCCATCACCACAAGGCTGGTTAAAACAGCTTCTCAAACAAGATAGAGGGCCCATCAAGTGGAAAAGAGGCTGCCTGTTCGGAAAGGTTTGTTTCTGTGCCGCCTGCCTGGAATGCGTGCTGCAGGACAGTGCTGGGCACACAGAGCAGGGCAGGTAGAGCCAGGTGGGACCCTGGCTCCGTCCCTCTGCTGCCACGTGAGCCTGGGCACATGGCCTCGCCGAGCTGAGCCTCTGCTGCCTCCTGGGGTGGTGGGAGGGCTGAGCGAGGTGTTACGTCCCGAGCACCCTGCACAGGTCTGGCACGTGGGAGGCACTTCGCAAGTGTCGGTTGAATGAATGAATGAATGATCGTGATGCTTATGTGAACCACCCTCTGCTGCTGAGAAGGCTGCCAGAACCCCACTGGCACCCGCTGTGATCTCTAGTCTAACCCTCCTGCCCTCCTTCCTGTAGACCAGCGGTTCTCAACCCAGGGTGTTTTGCCCCCCAGGGAGCAGTTAGCAATGTCTGCAGACATTTTTGCTTATTACGGCTGGGAGTCGGGTGCTATTAGCTTCTAATGAGCAGAAGCTAGAGATACTGCTGAACATCCTACAATGCGCAGGGGAGGCCCCCACCCACACACCACACAAAGACGGATCCAGCCCACGATGCCGAGGTTGAGAAGCCCTGCTGCGTAGAAACCCTCACTCCGTCCAGTCCCGCGTGCCCCGGGCCCGCCTGCTCTCTGTGTCTGCTCCTGCCCGGCCCTCCCCTGGCACACTCTCCCCTCCACACTCATCTTCACAGATCTGGCCCTTGCATCTGTTTCCAAATGCCATCTTCTCCAAGTGCGTCTCTCCAGCACCTCCAGGCAGAAGTCACGCCTCCCAGCCAGACGTGGTGGCATGTGCCTGTGGCCTCAGCTACTTGAGAGGATTGCTTGAGCCCAGGAGTTCAAGGCTAACCTGGGCAATATAGCCAGACCCATCTCTCTCTGAAAAAAAAAGGGAAAACAAATTTCACGCCTCCATTCTCTGACCATCCAGCCCACTTTCTTAGCTGCTTTGGGACTCTGCGCTTTCTGGCTGGTGGGCAAACCCACTGGTGGCCTCAGCACATTGCTCAGACTGGAGCAAGTACACAGAGGACTGGACCCAACCTGTTCATCTTTGTTTCCTACGTGGGCTTAGCACAGCACTGGACACATCCACCTGCTCCCTCCCACACCTCCTTTTCTCCCCACGTCTGGTGAGCATCACTCATTGATCTTTCTTAACACACTGCCCCAGGTCGATGAGACTCATGGAACGAAATTGGTACTCAAGTTGAAACTGACTTGCTCTTTCCAGCCTGGCTTCCCCGTGGCTCCCTCCGGCTACCCGCACCCTGTCTATGCCGCCTGAATTGGCCCCTGTCTGTGGGAAGCTGTAATGAAATGGGAGGGCAGAGGGGGTCATCTGGGAGCACTTCTGAGAGCACGTGATTGTCGCTGCCTGCGACAATCTCCTGCTTTTTGCAGAACTGCCTGCTCTGCCTGAGTATGGCACCCCTGGTTCCATGGAGCCCCTCTTGAGAATCTTGTAGGCTCTCCTGCTGCAGCGCTGCTCTGGGCTTCTGCTGCCCCGTGCCTACTGGCCTCTTTCCTGACCCACCCTGTCTTCTCTCCAAGCCTGCTCCTCCCTCCAGCCTCAGTTTACACTGCTGCTGCCTCCGGAGGGTGCGTCTACACTCTCCTAGGACTCGCTGCTTCTCCTTCCTTCCATAATGTGTGTTTAATGCCCAACACATCCCCTTCTAGAAGGTAGGGTGAGTGTGTTTGGTTCATCAGTGTATCCCTAGTGCCCAGGGTCTTGGTCATTGTTGGGGCTCAGCAAATACTTGTTGAATGAATGAATGAACAACTGGATGAATGAATGAGCCATACAGAAAGGACACCTTCCTGCCCTGGCCTGCCTCAGCTGTCCACTGAGCACTGAGCAGAGCAGAGGGTGGTGTCACACACCTGGCTGTGTCATGATGGACTGTGCGAGTTTCGGAATCCTACAGCATCTCAGCCAACAGGACATTTCGAGAGCCCAGCTGGGGAAACTGAGGCCCAGAGAGGTGCCTTATCTACTATCATGTGAGAAGTCCCTCTGTCTCTTGCATGTGTTTCTTCCTCTTTGATTCTGGCTGCCCTGCTGACTCCCCAGTGCGGGGTGTGCACGGCCAAGGTGGCAGGTAAGCTCAGTAGGAAGTGTCGTGGAGAATAGGCGAGTTGGGTCTGTTCCATGTTGCTACGAGGGAAGCCAAGGCCTTCCACAGGCCGCGCTAGAGCCTGGGTGGACAGCTGAAGTCTGAGCACACACTGGTCCCCAGGACCCCCAGGCCAGGACAGGACCCCTCCCCTCCCTGCCCAAAGCCCAAATAGCATCCCAGCCAGACGGGGAGACGGTCTGCAGCAACAGTGAGGTGATGTCTGGTTCCTCCCTGTGCATTGTAAGCAATGATTAATCTGGCTCCCAAACCAAAACATAGACCGAGTGCTATTCTAAACACGGGTCCTGTGGAGACCCGCCTGTGGGGCAGCCAGAGGCCCCTTGCAGACACCCTGGTCCCTGGAGCTCCCCGAAGCATTCCCTCTCCCCCAGTACCGCTCAGGCACCGATCATAAACTGGGAAAGCACTGCCCTTGGGTCCACCTTGCGGTCAGTGCCCGCCCCATAATTGCTGGGGCCCTGGAGAAGATAATGGCTTGGATTCCTCCAGGACCTGGGGCCCTGTCATTTGGAGCTATTTGCTGGCCCCGGTTTGATAAACACCATTAAGGTGCTTCCAGGGAGCACGGGCGCCTCCCCCTCCCACCTTGGCTATGCTCGGTCTCTGCAGCTCTTGACCATCCAGAGGAAGCTGGGGTGTTCAGGGCAATGGTCAAGGCCCTTCCGCATTCACTGATCAGGGGAGACCTAGGAACTGTGGTCTTATGGACAAAGCACAGCCCGGTGGGTCTGGAGTCCCAGGGAAGAGTCTGGGCTTGGCAGTCACTTGCCAAGTAACTGTGGACAAGTCCCTTCCCCTCTCTGAGCCTTAGTCTCCCAGTCTGTCCAGTGAGAAAGGAGGTTGTCAGACTGATGGCGTAGGTCCCTTCCAACTCGACACTCCAGGGTTCCATGACTGACCTCTGCCCCAGTAGTGCCTCAGTGATCTGAGAGCTTCTGTCCCGGGGAGGTGTGTCTGTAAGGGGATCTTTCCTTGGGGGCCTAGTGGCTCTTCTAGGCAGGCCTCGGGCCTCGAGAGTATGTCTCATCCCATGATTTGGTGGTTAACGACAGAGGGATTGGAGTCCCCGGCCTGGTGCAGCTGCTGAAAGCTGTGTGGCTTCGGGAAACTCTCTTTACCTCTCTGAGCCTCAGTTTTCTCAACTGGCAAATGTGCATGGCAATTCCTGCCCCCTAGGGGTGATTGCGAGGAGTTGATGGGCTGATGTATGAAGGCTTTCGTGCTTTAGGCACAGGGCCTGCCACTGTACGTGCCCCTGATGATCATTCGCTTCCTTTTAGCTGTATCCTGGGATTTCACTGGAGACAGTTCTCTGCTTCCTTTGTGAGGGGGCTAAAGAGTTGGTTTCAGCAGGGTTCTTGGTGGCTGCAGAGGAAGCCACAGGCGCTGGTGATGGCCAAGGGCCTCCTGGACCCCCTTTTGTGGTTCTCCTGGGGCCCTTGCCCTGTTATCCCATTGCCTCTTTGTAGTAACCCCATGGGGCTGTCAGACGACGGCGGAGTGAGGTTCAGAGAGGATAATTGCCCGTGCTGAGTCACACAGCCAAAGTGCAGGGCTCACTTCAGCTCTACGCTGGGAAAAGGCTTTGCTTGTTCCTCCTCATCTGCAAACTCCAAGTGGAAAAATGATGATCATGGCTATTAGTCACATCGTATCTCCTGCAGTGGTGTCTCCTGCTGCCTCTCTGACCACCCCCACCTGCCCCCACTTGTTCTATTCCTATCACATAGGCCTTCTGGTGCTTCCTCAAACCCACTCAAGAACATTGCTGCCTCAGGGCCTTTGCACCTGCTGCCCCGTGCCTGGAATGCCTTTCCTTCCCTGCCCCCTTCCCAAGACTACCACCAGCATGCAACACTGCCATGCCCTGTCCGCTCACTTTGCTTACTTTTCATAGCACCAGCCGCTTCCAGATTCTCTCTCTCTCTCTTTAATTTTATTTTTTCTTGCAGTAAAAAACCCATAACATAAAATTTACCATCTTAACCATTTCTAAATGTACAGTTCAGTAGCATTAAGTACGTTCACATTGTTGTGCAACCCATCCCCAGAACTCCTTATCTTGTAAAACTGAAATTCTGTGCTCATTAAACAACTCCCCAGGCCCCTCTCCCCACACCCCAGACATTATTTTTGTTGATTTAGTTTTTATAGTTCCTTAATGAGAACGTAAACTCCATTCCAGCAAAGGACGTGTCTGTCTCGTTCTTCCTGTGCCTAGAACGGTGCCGGCGCATGCAAGCTCCGTAACTATTTATGGGAAGAATGAATGAAAAATGAAGATCGTGGTGATAACAGCAGCTGGTCGTTACGGGGCCCTTGAATTCAGCGCCAAATACGGTGCGAGGTGCTTTGCATGCCGTATATCATGCAATCCCTGCTCCATCTTTATACCCCCACTTCATAATTGGGGTAAAGGAGGCTCAGGGAGGTGAAGTCATTGGCTCTGGGCGACCCCGCAGCGTTGGAAACCAGATCAGTCTGAAAGAAGAGATTGTAATCACGGCCCGCGCCCACCGGGGAGGAGAGCGCTCGCCCCAGGTGGAAGCATCTCACCAGCCGCGTTGCATCCGTCTCCACGGGCCCTGGGTCTGAGATGCTATCGTGTCGCGGAGGGGTCTTGAGGCGTGAGTAGGTGCAGAAGGAATGCTCGTAAACTCCCCGGACCTCTCGGATCAAAGTGACTCTGCTGTTTACAATTAGGAGTCCCCGCTTCTTGGGTGTTTTTGGGGGGCGCCGAGTGTGTGTTTGTGTATGTGCACGCAGCTGCACGTGCCTGGGGATGTGCGCAAGGCTCTCAGTGTGGCCTCAGGTGTCAGAAGGATCTGGCAGTGAGTGGGTGCATCCTGCTTCTTCGCGATGGGACTCAGGGTAGGTGGCTTTAGCTCTCCAAGACTTAGTTTTCTCCGCTGTAAAATAGAGATGGTAATCACCCCCTCCACCTCACCTGGCTGTTGTAAGGGCTGGATGAAGTCATCTTCTACCTGTGCAGTCCCGGGTAAACAGCAGCGCATAGAGAGGGTCTATGGGCATGTGCACGCACATGTGTGTGTGTGTGTGTTCCAGAGTCTTGTAGTGTTTCTTTAGTCTTGTGTGTATTTTAGACTCTAGGGCAGTCTTAGAATTCCAGGGTTCTAAAACATCAGAGCTGAAGGGGACTCAGAGTTCTAACTCCCCCATCTGAGGTCCAGAGAAGGGCAGTAACCCACCCACAGATGCACAGCAAGTCAGGGACACGGGATGTTCTGGGGATGAGTGTGTGGTCACCCTGTCTGAATGGGAGCCCTTTCCTTGCTCTTATTTTCACAACAGCCCCAAGCTGATGGAAGCTTGAAGTCACAGGTTTCCCTCAGAGACCTCCTAACCCATGAAGTGGCTCAGGTGGTCTTGATCCTTGACCTTGATCCTCTTGATCCTCTTGATCCAGCTTGATCCTCTTGACCTAGAGCTCTGGCTCAGACCTGCCTTAGACCGTGGCAGAGGGGCCATGGGGACAGAGGGTCAAGGGTGGTATTGGGGTGTTGCCAGAGTCCTTCTCGATCTGTACTTGGGTGGCCTCTTCCTCCCTGGAAGAGGAGCCGGGACCGGTGGGAGGAAGGGAGGCAGCTGTTTGGGTGGCTAGATGTGGCCACGTGTGCTGGAGCAGGCCCTGACAGGGGCGGGAGTCCCGGCGTCTCGTGGTGATTGAGCGCATCCCAGACCTCGGTCCACGCCATGCACTGGCAAACCCTTCCGTCCCTGAGAGACGGTCTTCCTCTCTCTCTGCATTCAGAAAAGGAATGAATGGTTGGGACACAGTGTCACTTGGTCACAGTTGCTGTGTCCCAGTTTAGCTTAGAAACTCTGCCAAAGAAGCGAAGGACTCCCCCGATGTCTTCTGGCCTAGGAAGTCTTGAGAGCAGAAATGAAGTCGTAGGAAGCTGCTGAGCCTCACACAGTGTCCGCATCCACTTGCGGAGTGTTCGCTGAGCACACACTCCGTCCCTGACAGCCACACGCAGTGCTGACCAGGGCAGGCAGGGAGCCTGGGCCTGCAGGCCCGGTGTGTCTTCCCTGCCTGATGTGTTTCTTCCCCCACAGGGACACAAGGGCTACCCTGGACCGACGGGGCACCCCGGAGAACAGGTGAGGCCTCAGTCTCCGCCTGCCTCTGCCTCCTCCCTGGACCCTGCTCCCCGAGCAAGCCCAGAGCCAGGCTGTCCTGCCTCCCATCCTGCTGGGGCTCCCAGCCCAGCACAGGCCGCCTCGCCTCTCCCCCGGCCACATCTGCCTGAGAGAGCCAGAGTCCACGCCGGCCCGGTGCTGGCACGAGCCACTCAGCTCTGTCCAGAGCCATCAATAGCTGGCCTGTTCCGGGCGATGTTAGGGGATATTATACATGCCGCCACGGGGTTTGCAGGAATTTTGGCCGCCCTGGCTCAAGTCAAACAGCAGCCATGCCAGCACGGGACAGCCAGCCAGGCCTCCGAGTGATTTCTTATTCCTGGACTGCAAGCAGAGGGGTTTTTGTCCCTCCAAGCTGGTCTGACCGGTTCCACAGAGAGGTGGGCTTGGGGGCGTCCCCTTCCTCCTGTTTCATCTCACATTCCTGCCCCGTCTTTGTTCATTGTCAGCCCCGGCCCCCCACCACCCCCAGACACAGAGCTGGGCAGGGTCCCTCCTTTCCTTATGTTCCTCTCTGTTCCTTTGCAGGGGCAGCCGGGACCTGAGGGCAGCCCAGGGGCCAAAGGTTACCCTGGCAGGCAGGTGCAGTATATGGCTTCTGGAAGCTCTGTGGCCATGGTGGTGTGGAGATGGCCATGGTGCCCCAGGCAGAGGGAGGTGGTGGGCTGGGGGCCAAGGAAATGCACCTGCCGGGCAGACCCTAAAGAAAGGGCTGTGGAGGGGCTGGGCCAAGGAAGCTCTCTTGGCAGGTGGCGGGACAGGGCTGCTCAGTAAGGGGGGTCCTGGTTCTGGGGGCTCCTCCTACTCAGTCTGCCCCCAAGCCTCCTCCCCAGGACCCTGGTGCTGGGGGGCTCAGGATGGAGACTGTGGGTCCAGCCCCACCCCCATCTGACAGAGGGAACAGCTGAGGCCCAAAGCGATAGGACTCGCCCAGGGCTTGGCAGCAGGTAGAGCATTTCCACATGTCCTTGCTCTTCTGTCTCTTGTGTTTCAGGGGTTACCTGGACCTGTAGGAGACCCTGGCCCCAAAGGCAGCCGGGTAAGTGGTCCTTGGCCAGGGCCACAGCAGTGGGGCTTGGGTGGGCATCTCCTGTCCCTCCGGTGGGCTGGGTGAGATGTCAGGGCTGTCAGGCCTCCCACTTGGGTGCTCCCGGGAGACCAGAGGGGCAGCCCCAGGGGTTCCGGTGATGGGGGACCCTTGAGCCAGGTGAGCCGGCTTGGTCCCTGTGGTCGGGCAGTCTGGGCAGGAAGTCTCTGCCGGGGTTCTACCACGGCCCGGCTGCAGACAAGTAGGCATTTGCTTGCTGTGTCCCCCGAGTCCTCCCGAGCCACCAGGGACCAATTGCCTGTCCCTGGAATCTTCAAAGGCCTCTTCCTGCTCTTAGCTGAGGGCTGGAGGGCCACCCTTCTTGGAGGGCGGTGGTGTCTGGTGGGTGCATGTTGCCCAGGCATGGAGGCTGGGGAAGCTTCCTGATCTCCGCTTCCCTCAGGGCACCCATGGAGCAAACCCTGAGTGGCTGTCAGCCTCAGTTTGCCTGTCTTTACAATGGGTGGTGCCCACCCTGCCTCTAGCCTGGTTATGGGGGTGCCGGGGATTTGACAGCAAGTGCCGCTGAGGAGGGGGCCCCCAGGTAGGGGCTCCCATGTGGGTCGTGGGGAGGTGGAGGAGGTGCTGGGTGAACTGAATGGGTAAGCGGAGTTGGAAAGCCCAGGAGCTGATCTGCTGGAATCCTCCCTTCTACCTACAAAGAAACTGGGTTCGTGTTGGGGACCGGACAGCCCCAGCCCACGCTGCAGGCCCAAGGTGGAGCTGGCACGAGGACCCAGGTGTTCTGAGGCCTGGGCTCCTGCCTGTCCGGGAACACTCAGCAAGTGGGTCACACAGTCCTCTGTCAGGTCAGGGCAGGTCGTGTGTGACAGGCCCTCAACCCGAGCCAGAGCTATTTATACCTTGGAGGGAGGGAGCGGTCACAACGGTGCAGGCTCCGCCCTCACCCCTGCAGGAGACTGTTGGCTGTTAGGAAGGAGAGGTGGGGAGGTGGGCGAGGGCGTGGGCAGGTGTGTTCTCCAGGAGGTTATCGTGATAGGTGGGGCCTGAGGAGGCTCCTGTCCAGGGATTCTGGGCCCCCCTTCCTTGATGCAGCTGTTCCCGTGAGCTGTAGCCCCCGAAGAAGGGCTGTCTAAGCCCAGCGAGAGAGAGAGAGGTGTTCTCAGTCCAGTCCCAGGTCTCGACCCGCCAGGAGGACAGGGCATGCTAATGACATCTGGGGCCGCTTGATTTGCCATGCTGGTGGCATCTCGAAGCCACATGGGGAGAGGGCCGTTCTGGCCCCAGCGCTCCTGTCTCCTGTGGGTCGCAGCGCCCTGGGCAGCCTGGGTGAGCCAGGGGCTGCTCCAGCTGCCCCTTCCAGCCCTGCCACCGCCAGCCTCGTATTTATGAAGCAAGTAGGGTGCAAGGTGTGGAGTCAGGATGGCTGGCTTTGAGACTTGTCTGCCATCAACCAGCTGCGGGACCTTGGGCAAGTCACGGGGCCTCTCTGAGCCCGTTTTCTCATCTGTGAATCTGGGATATAAGCCTCCTTAGAAGGGTCAGTAAATGTCCCTCTTTAACATCATGAACATTGAGCATGCTGGATGCCAAGGAGGTGGCCCGGGGGCCTCTTGGCCTTCCAGGGAGGGACAGATGATTGTAAGTCCCCAGTTGCTTGTCTGTGGGAGGCAGCATATAGCCTGACGATTTGCATTCAAATTCGGGTTCTACCACGTTCCAGCTGTGGGACCCTGGGCAAGTCACTTCACCTCTCTGGGCCCAAATGTCCTCCCCTGTACAAGGGGCTGACTAATAACACCTACTTCCTCGCGGCGTGGTGAGGACGCAGTAAGTGCTTTGGTGCGTACAAAGCACCGAGAGCCGGACCTGGCGCGTAGTTTGTGCTCAGTAACCATTAGCTTTAGTTGCAGTTCTCGCTAAGTCATTCCATGAGCGTCTAGAGTGCAGGTAGTGGTAGACGCCCTGGGCTAGGTCCCTGCCCTTGAGAGGTTCCCAGGCCAGTGAGGACGTGAAGCACGGACACAGATAACGAAGATAGGCGGGAGAAAGTGGGGAAGGTGGTAGGAGCCACCGACTCGGGTGTACACATGGCTCGGGGCTGCGGCGGGGAGGCTGCTCTGGACGCTTGCCGAGGAGAGCACACCAGAGCTGGGCTTTCAAAGATTTGGCCCTGCGGTCACAGGAGTGGGAAGAACATGCCTGGTGGAGGGGACAGTGGGTAGAGGCCGGGAGGCTGGGAGTCCGAGGCATTTGAGAGAGAGCACAGGCTTTGGAGATCTGGACCAAGGTGACCCTCGAGCTGATTAGGAGTTCACTAAGGGAGCCCCCAGCTCCGCCACTGACTAGTTGTGTCGCTTTAACTCCATAGCGTCAGTTTCGTTGTCTGTCCAGTGAAGGGGATGACAGCGAATCTGTGGGTCTTTGTGAGGGCGTATTGCATTAGCACAGGTGTGCCTGGCACAGTGCCGGCACGCTGGGACTAACCGCACTCAGGTGGCTGCTAGTGCTGGCATTAACAGCACTCAGGTGGATGTGAGCCCCACGTCCGGGACTTTCGAGGCCCGGAAGGCGCTGTGGCCGGGGCCACGGGCGCCCGTGAGCATCCCTGGGGGCGGGCAGGACTCGGTGCCCCTCTGGCACCTAACCCGGCCGAGAGCTTCCTTCCACAGGTCCTGGAGCCCCGGCACGGGGCGGGCTCCCACCGCGAGAGCCCGCGCCCTTCCCTGGCGTGAGGGTATGTGCCTTTGGACTACATCGTGGAAGCCGGCACCATGCAGTCCATGGGCATATACACTTGCCTCAAGGCCTGTGTCGTCGAGGAGCCACCGGAGCCACCGGAGCCGCCACCGCCACCAGCGAGCAAGAGGAGCCGGGGCGGGGGATGGCAGCCGCGGGCGGGTTGGGACCGGTCGGGCCGGCCACACCACCCCGCCCGACCTCTCTGACCCCCTTCTGCTCTTTCCCAGGGCTACATTGGACTCCCAGGGCTCTTCGGCCTGCCAGGGTCTGATGGCGAGCGAGTAAGTTGCTGCTTTGCTTCCTCACCCTCCACCCACCCCTGCCCGAGCAACTCGGAACCTGCCGGGCGCCAGCCTGGGGAAGGCACGGAATCCCTCCTGGAGGAGGTGCCCTTGAGTTGAGTAGGAGTCTGCTAAGGGGAAAAGTCGAGGCAGATGCGTTCCAGGCATAGGGAACAGCATGTGCGAAGTCAGGAATGTGCAATGACTTGACAAGTTTAACAGTCATCATTGCCAAAGGCGAGAGTGTTGGGACTTGAGGCTGGGGGGGCCCCTGGGTGAAGTCATGTGGGTGCTCAGGGACCAAGGTCAGGCAAGGGTCTCTATTCTGAGGGCAAAGGGAGCCTCTGAGGGCTTTCAGCAGACAAGAAACAGGCCCACTTCATAGTCTAGCTCAGGGGTCTGCAAACTTTGGCCCATGGGCCAAGTCTAGCCAGTTGTCTATTTTTGTAAATGAAGTTTTGTGGAACACGGCGTGCTCATTGGGTTCCGTATTATCTGTGGCTGCTTCCTCACTACAATGGCAGCGTCAAGTAGTTGTGACAGAGACCTTCTGGCCTGCAGAGGCAAAAATATTCACTATCTGCCCCTTTATAGAAACCATCTGCTGACCCATGTTCTGAGACAGATCAGTCCATTTTCTTGGGTAAAATGTGACTGGGCTGGAGACAGGAGGAGCAGGTGGCCGCCGTGCCAGCAGTCCAGGGACAAGGTGGGGTGCTGTGCCTAAGTAGGGGCAGCAGAGCCAGGGGGCCGTGTGGGGGGCCAGGGAGAGGGGAGATGGGGGTGGGTGCCTGTCTCTGGCTGGGCCCTGAGGTCCCTGAAGAGACGGGGACACTCAAGGGGAACAGCTCTCTGGGGAAGCTTGTGAGTCTAGTTTGGGGGGACAGTGGGTGCTACGGTTTCCTAAGGCGCCCTATCCTTCCAGACCAAGCATCTACAGCAGGGGAGCCCAGGGGATGGGGCAGGAGCTTCTAACAGCGCCCTGGCCCAGCCGTGACGTCCATTAGAAGCCCCTGTGCTGGCAGCCTTGGGACTTTCTACCCTGCCCCCTCCCAGCCTAAGCCCATATCTGGGAGGGAGCTCAGGTGTAACCTTATCAATAAGCTGAGTATGGGGACTCTTAGGAAAACAGGAGACTGAGCGTTTAGTAAGCACCTGCTGAATACAGGAGCACTGGGTGCTGTCTGTAGGCATGTCCCAAGCCTGCCATGCATCTGATGGGCAACTGGTGCCACTGCGCACGTAGCATAGATTCCAGGCCCCCTGCGACTTGCTGCTGTGGGCAGCTCTGGGGCTGGTTTGGGGCAAGCCTGGCTGTCCCTGCTGGTCTTCCGCCCTGACCTCTTCCCTCTCTCTCCCCCGCAGGGCCTGCCTGGTGTTCCTGGCAAGAGGGGCAAGATGGGTATGCCGGTAAAGATTTTCCGTGTCTATTATGCAGACTCTAGGGGGACACCCCCTCCCATGGCCATGCTGCCCGGCCACCTGCTGCCTGGCGTCTTGCGCTTCTCCCTGCTTGGCCATGGCTGTGCTTTGAGTGTGGGGGCCGGCACACGGGGCTGTCTGGGCCGCGAGTCCTGCTGCCGGAACGCTGAGTGGCTGCGGCCGGGCTAGAGCTGGGGCTTCCCTGGGCTCCGAGCCCCCTGGGGTGGCTCTTCTCTCCCTGGGGGCGACAGTGGCGCTCAGTGCAGTTCTGTGTCTGGGAGGCTTCTGTCTAGGGTATTCGTGTTTGTGGGCTGCTTGGACTGGGGGACACCAGCCCGGCCAGGTGACCCAGCTCTCATCTCCCACGCAAACTCAGTCTCCATGTTGTCTGGGTGTCACCCGCTTCACTCGTGCACACACAGGGCCAGAGAACAGTGGGGCGCATGGGCAGACCCACAGCAGGCATGACCCCAAAAGGGGCTCAGCGGTGACCCCCCAACCAACCAGCTTTGTGATTCCCCATCGTGGTAGGACATTGTCCTGTTGTTTGTACATCTGTGGGACATGAAGAAAAAGCCAAGGCACAGAAAGATTGAGTCACTCTCCCAGAGGTTTCACGATGAGTAAACAAGGGAGCCAGGACTCTAACTCAGGAGGTTTGTCCCCAGGGTCTCTGATTTCATGGGGGCTTGGGGCAGCCTCTCAGGGGCCCTGGTTGGTGGTAGTATTATAAAAATGGATTCCCTATAAACTGCCTGGAATGAAGGTCATTCCTTCCAATTATCTCATTATTCAGAAAGGGAAACTGAGGCTCGCAGAGGCAGTGTGATATGCCCAGCATCCCTCTGCCATGCCAAGGCAGGCCCAGGACTATAATTTTTGTGTCTTTCTTTCAGGCCCAACCCTTGGGTGGCTTTATGCTTGCTGCCACGGTCCTGTGGGTGGACCCCAGACCTGGAACCACTCCAGCCCCGAGTCTGGGCCTCCCCTTGCTTGTGGCTGGTGGAGAAGGGTCTGTGGGCAGGTGGGAGCCGGAGAGGCTGCTGGCGTGGGAGCCAGGGGCACTCAGAGGGGCTTGTCTCTGGTTCTGCAGCTGAGGGAGCAGGGCCCTGTGGGGGCCGAGGAGGGGGCACAAAGAAATGCAAGGCCCAGGTCCTACCCTCAAGGAGCTGACCCGGGGTCCCCATCTTCAGACGTAGGCCTCTCTGTGGCCCAACAGCCACTCTGTGCTCTGACACCTGGCTGTGGGCAGAAGTAGCACTGGATGCTCCTGGCTTCAGGGCAAAGACTTGGAGTCTGAGAGGGTTAGGCTGGCACCTGGGCCCCCCCTCACGCCAGGCGACCTTAGGCAAGGAGGTTCGTTCATTTGGTGGGTACCTGTTAACTGTCCACTATGGGCCAAGCATTGTGCTTGGTGCAGAGCAATGAATACGACCAAGTTCTCGTTTCTTGGGGCAGACAGACAATCACTGAATAGGGAAATGGAAGAATGAATGATCTAATGAATGTCAGGTAGTGCTAGATGCTGAGAGGGTTCGATAGGGTCGGTGAGTGCTGGGAGGCTGGGCTCTTGGGTAAGTTAGTCCAGAAAGTCCTCCTTACTTCATGAGAATGAGGCGAGGATGGGAACTGTGTGGCTTTCTGAGGAAGAATATTCTAGGTCTAGGTAAACAGCAAGAGCAAAGGCCCTGGGATAGGAGTATGCTTGGGTCAAACTTTCCAAACTGCTTTTTTCTCATTTGAGAAAAGGGGACAATAGTGCCTAGCTCGTGGAAACATTGTGCTTGCCACATAGTAAGTGCTCAATAAATAGTAGGTAGCATCATCGTTCCTATCTGTAGTTTCCTGGATGGCTGAGGGGCTCTCCGGACTGTGCGACTTTGGGCCAGTGGTTTCACCTTCTCTGGGTCTGGTTCCTGCAGTTTCGGCTGCCAAGTGGGAGCAGTTGACTTAGAGCATCTCAGATGGGCCCTGCTCCATCTCCCAGGCCCACCTCCAAGGCCACGGGTGGGGGGTTGATTCAGACTCCATCCTGGGAGCCTGACCAAGGGCCAGGCATTGCCAGCTTACAGATGAGGAGGAGACTGAGGCTCGGAAGCTGGATGACTGGGCCAAGGTCATGCAGCTGCTGAGAGTCAGAGCCGGGTTAGGATGCAGCGAGAGCTTCCATCTGGCCCCAGCGTGCAGCTGATGAGAGCCTGGGTTCTGGAGTCTCCGGGGCGTGGAAGAGGAAAGATGTGTGAAACCCTGGGCACATCATGCCAACTTCTCCAACAAGGCATGTCAGCAGGGCTGTGCCTCAGTTTCCCCCTTCCACTACCTCTCTTCATCCCCTCCCTTCCCCTCCCAGCAACCCTTTCATCCACCTTCTCCCCGCCACGTACCTGTATTCTTCTTGGATCTGAAAGTCATGCTGTTTGTGGCCTGGCCAAGAAGGCGGCCGCCAGTCTGGCGTGCCGGGCACCGCGACCCCGCCTGTGTGTGAGATAAGGCCGCGCGCTCATTTCTCATTCAACCAGAGCTTACTGAGTGCCTGCTGTACGCCAAGAGCTGGCGAGAATGCCGTAGCCAAAACAGACAGAAAACTTCGTTGGAACTCAGCCAGTATGTCTCCTGGCACAAAGGAATTCAGCTCATTCTCCTGACACTTCCTCTTAATAAATGCCTTGAAGTCGCCTGGCCCGAAACTTGGACAAGAAGGAAAAACCATTCACGGAAGGAGCCCCCAGCCCCACCAGGCAGATCAAGAGGTTGGGAGCACAGGCAACAGAGGGGTGGCCCTGAAGACCACCCAGAGAATGTGAGAGCCACTGGGCATGGCAGACTCGGAGGCCCAGCAAGGCAGAGACAAAGCCATAGGGACTCAGCCGATCTGAAGTCCTATAACATACATGTCAAATCGTATCTGCTGCAGACCTTGCCGAGGTGGGTGGACCAGAGTCAGGGGTATTGCATGCATAGAGGGCTGTTTGGCTGAAGAGATAGGTCATGAGTTTAAGGTTTAAGGGTGAGGACCATCAATGAACAGGATAAATGACCAGAAGAGAGCATGGCTGTGACCCTAAGTCCCCTTTAAGAGAAAAGAAGCAACATTTATTGAGGCCCTTTGTGTACATGTATTGGAACCACATGCGATTCTCCTGTTGAACTTTAGGGCAAGATTAATTATCCCTGTTTTCCAGATGAGAAAACTGAGGCTCAGATTGTCAAAGCCATTTGTCCAGAGACCAACCAAGGCTCAAACCCCCATGGCCGACAACTCCTCTCTGCTCCCTTGCTCCTTGCCTTTAAGTTCCCAAGATTCAGCCCTGACCTTGACGATGGGGTATTCCCTGGCACTGGGGTGCCAGATGAGGGTGGGTGGGAACACCCTCCTCAGCCAAGCAGCCCTCTGCCCACGCAAGACCCTTGGGAGCCGTGAAAATACCCTTGACTCTGGTCCAGCCACCGCGGCCAGCATATCGGCAAGGTCTGCATCAGATGGGATTTAATGAGTACGTAGAAGGACTTCACAGCGGCCGAGTCCCTGTGGCTTTGTCTCTGCCTCAGCTGGGCCTTTAGGGCCATCCCTCGGTTGCACATGTCCCCAAACCCTTGATCTGCCTGGTGGGGCTGGGGGCTTCTTCCGTGGATGGTTTTTCCTCCGTGTCCAAGTTTTGGGCCAGGCTATTTCTAGGCACTTACTAAGAAGAGGAAGTGTCAAGAGAATGAGCTGAATTCCTTCATGCCAGATCGCAGCTGGCCTCGTTTCTGGCGGGGCTGGTGATGATTTCGCTGTAGTCAGTGTTTCCCCAGCAGGCAAAACCTTGGGCCCATGCATGTGGCCTCCTCAATATCCGATTTGGAAGGAGGGTGTGCGAGAGTCTTTTGCTGGTAGGAGCTGAGGAAGAGACAGGGCTGCTGGGACCTTAGTGATGGGCCCAACCTCTTTGTCAGACAGAGAAGCAGACATAGCCCAGAGAGGGTAAGTAACTTGCCCAAGGTTAACAGCAAGTCAGTGGCAGACTGAGGACTTGAACCCAGGGCCCTTGCTTGCTGGTATAGGGTGCTTTCTGTGTGGCTCTGTTTCCTCCCTGCTCATATCTTCAGCCTCCAAAGGAAAGCTTAGTCTACAGCTGTCATCCCTCCTCGCATCCCTGCCAGAAAGAGATGTGCTGTGGCTTTCTGCAGAGGGGTCTGGATATGGGATGTTACCAACTTGGCTGGAGCTGAGCGGGTCTCTCTTGGCTTGTCCTGGCTTGTTCAGGGCACAGCTCAGTGTCACTTACAGTGGGACTTGAGCCATGCCTCCTGGCCAACAGTCTCTCACGGGGCTGGGAAGCTGTTGAAGTGACTCCTCTTGCCTTGTACCCTCTGAATTCATGACCAAGCCCACTGCGATGCCTGGCAAGGCAGGTCACCATGCACGGCTTCTTGCATGGCCCCTGGCCAGGCCTGCCAGGGCCCTTCTCAGTAGTGAGTCGGCGGGGAGACCCTGAAGCTTACAGCTGGAAGGGCCCAGCTGTGGCTCCAGCTCCCTTCATGTGTGGCTCAGGGACGACTGGGACTTGCCCAAGGCCACACAGCCCTCTGGGGTGGGACAAGACTTCTAACACGGTGCATTTTGGCTTCAAGCCCAGGGCTCTTTCCAGTTTTGATATTCTGGGGAGCAGAGAGCCAAGTGACACAGAACTCATATTTCCAGTGGGGGAAACTGAGGCCAAAACAGATTAAAAGTTTTAGCTGTGGTGATGCTGTCAGCTGAAGGTGTCGTCTCCAGTGTCCCAGATGTGAGCCAGGGCTGTCCCCAGGCTGTTGGTGCCCCTGGAATCCTGGTGAGAAGTCTTCCGACCTGTCTCCTCCTTGTTCCCTGGGGTGACTTTTCTTGGATAGATTTCCTAGTGAATTTCAAAAGGGCAGGGTGAAAACATGTTCAGCGTCGTGAGAGAAGGGAGCTGGGAGACTTCAGGGAGGTCTTTCCATGTCAGCACGCTCGGAGTACACACGCATAGAAAACAATATGGACTGTTTCAAATGCGGTAGGAAGGATGCAGGTTAGACTTGTGCAGAAACTTCTAGACTTTGGAGAATTTACACCTTGTAAAGAGTTCTCCAAGATCCTTCTGCAGGTTTCTCATAGAAGTTATTAAATTTTCCCACTGTTGGTGCTAACCCTAACTAGCATGGCGATGGCACATTAGCGTTTACCAGGGACTGGATTATAAACATCTCACCGCTTCTTCAGCCTGGCCCTTCCAGGTGAGTGGGGCAGGGTGACCGTGTTGCAGGCCAGGGAGCTGAGCCTTAGAGCGCGAGCAGGACTTCTGATTCCTTTGCTTCCCTGCTGCTATATCGCGTCCTCTGGGACAGACAGTTGACATAAATGATACCTAGAGGCTGGGCATAGGTGAGATGGCCTTCAGAGGTCTCCCCAGCCCTTGGCTTCCTGCTTTGGATGTGGTGACAAGGGCTGTCCCTGTCCTTACCTCTATTGCTCTGAGTTGCTTTAGCCAAGAGAGAATGTGGAGACTCGTCCCTGAGCCTTGTTCTTTCTGCTCCTGGGCCTTGTTCTGCCCAAAGTACGAGGCGTTCAGTTCCCCAGAGGGGCCCGACCTAGGGAAGCGGAGAACCACGTGGCTGGGGCCTCGGCAGGGAGCCGAGCTCATTCCTTGGGCCTCGGGCCAGCCTGCCGCAGCCAGGGGCTCGGGCATGCGGAGGAAGGTCCCTGCTGCCGGCCGGGCCGGGTGTGCATGCCATGTGGTCGCCTTGCACAAGCAGGCATGGCCAGACAGAGGGAAGCAGACAGGGTCGAAGTGGGGGTCACATGTCCAGCGTGGCTGTCGCCTCTCTGAGATCCAGAGGGGCCAGGCCTCGGGAGCCCTGGGGTGACTGCTGGAAGTGTCTCTGCCGTCGGTCGTGCAGGGATGAGGCAAGACGGTGGGGTAATGGGGCCCTGGGTTTTAGGAATCCTGCTGGATTTTAGGAACATCTAGGGTCCTTCCATCTTAGACATCTATGACTATTCAGTCAAACATTTGTTCTGGTGCTTTTAAAGGTCTGTCTTCTTTCCAACTGTTGCGCTGGTAATTACAAACCCTAGATTCCTGGAGGTCATCCGCTTGACCCCTCCGTAGGAAGGGAGACTGCACTGGAGAAACGGGCGCGGGTACCTGAGGCCACCAGCATGTCCAAGCAGAACCAGTTCTCGTCCCTGGCACCAGCAGGCCCTTCCTTTTTGTGCGTTAACACAGGGCTCTGCATCCTTCGAGGCCCACAGGCAAGCACGGGTCCGTTCTGATCACCGAGTGCCCTGTCATAGCTAAGAGAATGGGTTCTGCCGTCAGACTGCCTGGTTGAAATCCCAGCTCTGCTATTCCAGAGCTGTGTGACTTTGGACACGTTTCTAACCTCTCTGGGTCTCAGTTACCTCATCTCTAAAATGGGGCCAACAGTAGGACCTATCCCCTGGGGCTGTAGGGGGGTCACATGGTTGGAGTTCGTTGTTACTGTCCTTGTCTTGTCCCACCGCATCGCCCACTGGCTGTACTCGGGCTGCATTTTTTCTGCAGAAGTGACTCCCTTTGGGATTTTGACTCAAAATTCTGATGACAGTCTCTCCCTTGCTTATACCTAAGGGATGTGCCCTCTCGTGGCCACGGCCTACCACGTGTCAGCGACCTCTCAGCTTGTCCTCACTGTACTCCCCGTTGAACAGCAGAGAAAGCTGAGGCTTAGAGAGGCCCGTGGGTGGCGCAGCCAGCGCTGGCACGGGGGAGGCTGGCCTGGCAGCTGGGCCGAGAGCGGTCCCTGCGCCACCCTGGAGCAGCCTCTGAGTGCAGACCTGTGGGTTTGAGACCTGCCTGATGGCCACTGGGTGTGACTGTGTGTGGCATTACAGCCAGGGTGGGTCCCTGGGTGCCCAAGTGGCGGGGGTGGGTACTGTGAAAGTCTCCATCTTGCCCCTGGCTAGGTGGCATTCCTGTGCTTAGGGGAAGAGTCTCCTTCCTCCCGGGCCTTATCTAAGGGTTGGGCCAAGCTGCAAGGGTCCTTACAGATCACGCCCCACAATGTGACAGTCACGTGAGGGAGGACCTGCCCCAGTTCACACAGCCCAGAGCAGGGACTTCTCAAGCCTTGCCACTAGTAGGCCACGTGGGGTTCACCAGGTGCCCAGCTGGACAGCGTTCCTTGGTCCCCTGACGGGTTGTCCTCCTCTCCTGCCAGGCCCCTCCACCCCAGCCTCCAAAGGCCAGAGGTGGGAACTCAATGCCTTCCAAAGGCTGTAGCCTGCCTGGCTCGTCTCCTGTGCCGGGTGGGACGGCTCTACCTTGCAGCGTGATTAAGAGGGGCTGGATTGGGGTGAGACAGGAATTCGCCAGGGGAGCCCCTAAGGATGTGGGTAAGGAAGCTTAGGGAGCAGATGTGCCCCTACAAAGACATGACCCGGAGATGGGCCTGCATGCACAGGCATGTGTGTACACTCATGTACACGCACACACCCCTGCCACTTTCTGCAGCCAGCTGGACGAGCAGTTTCTGCATGCCAGGCTTTGCCCGTGCACAGCTCATATGAACATGACAGTACAGAGAGGTGGGACCTGGGCTCATCTTTGCCACAAACTTGCTTTATAGCCTTGGCCAAGTGACATTTCCTCTCTGAGCCTCAATTTCTCCATTTGTTAAGTGGGACCAATAACCTTTCCCTCAAGGGTGGATGTCAAAAGCAAGTGAAGTTTTACATGCAAAGTGACTAGCTTGGTCAGAATCGCATTATTTTATCCTGAATGAAGCCACACCTTCTGTGAGATGAATGTCAACCCAAGAGGGCTTCCTGGCAGAAGAGGGACTTGAAGGGTAGGCCACGGCTAAAGGCCTGGACACACACACACCTTTTGTGGTCTCTTTGCTCAGCCAGTAGAGGCTTCGGTTTGGATTTTGTTTTTAGGTTGGTCTTTTTGGTTTAATCTACTCCCTGGATTCCACTAGTATTAGAAACCAAAAAGATTCCATGAGGAATCTTTACCGTTTGAACAGCTCAGACATTCTTGGTCAGGAAAACATGTGCTTTGTTTTTTATTAAGTTTCCCTGGAAGAACAATGATTTGAATTTAAAGAGGGGAGGAGAGAACAGGTCTCCCCCAACTCCAAGCTTGAGGACTTTCTTTTCCTTTTGAAGTAGAAGTGGAGCTCGCCCCCGGCCCCGGCCCCGGCCACGTCCGGCAGCTGCTGTTTTCCCAGAGAGCGTGGAGCGGCCTCCAGAGTGTGACTGGGGTGGGCGGCTCAGCCTCTCTCTGAGCTGCTGAGACTCACCTGGAGAGGCTGTGCTGACGGTCGTCGCTTGCGGTGTGACCTTGTGCGACCTTGCCATTTACTCTTTCACAGCTTCATTTCCTTTATCTGTAAAATGGGGATCACGATTCCTTGGGGTGGCTTTTGAAGAACATGTCATAATCAGAGAAGGTGTAAGCTGGAAACTGCCACAGCGGCCATCCTCTGTTTGACCAGTGGGGAAACTGAGGCCCATAGGAGACAAGGATGCTCTTAACACTGGCCTAGACCCAGCTTCGTGATCCCCAGTTTGTGTCCTTCTCACTCTATCAGGACCAGGTCCAAGGCTGGGGGAAGGGGGGTGTTTCATGCTGGGAAACCAGGTACCATTTCCTTTTCAGAGGCTCTGAGTTGAAAAGAAGAGGGCTCCCTGCCCATGGCCTGTCCCTGGGAAGTTCTTTATGTGCGGGTGTTTGTTGATGGCAGGAGGCAATCCGTCTGTCTGCCCAGAACCAAGGGGTGATACTGCTTGGACATTGTCCTTTTGTCCCCGCTGGGGTCTGGATCAAAGCCCACCCTGAAGCTGTAAACACTAACCTATAGATGTTTGTTCTCTTTCATGCCTTCAAGGGGTTTCCTGGAGTCTTCGGGGAAAGAGGACCTCCAGGGCTGGATGGAAACCCCGTAAGTATTTCAAGTGTGTAGGAACAAGAGAGAGATTCAGAGCAAACACGCAACGTGTTTTAAGAGACCAGACTTTGGGGTCAGACAAACCTGGGTTGAATCCCAGCTCTGCGGCCTGCTAGCAGGGTGTCCTTACACAGATCACATGACCTCTCTGAACTCCAGGCTCCTGTCTACTGTGGATGCCCTATGACCTTCCCATAAGAATCCCTAGCCCACTGAGGCCCTGGGCACTCAGCCCCAGGCTGTACCCCATCCCCAGGACTTAGAAAAGTTCACAGGTCACTCCCCCCGGAGAGGCCCTGGCTGCTGCCATCTTACACAGCATCAGAAATGTTTATGGGCTGGCAGAGGCCCGGGAGAGCAAATGGTTTGCACGCCCTGTTTGGAGAGAAGAGCTGAGTTCCAAAGGAATCTCCACCGCAGGCATGTTTATAGCATTTGTAAATAATCCGAGGCCCGGGCTCTGTCCCATCAGGGAGCCAGGTCATCCTGCCCTGGGGAGCTGACTCTGCCTTTCCCTCCATCCCAGGCTCCAGGCCAGGGCGGGAGAAGGTGTTCGTTCTTGGCCTGGGGGTGTAGACCATGTCCAGAGCTCTTTGGCACACCTGCCACGGTCCCCCACCTCTCCTTGGGGTTTCCTGCCCGAGTGGCCGTGCCGACTGTGCCTTCTGCAGAGGTGGCTGCTGGATCCACGATCAGCACCCGATTTTGTGTTAATTCAATTCCACAAATGCTTCCCCATCCTGACCTAACCGGGCTCCCTTGGGGGTTACAGCCTTGACCTCAGAGCCAGACAGACCTGGGTTTGAATCCTGCTGCACCACTCGCCAAGTGTGAGCTTGAACAAATCGTTCACCTCTCTGAATCTCTGTTTCTTCATCTAAAAACCGGCAGGAGCAGCACGCCAGCTTCATTGGGCTGTCCCGAGAACAAAGGCTGGGCAGGCAAGGCACTCGCCCCGCGGCACGGGCTCGATAGGTGGGGCTGTGTGCAATACTAGGTAGCGAGGGACGCAGTCCCTGCCCTCGAGGAGTTCGTGGGCCGCCGCCCCAGGCTGTTGCACCAGATGCGGTGAGAATCAAAGAGGTCCCAGTGCCCTGGAGAAGGGCGCAGGGAAGGCACCTGGGGAATTGGAACAAGGAAACCAGTGAGGGGACATCCTAGGAGAGGAAGGAGCGCCAGCAAAGGCAGGGAAATCAGAACCTCTCCATCAATACGTCACTTATGGATTAACCAGTTCGATGTGCAATGTTATTCTGGAAGCTTTCTTCCAGAGGGCCAGGGACATCTTCATGCTTATGGCCCACAGGAGTAGAACAAGGACCTGATGTCTGGTCTCAGCTCTGCCACAGAGTTGCTGAGTGACCCTGGATGAGCCACTTCCCCTTGCTGTGCTCTGGTGTCCTCATTCAAAGCTGAAGCTGCTGCTTACCTCCTGGTCTCCTTCTTGGTGGCTGTAGTGGCACCCTCCTGTCCGGGCAGCCCTGGGATGGCACCGAGGAGGAAGACAAACCCCCTGGGGGATGTTGGCAATTCTCATTGCTAATCACAATTTCTACAGCCACCGATTTTTATTCTCACCTTTCCATTTTGAACTTGACCCAGACCCCTTCACCTGTCTGTTCTGGTGTGAGCAATGAGAGATCCATTTTTTAGATGAGGAAACTGAGGTTTAGGAGAGCAATCACAAGCACAGCCTCATCGCCTGACTCACAGGCAAGAACTCTTTTCAACCTCCTGGGGTCCAGGAAGGAGGAAACCTGAGCATGTGGGGTGCAGGGGAGGGTTTTCCAGGGGCCACCTGCACCGTCCAGCCGAGAGAGGGAGGGATGCCGCCTGGTGGCCCTCAGCTTGGAGCCCTCACAGCTTTGCTGTTGCCTTGCACCTGCCCTTGGGCAAATCACTTAACCTCTGCAGCCTCAGTTTTCCTGTCTGTAATGCGAGAGTGAAACGTCAGACACCCTGCACGTCTGTATTACCACCATCAGGATTCTACCCATTGTTTCATACTGGCAATTGGAAGATATTAGATTTGGAAGGCTCAGACAAGGGCCTTACAGACAAAGAAAGCTGATGGCAGAGGGGGGAAGGGTCTTGTCCAAAGTCAAGGCCAGGCACAGGAGGGTCACTGGAGCCTGTGGTCAGGAAGAAGGAACCGTTGGCTCTGAAAGACCCCACCAAGCGCCCATGTGGAGGATGGCATGAAGGGAGGGGCCCTGGGGGGACAGGACGAGTAACCACCTTGGTCTCTCTCTTTGCAGGGAGAACTGGGCCTGCCAGGGCCCCCAGGAGTCCCCGGCCTCATTGTAAGTAAATTGATCCTAGGGGTGGGCAGGGGTGAAGGCAGGGTAGAGCCAGGCGTGGGGAGAAAGCAGCAGGCCTGGCAGACTCTTCTCTCACCAAACCCCGGGAGGGGCTGGAGGAGCAGGACCAGGCTGCACAGGGGAACGAGGGAGCGATAGCCCTGCTGTGTGGCCTCAGGTGAGTGACCTGCCTCCTCTGAGCCTGTTTTCTCATTAGTTAAATGGAATGGGCGCTTGGGGCATGAGACTGCCAACGTACTTTCACGCCTGCCACCTGGCCATTGCTCTGCAAGGGACGCTGGGTGGGTGACGGCACGCCCGTCCCACAGGCGAGGGGCTTGGGGGTCCAGAGGGAGGAGGTGGCTAGCAGAGGAGCTGAGCCTCTGGACCACGTCAGGCAGTCTTCTGGGTCGCCTGGGTTCAAGTGACAGTTCTGCCGCACCCTCGGCCAAGTCACTTACCCTCTCTGAGCCTTAGCTTCCTCGTCTGTGAAATAGGGGTGACAGTAGAATGCCCCTGGAGTGGCTGTGAGGATTAAGTGAGGCATCACGTTTACAGTCCTTGGCATGAATCTGCCCTCAGGAAGTGCTAGTGGACAATACGTCGTATTAATTATCGTCACTACCTCCTGAAATGCCCAGGACTGAGAGAGGTGGGAGGTGATCTGGCCTCTGAGTCCATCCAGGTTGAGTAGGCCTAGAGGGTGGTTCTATCGGCTCAAACCAGGGCTCCCTGCTGGTCTCAAGGGGGTGAATCTTGACCTTAGGCCAGCCCCAAGGGCCAGTGAGAGGCCAGAGGGTCCCCTGGCTCTAATGGCCTCTCTGCTCTGTCCTCTGGGTCATTCCTCAGGAGGCTTGAGTCTGGGGGCCATGCAGGGACACGAGTAGACTGTTCCCCAGCTTGACAGATGGGCCTTACCTCTCCAGCACCTGTAACGAGACATGCTGTTCCGAGGGAGGCTGGAGGAGGCCCCAAGGCTCAAGGGAGGCCAGTCCTGGGCAGAGGGCGCAGAGGTCCCCAGTGGCAATCTGCCCCTGGTCAGGTGGCTGAGAGCAGAGCCTGGGCGGGGTAAGTAGAAGGTCAGAGTAATCCGTGTCTGAATCCTGGCCTTGCCACCTTCTGGCTCTGTGAACTTCAGTTATGGCCTCGCTTCCCTGAGCCTCGGGGACCCCCTCTTATTAGGGCACAGATACACTCAGTCCGGCCCAGTTCAGTGGCTAGGAGGGAAGTTTCTAGAACCACACCACCCAGGTTGAAATCCTAGCTCTACCACTCATTTACTCACAATCCTGAGCAAATTTATGAACCTCCCTATGCCTCAATTTCTTCATCTGTAAAATGAGATTAATATTAGTACCTAAATTGGAGGATTGTTGGATTTAAATAAACTAATACATATGAAGTACCTAGTACATAGTGAAGCACTCAATAAGTATTAGTTATAATAATAGCTATTGTTATTATATTACACACACATATGATATTTTATGCCTGGTAGCAGCTATCTGGATTTCTGAATCTAGAAAATCTTCAGTTACATTGGAACTTAGTGGGAGAGGGTGCTGCAATTGATTAGTGATGTCTGCCTTGGCTGCAGCTTAGGAAGTATCAACACATGAGTCTTAAAGTTTTCATCCCTGATGTCCATTCAACAGGACTTTGCTAAGCACCTTCTTTGGCACAAGGTGCTGACCTAAATGCTTTGGAAAAAGAAATATCTGCCGTGAGAGTTAGAGAAGTCTCTAGAATTCTTCCAGTCCAACCCTCTGTAAGCCCAGCAGGAATCCCTTTTGGAGTATTTTGGTCATATGGTGATTAAACTCCAACTTGGGAGCCTGGTCCGTTTTATAGAACTACCATTGTTCGGCATTTTCCTGTAGATTGAGCCCAAGTCGTCCTTGCTGTCCGCTGGGAGAGGCTGCTTGGGATGCAAAAGTGTCTTTGGGCTTCCCAGGGCTCCGTCTTCAGGCTAAACAATCCCGGTCCCCACAGCCTTTCCAAAGGGATGTTTACATATCCTAGCTGTCATCCTTGGCGCATGTCCCTACATGTCATTGTCCTGGTGTCCACTAGGTTGGCTCCTGAGAAGGGCAAGAATACCGCTTGGCTAAATAAGTGCAGATTCTGGGGACTTGGACTATACCATCGCAGCCCTCGACCTTCCAGAAGCTTCACAAAGCTCACTCTCACCTGTGCTCTCCTCTGCGCTCCATAGTTAGGATTGCCAGATAAAACATCAGACGCCCCAGTTAAATTTGAATGTCAGAAGCAATATTCAGAACACATTTATACTAAAATACCACTGGTTGTTTATCTGACATTCAAATTTGACTGAGCATCCTGTCTTTTTATTTGTCCAGTCTGGCAACTCTATTCACAGTGTCTCTTGGGATAATCCCTTTTGGCAGGTGGGAAAACTGAGGCCCTTGGTCAAGGTCACATGTAAGGCAGGAGAGGATGGAGGCTTGATCAGAGTTGACTCCCAGCTCCTAGTCTAGAGCACTCCTTTCAGTCGCCCTCCTTCCCAGGGGCCTGAGCTGGGGGCCGAGCCCTGGGCCCTCCTGTGTTTCTCAGACCCTATGGGATCCCCCTTCCCCAAGAGCTGATCTGCTCCACCTCCCACCTCCCTCCTGCCCTGTGTCCTTCTCTTGCCACTTGATCCTTACTTCTCCTGTTTTTGGATTCCTTTCACTGCCAAGGTGAAGTTCCCTCTCTCCTTGTGCCTGGAGGTCACAGAGCTGGACCCCAGCCCACCAAGTCACCTCTGCTTCCCGAGTGAATGCCCCCTCCCACCCTGGATTTTTGGGAACAGCAGCTTCTGTGCCTAGGGGAAAATTTGTGTCCCTGAAGAATTGGAAAAGAAAGGAATTTTCTAACCAGGAGTTACAGAGGAAGAGGGATTGTGAGTCACCTATGGTTTTCCAGAGGATGTGGGTTTTTAGCTGAGCAAATGGGAATTCCACGTATTGATAATCACTTTAGTGGAAATTCAGATTTATTCAATGCCTTCTGTCTAGTCAGTTGAAGCAATTTGCATGCAGACGGAAGCTGAACCTTCCCTCCGTCCCCCGGGTCCTCGAAGCCGGGACGGAGGAAGCGAGAGGACAGACTAGCATTTATTGAGCGTCTGTCTGCTCTGTGAGCGCTTGACACGGACACGGCTCGGAGCCTCACGGTGCTGAGGTCACCAGCCTGGGAGTGGACGTGTCGGGTTTGCAGCTCAGGTCTGTGTGTCCTCGATCCCAATAAGCCACTGGTGGCCCCCTGCGGCCTCTGAGGTGAGAGTGTCTCCAAACAGCCCCCCTTTGAGTAACTGAAACCCTTTGGCAGGCCCTCAAGCAAACTGCCCGAGTCCAGAATCTGCTCAACAAAGACGATTTCTGTCCTTTTTATTCAAAGTGACACTGGGAATTTTGGCTCCTCTACATTTTAATGAGACCCAAAGAACATATGATCTGGCCCCAAACCCAGCATCTGGGGTGCAGTGGATAGTCCACCATATTCTGCTACTAGATGGTTATCGGCCTTGTTTCCTTGTCTCTAAAGCAAAGACAGGAGCCCCACCACCTGACATTGACCAAATCCGTGTGCCCGGCCCTGTGCTACGTGTTTAATTGTCACAGCAGCCCTCAGAGGGTAGGGAGTGGGATCACCAATTTACAGTTAGGGAAACTGAGGCTCAGAGAGGGTGAAGCACCTGCCCCAGGTCACACAGCAGATGAGCTGGACCCGGCTGTCTCCACCGCTGCGCCACGTCGCCAGCTCTGCAAGACTTCTGTGCCTACAAAGATGGCAGATGCGTGAGAGTATGGACGGGCAGTGCCGGGGGCTGTTCCGGTGTGAGAGGTGGCGCTCAGCGAGCCCACCCAGGAGCCGAGGGTGGCCGCAGCCCCCGGGTCCCTGTCCTTAACGTACCTGGTCCGGCGGGTGGGGTTGTAATGAAAGTGTGCGAGTTTCTTTCTCACTGTTTACTAAGCCACTTCTACCGGGCACCTGCATGGGGCCATGCCCGGTGCCAGGCGCTGGGGTGGCAGAGGCAAGATCCCCAGACCAGGCGCCTGCCCCCAGACGCGTCAGAGGCACACACGTCAAGGACGGTCGCATGGGGAGGGCTGTCAGCGAGAGGCGGGGGCTCCGAGCTGGGACAGCTGGGGCGTGGCCCTGCTGTAGGGTCAGGCAGGCGACATCACGCTGGGGCACCAACAAGGCGATGGAGGCACAGCACCCCGGGCATAGGAAGCAGCTTGAACCAGGGTCAGGGGGCGGGTCAGTGGCTGAGTGTGTCACAGTGAAAGGGGACAGCAGGGCAGAGGTGAGACACGTAAGCACTTCTGTGAGGAGTGACGGGTGCTGGAAGGACCCCAGGTTTGTCTTCAGGGGTCCCCCGGCTGGCATTTGGGGGGCAGAACTTGCACCTATTTCTGAATGTCCAGCCTGTCCTCAGGCCCTGTCACTTACGAGCGATGGCAATAAGGAGAGGCAACCCTGGGTCCATTCCTTACTGGTCAACAGCCAACCCAGGGCTCATGAGCACAGACCGGGGGGTCAGACAGACAGATGGACAGACTTGGGTTCCGGTCCTGCCTCTGCCACACTCGGTGCCTGATCTTGGGCGGGTTACTTGGTCTCTCTGTGAGCCTCGGTTTTCTCATCTGTAAACTGGAGTGGGAGTGACGCGGTGCTGATCTCGTGGGGTTACCGGGAACGGTGGCTGAGCGTCCAAGCCGCCAGCGTCGTCCCTGGCATGGTGAAAAGGCCCAAAGTAACCCCGAGCTGTCGTTAGTGAGGGCTCGAAGTGGGTGGCGTGGTGTCTGGCACGCAGGAGGGGCGTTAAACGGTCACGGACGCGGTCGGCTGTGTTCTGGGTGGGCATCGGCGAGACGAAGGGTGCAGCGTGCAGCGCAGCGTCTGGGAGCTCGGAGTGTGGAGACAGGGTCCCACTGAAGAGCCTCACTCGTCGCTCTTTCTTGTGAGGGCGCGACATTCCGCCAGCCTGCCCTCGAGGGCACCCAGTGCACAGCGGACAGACGCTCCTGGGGCTGCACCCGCGGGAAGGTGGCCTGGGGTTTCCTCGCTCCCCCCCACGTGCTTGCCTAGTGCAGGCCGGGGGTCCTGCCGACACAGGGAGACCTGCCCTATGCAAGCTGCCACCTTCCGCCGGTGGGCTCTGGGCCAGGGCCCCTTTGGCACGGATCCCTTCCCCCTTAGTGTTGGACGCCAGGTCCCTGCCCCCACCCCACACAGACCCCTTCGGAGAGGCCTGTGGAGGTGGCAAGTGGGCCCCAGTCCCTAAGCCCCCACGCAGGTGATACCCAGCCTGCATGGAATTCGGCCCCCACAGAACAAGCCGGCTCCGGCCTGGAGCAAGGAAGAATGAGCCTGTGTTCCCGGCGCTTCGGGCTGGTCCTCTGCCCGCGCCCTGCCCAGCCCCAGCTGGAGCAGCAGAGCCTGCTCTGTTTATTTGCGAACCACGGGGAGCTCTGGGCGGACCCCCACCCCCTCGCTCCCTCCATCCAGGGAAGGAGGGGAGAGACGCAGCGGCCGGAGGGCCTGTGGGAATGCAGCCCTCTGGAGGGCTGGCCTCGCCCAGCCACTGATCCGGCTTCTCCACTCCCTTCTCCCTCCTATCCAAAGACCACTTCGGAATGGCCTGGAAGCTCTGGAGATGGGCCATCTCTTGTGAATCCCAGCACTGCCCTAGCTCTGTGCCTTTGCCCGAGCCCTAACCTCTCAGAGCCTCAGTTTCCTCATCTATAAAGTGGGGATATTGGCAGACCCGATCTTTCAGGGCCGCAGAGAGGAGTGAGTTGAGGCATGGAAAATGCTCGCCTAGCGCAGGGCCTGGCAACAGTGCTGTGTGTGTCTCCGTCACCTGTTAAAGTGAGCCCTCCCTTTCTCAGTGAGACGATTCTCGATGGGTCCTGAAAACAGGATTTCTTAGCGAATGCTCAGCTAGGAGGTTTTGTTTAACCCAGTCAAGTGGGAATCCTGAAGCCCAGAGAGGGGGAGTGGTTGCCCCAGATCACACAGCCAAGGCATGGCCAGGCCAGACTCCTGTCGTTCTGGGAGAGCAGGAGGGTAGGAACCGGCATCGCCTCAGCCAGGCCAAGCGCTGTCCCTCCGTCCCTCTCCTCCGGGGAATTCCGATGCGCGGCCCCCTTGGCCCTTCCTGCGGGAGCCAGGCAGGAATGTGATTTTCATTCCCTGCCCAGCCTCCCTCCGAGACGTCTCCAGGCAGCTCCGACGCAGGAACTTGAGTCCCCATTCTCGAGCCTGGCTGCCTGGGGCAGCCTTTGTTCCTCCAGGGCCCCAGAGCTGTGCCCCAACCTCAGAGCACTTGCCAGGGGCCCCCCCATAGAACCTGACTTGGGAAGTGGGAAACTGAGGCACAACGAGGTCACCCAGCAGCCAGACACTTAGATCAGTCACGGAGGACGGACCAGGGAGGGGAGAGCATTTTCAGGGGCTCCCTCTCCCTGGGTGTGGGCGTAAGGTCATGGCCGGGGCTGCGGGGGTGCTGACAGCGGTGTGGAAGCGTGGAGATCTGAAGGAAGGAGGGCGTGCTTGTTAGGAGAAATTTCAGTCACTTCTTCACTCTCGACCAGGGCTTCTGGACCCCGCACTACTGACATTTTGGGCTGGATTACTATTGTCGTGGGCCTGCCCTGTCCGCTGCAGGACGTTTAGCGGCATCCCTGGCCTCTGCCCGCTAGATGCCAGCAGCTCCCCTTCAGCCCTGACAACCAACAGTGCCCCCAGGCATCGCCAAGCGTTTACTCAGATTGAATCAGTTACTCCTGGACACGTGGCTAGGAGGTCCATGGTATCATTTACCCCCATTTGTGACACGAAGAAACTGAGGCACGGAGACAGTAAGCTCCCCTCAATCACACAGTGAGTGAGTCACAGAGGAGTGAGACCTTCCAGCCTTCCCGGAGCCCTCCTTGAAGAGCTCCCTGAAAGGGCACGTGGCCTCCCAGGGTTAGCCACTCCACTAGCCCCACTTTGGATGGTCTGAAGGTGGCTCTGCCCCCTGTGGGCCGGGATCTGCCAGCTGACCGTAGTGTCCCCCCAGGTGCATCACCAACCCTGGGGTTTCTGGAATGGATGGCCCCACTCCCCACTCGCTGCCCTCGCAAGGAGATGGCTAAGCTTCTGGGAAGCAGAGAGTGCCTCCCCTCACACGGCTGGAGGAAGCAAAGCTCCCGCTGTGTTTTATTTAATTCTTGCTGCGGCTCTAGGGCAGAGGGATCCATTTTACAGGGAGGGAGACTGAGGTCTGAAGAAGTCATGTGAAAGGCCCTGCATATCTGAGCTGGTATGGGGGTAAAGGATGTGACATGGGACAGAACTGTCTTGCATCTAATATGGAAGTAATTGGGGGTAGGGGGGCCGGCAATCGAGAAGGGGACTTGGGGAAACGTCTGCGTGAAGTTTATTCCCGCACGTCGGTGCAGGCGAACAGGACGAAGAGCATCCCTAGTTCCACCATCAGCCCATGGAGTTGCATCCTTGAAAGCCCAGCCTGAGGCACAGTGGGGGTCACCCCTCCCTGGCCAGCCTCCTGCGGGCCCCTCTCATGGCATCCTCTTCTCTTTCTCTCCCCAGGGCGACTTGGGAGCGTTGGGTCCAATTGGCTACCCAGGACCCAAGGGCATGAAGGTAAACAGTGGCTGCCCCCTGATTCGGGCCTCCTCCCAGCCGGGCACCCCTTGGCCCATTTCAGCCCAAGGAGGGGTGACCTCAGCTGATGTGGGGGAAGGGAGGACGGGGGGATGCCTGACAGCCAGTCGTCATCTGTATGTCATTTAGGCCAGACATCATTATTGGACACCAGTCCTCGAGCTGAGCGTGTGTCTGACATGGTTCCGGGCCGCAGGGCACTGGAAATCAGTGGGGGACATCGCCAGGGCCATAGAAGCTAAAATGCAAACCAGTGACCTCAGTCTGTCCCTGAGTGAGCTGGGCATTCCAGGAAATGGCGGGCCCAAACTGCTAGGACCACATTCTGGGGACAACCCGATTTGGCCAACACGCATGTGACGCTGCTCATTAAACCCTTCCCTCCCCGCCAGCACCTCCTTCCTCTGGGTTAGTCCACGGTGCTGTGTTCACTCACCCATCAACTGCCTCATAGCTCCTTCAGTCCACGCCCCTTGCCCTGCGAGGTGGGGCCATTGCCCCCTATCCCTGGTGGGAACATGGGATCTAGCACGGGGTCTGCAGCCAGTTGGTGGGTGTAAGCCAGGGCTCCTGACTCCTGTGCTTGGAGTCCCCGTCACAGCTGGCCTCGGCCTTTGTCTTGCAGGGACTGATGGGCAGCATGGGGGAGCCCGGACTGAAAGGTGATAAGGTGATCTGAATACTCCCTTATTGCACTGTGGTTTCTCTGCATGCCACCCCCCTCTCCGCTGGAGGCTGCCGCTGATTTCTCGCCAGGTCCACTCCCCTGTGCTCTGCCTGCCTCCCCTCTGGCCCCCCTAGATCTGTGCTCCCCAGCTTCTTCCTCGTCACTCTGGGCGGGGCTCAGGCAGATGCTTCTGGGGCCCTGAAGACCTTGGCAGAGAGTGCATGGGCGGCTACTGCGGCATGGGGTGGGGGTAAGTCAAGGCAGGGCTCTGAATCCAGAGAGCGGAGCTGAGGCCAGCGTCAGGGCTTTGAGGGCAAAGCCACGGAGCAGGGAGCGTGGCGGTGGTAGCACAGGAGGAAGCAAACTCACATAGATCGTCCCGACTTGAACTTGGGAACCCAACCCCAGAGAGCACGCCAGCTGACAGCACAGCTTCTCCTCCAGCTGCCACGGTGGGGGGGCACCCTTGCCACGTGCCCTTGGGACAGCCCTGCCGCTGAGCTCTCACCGCCTCAGCCCAGGCCAAACCAGGGTTGGAGGTGGGTAGGGTGGCCCCGGGGGCCCCAGAGTCGGGCAGCATCTGAATGACAGACACAGGGGCCCAGCACTCCTTATGCCCTTCCTCCCTGGCCCCCCTCAGTCTCTGAGCAAACCAGGAACCCCAAAGAGGGTGCGGGAGGACTTTGGGACAGTGTTCCAAGTGTCCACAAGACTTCTGAAGGGATGACACCACTCAGCCACTCCTGTCTCCAGGTGACTCTGCTTCCTCCTATACCTGAGTCGCAGGAACAGGTGCCACGTGCAGGGCACCCTCTGAGTGCTCTCCGTGGATTAACCCACTGATCCTCCAACCCCTATGAAATAAACAGCCTGCCCGAGGCCACACAGCTGGGAAGTAGAGGGTCAGGAGTTAAACTCAGGCACCTGTCTCTAGAGACCTCAAGCACGAAGCAGAACTGAGGTCAGAAGGTAAGAGCTGGCAAGGCTCTGGGAGATCACATTTCACAGCTGGGGAAACTGAGACCCAAAGAGGGGAAGGGATCCATCAAAGGAAACTCAGGGATTTACTAGGGGAGCCAACCTAGGTCCCTGGGCTCCTAGAAAATGAGAATTGCTGGGTGACAGTGGACACACTGGGGTTGCTCTATGCAAGACCCCCCCCCCCCCCCCCCCCGCCCAGGGAGCCAGCCAGGTGCAGCGCCCACCCAGGCCTTCTCTACCTGTTCCTCCCTCTTCGTCTCCTCCTGTCTCGCCCAAGCCTCCAGCTGCAGCCCACTCCGCCCCACCCGCGCCCCGCTGCCTGCTGCGCCCCTCCGAAGGGGCTTTCTGTTGGAGGCGGGGGGCTCCCTACCCCTACCTGTGCATCCCGAGGCCTGAGACATCGGCGCTCTGGAAATGTTGAAGTCATGGACAAGGAAGAAAGGAAGTTGGGGAAAATGAGAATGTAGGCAGTGAGCTTTTTATAGGCCGTTTTGTGGAGTTGGCCTCCGCTCAGTGTTGCTTCAGGAACATGGAAATAAATGTGTTACATAGAACTCGGCTGGCTCGCCGGTGGGAGTTGCCTGGGACATTTAGAGATGAGAAAGCCCTGGAAAATAGAAAAGGAGGAAATTAGTTTCATGCCCATAGTTTTCAGGAAAATCAAGTCTTTGGGATTAAAAGAAAAAGAGAGAGAGAGAGAGAGATCTCTTTTCCATCCCTTTGGTTGGGAGGGGAGGAGCCCTCAGTGTTGTTTCTGATCAGCCACATGCGCATACGTGCCCCTTGGCCCTCCCCTGGGATGACAGCGCCATCCTTTCATGTTCTGAGGTCGCTGCTGCCTAGAATCCCAGATTTTCCATGACCCGGCCTAGACTCTGTCCCACTTACAACCGCCTGGCTTCCTCTCCCAGCGTGGAGGCGCTTTCTGCAAGCAAGCCTCCTGCTCCGGGCCCACCCTCTCCAAAGCCATTGTTCTGATTTCCTGGGTACCTTTGAAATGTTCCTTTTTTGCCTTTTTTTGTTTGTTTGTTTACCCCCTCACTCCTCTTTTGGACATTTAAAAAAAAATGTTCTTTGGATCCCCAAACCCCAGGATGTTGTACAGGGTTTTCCAAATTGGAAAAACCAAAGTAAGTTAAAAAAAAATTTTTTTTATTAATAATTCTGGCTTTTGTTGTACTAAGGAAGTTCTTTTGCTGGGTCCTGGGCCTTAGCTGCTCAATGTGGATTTGCTAAGGTTATCCATTCTTCCTGGGTTTTTCTCCCCATTTTTCCCCCTGATCCCAGGGCCGTGAATGTTTTCTGAGTCCCGGAGCCAGCGGACTGCCATGTCCAACATTGAGGGCTGGACGTGGAGAGGGCCGTGCAAGGTGGTTCCGGCCCTAAGGGGAGAGAGACATCTCCCAATCTGGTCAGCAGCCACTCGCCTACCAGAAAGAACATGGCTAAAAACAGGGAGGGAACAGAAGATCCCTCTGATGGCCAGAATCAGTGTCACCAAGCCTTTGGGATACATTGTTTTAGAAGAGAAACACCCAGACCTAAGTCAAGACCAGTTTACTCGCTGTTTACACATAGTCTTAACAAGCCAGGCGATCGGGTTTCCTCATGCTGTAGCTGATTAAAAGCAGCTAATTCAGAAGTAGACCAAAGCTGATTGCTGGCACAAAAACCCCTACAAAAGAAGGAAGTGACAGCTCACAGCCTGGAGGTGAACAGTATCAAACAGCAGACACAAGAACTCGGAAACCACGGTGGTGTGGGGCCCTTGGACAAGGTGCCCTCACCCCGTGTGATAACGTCAGTCGATGATGCCAGGGAAGGCCAGGGGACACTGGGCAGCTTAGCTTCTGTGAGTGGCACTTTTAGCCAGCTGGGCCAGCCCGGGCAGGTCTGTACCCAGGCCGGCTCATGCGCCGGGACCTGCTTTCGCCTCCCAGGGGCCGCCCGTTACTCTAACAAGGCCGCTGCCGGTCGGATCTGACTGTGGGAGCAGCCGCAGCAATGCTGTCCTGGCCAGTGGGTGTGGATGCCGGGGAGGCTTCTGGAGCCCGCACGGTCCCCATTGTAACCTTCTTTGCTGGTGTGCACTTAGGGTGAACAAGGGGTTCCAGGTGTGTCAGGAGATCCCGGATTCCAAGGAGACAAGGTAATTGCCCCAGATCCTCCCCGGCCCCTGCCCTGCTGCTCTCCTGGTCCCAGCTTCCTTCCCGGGCCCTGTCGTGGGCCCAGACTCACCTGCGAGATGGATGCATCTCAGACAGTCCCGTCTTTGCCATTCTCCACCCACCTATTGACATCTCTTCCCTGGACTTGACAACAGCCTCCTCACTTTTTTTCCAGGCCCCCAGTCTCTTCCTTCCCTCTCTCTTCCTCACTGCTGCCAAATTGTTCTGCGGAGGGTACAGCTCTATCCTGTGCTCTCACACCATCCATGGCTCCCTAGTATTCCCAGGGTGAAGTCCTGGCCCCCCACCCAAGCTCTCAGGACCCCAGTGAGTGGGTGTCTCTGATGTTCTCCTGCCCCTCCCCTTGTAGCTCTGTGTCACAAGTCCACTGATGTCCCCGCTGCACCCAGGCCTGGCACCACTGCTGCCCCGGCTGGAACGCCCTCCCCCCAGCCTCTCCACACCACCCTGCCCAGAGACCACTTCCTCCAGCTGCTCAGGGAGCGGCCTCCTCCCTCTCTGAGTACCCTGAGCAGCACGTCTGTCCCTCACTTGTGGTGCCACCTTTCTCCCCGGCTTTGGGGGACTTACTTGCGCTCAGCCCCCTGCCGGACAGGGAGTTTCCTGAGGATGGGGCCCCAGACTGCCCCGAGGGAGCTCGGCTCGGGGTCTTGCACTTCACAGGGAATGAGTTTGGGGAGGGAGGGAGGGACTAGCCTCACTGACTGATTGACGAAGAGGATGAACTGAGGTGGCCTTGACTTCCAGGGCCCAGCTCTGGGGCTGCTGAGACCGGCTCCTCTCTGCCTGTGTCTGGCACCATGTGGCCACATCTGGACCTCTCCCAGCCAGTCAACGAGGCCCAGATGTTGGCCAGCCCTCCGCTTCCCTCCCTCCTCTCTGGCCTGTCTTGACCCGGCTTTGGTGTCTCTGGCTTGTGAGCCACGGCAGGCCTAGCCGCTCCTGCTGGGCTCCTTCTCCAGAGTCCCCGGGCACAAAGGGCGCCGCAGAGCCTGCTGGCAGCTCCAGGGCCCTCGGTTCCTGGTGGGGACAGGGGCTGCTTTTCACCTTAGCGTCTCTGGGGCCAGACCTGCAGGGGTGCCAGGCTGGAGCCTGCAGGGGCGTTCATACTCCTCAAAGGGTGGCCCAGGCCACAGCAGGACCAGGCCGCTGTCCAGCGGGCCGGGTCTGTTCCTCACTAACCCCAACTGCTCTGGGTTTTTTCCAGGGGAGCCAGGGGTTGCCAGGGTTCCCCGGCGCACGGGGGAAACCAGGGCCGCTGGTAAGTACCTCCTCCAGCACCCCAAACCTCACTCTCCGACTGCTTGTGGCATGTGGCTGAGGACACCCCACACCTAGGACTTCATTTCCTCCTGCAACAGCCCTGGGGGCCGAGCAGAGCAGGGCAAGAATGGCATCTGCCCGTTTTACAGATGAGAACACTAAGGCCCAGAGGGGGAGTAAGTCACCCAGCACCACAGACAGGCCTCATTCCCTGAGAAAGGTCTGATGGGAGCCTGGGGCTCCTGACATGTTGTAAACAGTAGCAATGCCATCAGTCACAGCAGGGTGTCATTTATGGAGGGTTACTGTGCATCAGAGCCTTTGTGTACTGTGTTTCTTTGAAGGCTGCCAACAACCCCAGGAGTTAGAGAATTATTATTGCTCCCATTTTTGTTTTGCTTTTTTTTTTTTTTTTTAACATATCGGGAAGCTAAGATTCTGAAAGGTGAAGTGACTTGCCAGGGTCCCATGGCTAGCAAGTGTAGGAGGCAGAGTCTGAACAATAGCTCCTTCTGGTTGTCTAGGCAGATTTTGGTCATATGCCCCTGAACTTTCCAGCCACCCACAGCCGGGGGGATAAGGCAAGGGGTTGGTGGAAAGTCGGGCCCTGGCTTGCCCGCCTTCCCCCAACTCTCTCCTCTTCCACAGGGCAAAGTTGGAGACAAAGGATCTCTTGGGTTTCCTGGGCCCCCTGGACCTGAGGTATGTGATGCCCCATTTCTCTGTCTGGCCACAGCTGGGACTGGGTATTGCCCTGGGGAAACTGAGGCCCAGGGATGGTGAGGGACTTGCTCGAGGTCATACAGCAAGTGAGAAATGAGGCCAAGCATAGAAATTCCTAGATCAGCCATCTGCTCTTCCCGTGTTGCCCAGGGCTCTCAAAGGTAGAAGGGACAGAAAGCTGGCCCCAGAGTTCTTGCCCAGCTTCGTCACCACCCTGGCGTCGTGGTTCCAGTAAAATCCTCAGGAGAGCCCTGTGTGCTCCACAGCCTGGGCCCCTCACGGGGCTCCCTGCCTTCTCCCCTCTGAGTCCCTGTCTGAGCCCTAGAACCTTCCTAGCCGCTCACAGCTGCTCTGGAAAAGCTCAGGGCTCGGAGCTCCTGGGTATGGGGAGCAGGAAGTAAATGCAAAATTCTGGCTTTTGAATGAAGAATAACAAAGAAGGAAGGATGGATTTAGCAATTAATAATTCTAGCCGAGTAAGGAGAAACCCGGAGGGTTTCGGACACGTGCGATAACTAGCACAGGTAGGCTACACCTGAATCATCAACTCGGAATCCAGGTATAACGGCTGAAATCAGCTGGCTGAGTTTTCCCCGGCCCCCTCTATCGTCCCCATGTCTGGAGAACTGGCCGAGCAGGAGTAGGGGCTGTGGTCAGTCTCAAGGTCACCGGCACCCAGGCCAAGCCCGGCTGGAGCCACCTACCCACAGTGCCCTCGCCTCCGGGTCGTCTTCACTGACGAGCTCTCCGCATCCAAGACAAAAGTCTGGCTTTGCGGGTTTTCCAGACCTCCCAAACGTCACTCCTGGTATCGCCTGGCTGGATGAGGGAATGTTTCCTAAAAGCTACAAGTTCTGACTTTGCACTGTGTTGACTTTGGCCGTGACGCAGTCCTATCTTTAGACAAATGCACTTGGCCTCTCCTCCTCTGGTCACTGTGGAAAAAGACTTTCCTACGAGCCCAGCTTTCCCAGCAGTCTGGCCAGCGCGGTGGAGAGCACGCTCCCGCACAGCTATTAGGCACCTCTGGGTTCCAGGACGCCGTGTCGTGTCTTCGAGATGAGAACTTGCTGAATCGCCACCACACCGTGCGAGAGAGGGATTACTACCCCCGTTTCACAGATGAAGAAACTGAGTCACAGAGCAGGAAAGTGGCTTCCTCAGCGTCACTCTGCCACATAGTAGCAATGAGGTCTCCTTTGGCCCTGTCCTGGGTCCCTGGACACATCGGGAGTCTGCCTCTCTCATCTTGTGTTGTGTTTTGATTGGCCGACTCTCTAACCGGAGGAGGCTCCGCTCCTCCGCAGGCGGAAGCTGATAAGTGTGTCAGCGCCTTCCCTGTTTTTTGTCCCTCACCCAGAGGCCATGGGCGGGGGCTCCAGCCGTCCAGCACCCGGGTGCATTCTCTCTCCCACTCCTCAGCAGGACCCGTCAGATGCACATGAGCACGAGAATCGGCTCAGCATCCTGACTGCCAAGTGTCATCTCACTGGAGATGGACCCCCCCAGGCAGACTTGTTTTCCCAGGACGTGGGACCCAGAATCATTCTGGATGCAGATTTTTATTGAGCACTTACTAGATGCCAGGCTCCAAACTAAGTGCTTTGCTTGCCTTGTTCCATTTAACCGGCAGAACAGCCCTGAAGGGTGGGTGTTACAGGCACCCACCTGTAGATTTTGTAGAAGGGGAAACTGAGGCCCGAAGGGGCTAAGAAACTTGCCTGGTGTCCCACACTGAGGGGGTGGCAGGACAGGATTTTGAGCCTCTCACTTTAAGGAAAAATACATGGGCTTTGGCTCCGTGTGTTAGAAGTTCGGGACCACTCTTGCTTTGGCAGTGGGAAGGGTGAGATGTTTGTGCCGGAATTTAATAGGAGTTACTAAAAAGTTAAAAGAGGAAGAAAGAAGAAAAGCCAACTTAGGAAGACAAGATGGGAGGGTGCATTTTTGTCACAAGGACTCATTAAAAAAGGATTTGATTTCTAGCTGGCAGGAAACTGAAGGATTGGTGGGACGGCTCCAAAGCTAATGGGGTTCTAGGATGAATTAACAGAAGTATCACACCTAAAACAAGGAAGGAGATGTTCCCTCACTGGCCCGTGCTGGTCAATGCACACACACTGAAGCAGGGCGGAGTCCAACTCCCTGGGCCAGGATATAGCGGGGATTTCCTCTTCCGGTAGGAGGGGCTGAGGTTGATTAAATCATCACTTTCCAGCACTTTCACACTCACAGCAGAAAGTGTCATCAGCAGGGTCACTGCAGTCAAAGGACAGGACTTCTCGGGGCAGGGCGTGGCTGGTTCTGGGGAGCCACGTGCCGGGACACCCACAACTCAGGCCTTGGAAAATTCTGGGTCAGACGACTTTGCATATGACTTTACCTGTGGTGGCCTTAATGCTTTCCCGCCCAGTCTCATTTATTCTCTCGACGACTCCCCGAGGTGTCGGGGCCGGGGCCACGATCCATCCCTGTTTTAGAACTGAGGATTGCAGGATCAAGGTGGCTCACTGACCTGCCCCAGGTCACATCCCTGCAGGATGGGACGGAAGCACAGGTCAGGCCCCCTCCAAGGCCCAGGATCGTAGCACAGCCCCCGTGGGTGACCCTGCTCTCTGCTTCCTCAGGGATTCCCAGGAGACATTGGCCCCCCTGGGGACAACGGCCCAGAAGGCACGAAGGTGAGTCCCTGCCCAGGGCCGCTGCAGTTGGAGAGGCAGACAGCTCTGCAGAAGCCACAAGCCTGCAGGCTGGCTACCTGGCTTGGAAGTAGGGGGTGTCTGGCCACCCATGATGGAGATGGAGGTGGCACCTCTGAAACCCCCTTTTGTTCCCTTCTCCCCAGGGTAAGCCTGGAGCTCGAGGCCTGCCGGGACCCCGTGGGCAGCTGGGGCCCGAGGTGAGACTATCTGGCCCTGTGCCCCACCTGTGTACCCACCGTCCCTCCCAGCCTGACCGCAGCCCCCAGCCTGCCCTGTCCTGGGGATCAGTGGCCTTAGCCCAGGGCCAGAGCCTCTTAGCCAGGACACAGCCCAGGGCCACCTCAGACTCACCCTCACTCGTCCTCTGCAGCCCTGCCCTATGGCCCTTCCAGGGACCTTTTCTGCCCTGGGGTTTTCTCTGCCGGGCTGCTGCCGCTGCTGGCAGTAGCACAGTTTGTCGGGGCACTGATGGGAGGGTGGGAATCGTCAGCTGCCTTTTACAGGTGAGCCCACTGAGACCCAGAGAGGTGAAGAGACTGTCTCGGGTCCCATGGTTAGTAGGTGGCAGGGCCAGGATGCAGAGCCAGGTCTGCTTGAGCCCAGAGCCGTAACATTGGTCCCATGGGGCTTACTTCCCTGGGCGTCCCCAGAGAGTGGCCCGACTTGCACAGCCCGTAAGCGGCACAGTGAAGATTCCTTATTTACTTGCACTTGATGAAGGGGACTGGGACGGGTCCCTGTGGGCCTGCTGGAGCACAAGGTGGGAACAGCACGGGTGGGCCCCCCATTTTGCCTGTACATGAGGCCCTCCTTAGCCCCCCTCCCCCGCCCCCCTTAGCTCAGGCCCCAGGGCCCCGTGACACAGCCCCGGGTGAGGGTGTGGGACTCACCGCGACCACAGGCGGGCATCCAGCTGACACGGATCCCTTCTCGGGGCTGGCTCTGGGTCTGGCGGGGTCCCAGCGCTGGCTCTGGGAGCCGCCACGTAGGTCTGTTTTCCTGGAAGCTGGGGAGAGGAGTGGGGGGTGCGGCTCTGGAGGGAGCCCCTTGGTCAGGCGGGGCATGCCAGAGGGGGCCAGTTTGGAGGCTGCCTGGGCCCGGGGGTGGGGTGGGGGGAGTCTGGAGAGCCCCATGGCCAGAAGCAGGAAGGGAGGGGAGAGGAGGGAAGGACAGGCCCAGCCACGTGCTCCTGTCTACGCTCACGTTACCACCCAAGGAAACCCTTCCTGTGCCTGCCACTTCTCACGTCCTCATTGATTCGTCACTCAGCACACGTGTGTTCACCAAACATCCACAGGATGCTGAACCATCCTAAGTGATGTTGGGGGCGGAGGGGAGGGGGCACCTGCCAGAGAGAATAAGGCGTCATCGCTGTTCTCTGGGAACTCAACTGAGACCTGTCATCATACTGTAGAGTCTTCTCCACTCTAACTAGCGAGTCCAAGGCAGGACTCAGAACAGAGCCTGTGTCTTTGAGCTGCAGTCTACAGCTCTGTTCCTCCCAGCACGTGAGGGGGTGTAACCCTCCTGCCCAGGACTGCCTTGATCCCCGGGGTCATGGGATGTAGCACATCCACTGGAAGTCACTGTGTGGCCTGGTCTCTAGGCAGTAACCAGTGGAGCTCCTGCCCCGGGGGGAACAGACAGGTGGGCCAGGTTCACCATTTCTCCTCGTCCAAAAGGGCTGTCCTCTCTCCACCCCTTGCCCTCCTTGCAGGACAAGTTCTCCAAGAGTCTTGGATTAACTTTCTCCTTTTCTCCTCTCTCGTGTCTCCCAACTCTAGGGAGATGAGGGACCCACGGGGCCACCAGGGGCCCCTGGCTTGGAGGTGAGTGTCACTGGCCTGGGGGAGGTGGGATTTGTTGGAGCTGAGCCAGCTGTGCACAGACAGGCAACATCTGGCCAGTGCTCTGGGAAGAGGCCATTGGTGAGGACCTTGGGCCAGCGGAGAGAGGACTAGGATAGACCCCAGAGGAGAGAAGAGCCAGCATGACTGATGTCACTGCCCACCTGCTATGTGCTGGGTGCTTCAGCCCGAGTTCTCGACACTGCTCCGAGCAGCCTTCCAGAATCCGCTTGTTCCACCCTCACCTTCATCGCAGCAGCTGTGTAGACCAGGGGTTCATGAGCTTTTTGGTATCAGGACCTCATTACACTCCTAAAAATGATTGAGGACCCAAAGAGCTTTTGTTTGGGTGGAATATTAGTGATTAAAACCGACAAATTTAACTGTATTTAGTGATTCATTGAAAATTAATAACAAACCCATTTCACATTAATAAAAATATTTTTATGAAAAATTACTATATTTTCCAAAGTAAGATCATTGAATGGAAAGAGTGGCATCGTTTTACCATTTTTGCAAATCCCTTTAATGCCTGGCTTAATAGAAGTCAGCTGGATTCTTGGGTCTGCTTCTGCGTTCAGTCTGTTGACAATAACGCATGTCGTGCAGCTCTGGAAAACACCAGCTACGCTCAAGAGAATGAGGGTGACAAAAGACGTCTTAATGTTATTAGGAAAATACCTTGGTCCTCATGAACCTCCTGAAAGGTCCACACTTTGAGGACCACGAGCATAAACTCCATTCCCCTGTGCCCTGGTATTCGTTCAAGTCCCTTCCTCTTCCTCACTCCCTGAAGGCAGGTGTCATTATCCCCGTTTACACAGACGACCAACCCGGGGAGAGGGGAGGCGTACCTGAGGTCACACAGCTGGAGACCCTCTCTGTGTTCCAGGACAGCTGGCTGCCTGGTGGCATCAGGTCTCTACGTCCCCACCCTCCTGGGGTACTGTGGCTCTCCGTAGCCATGGAGACCCCGTGCCAGGTCCCCAGAGCTCCGGCACCCCAGAATTGCTGTCCCTGCCCGGCTTCCCCCACTCACCTCTCTCTCTGTTGCAGGGCCAGCCTGGCAGGAAGGGGTTTCCTGGGAGGCCCGGCCTGGATGGCGTGAAGGTGAGGGGACCTAGAGATGCCTGGGGACAAGGGGAGAGAGGGCGTCCAACATATGTGGGCTCCAGGACAAGTCCTGAATCCCACGACTGGTTGTAAAAAGGGAGAAAAATTGGTCTCATTTATCACAAAGCATTGATGATAGACACACACACACACAAAAAGACATAACCTAAATGTCCAACAGCGGGGGACTGTTCATGGGATGTAGCACAGCCCCCAGCATGGCGTCCTGGGTATTCTACAAGACAGGAAGGTGCCTGTGTGTGGTGACGGTGGCGGGAGGCAGGTTGTAAGACAATGCTAAGCCCGAGTCTGCTGCAGGGCTGGGTCGCGCTGTTCTGTATGCACAGGGCAGAGGCTGCAGAGTTGCCAGGGGTTGTGTTATCTCTGGATGGTGGGATAACGGGGTTTTCATTTTCTTCTCTGGGCCTCTGTACTTTCCCCATTGTGTATAACAAATAGGTATTCTATTTGTTAACAGGTTGTTTTGTTTTTGAAGTTATCAAAAAAGAACTGGCCCAGGGCAGGAGAGTCATGATCCTCAACTCATGGGTGGCCTCAGTGGATGGTTTTCCAAGGACACCCCTTGAGGGTTGGATTTTTCCAGCCATTCTGGGGAGCGATGATGGGTCAGGTTCACAGATGGGCAAAGCCCTGGGACGTCAGGGCAGGGCTGGGGGATCCCAGGTCATTGCCATTTCCCTCCCCAACGGCCCACTGTCTGTCCTGGCCCCTCTGGGTTCTGTGAGTGTGAGGTCTGGGGAGGAGTTGAGGGAGGACAAGACTCCAGCCAGGGCAGCTGTGAGCCACATCCGTTTTCGAGCCAGACTCCCGGCTCTCTGAGCCCAGGTCCTGCCCTCTGAGGTCTCGGCCTCTCTCCCTCGGATACCAGCTGGGTTTCTGTGGCGGGAGCGGTGACCCAGTCTGGGTGGATTTATCCCACGGGTCAGCTGTGGCCACCTAGGGAGCAGGGGCCACCCTGGCAGTGGACATACTGGCCATGACAGGCCACTAAATATGAAAGCAGGCAATAGCCTTGAAGGCAGATGAGTCTGATTTCCCTTATGTAGAGCTGGGAAGGCTGAGCCCAGAGTGGAGATGAGACTCACTGAGTCACCCATGAGCTGGTGGCAGAGCTCTGGCGGGTTGAGGTCTGGGGCCCAGGTACCCTGACTCCCCCGTTCCCTGCTCTTCCTGCAGTGGGACAGCCTGGTACAGTGGGGTGGGCATTGCAGTCAGGCAGACCAAGGTTCCAGTTGTAGCTTTGCCTCTTGCTTTTTGTGTGACCTTGAGCAGGTCGCTTCACCTCTCTGGGCCTCAGTTTCCATTCACAAAATCCTATGTGTTGTTGAAGGACCCAAATGAGATACACACATCAGGGTGCTGAGTAATGTGCCAAGAGCCACTCAGAGGGAATGGGGTACCTGGAGTCATGTCTGGGGCCAGAGTTTCTGTCCAAATGCCCCCTTGTCCTTGCCATTTGTTTGGGGTCACCAAGGCCAGACTCTGGTTCATCCCCACCGATGGCAACTAAGGCCAGTAACCCGGGAGCATTCCCTGAGAGACCTGGGCTCCTGTCTCCATCCCAATCCATCCTCCTCCGTTTCTTTGCAGGGGGAGCCAGGCGATCCCGGACGGCCGGGGCCCGTGGGTGAGCAGGTAAGCTAGGGACACTCTGTGGACACGGGGGCTCCATTTACCCAGCTCTTCCTGTGTGCCATCCTCCGCTGAGCATCCTGCGTGCACCCCCTCGTGTCATCCTCAGAACAACTCCAGAAGTAGGTTGGCTGCCCTGTCACTGATGTGGACGGTGACAGAGAGCAGAAGGCCCTGACTGAGAAGGCCATGAGTCACAGTCACGGTGGCCGTTCCCCACGGCAAAAGGTTATTTGACTTTAACGTCCCCAGGATGTTAAAACTGGAGGAGTCCTTCACAGCCGCGGCCGTGTTTCCCTCCGTTTATGGGGCAGGAAATCAAAGGCCAGAGAAGTGTTACCACTTGCCAGGGGTTCTTGGTCCAGGCTTCCCTAAACTATAAAGAAAATGAAATTCGAACCAGAGGCTGGTTGGGAAGCGAGGCCAAGAAGAGACGAGGTTGCAACTAGTTATTAAAAAGGAGGTTTGATGACCTGCAATTATCAAAGTCCAGAGAGCAGCTCTGAGTGCCGTGCAGACAGAGGTGTAACTTCCGTCCCCCTCTCCAGCCCTGACACCTCCTGAAAGCTTAACCTGTGAGCCCGGAGGTGGCAATCTCCCCTGCTCCTTTAAATACGGACCTCACCCCAAGAACCCTGGAAGGGGCTTCCTCACAGGAAGGGGGAACCATGCGGGGATCCCAGAGGAATCTGGCTGCACCAAGAAGCACCGTCAGTGGCGTGAGAGCCGCACACGACGGGCTTCCTCGCTAGGCCTGCAACATCTGTTAGGGGGAAGAAAGAAATTAAAGCAGGAGGAGGCCTGGATTTTTGAAATCTTTCCATGTCATTCGAGCACATTCTGTGGGAAGCCCGGGAGTTTGGAAAAGCTGCGGCGGCCTGGATATATTTCCTGATTGGGTGTGGGGGGGTGGGGGGGGGTGGAAAAAGTCAATATGATCAGCAAATTCAATTTCATAGTTATGCTAATGACAGGGCCTTTGGGAAATAGATACTCAGAATCCTAGACTGTCAGGGCACAAAAGGTCCCTGGAAACACCGTATCCAGGAGTCTTACCCATTTTCTGTGCCTTGGATTCTTTTGCCAGCAGCCTGGCATGGACCCCCTTCTTAGAATAGAGTTTTTGTTGTGTCATTCTCTTTTTTTCTGGAGACAAGGTCTCTTGATCTGTCGTCCTGGCTAGAGTGCTGTGGCATCATCAAAGCTCACAGCAACCTCCAACTCCTGGGCTCAAGCGATCCTCCTGCCTCAGCCTCCCGAGTAGCTGGGACTACAGGCATGCACCACCACACCCAGCCAATATTTCTATTTTTTGTAGAGACGGGGTCTTGCTCTTTCTTGTTCAGGCTAGTCTTGAACTCCTGGCCTCAAGCAATCTTCCCGCCTTGGCCTCCCAAAGTGCTAGGATTACAGATGTGAGCCACTGCCCGCGGCCTCAAACTGAGTTTTTAAGTACATAAAATAAAAAACAAAGGAAACCAGTTATATTGAAATACAATTATGAAAATATGTTAAAATGTGATATACTCCTATACATGCTTCTTTATCAATGCATTAAATAATGAGGTCTAGGAGCAGGTCTACCAACCACGTCAGTTTTGAAGTAGTGACAAGCCTCCATGGCATATTTTGAGGTCTCTGCAGCAATGCTGTGATGTGACATGTCACTTTCTGGTATAGTCCCAGGTACTGACAATACTACTGTGGTTTGTTGCCTACACTCATATTTGAAGGAAATGCTAAATTTCAATTAGAGATTCATGAAAATAAAAGTTGTAGTTTTTTCCATTCAAGTTCATGGACCTGAATTCCACCCTAGCACCTGACAGAGCCCCGAGGTTAAGAACCCCTGGATTCTAGTCTACCTGGGCAATCTGGCATTCCTGGGGGAGAAGCAGCTTGACCAGTATGACCAAGTGGGCTGGTGACAGAGCTGGGGCCGGGAGGGGTGGGCACGCTGCCTGGGGGAGCCTGGGCCTACTTGCTGCACCCCTTGCTGCCCAGGCAGACTGGACCACAGCAGGAAAGAGAGGCAGAGCTGGACTCCCAGGGCTGCTATAGGGCACACTCAGATCCCACGCTGGCTGTTGCCGTAGTAGGCACTTCCTGTCCGCTACAGAACTAGAGGATCCCCAGGAAAGAGTTCTGAAGCTCAGGCCACAGGACCTCCTTGTAACCATAGTAACAGCTACATTTGTCAGTTACCTGTTAGATCCCAGGTCCTGGGATCTATAAACAATATCGCCTGCAATTGCCCCCAGGAGCCCTGTGGCAATAGGTATTATAATCCCCATTTTACAAGTGGGGAAACTGAGGCTCTGAGAAGTTAAGTCACTTGCTCAAGATCTCACAGTCAGTAATATCACTGTCAGAGCCAAGATTGACACTGAGGGCTAGCTGCATTCTCAAGACATGCCCCTAGGGCTGAGAAACTCTTTGACCTCTTGAGCCCTGGTATTTATCTAACAGTTAAAAGGCAGACTGCCGGCCAGGCCCTGTCCTAGGTGCTGGGGACGAGGCATGGGCTGGCCTTTAAGAAGCTCTGTCCAGGGCAAGCCAAGCCACCGCTGTCTTGTTCTCGGTTGCACCCCGTGATTAGCAGAATGTTACATGAGACAGGAAGGGAGAGAGGGAGAAGAACTCCCATAGCAGACAATGGTCCTGTATCTGGAGGCAATGTGAGGACCAGGCCAGCCTCCTCCCCAGAACTGGGGGCTCAGATCCTGCCTGTGCAGTGCCCGCTGTAGGCGGCGATGCTGCCTCCTCCCCGTGCCCTCTTGTCCGCCAGAGCAGAGCCAGCCGTGCCTGCGGCTGTCAGGGCCGCTCCTCCACCCGACCTACCCGGTGGAAGCCCTGGACATCTGGGGCTGGCTGCCCTGGACCTGCCTCAGCCCCATCCAGGCCTGCCAGCATGTTCCGGGACAGTGCCTGGGGTGGGGGAGCAGTTCCAGGGGGCGGGGGTGGGGACCGGGGCCCTCACTGTATGGCCTTTATTCATTAGGACCCCGTTTGGCTTCTCGTTTGAGGTTTATGACCTGCCTGTCTTCCAGGACCCAACAACTCATAAATTTAAAGTAGCTATGAAATTTCTGTTTCTCTGGGCCAGTCGGGCAGGGGCTTCGAACAGAGCAGTTTTTATTCCCTTCATTGGGCATCCTCTCTGCGCCTGGCTGCTCCCTGGTGGGGAGCTGGGGCCTCTGTCTCACCTCGTGCCCTTTCGCTATAAATTCAGACGGGCTGGGAGAGAGCTAGCTTTATGGAGTGGGTGGACGTGCCACACGTCATCTCAAACACTCAGGACAACCCCAGCAGGTAGGGAAGGAACTTCATTGTCTCCCATTCTGCAGAGGAGGCTCGGAGACACCACTCACCTCAAGACTGGGTGACAGTGACATAGATTAAGTGCCAGGAACAGGGCTTCGCACGTAGGGGGTGCTCAATACACTGAAGCTGTTGTCATTAATATTGCCATCACCTTGAAAATGCTCTAATTAATTTTTTAAAATTAAGTTGTTGCAGCAGTCAAATACTCGGTAATTTTCTGTGACACGTTAGCCATGACCTCATACCTTGTACCTCGACCCTCTCGCCTCGTGCTTCACTCCGGAAGGGTCTCTGGGCCCAGGGAAGCAAGGGCAGGCCTGGGACCCCCATGTGCGGGGATGGTGCTAGGATGGTGGGAGGTCCATTCACAGCCTCGGGGTGCGGGGGCTTCGCAGCCCCACAGACCAGTGACATCTCAGGCTGCAGAAGCAAGACACACGTGGTCCTGGCTGAAGTTGCCACCTTAAATTTGTCTTTGGATAAGGCAGCGTGGGTCTCAGAGTTAACCCTCTGCAATTGGGCAGCACCCTCTCACCCTAGTTGACTGACAGCTGGGCTGGCTTCACCGCCTGAGTGCACCGCCTCTGGTCTGCTACTGGCCCCAGGTCTCGTTTCAGTCTGGCCAGAGTTTGGGGGACAGGGAGCAGATTTTATGGGACAGATCCACTCATCCCTCAGTCTTTCGTAATTCTCCCAGAATCTCTTTGCTGCAAGTCTGGGTTCTTCCAAAGCCACTTTTTATACTCCTGAGCCACACAAGCCCCCCTCTTGCCCCCCAGCTTGCATTTATTTTCCTTAGCAGGGAAGGGGGTAGGGCCTGAACAAGAAATCGGAATACCTTCCTGGGCGACCTTTCTAGGCTGTTCACTTGCGCTACGCATGTGTGTGCCTGCTCAGCCACCTAGAAGAAGCCCCTGGAACACAGAGGCGAGTTATCACCCAGTGGAGTTAAAAAGAGCAACAGGAGCCATTGCGTGTGTGTGTGCGTGCGCGTGTGCTCTTTCAGGAAGAAGTGAGGAAGGCTTTCAGAAGACAGTGAAGAGGCCCCCACTTCCCAGATTGCAATCAGATCTCTTGGCAGAGGCTGTTACGGTATCTCTGTTGAAGCCAGTGGGTTTGTTTCTCTCTTTGAAACAGCCCCAGAGCCCCGAAAGACGGGGACAGATGGCCTCTTCCCAGCACAGTTTAAGGGCCACCCCCCACACCCCCCAGCTCTCCAAACGTGGCAGCCTCCCAGCCTGCTGCTGGCGCGGGAAGAATGTTGGCGCTCCCAGGGATGTTGGCAGCGGCCCCACTGCTTGGCCCCAAAATCAGGACCATCTGGCGGAGTGAGGGAAGTCAGGATGGTGCCCGGAGACAGGCCGTGCTCTCCTTGGTGGCAGCTGGCCGGATTGCCGGCACCGGGCAGGAGACACCTGGGAGCGCGAGCGAGCACAGGAGGAAGGGAAGGCAGTGAGCTGCCTTGCAGACTCAGCACGGCCTGAACTCACACTGTGTCCTCCTGCTTTCGTGACTGTCTCTCACAGGGACTTGCGGGATTCATCGGTCTGGTCGGGGAGCCAGGAATCGTAGGAGAAAAGGTAAGTTGTGTCGGGGGGAAGATGACACACAAACAGAGCTTGTGTTTCGAGACTTTAAAAAGGTGGAGGGGCCCGTTGACCTGGGGATTCAAGAGCACCCTCCCCTGGCCTTTCTCCTGACTCAGCACCCCGACCCTCCAGGGACCATCGCCGCCTTTCCTGCCACTCCCCAGGGCTCCCGATGCCCCCCTGTTGTCACCCTCAAGCACGGTTAGAGTTCTGTGTGACAGCCACTGACGCACATGACCTGGGCCCCTCACGCTGCCCACAGGCTCTGCACAGGGGCAGACGACAGAAGGGAGGGACGATCGTCTTTTAAAAAGATGAAAGAGGAACATTCCCTTAGGTTGCCTAGCTAACCACCGAGCAGCTGTTGTACAGGTAACGGAGGCTCAAACAGGGAAAGGGACTTGCTCGGGGTCCCCAGACAGTATAAGTGGCAGAGCTGGGATTTGAACACGGTTCATTACCAAAGGCCACGCTTTGCCCACTGAGACACTCTATCTCATGTTGGCTCCTAGCTCAGAAACAGCCCGTGGCTTCCCAAGTCCCACCACGGGCCCTGGCGGGCACCTGCCTTCCCATCTGGTCCCCAGAGCAGGCCGACTGGGAGAGCCAGTGTCATTCCACTGGGTAGGTGGACAGACCGAGGTCCAGAGGAAGGAAGAACCCACCCCAGCTCGGCCCCGCCTACGCTTCCAGGTGCATCTTGTGCCTCCAGCATCAGTCTCTGCGTCCCAGACCCTCTGGCCTCTGCCTTTCTCCCCTCCCCCTCCCCCTCCTTCTTCCTCCTTCCTCTCCTTTTCCTCCTCCTTTTAAAATTTTTATTTTGAAATAATTACAGATTCACAAGAAGTTGCAAAAAATAGCACAGAAAGGTCCCACCTACCCTTCACCCCATTTCCTCCAATGGTAGCATCTTACGTAACTGCAGTACAATGTCAAAGCCAACTCTGGCCTTCTTTTGTTGCTCAAATGTCCCATGTCCCTCCTCACCTATAAACCACGGCCCGTACCATTCCCTTGCCAGACACACTCTTCCCACTCCCACCTGCCTCCGGCCTTTGTGCCTAGACACCTCTCGATTATCCTTCAGCCCTTGGTCCAAGCAGACTTCCTGAGGGGCGCGTTCCCTGACCACCCCTGCCCCCAGGTGGGTCACGCCCCTATTACAACGCCTTATTGCTATGACCCCCACCCTCACCGCAGCTGCTCCAGCTTCCAGCTCCCCCAGAACTCTGAGCATCCTGCTCCTTGGGAGCGGGTCTATTTCTGCTCACCATGTAGATTCAGGGTCTGGCATGTAGTGCCCAGCACATAGTAGGTGCTCAGTAAATATTTGCTGGCTGAGTGGATATAAGAAACAGGGCCTCACAGAAATGAGTTAGGATTTGAACTCAGAGCCCCTGCCTTCCAGCCAAGCCCTGTCTGCTATACCCACCATCCCTGCCCAGTCTGGGTTGGTCGAGAGGGAATGAATTTCGTCTCTGATTCTCCAGTGTCTTATGTAGGTTTGGACAGGGGGCGAGGAGAGTGAAAGAAACACCTTCTTTTGTGGTTTCTGCCTTAGTGAGCCCGGCCCAGGGGGTGCCAGACCTAATGAGGACCACATAGTGTGGACCAGGATGAAAGGGACAACGTAGCCAGCGCATCCTTAATCAGGACCAACTTTGGAGGGGAGAGCCCTGCGTGTCAGGCTGCACTGGATGCAGAGGCCTCCCGGGCCTCGCTGAGGGTCTTGGTTTCTGCTCAGTGAAACCCCAGACTGCCACCTGGGTGATGTGGCCATGAACTGGACAGGAACTCTAGAGGCCTCGGGCAGCCCCTGCCCCTCCTGGGCCATCTGATGTTCCTTTGCACCTCCCCCCACAGAGTCCCCCACAGCCATAGCTGTGACCTCCCCGCATTGCTTTCTTCATCACAGGGTGATCGCGGCATGATGGGACCCCCAGGCGCACCCGGACCCAAGGGGGTGATGGTAAGGAGTAAGTCTGCATCCTCTTGCCCGCTCCTGTCGCTTCTAAGGGGACAGCTCTGTTCTCCTTTGCCACTGTGTACCCCAGATGTTTGGGATGACTGCTCCCCCTTTCTCTCTCTTGGCAGGGTCACCCTGGGACGCCTGGTGATGTGGGGACCCCCGGAGAGCCTGGACCCCCGGTAAGCAAAGCCCTCCTGTTCCCTGAGCTCAAACCCACTGTCACTAAGAATCAGACAGACCTGGGTTTTAGTCCCAGCTCCACTGCTTCCTGCTGTATACTACTTGGGGCAGATCATTGAACTCGGCTGAGCCTGAACTTCGCTTGTCTGAAAAAGAGAGAAAATAATCATGGTCATAATAGTGGGATCGTGTGGGTTAAATGGAACCTGGGCCTAATGTGCATTGCACAGTGACGTTCATTCCTGGGGAGCATGTCAGTGGAGAGAAGTCAGTAGATGAGTTCCTCCTGCTGTGGAGGACGCAGGTGCCGAGATGGGAAATGCTTCGGGCAAAGAGGACTGACGGTCTGAGCCCAGGGACCCAGCGACCCTGGGCTTCCTGCGAGGACTGAGGAAGCAGGGATGTTCCTGTGATCTCAAGGCAGAGAATGGTGGGAGAGACGGGACAGGTGTGGCCAGAGCATCCAGGTTCAGGGATCCCTTCCCCTCCGCAGAGTGATGTCGGGGGCGGGGGTTGCTCTCATTTGGAGCAGGTGGAGCTTGCGTCAGGCCCTGCTCCTGCTGACGGCGGGTGGAAACTGAGGAAGGGCGCTCGGTTCGGCCAAGGCCAGGGCCCTGAGCTGGGAGCCCACTCCCTGGTGTGGATGGAGGGGCCCAGCCCAGGCTCAGATCCTGAGGCTCTGCGAAGCCCAGGTCCCTGCAAAGGCCACACTGAGGAGTTCCCTGGGGTCTGATGAGGACCCCCGGGTGAGGGCAGCTCACACAGGCAGGCTCTCTGCACCAATGAGGGAAGCAAGGCCAACTCAGTCCCCAGTCTTTTCCATGCACCTACTGTGTGCATATGCTCAGCTCTGCAGGTGCAAAAATGATAAGAAAGAGATCCTGCTCTTAAGACACTCACTTTCTAGTGGGGTGTCGAGTCTAAACATTCTCCTAGTCATTAACAGACTTCTTGAGCACCTACTATGTGCCAGACCATGCTAGGTGCTGAGGAGGATATGGAGGGGCTAGTCCAAGGGTGAGAAGCCTGGGTGTAAGTAACCGCCATCCAAAGAAGATGATGCCAAGTGCCAGGTGGCTCTGTCCATCCTCACAATCCTTTTGAGCGTCAGCACTCTGGGCTCCCAGAGACATGTCTTTTTGCCCTGTGCATGAGGAGGAGGAAAAGCCGCTTCTGGCCTGGGGCTGGAGGGTCTGGTGACGTGCAAGTGGGACTGTGGGTGTAGAAACAGGCGGTCAGAGGACCAGTGTCCTGGCAGGTGGGGGTCGCGTAGCATCCAAGGTGCCCAGCTTGGAATCCGAGGGTCTAGCACCCCCAGCCTCCCTCCCAGCGGCAGAGACAGAGTGATTGGAGCCCATCAGCGTGGGAGGTGCCTGGGTACGGCCGAAGGCCAAGAACAAGAATGCTTAGGTCCATCATCGAATTCTACCTCCTACACCCCTGGACCTCGGCCTCCCTGAGGCTCAGTCTCCCCATCTGCCCAATGGGAGGAGGAAAGCCTGGAAATGAGTCACTGGGACAAAATGGAAGGCCAGTGGGAGATGGGAAAACAGTGGGGACATTCAAGCTGGTGCAGAGAAGCGAGGTGCAGGCCTCCTCTGGATCTTGCCTCCCTGGCCCTACTCACCTCCCCACCCCGCCCCACCTCCCCACCCCACCCCACCCTACTTCCTCAGTGATTCTACCCGTTCAGTGCGTTGGCTCAGGATTAGTGAAATCAGATGGTCACTTGCTGCTTTGGGCAGGTGTCCCTCCCCTGCTATGGTGTGGGGCTGGTCCCCTGGCCAAGCAGCTGCCCCACTGCCACGGGGAAGCAGGTCAGCACAGGGGCCCGGAAAACCGGCTTCAGGATCAGACATGCGGCAATAAAATACCCTGTGTGATTGTTGGCAGCATTCATGGACCCTCTGAGCCTCAGTTTCCTCATCTGTAGGGCAGCATAACACTGCCTTCATCACGAGCTTGTTGTGAGAGATGGTGTCGTGCATGATGTCGTGCTTAGCACACTTCCTGCACATACTCCGTGCTTAATGAGTGATACTAACTTTCCATTAGATACGATAATTACCACCATTATTAGTAAGTCTGCTAACATTAAAGTGACATTTCTGGCGATACTGTTTACATCTGCTTGGCATTTTCCCACTATTCCAGTCACTTTAACGTGTTCTCCTATAGTCCACTGAGTCCAGATTATTATCCCCACTCTGGGGGAGCCCAGGGTCACCCAGTGCCCAGAGCTGGGTCTGGCATCCAGTTCTCACATCCTCCCACTTTTTACTGAAGACTTTCCTTGTCATTTCATCTTCTCAACAACTCTAGGGGGTGAGGACTCATCTTGTCCCCATTTTATAGATGATAAAACTGAGGCCCAATGAGTTTAAGTTACTTGCCTAAGGCGGCACAATTAGTGAGTGGCAGAGTCAGGATTTGAACCCCGGTTCTCCGGTGCTACAGCCTGCTTTTCTGAGCACTCTACTGCCTGACGTAGAGACTTGGCTCCGGAAATTTCCCAGCAGTGCATTGCATGCCTTCTGAGCACTGAGATCACGCTATGGAATAGTCCATTCTCACCAGTCTTTGTGTTCTCCACCATCAGGAAGTCAGAGCTGCCTTTTATTGGGCCAGGCCGGGGCCACACCCAGCTTGCTCCCCTGCCCAGGGATCAGCCTAGGACCCAGCCCCTCACCTCAGCCCCTCGGCAGCAGCTGTCAGGGGGTCTGCCGGGTGACGGCAGCTGGGTTTGCGCCCGCCAGGCTGTGGGGAGAGAAATGGAAGCAGCAAGACTTGGTCCTGAGGCCGCGAGTGGGGCTGGGCCTCTCTCGTCTCCCGAGGGGGACGAGGCTGTCCCTGCCTTGTGAAGGGCGCACACGCAGTCTGAGGGTCGCTGCAGGGCTGGCGGGGTCCTGGCACTGGCAGAAGGTCCTGGCTGGCTGGTGGGTGAAGTCGCAGCGTGAGGCTGTCAGGCTGGGCCCGGAATCGCAGGGAGAGAAATGAGGTAGCGGGCGGCCCGCTCCCTTCCTCCCCTCCGCCCTCCTCGCCGTCCACGTGGCCCTCGTTCAGACGGCAGATTCCTGAGTACCTGTCCTGTGCCTGTGCCAGGTGCTAAGAATTCAGAGAGCAGAGCCGCCCGGCCTCCTGTCCCTCTCCCTGTCAGTCTCTCCCTGCTCCTCCTCACGAGGGGTGGCTGGGCCGGGCCAGCGCCTTCCTCGGTGCTTCCACCCTGCCTCCCCGCCCGGCCTCCTCCCTCCTGTCCTCTCCCACCCGCCGCTGCTTCCCCAGCACACCTTAGGGCTGTGTTCTGGGTTGTTCCTCCTCCTCTGCCCTGGGGGAGCGTATGGGGCCCTGCTGGCCCTCAGGCTGGGGGCTGCGGGGCAGAACTCGGGTGGACACACTGTCCTCGCTGATGGGAGAGAAAGAGGGAGATGAGAATTTAGAGACCCTTGATCAGAGATGCCATCGGAGCTTCTCGTCGATTTGAGAGAAAGAGGGAGGAAGTAGCTCATCCAGGAGTCTTCTCCCCCCTACCCAGATTCCAGGAAAGGTGGAGGCCGAGCCCCGCGTAACCCCGGGCAGGGGCTGTGCCCAGGGCCACGGCTTGGAGACTGCTGTCCCGGTGGGCCGGGCGCCCGGTCCTGCCATGTGGGGCAGCGGGGCCAGGCTGCTCCCAGCAGCCTTCAGGCTTTGCCCCCACACTCCCTGAATAGGGCCCTCTCCAAACTCTTCTTCCTCCTCCCCCAGGGTCCTCCAGGATCTCGAGGCCCACCAGGCATGCGGGGAGCAAAGGGACGTCGGGTAAGTTGGGCCCAGCTCCTGGGGGCTGATGCCGGTGGGAGGGGCCATGCTTGGAACAGGGCCACCTGCTGGAGACCTCCCCCCAGTCCCTGTCCCACTGTGAGATCTGTGACATTTGCAGCATCAGGCAGGGTTCCCTGCTTGCCCTGGTCCTGGCTCTCGGTGGGGCGACTTCCCTCTCCCCGTATCTTTCCAGCCCACTTCTGAGCCTTGTCATCCCATGGGCAAAGATGGGCTCTCTGGTACCAGTGCTTTGTTCATTCATTCATTCAACCATCATTTATGTAGCACCAGCCGCTGTTGGTGGCTGTGCAGATACCATGGAGAACAGGACAGACGTGGCCTGTCTGGCAGACGTGGATGGTACAGTATAGGGTCATCCACGCCTGGATGGGGGAAGGACGGGCAGCCTGGATTTTAGGAAAGGGCCATGCTTGGGCTGATGCCAGGTGTCAGGCAGAGGGACTGGCAGGGAAAGCCCTAAGGTGAGAAGGTGTGGCACATTTAGGGATCCCTAGGGTCACCAGAGGGACAGGGGGGAGGGATGGGTCCAAGACTTAGCAGGCACCAAGCGAGTCAGGGCCTCAGAAACTATAGCGATGCTCCAAAGGTAATGGGGAGCCACAGAGGGTTTTAGACAAGGTCTAGCCTGAGCACAGTAGCCAGGGATCATCACCAGCACTGGCTCTGTGTCAGGCACTGTCTGTCACATGCATGAACCCATTTAACTCTCAACACTTCGCTTTCAGGAGGTGCTATTCTTATTCCCATTTTTATAGATGAGGAAAGGGAAGCACAGAGAGGTTGAGTCACTTGCCTTAAGCTGCACAGCTGGAAAGTAACAGAGCTGGAATTTGAACCCGGTGAATCTAGCTCTTTTGCATGCTGAATTCAGCCTTACTTCAATCATGCAGGGAGGGTTGATGGGATGGCCTTCTGCTGCCAAGTGGTGTACAGGTGCCGGGCCACGTGGTCTCAGTGTACAGAGGAAAGATGGGGCAGGTGGAGCGGGCAGCCCAGGCCTGATATCCAAGCTCCATACAGGGGCTCTGTGATCATTGTTCTCCTCTTGGCTGGATTTCAAATGGTTTCAAAAATTCTCCCGGACCAGATGGCCTGAGCAGCCGGCCCGGGAGAGGGGAGATTAAGAGGCATTCCTCTGGCCAGGCCGTTCCTCCAGGGCCTGTGTCCTCGGGGTCTCTTCGAGTGGGCCGCGGCCCCGGGCAGCCAGGTTCCATCCTGTTGCTGTGTACGTGACCTCCCGCCCCAGGAAGCCACGTTCGCTGGCGGGTGAGCTGCGCCGGCCCAGGCCCCCGGCCCTGCCCCAGATGTGAGGCTCAGGCTGCCCACTGGTCGCTGGGCTCCCTCGAGCCATCTCAGCCGTCCCTTCCCAGCAGTGGCTGGAAGAATGTATCCCCTGCTTGAGGAAACCCAGGCTTCCAACCACATCAAAGTCTCCTCTCTAGGGCTGGGAGGGGAGCATCGGAAAACGAGCCCCTCTCCCCGCTGCGTTTGGCAGGAATGCAAAACCCGTGGGATCGGACCGCTTGGTCCCCTGCCCAATAGGCCGCCCTTGGCCACCTCTCAGATGGGGTCACTGAGCCTGTGAAGGAGCTTACTTCTGGGCAAGTGCTAATTCAGCTCCTGGCTTGCCCTGTGCCATAAGAAAGGCCTCAGTTTCCCCATATTTGCCAAGAGGAATGGACGTGGAGGTCTGCAGGGCCCTGCCTGCCTTCCTGCCTGTGTGCTGCCCGTCCCGCCATGTGCCCCAGGAAGAACGAGCACTGAGGGTGTGCGGCCGGGGGCAGGGAGGCCCGGCGCTCTGCTCTTGGTGGGGCTGCTGGCTCGGGCCTGGGCCCGCCGGCCCCAGGCAGAATAGTGGGGGCTCTGGGGTAAGGCAGGCCTAGAGGCAAGTCTCAGCTGTCCCACTTACCAGCTGTGGCACTTCAGGCCGGTTTCTTAACCTCTCTGAGCCTTCTTCCCAGGCACTCAGGTGGGTGACTAATTCCTCCTTCCGAGGGGGCGGTAAGGATTCTGAGACCGAAGTGCTTCCGGCCAAGACTGTTCTGTGAGTTGGGGGTAGAGCTTAGCAACCCTGGCCTCAAACCCCGACTCTTCTTCTTGGACCTCAGGCAACTGATTGCCCCTCGCCGGGCCTCCGGTTCTTCCTCTGTAAAATGGGTGAGCAACAGAAGCAGCCTGGTGGGCTGGCTGCGGGGATTCGATCACTTAATGAGCGCCTCGAACCTGGCGCGCGCCAGCCCGGGCAGGAGCAAGAGGTAGTGATAGCACGTGTCCACCCCTCTCCCTCATCTGTCCCTTTGCACAAGAACTGTAGCTGGCCAGATTTCCTGTCCTGGGCACGGGCTCCTCCCTGCCAAGCCTGACCCCGGGCCTGGCTGGAGGGCGGCCCCAGCTGTGACTGGAAACGTCTTCCTCGGGGAGCAGATACAAGAGTGGAGACATGTGGCTGTGATAGAAGCCCAGGCTGGCCTCCAACGGGGCGGGGCGGGGCGGGCCTGCCCACGTTCATTGAGGAAGGAGGGGCAGGGCTGGGGACCGAGGGAGGAGCCGCGGAATGGCCAGAGTTAGGGTTGGAGTATGCAGCTGCCCTGGCTCCTCCCCTGCCCAGGGAGCTGGGGGGACAGGGAAGCTGGTGGCCTTGTCCCTCCCAAGCCAGGCCAGCTCCTCCTGGAGCTCTCTGGTGCCCCGCTGGGATAGCGGGTTCTCCCAGATAACAGGGAGTGTAGACATCTGTCCTCTCCAACTCCCTGTCCCAGCGCACAACCTCCCTGGCAGGCTCCTCTGGGCCCTGACCTGCACACCCCCTGTGACAGGGAGCTCACTCCCTTTCTTATAAACAGTGGTGAAAAAAAATGGGCATCGGCTGACTTTCAAATTCTGCCTCCTGCTCCCCTTCCTAGGCGTGTGACCGTAGGCAAGTTCACCTCCATCCCGAGCCCGTGCCTTTATTTGTCAAATGAGGATAATAGCTTTCCGTGTTGCTGCTGTTGCTATTGTTACTATTATTATTAGACCACACAGTCGTTCTCCCGGAAGGCTTTGATTCCTAGCACAAACAGCGTGCTGTGTGATTCAGGCCAAGCCCCTGACTCCCTTGAGCCCCCATGCCGCTCTCAGAGCTACCCGTCTCTGGGAGTTTATGCCTCAGCTAGACACAGAGTCAGAGGCCACCTCTCAGGAGGGGTCAGTTGTCCACCCATCAGCTCAGCCTCTGTCCCGGCTCCTGTGACCTGGACACCCCAGCCCAATCCGGCTCCAGGCTTATGGCTGTGAGTCGGGGGTGTTAAGTCTTAACACGTGTTCTGACAGTGTCCATGTGACCCTGAGACTGAGGCCCAGAGAGGGAGAGGGACTTTCCTGGGGTCACACAGCAAACCAGCCAGGGCTCCAGGCAACAGCAGCCTGACCCCTGCTGCCAGGATTAGCCTGTAACACCCCCTGGAGATGGCTCGTTCTGCTGGAACCTGGCTTGTTCTTCCTCAAACCTTGTCTGGAATCTGTGTAAATGCTCCGCTGGTTTTACACCGCGTAGCGTAGGCTGCCTGTTCCGAGGAAGGGACCGAGTCCAGATCCGCCCAGCCACTCCCCTGTGTCCCTGCCTCTGCGAGGCCGAGGCCGCAGGCTCCTTTGGCAGAGCCCGGCAGGGTCGGAGCCAGCCTTCCCCGAGCCCTTCCTGCGTGTCAGGGCTGGGCCGCCTGCTGCGCCAGCTCCTGCCTCCGGGAGGGACTTCTTGCCCCTGTTTCAGAGATGAGAAACTGAGGCTCAGCGAGGAGCAGTTACTCGTCCCCACTACCATTTCCTGAGCAGCCCTATGCCTGGCGCGGGACCCCACGGTGAGCCCTGGGCCTGGCGTGCTGGGAACACCGACTCCCGCCCGAGCGCTGGCCTCGGCCACGGCCTCCGTGCCAGGTTTATTTAATCAGTGGGGTCCCGCTCGGGCCGCGTGAGAAACTCAAGCGCTGGAAACTCCAGGTGGCTGAGAAGTAGGATTTGCACTTTTTCTGGCTCAACTATTAATCGAGAATGTATTTGACTTTTACATAATTTTTTTCATTTAGTTTTCTCCTTCATCGTCCCCCCACCCAGACACTCCCCAGCTCCCTCCGTCTGGGGGCGGATCGCAGGCGGGTCACGGGGCTCCCAGGCCCGGGTGGGATCACCTTCCCATGACGCTCTTCCTGCCCCCAACACCGGCCTCTTCCGACCCCCTACAGAACGCAGCCCCCACACTGTTCTCCAGGGGCCTTTTCCAGGAGCCCCCATCCCACCTGTGTCTCTGCGGGATCCCCATGGAGGGGCATGTGAAGCAGTGGGCGGAACTCTGGAGGGGACACTGAGGGACCCTGGACAAGCCACTTCCCTCGGCTGGGCCTCACTGTTCTGTGCAGTGGGAGGAGGGGCTGGACTCCACCTGTCCCTGGGGCCTCCAGCAGTCGGGGACCCTGTCTTGGAGGTCAGACCTGAGCCCAGGATCCAGGGAACAGCAGCCTGACTCCTGCTCCCTTGTCACACCCTGCCCCGTTCCTGCCTCTCCTCCTGCCAGATCTTCCTCGTGAGCTGCCAGCTCAGTTGCACATCTGGCTCAGGAGGGGCTGCTGTACACATCTGGCCACACGCAGACCCTCCCCAGGTCTTGCTCTGTCACTTTCCACGAAGGTCTGTGGTCACACACGTTTCTGCCCCACATGTGCTCTGGGAAGAGCGTGCGGCAGCAGAGTCTGAGAGCTGGCGGTGGGGACTTGGCCATGTGTATCTCGACTCTGGCCCTCAGTCTCCGCATCTGTGAAATGGGCTAGCTCGGTGATTCCCAAGGTCTCTTTAAACAGGGTCATTCATGCACCAGCCCCGTTCTGGAAGAGTAGGGCTTCTAGCAGAGTCTACCTGCAGAGCCATCTCAGTAGGCACTGCATGAGGGTGACCTCCAGCAGGTGGGAGCATGTGGGAGGTGGCAGGAGGGGGGATCCCAGGCTCACACAGGGAAAGGCCCAGGCTCTGGGCAGCCCCGCCCTCTGGTTCCCAGCCCAAGGGAGACCCCTGCTGTCCACTGTGCTAGTCCCTTTTTCCTATTCCAGGGCCCCCGAGGACCGGACGGACCAGCTGGGGAGCAGGGGTCCAGGGGCCTGAAGGTACCTCCCCCTGTGGCCTGCCCTCCCTCACACCTCCCACGCTGGGCCTGGAATCCGAGAACCACGGCTCTCACTGTCCTCAGCGCCAGGCCCCTTAGGGACGCGGGGAGCCCCGGACGGGCTGCAGGGCCCATTCCCAGAGCTCAGCCCTCCACTCCTCCTGGCCCCACTGCAAGCCCAGAGCAAGTGGAAGCGGGAAAGAGACAGTGAGAAGGAATCACACATGTCCTGTGACCCCTTCCCGGGACCCGAAGCCCCACCAGGGCCCCTGGGAGCTGAGACAGCCCCTGGCAGCGCCAGCAGCAGGGGCCTTGGTGCCCCGCGGAGCCAGCAGGCCACTCCCCTCACTGGGCCTTAGTTTTCCCGCCCGCACCCTGGGCGGAGGGTGGGCTCCGCGGTCTCGTGGGTTCCTTTGATCTCCCGTGGAGGGCGGGTCCCTTCGTGGTGAGGGGTCCTCCCAAGCACCCCTCCCACCTTCACGTGCTCTGCTTCCCGCAGGGCCCCCCAGGACCGCAGGGCAGACCGGGCCGGCCTGGACAGCAGGTACGTCAGGCCCCGGCCGAGCAGGCCAGCCGCCGGGCCCCTCCCTGCTCCCTGCTCTGTGATTTGTGCCTCTAATGACCCCACATGTGCTTCCAGGGTGTGGCTGGTGAGCGAGGCCACTTGGGCCTGCGTGGCTTTCCCGTAAGTAGCCCCGGTTCTTGAAATTCTCCATGTGGGGCTTTTGGGGCGTAGGTAATAGCCACTTTAACCAAGTTCCCGTCCTTCTATGGAAACCTCAGAGGTCCCAGCTGCCCACGCCCTGCACTGAAGCCCCCAGCATGTCCCCTCCCCCGGCTCTCCGCCTTCCCATCTGTCACCCGGTGGAGAGGGATAGGATCCTAATAACCCACGACAGCTTGCCCCAGGTCAGCGGACAGGCAGGGTGCATAAGGCCATGGTGGGACTAAGGCCACCTTTGCCTTGTCTCTGCAGGGCATCCCGGGTCCCTCGGGGCCCCCAGGCACCAAGGGCCTCCCAGGAGAACCGGTAAGCGCCCTTCCCTCCTCCTCTTGCATCTTTGGCCCTGGCACCTGCAGGAACAGGTCAGGTGCTCAGACAAGGAGAGCGGCCGGACCGAGCCCCCTGGCGGGCCAGGCCGTGGCTGGCGGAGGGAGCACGAGCCGGGGGTGCTGGGTCGGAGCCTCAGCTCACTGTCCCTCCATCTGGTTTCACAGGAAAATGGGGCGACTGTCTCCACTTTGCCATTCTGTTGTGAAGATGAAATGGGGAAATATGTGGAGAGTGCTTAGCGCAGTGAAAGGCAGAAGGAGGGAGGGAGAGAGGGAGGGAGGGAGGGAAAGAACAAAGTAACAAGCTGACCGGGAACTGCAGAGTTGAGCTGGCTGGAGTGGGGACAGCAGGACCTCGGGGAGGCAGGAGGAGCCTTGGAGCTTCTGCTCTTTGTCGCAAGGACAATGGGGAGCCACTGAAGGGCTTGAAGCAGAGGGTGGGAGGTGCCCCTCGGAAGATGCCCCGGGAAGGATGGCTGTGGGGACCACCGGGGAGCCCCGGGGAGCCCCGGGAGGAGGCTGGAGAGTGGCGCTCCATGAGGTGGCGAGGAGAGGACAGAGGCTCCCGTCCCCAGGGTGCTGCTGTGTGCCCACATCTTGAGGCCCAAGGAGTTGCTCTTTGGAACGATGGATTCGCTGGGGGTGGGGATGGAGGTAGGTGGAGGTTTCTAGACATGGATCTGAGGTGGAATTCCAGGCAGGGGGAACAGAGGGGGCAAGGCTCAAGAGCTAGGAGGTTTCTGGGCAGGGGAGGGCCCACCTGGGCTTCAGGTAGAACAGAAGAGCGTGTGCGGCTAGACCAGAGGGGTATGACAAAGGCGAGTGGTGAGGGGAGCTTCAGACACGGGGACCCTCCGTGTAGCTGGGGTGGGTTGCAGAGTCCTAGGTTCTGGGTCCTCTCCCTCTCTGACCCCTTCAGGCTGCATTATCGAGCCTCACACCCCAGAGAGAGGCCAGGCTGGCTGCTCCCAACTGTGTGTGTGTCTGTGTGTCTGTCTGTCTTCCAGGGCCCTCAGGGACCCCAGGGGCCACTCGGGCCTCCAGGAGAGATGGGACCCAAGGTGAGTGTGAGGGACCCTTTCTCGTCCCCTGATGCTGCTGGGGATGCATTAGTCCCTCCCAGCCCTTCTCCCCTGTGCCGTTCCCTGTCCCCGCCCAGGAAGGTGGCTGTGAACCCGGGTGCTGCAGAGATGGAAGGGTGGACGCCCCGGCAGAGAGGGCAGATCCATCCCGGTGGCGTAGGGTGAGGCACTGGGCTCCCAGTCCGGGGGCACTGGTGGGTGCAGGGGTGCCAGGATCCTCGTGGGGGACAGGCAGTGCCTCTTTTGGCACCGCTGAAGCAGCAATGCTTCCTGCCCGTGACCTTGCCGGGGCTTCACCTCTGCACAGGGGTTTGACCGTAGATCCAGCCCGTGAGCTTGGCAGGGGCCTCAGACACCCCTGCCTTATCCAGAGGGAAAATCAGCCCTGGGTTTAAGTCCTGCCGACGGTGACACCTCAGGACCCCTCACCCCCTGGCGTCCTGGCTGCAGAGAGAAGGGTAGAACCACTTGGCCCCAAACACAGCAGCCATGGGCTTCCTCCCCCTCGTTCTGTGAATCATGAAATTTTCCTCCACGCGCTTGCCAAGGGGCCCCCGGCGTGGTGAACCACACTGGCGGGAGGGAGAGGCTCGGGCAGCCTGGGCCCGACCGCGGCCCCCAGCCCCAGCTCTGAGCAGCTGCGTCCTTCTCCCACCTCGGCCTCCCCGTGCTGTGACCTCCGCACATGGCTTGCTCTCTCCACCCTCAGTTAGCCCCTCACTCACACCCAGGGGCCGGTCCTTGCTCTCGGAGAGACCCATGGCATTTTCTTGCAGGGGCCACCGGGCGCCATGGGAGAACCGGGCCTTCCTGGGGAAGCCGGGATGAAGGTGAGGCGGGATGAAAGAAAGAAGAGAAAAATGGCTTGTTGAAACCAGCTCCCAGCTGGCGGCCGCGTCCTCCCCACTGCAGAGAAACGGGCCTTTCTTGCGCCGGGGATAATGGGTTCTCTGTGCTCCCGGCTGCGGGGCGGGGGCCAGGCCGTGGCCACGGCAGAGCGCGAACCCCCACCCGCCCCTACCCCCTGCCCCCTGCCCCCTGCTCCCTGCCCCTACCCCCTGCCCCCTGCCCCTGTCCCCTGCCCCCTGCCCGGCGATGTTTTCTCGGGCACCTGCCCCGGCCTCGCGATACCATCTGCATTTCAGCACCGGTGCTCCTCATTACCTGCCCAGAAACAGGCGCCCATTGATCCCCACCTGGGCTCTGGGGAGAGTCCCCTCCCTGTCCTGCAGCTGCAAAAGGCCCCTGTTCCCCATGCAGGCCCCAGAGCCGATGAGCGATGCTGGCCGGCCTGGGGACATTGTTGAGGCAGTGCCTGAGACGCTGGCAGGGGGGCAGTGGGACTTGAGGCAGAGCACCCCCTTCTGTGCCTGCGTCTCCCTGCCACTCGAGGAGGGACTCAGACCAGGCCTGGCGCGGTGGGACTTGGCCTAGTTCCAGAATCCTTTGCTCAAACACCAGTGAAGGAAAGCACCCCATATATAGACCTGGTGGAAGTGGGGTGTTCCAGCTGGAGCAGAGCTGGGGGTTCAGGGCTCTGCCGCCTCCTGGCGCCCCCAGACACCAGCAGGGAGAACAGCTTGGAAATCCTTAGATGAGAAAGACCCTTTTAGAGTCTTTAAGGGGGCGGGTGACATTTATTCTGGCTAATCTGGGGCTTCCTCCTCGTCTGGGTTTCTCTGAGTGTCTCAAGGGAGAGGAGAGAAGGCGGCCGGTCACATAGTGGCCAGCCCTGCGTCTGATGCTCCCGGAGCCAAACCAGCCATGTTTGGATCCTGAGTCTGTCCCCTACCAGCCTTGTGAGAGCGTGGCTGCTCACTGCACCCTCAGTGGCTCCGTCTCTTCGTCTCTAAAAGATGAACACCTTTCCTTGCAGGGTCCTTGTGAAAGCCACTGTGTTAATACTAAAACGTCCTTAGAGCAGTGCTGTGTGTCAGTGCTGAGGATGATGGTGGTGGCCGTGGTGGTGGTGAAGGTGGGCCTGGCGTGGCAGAAGCCCAGGGCTGGGTCTTACCTGGAACTGGGGCTCTGTTTGGTGTTTGACAATTTCTCTTTGGTCCTTGGTCCCCCTCCCCCTCCCAAGTCAGAGCTGATGAAAACAGGAAGGGGTGTGGAGGGAGGGCTGGGATCGGCCCTGCCCACCCCCATGGACTTGTGTTTGGCTTCTCCTAGGGTGACCTCGGACCCCTGGGCACCCCTGGGGAGCAGGGCCTCATTGGGCAGAGGGTAAGTTGTAGCAAATTCATTCTCCCTGAAAAGCCCCTAGGGTGTTTGGGTGTGGGACAGGGGGGTTGCGGAAAAGGGAGGCCAGAAGGGCTGTACTCACTCTCCCTGGGCCTCAGTTTCCTCAACTGCAAAAATAGACCACAAATCTCTACATCTAGCCTCTCTTGATAGACCATCATTTCCACAATCTAGAGAAAAGAATTTTGCGGTCAAAATATTGGGGACAGAGTTCCCTCTTACACATTAGCGTTTTCAAGGCACTGAGAAGGCCTGCAATCAAGAAGTTGGTGTCTTTTGGATTAATCCAGGGCCTCCAAACTTATTTGACTTCCAAGCGTTTTCATTGAAAAACACATCTGTCCTCAAAAACCATTCCACACAAGGTTATCTTCTACTTTTCCAAAAGAAACCCACAAAGCTTGTCTTGCTCTAAGGAGCTAGCTGTACAAGCTCCCCCTGTCCCCCTCTCTGTGCTATGTGCCGGTTTATCAGGTCCGTCCGTGCCTGAATGAGGCCCCTGGGGCACTGTGAGATGCCGAGCAGCTGTCCTGTGGCACTTGATGGGGAGGTGGGGCCCAGGAGGGAGGGGGAGTTAGTGTGGGTCTCAGCTCATGGGGTCACCAGGACCCCAACCCACATCTGCTTATTTCTCATCTTGCCTTTTTTCTAATGCCTCATACTACCTATGGCCAAAGGTTACTAAGGCTGCACAAATTGAGTTAAGACCTAAAATGAAAGGAGAAGGCCGCGGGGCGAGAGAGGATGAGAGAAAGAGAATGACGAGCGCTCATCCCATGCCCATGTGTGTCAGGTGTCCCATGCCCATGTGTGTCAGGTGTCCCATGCCCATGTGTGTCAGGTGCTTTTCTCGAGGCACTGAGAGCGCGGCAGCAAGTCACAAGAGGCCTGTCTCTGGAGCTTATGTTCCAGCGATCGATTAGTGATGTCTGCTGTGGGTACCAGAGTCGCAGAATGCTACACACCTGTTACATCCTTGCCATCCCTGCTTTTAATGGCCTCAGAGGCCCCTTCCAGCTCAGATTCTGAACAGCTATGAGTTCCAGAAGCAGAGAGAGAGAGACCCAAACTGAATTTGATGGCCATTAGAGAACTGAGGAGTCCGGGGGCATCTCTAGAGCTGGAAGGACAAGCCTGGTTGAGGGTCAGACGGGGGATCGGGGTTCTTGCCGTCATTCCCAGATTCATTGGCAAGAAAGCTTAAAGACTGGCTTCACTTTCCTCATCTGAGAAATGGGATTCCACCCAGGGGTTCCATACAAGCTTCCTCCAATTCCAGCAATAATATCGCGAATGGCCACCCACTTGTGGGGTGCTCACGCCATCCTTGCAGTAACCCTGAAGGAAGTGGGGTCAGCCCCATTTTTCAGATGATAAAACAGATTCCCACGGGGCCAGGCGGTTTGCTTGTGGTCACGCAGCCGGTGAACGGAAAACCCGGACGTGACACTGGGACCCGCCTGACGTCAACGCTGTTCTTAACTGCTCGGCCACACTGCCTCCCTGGGCCAGCCGCGCGAGCTGGACAGTGTCCGGGGCAGCTCTGTGATGAGCACTTCCCGACCCCTGCCTTCCTGCAGCCCCCGCCCCGCACCACCTGCAGACAGAGCCGTCTGGCCTGGGGGTCTGCGCCCCCTTTCTGGAGAGCTGAGGGCACCTCGCCCCTCCTGCTCCTTGGTTATTTCAGCCCCTGGCTACTGTGCACGGACTGTGTGCCCGGGCCCCACCGCATGGAGATCCGGGGGGCAGGGTCCTGCCTAGGGGCAGGGGCATGCAGGAAAACACACTGGGTCCCCTCCCCAGTAACGTCTCTTGTATTTCCCCATCACCCTTTCCAGGGAGAGCCAGGCCTAGAGGGTGACAGTGGCCCCGCGGGGCCCGACGGACTGAAGGTAAGTGCCCTTCCAGGGCAGGGTCTGGGGAGAGGGGTGTTCCGGCTGGGCATTGCCCTCCCATCCAAGACCTCAGTTTCCTCCCAGAAGCACTGTGTTCCCATAAAGCTCTGGGATCAGACCTCCCGCTCCCGTCGAGAGCAGGGTTGGGGAGGGTCCGCGGTGTCTGGCCGCTGCCGCCCCCCAACGTGGGCTGCCTGCTCAGCTGGGCCTGGGGGCTGTCACTTCTTTCCAGTCTTCCTTGCTGCCCTTTTTCTAAAAACGTCAGCTTCTCTTGACTAAGCAGGTTCCTGAGCACGTGCTCTGCGCCAGGCCCGGAGCCAAGGGCTTTGATATCTATTATCTTCCAAACATCCTGAAAGATCAGGGAAATAATAATCACCCCCAATGACCTATAGACTAGTCACATATGTACCAGGTACTACACTAAGCCCTTTATATGTGCCACCTTGATCAGTGCTACATGGTAAGTTCTGTCCTTAGATGAGGAAACGGAGATTCAGAGAGGTTAAGCAACTTGCTTGAGGACTCACAGCTAGTAACTGGCACATCCAGGACCCAAGTCTGGCTCCAAAGCCTTGGCTCGCTGTGCCGTGCCATGTGCCCATTCTGCAGGTGAAAAGACTGAGGCTCGTAGGAAGGCAGGGATTTATCCAGCCAGAGTCTATGGCAGTGAGTGGAGGATCTGAAATTCAAACCCCTGGCTCACAGGTCCCAAAGCCTGTTGGGGACTAACTCAGCCCTGGTGTTTCCCGTAAGTCTTCTGTCAGCCACAGATGTGGGACCCTAAAGAGGCACCTGGGCTCACCTGAACTGCCAGCGGGCACCACCTTCTGACCAGCAGCTCCCTCCAGCCCAGGCCTGCCCCTGCCCCCCCCAGGGGGACTTTCCCCCGGGCTGGCTTTGACCCCGTGCAAGTCTGTTCCCCAACACAGGGTCCTGAGTGCCAGTCCCTGATCCCCTCCCTCACCCACCTCCTCTCCCTGTGACCTCAGATACGCTCCCCCTTCTCTGGGGCGGGGGCCTCTACCTCCCAGGGTGCCTTGGTGACAGGCCCCTGCTGCCTCCTCATGTGTTCTTGCAAGGACGAGAGTGCCCCCTGCCTGTCACCTGCTTCCCTTCTCTTGCCCCCAACCCTGCTGCACCCACGTCCTGGCCCTGGAGACCTGGAACGTTTGACGGCCCCTCCGTGCCACTTTTCCGAGTGGCCGCTACACCGTGGCGACGCTGATGAACGTTGCAGCTAAGATGCTTTGCGCTCTTGCCAAGCACCGCTCGCCTTACGGGCTTTATGTGAATTAACCCATTGAATCCTTCCAGCAACGCTCCCACGCTATTAACAGCTCCATTACCATCCCCTCTTGACAGTTGAGGAAACTGAGGCACGATGCTGCAGCCTCCTCACCCCGCTCCTGGGTGGCCACCTCCTTCCAGGAGTCTCTGCCGGGGTGGGGCAGGAGGGGTCCAGGCTGGGTGCCTCATGCAGACTGTCTTTCTCTACTCTTCATGCCTCCTTGGCCCAGGCTTCGTCCTTCTTTATTGCTGCCAAAGCCAGTTCTACCCTAGTCCTTGGACCAGAGTAGTCACTCAGATGCACAGCATCGTCTCTGGTCTTCGCGTGAAGCCCGGGAGACACTGTTTTCTTTATGGAATCACCTCATGGTGAAAACTGCCTCTTGGCTGTGTCTAGGGTAGCACGTTACAGTTTGTAGAGTACTTTTATGCCCGTATCTCTGTGCCGACAGCCCGCTGGAGGTGGTGGTGACTGATGTTAACCTTTATCCGGCTCACGCACCAGACGCTGCGCTAAGCTGCTTATGTGGTTTATCTCTTTCAATCCTCTGGGTAATCCTTTGATCCTTATTTCACAAATGAGGAAACTTGCCCAGGGTCACACAGCTATCGAGTGTTGGCAGCAAGATTTGAACTTAGGCAGCATAACCCCAGGGATGAGGGGGATATTGTCCCCTGAGCAGGGAACTCTGGAATTAGAAGGAGCCAGAACCCCAGGTTCCCACCCATGCTCTGCCCCTGACTTACGAGTGGTGCTGGGGAGTCTTCGCCTCTCTCCGGGCCTCAGTTTCACATCTATACATTGAGAGGTTGAGCTGGGCAACTTTCAAGGTTCCCCTGAGCACTGGCAGGTGTCCAAGGATTTCGGGCATCTCCAGGGACCCCCAGGGCCCATTCTGCATGGGATCTACAAGAACGTCCGTCCCACCAGGGGTCCGGCCAGTCCCTGGAGCCTGGTCCCATGCAAGGCCAGGCTAGGCCCCTTCGCTGGAAACCCACCCAGGCCCCTGGAACAGGCCACCTGCCCCTGAGAGTTAGGAGAGCAGGTGGCCAGCATGACAAGCCAGAAGTGGAGTCCTGGAGCCAGGAGAGTCCACATGAGAGTCTTCTGGGCCAGCCCCCTGTCTCCGTGCCAGGCTGTGCTTGGACTCTGAGAATCTCAGTGGGAAGGGACATCAGAAACCAACCTGTGCCCAGATCTGCCCTGGGTGGGCCCACACCTCCGTTTGGAGTCTCATTCTCTCACCTGTGCCATCCCTAGACCCTCCTCTGTGGGAAAATGCCCCTGACCGAGCTAGAAACTGCCCCGGCAACACCCCCGCCCCGCCCCCACACACAGCCACCTGCTGCCCCAGCCTGGGCCCCAGCAGGCCCTGCTTGCAGGGACGTGCTCCCCCAGTGGCATTCCCAAGCCTCTCCTCTCAGCCAGGCTGAGCCCCAAGTTCCTGCCCCACGCCCCCCGCACCCTGCCTTCTCTCCTCTGGACGCACACCGGTTTATTGGTGTCCCTCATAAAGCATGGTGACAGGAGACAAAACTGGCAAAGACGCTCTGCTGTTCCGAGCCTGCCCCCGCCCTCCCTGCCCTGCCCATCCCTTCCTCATACCCAGGACTTCATGCCCTCTCCCACGGGCCTCCCTGAACAATCACGGCCAAGCCACACGCAGACTCCGCCGGGCCAGCCCGTCCCGATGGAGACGACCTTGTGATGGACGCTGCCCTGCAGCCACGCCCACACCGCACCCCTTGCACCTGCTCTGCCCGCGGTGCCTTCTCTCCCCAGGCACAGGGGAAGGTGACAGTGATGGACGCGGCAAGCTTAGAGACACCCTGGCTGTCGGTTTTAAAACCCCTTTGCAAAGCCAGCACTCGCAGGGAAACATAAAAAGCTGGTGCCTTTGGCTCACAAAGCCCATGCCAAGGGTTGCCTTTCCAAGGACATAACCTCAGATGCCCCAAGTCCCTGAAATCCCAAGAAAACCTTCGTTACACCCCTACAGTTAGTAAGGAGGGCATCCCCCGGGCTCCTGGTTGTCAGGAACTGACCAGGTGTCTAAGTGCCTGCTCCAAATTCCAGCTCCACTGCTAGCAAGTTGTGGGACTTCGGGGCAGATGACTTAACTTAGCTCTGCCTCAGTTTCCTCATCTGTAAAATGGGACAAAAAGAGAAGCTACCTTGGAAGGCCTTTATGAGGATGAAGTCAGTTGATACAAGTAAAAGATCCAGGATGTGGTCCAGACGCGGTGGGTGCAGTGGAGTGTTACCTGCCCCCCACCCGACAGAGAGAGTGTTCTGCAGCCAATAAAAATGATGACCACGTAGTGCAGGGAGCAACGGGAGGACGCGTTCACAACGGAGTGAACATTAACAACAAAAGGGTGGGAACCTACAGCCTAGTTGGATTCTGCCTTGAAAGTTTAGTTTACTGCTGACTCTCTTCATTGCCTTATAACAGTTGCTTCACTGCCTAGAGCCTGGTACCTAGCAATCAAAACTGTTACCTACTGTTTATTATTATTATTATTATATTATCGTACATAGTTTTTGCATCAGCAAGGGTTGAAAATGCAACTCAGAAAAATAGAAAGAGTTGGTTCTGAGAAGTAGAATTGGGTGAATTGTTTTTGTCTTGATAAAAATTTCTTCGAGCTTATTAAGACTCTTGTCCTGCCAGTGTGTCCGCGTCGGGGAGAAATTGCCTTTGTCGCCCAAACCCCACCCCTTCCTGTGGGGTCCGTGGGGTGGGTGTGGTCAGGACCTGGCCCGGGCCCGGCAGAGACACGTGGAAACCGCGTGTCCACAGTGCTTCCTGCACCAGCCAGGCCGCGCCCGCCCCGACCCTTTGGCAGCTCGGGGAACTGCCAGGATCCAGGGGCCGGTCGGCTGTGGACACGCAAGTGGAGCCCTGCGCTGGGGGCCTCTGACGGGCTTGGGACTAATCGATTCTCTCTCTCTCCTCCTCATGCCCTCCCACCCCAGGGGGACAGGGGTGACCCAGGGCCTGACGGCGAACATGGCGAGAAAGGCCAAGAAGGGCTGACGGGCGAGGATGGGCCCCCGGGGCCCCCTGGTGTCACCGGTGTCCGGGTGAGTGTGCGGGCTTCGTGCCAGCACCGGGGCTTCCGGGGTACATGAACGCTCTTGCCTGTGCAGGCGGCTGGGCGGGAGGTTCTTTTGGCAGCAGCCACTGAAGGGGTCTTCTGCTCTGGTCCTTCCTCCACCTGGGAGGTTGCCAGAGAATGCATCTGAACACGCCCCTCCGCTGCCTCGCTGCCCTGCCCTGCACACACCTGGCCCCTGCCCACCTCGTCCCGTCCAAGCCCCACATCCAGCCGCACTGAACTTTCTTCAGTTCCTTGGACACACTGTGGCTCCTACCCCCGGGCCTTTGCTCATGCTCTGTTGCAGACGCGCTCCCTTCCTCACTCCCCGGCCACTGCTTAACTCCTGTTTGGCCTTCAGCCATCATCGTAGACATCACCTGTTCCACAAAGCCGTCCCTGATGGCTGGGCCATGAGCCTCCAGGGCCACTCATAGCCCCCATGTATATCTTGGCCCCACGAAGGCCAAGACCTTGTCTGGTTTACATTTATGTTTTTAACGTCCAACCCAATGCCTGGCAGATAGGACATGACCCAACTCTGTCGACTGAAAAGACAGTCAGAGAAGCTCCACTCTTCCACCCTAGCAGAAATTTATTTAGTCCACAAATGCTCATGAGCATCTTCCCTGGGCCAGGTCCCCTGAGACTGAAGAGATGAATCACAAAGTATCCCTGCCCTTGAGGGACATAAAACCAGGTAGAGAATGGAAGAGAAATGTCCTGTTTCAATGTGTATAGACAACTTGCCCAGGGCTTTCCAGAAGGGTCCCTCTTTGACACTGATAGCAACCCCTGAAGACTTAGAAAATCAGAGAGGTAAAGGAACTTACCCAGGCTCACACAGTAAGAAGTGGCAGAGCTGGGATTTGAACTCGGCCTGCTTGCCTCTATACATATTGCTTGGAATCCGGGGCTTGGGTGTAGGGCCAGGAGGGTGAGGCTGGGAGGCAGGTAGAAACCTGATTTAGACCGATGACTTTGAACTTGACTTTGGAGGTAGGCTTGCACAGCCGAGCAGGGTGTGTGTGTCCGGGGGTGCCGGGCCAGTCCCACTGAACTGCCTGGGACCGGTGAAGATTAGGTGGCCTTGCCGACAAGCCGCCCAGGTGTGCAGCCTGCTGCCGTCCCACCAGGTGGTGGGGACCTGCGCCTCCGGTGCCGGCCCGTCTCCCCGGGCTGCGCATTGCCCTCCTCACCCGCCAGGCAGAGCGGCTGATGCTGTCACCTGGGCACAGCAGCCCAATTTTATTCCGGCCTGTCCTTGACATTCTTTTCCTTCCCGAAGCATTTATATGACTAACCTCGGACACATCCAAATTAGTCTTCTACAAACTATGTTGTGGGAAAATATTTGTTTCCTAAAAATAGTGCTGAAGTGCTAATCCCCCTTAGCAGCTGCGGCAGAGGAGCTCACAAACGATCCTCCGAGCCGTGCCAGGCGGCTTCCCCGGCCCTGACTCAGCCGAGGGGGTGCAGGCAGGGGGATTCCGCACGCAGGGTGCAGGCCTCGTTCTCCCTCTGTGACTTGCTCTGTGACCTTTCTCTCGCCCCTCGCCCTCTCTGGTCGTGCCCTTGGTATGACACAGGATTTGGGAGGAGTGTGCGCTAAGGTCCCTTTGAGGTCCAGTGTTCCAGGGACCCTTTCTGAGTGAGTTATAAATATCCCAACTGCGGAATGAGCAGCAACGTGTGGCAGGAATGGCCTTGGAACCAGAATGTGAAGGTTGAACCTGAGTGTCTGGCTTGAGCAGTCCACTCTCTGTGTGACTCTGGGCAAGTCACTGCCTGTCTCTGACCCTTGGTCTTCTCATCTATAGAGTAAGTGAAACTTTGGATAGGAAAACACGTTATAAAATGTACCAGAAATATAAAAGTTTGTCTTTATAAATTTGGAGGAAAAAGTGACTAGAAGGCAGCAGTAGTGGTGATAATTATGCTGCTGATGATGGTGATGGTGGTGATGATGGTGATGGTGACAGTGATGATGGTGATGGTGGCGATAATGGTGGTACTGGTGATGGTGGCGCTGGTGATAGTGGTGCTGGTGGTGGTGATGGTGGTGATGGTGGTGATGGTGGTGGTGATGGTGGTGCTGGTGGTGATGGTGGTGGTGGTGATGGTGATGCTGGTAGTGGTGGCGTTGGTAGTGGCGGCACTGGTGATGGTGGTGCTGGTGGTGGTGATGGTGGCGCTGGTGGTGGTGGTGCTGATGGTGGTGGTGCTGGTGGTAGTGGCGCTGGTGATGGTGGTGCTGGTGGTGGTGGTGCTGGTGATGGTGGCACTG
>VBSM01003204.1:12321550-12350847 GCA_008086735.1 Cheirogaleus medius | reverse complement strand
GGTGGTGCTGGTGATGGTGATGATGGTGATGGTGATGGTGGTGGTGGTGGTGGTGCTGGTGGTGGTGGTGATGGTGGTGCTGGTGATGATGGCACTGGTGATGGTGGCGATGCTGATGGTGGTGCTGGTGGCGGTAGCAGTGGTTGTGGCAGTGGCCGTGGCGACAGTGGTGTTGTTACTGGTGGTCATAGCAGTGTTAACGTCAGTATTTTGCCGTCACTCCCAACTGTCCTATGCTGGGATTGGAAAGAGAGTCAGCGGGCCAGAGTGAGTGTGTGTCGGGGTCAGGGGGGCAGTGAGGGGCCTGTGTTTGAGCCTCTTTGGCATCAGGGCTACAGAACAAATACCTCCCACTCTGTGGCCTGGAAACGGTCGAACATTTAAAAATAGAATTTTACGAGTCATCGGGGCCTTTCTAGAAATGCACGTATGTGGATGGGGCCCAGCCAACGTCTCCATTCCGACCCACAGCCTGTCCGCTGGATGCCCCGGCCCTTGCTCAAGGCTGCCCCCCACGGGGCATGCGCTCAGCTGCAGAAGGCCCTGTCTCCCCTCTGCTCGACCTGCACCAGATGCTTCGGTGCTGACTCACGTCCTGTGGCAGGGGGTCGGCCAGCCGCTGCAGTCACCTCTGCACTGACAGATCCCCCAGCCGCTGTCACATGAGTTCACCGTTGCCCAGCCAGGACCGGCCAGGGTCCAGGGGTGCCCCTGACACCAGGGATCACGGCTCACCTCTAACCCGCCTGGGGGGCCCACAGACAGCACTTCCTCTCCCTGAGCCTCAATGTCTTTAGCTCTAAAATGGGATAAGTAATCCCTCCTCCCAACACTGGTGCGGACTGAATGAAAACTTACGCAGTCTGCAAACCCAGCGCCTGGCCTGGCTGAGGCTATCAGGGCGGTAGTATTTCACCCCTAGAGGAGTGAGAGACCTCGACACTGCCCAGCGCTGTCCAGTAGAAACAGAATACAAACCATATAAAGCATCTTAAAGTTTCTAGCAGACACATTTTAAAAAGGTAAATAGAAATAGGAGAAATTAATTTTAATAATACAGTTTGTTTAGCCCAACATATCCAAAATATTACCATTTCAACATGGACTCAATATAAAAAATCATTTATGAGATGTTTTGCATTTTCTCTTTTGCAATACGTCTTTGAAATCTGATGTGTAATTGACGCCCGCAGCGTATCTCGATTCAGATGTACATTTTCGTTGCAAATATTTCATCTGTGTTTAGATTTCAGAAGGTTCACCGTTGAAAAGGTAGATTCATATACCCGAGTTGTTCCAAACATACTTGAAAATTTTTCGGTAACTGAATCAGGTATCAACTTTTAAATTTAATTTTAAAGTAATTAAAGTTAAATTAGATAAAATTAAGAATTCAGTTCCTCCGTCACAGTAGCCGTACGCGGCTGGAGGCTATCCTCAACGCCAGTCTCCCCGTGATTTCCACATACCGGCCACCCATGGCTATCCTGCAGAACAGCTGCAGAAATCTGCGGACAGGAATCCAGTCCCTCCGGGTTGGTCCAGGTGTTTGTTTCCTTGTTCCTCTAGGACCTCGTCTTCCTGCCCCTCTTTCATCACAATCAGTGCATCCTCTTAAAGTGCACCACCTATTCCAGGATGAGACCGTCACCTCCCTCATTCTACAGCTTATGCCTCTGTTAATGCAGCCAGAGGGATTGCATCACACCAGCTCTTTAGTGATTGCCAAGAGCATAGATGTTCTTTCCAGCTTCCCTGACGCCGGCAGTCAGGAAGTCCCCTCCACGCCAGAAACACTGCCGGCCCTACCCCCTACATCCCGACTTAGTGTGGCCCAGGGCTCACACTCTCTCTTCTGTCTCCATCTCTTAGCTCACATGTGCACACTTACACATACTCACTCACCCCACGCTGAGCAGTCTCCCTGACAACTGTGGAGACAAAGCAGGATTGGCCTCGCCAGGGGCAGGGCGGGTGAGGGCAGTGTTTGGGGATGCCCTGTCGGGAAGGGGCAGAGTGGCCTGAGAGGGCCAATGGCCTAGAGACCCCAGGGAGGGGGAGGGAGGGTGGCTGACCTTCCCAGCAACGCCCCACTGTGGGGAGCCCCCCCCCCACCGCCGTGCACAGTCCCTGAGAGAGGAGGACCGTGTCAGCGGGGCTTGCTCCAGGATTGCACAGAAGTGATGCGCCACATCTCAGAGATGGGGGACCTGGAAAACCTCTCCTGCCGCCTTGTGCCATCTGTGGGGACTCTGGCGGGGGTGGCAGGAGGCGCAAAGGGCCCTGGGCACGGAACCAGACGGAGCCAGGATTGAATCAGGGCTCTGCCAGGGAGCGGCGGGGACCCTGGGCAAGTCACTTCACCTTTGGGAACTTGGCTGCCCCCGTCTGTGGAAGGGGGTCTTGGGGCCTGACGCCCAGTGTCGTGGGGAGGGTGGACAGTGCGAGGCGCTAGAGAGAGGTCGGTGCAGAGAGCTGCTCCCACTAGGATGCACCTGGACGCCTGACAGTAACCATGACAACAGCGAAGCCAGCAATAGATGCCTACGGTTACAGAAGCCACATCTGACATAAACCCGGGCACTTCCTATGGGCCAGGCACCGTTGTCAGCATGCTCCCGTGTTGCCAGGTTGAATCCTAAGCTCTGGGAGGCAGTGGACACCGTCCCCACTACACACAGAGGTTGGGCCAGGCTCAAGGTCGCACAGGTACCGAGTGGCAGGGTCAGTTGTGAACCAGGCTGTCTGCCTCTGGAGCTAACGGTCTGACCGCCTCCCGGATCCGCGCTTGTCATCTTTCTCTTGCTCTTCCTTCCTCTCCCTGCAGGGGCCCGAGGGCAAGTCAGGGAAGCCAGGCGAGAAGGGCCGGACTGGAGCCAAGGTAGGTCCCCTTCTGCCTCGAGGGGCCACGTCCTCCCACCCCTCCCCCACCCCCAGGGCTGCAGCTGGGGCCCGCTGACAGCCTGTCTCTCTCCTGCTGCAGGGCGCCAAGGGCTACCAAGGACAGCTGGGTGAGATGGGCCCCCCTGGAGACCCTGGACCCCCTGGCACCCCAGGCCCCAAAGGGTCCCGGGGCAGCCTGGGACCGACGGTGAGGACTCTCTGGCTGGGGAGAGGGAGTCAGGCGTGGAATAGAGGGGGCCGAGGCAGAAAAGGAGGCACCAGGTCCCTCTGCACTGGTGTCTCCCACCCACTACTGGCTGGACATCTGGGTGCTCGTTGTCCCAGCCACTTCTTTTGACTCACAGATCCCTTTAGGAACCCACAGAAAGCTGCAGGTCCCTCCACCCCGAAAAGTACATACAACGCAAAATACTTCTTGCAATTTGAGGGGGTGTGTGGGTTTCCTGAAGCCCCCTGTGGACCCAGATTAATAAGCCCTACTGTACTGGGGTGGGGACAGGGGACCAGACTCTTGGGGGTTCTCCCACTGGAAATAGATTCCCGAGGATCAGGGCGACGCCACTGTGGGTACCTGGATGACTCCAAGGGTCTCCCAGGGCGCTGTGGGACCGCCCTGAGGCAGGAGTCCAGAGGGGTTTGGCACCTGCGGGGAGGTGAAGACCCCAAGGGGAAGCAGGGGATGCCGGGAGGTGAAGACCCCAAGGGAAAGCAGGGGAGGGGGCAGAGGAGAGTGACGTGGCACCTCGGAGCTGGCCGTATGTGGCAACGAGCACCGTGCCGGCCCGTGGCATTTGCCACTTTCCGTGATAAATGCTCCCTCTGTGGCCGATACCAAGCTGCCCACGCAGTGTCACGGTGTGCAGAGCTGGGAGAGACCCTCGGGGGCACTCCATTACATAGCGTTGCCGCCACGCAGGGTCAGCACACGCAAATGACCTCGGGAGCATAGGTAGTAGGAAAGTGACTAGGAAGAGATATGTTTTGAATGTTAGCTTTGTGTTTAATAAAATCAATTTAACTGTGAGTCCGTAAAATTTAATTTTTAATAACGGCTCTGTTTAACTGGCTTGTAAAAGTCCTGAAAATTTAGCAATCAGCTGTGTTGAGGCTCTGGAGCCTGGAGGGGCGGGGACGGTCGGGGACTCCAGGGCGACGCCGCCTGCCTTGCGCCTTGGTTCTGCACAGTGTGGACGCCAGGCTGGAGCCTGCGGGAGGGACTGCCCGTGTCCCCGCCGTGACAGCCGCGCTCCATGCCAACTGGGTCTCCTCCTCTTGTAGGGTGCTCCAGGACGGATGGGGGCCCAAGGCGACCCGGGACTGGCTGGTTACGATGTAAGCGGATGCCACCTCGAAGCCATCTTGCCTCCCTTACGCCCGACTCTGTCCTGCAGGCCAGGGCCCAGGCCCACCTCCCTGCTGAGGGCCGGCCCCTGGGCCACTGAAGATGCAGGGTCTCCCCTGCCCCAGGGAGCCCCTGGGCCCGTAGTGGAGGTGGCCAGGGCGGCCAGAGCGAGATCAGCCACCCGAGACCCTCCTGAGTGCTCCTGCAGGGACGGGGCTCACGTGCCTCGAGGGGCCCACGGTGCTGTGTGTGCGAGGGAGTCAAGGGAGTCGCCGCAGCTCATTTCTGCGTCCAAGCTGGCACCTCCTTAGAGGTGGCTGGGCCAAACCCCGGTCACACCTCCGGGGAGGCCAGGGCTCAGAGAGGAATGGGATTACTCGGAAAGGGAAACCGAGGCATGGGAGGCCTGCCAGCTTGTTGATCCTGGCAGGGTCCTGGCCCTGGTCTTCGGGGCTCTAGATCCAGTGTCTGAAGGAGACGCAGCAGGGAGGGAGGCCGGGGAAGGAAGACAGGCACCTGGACAGAGGGTGCTGGGGGCCGTGGGAGGCGCCTGCACCTGCAGTCCTGGCCGCAGCCTGGAGCAGTCTGTCGGGGCAGGCATTTTGCCCCTGCTCCCGTCCCTGCCCCAGAGGACAAAGCTGGCTCTCCCCAGCTCTCCTCCATGTCTGCTCCAGGGTGGGGAAGTCACGGCCCTGACCATCCAAACTACAGCACACTTAAGGGGCCCAGAGAGGCACAGGACTTGCTCAGAGCCACACAGCGAGTTGGGGCAGCGCTGGGACCCAGTTTTGCAGTCCAATGTCCCCATCTCTGAGTCCTTGTCCTTTATCCCTCTTGAGTCCTCACCCCCTCACCTCTCTATCTCGTGTTCCTGCAGGGACACAAAGGCATCGTGGGACCCCTTGGACCTCCTGGACCAAAAGGCGAAAAGGTGGGTGTTTGGTCTGGGGGAGCAGGTGCGCCCCGTATCCTGGGCTGGGGTCAGGTCTGGGGCCAGCAGGCAGGAGCCCACGGGGTACCTGCGGCTGGGGAAGCCATGGCTCATGGCCTGCTCACCCTGCAGCCAGCCGGGGGCAGCCCCCAAGGCCAGTGTCGCCGCTGCCAGGCCCAGCAGGCAGGAGCCATTGGCTCCATGTTCCGCACTACGGATGGGGCGTTGTCCCCTGCCCTGCACAGAAACAATGCAGTCCCTGTCCCCGTGGGGCTTACAGTCAAGAAGGGAAGATGGACGTCAGTCACGCAGTGACTAGCACTGTGATTCCACCATCTGCGTGCACACGGGAACGAGGTCCCCAGCGAGCGTGAGGAGAGAATGCTGGGCAGGGCAAGGGCTTGGTTAGCACGGAGAGCGAGGAGCCCTGCAGGTCAGGGCCAAGGAAGTCACCACCGGGGCAGAGGGGTAGGCGTATCCCTTCCCCGCCCCCCTGTGGCTCCAGATTCCATAGAGGAAGGGACTTGCTGGAAGGAGCCTCAGTGACCATTGGACCCTGCCCCACCGTGCAGGTGGGGACAGGGGGAGCCAGAAGTTCCAAGGCGCCAGCCCTGGGTCCCATCCCAAGGCAGTGCCAAGCTGGCCCCAGAACCCAAGTGTCTGAGTCCTACATTAGCGGCTCCAAGTCTCCCGCTTAGCCCCCTCCTCCGCCCCTCCCCCACTGCTCAGCAGGAGCCTGGGAGCAGGCAGGCGGCCCCCCCACCGCTGTGCTGTCTCTTGCCCACCCACCCCCGGCTTCCCCCCCAGCCCTCGTTTCTTCTGCTGAGTCAACTTCCCACTCACTAAACCGCACCGTCAGTGAATCGCGCCCGCCTGGCTTGCTGTCCAGCTGGCCCCTTCCTCCTGCCCGGAGGAGCACGGATCTGCCATCAGAATGGCCACAGGCTCCAGCACATTCCGCAGGAAGCTGCAGACAGTGCCACTCAACACACCAAGCCCCTCCTGGGCCCTCATCGTCTGCCAGGGCTGGCACAGGAGGGGTTAACAAGGACCCTGAAACAAGGCTCGGGGCCATCTAGGGCACCAGCAGCAGACCCTGTGGCTGCTGAGAGTGGAGCCCTGACCCCAAATCTTCCCTAAGTCCTCGGGGGCCTCCGTGGATCCCCAGGGTTCCCTGAGCCTCGATCACCTCATCCATTAAGTGGTGGGGACCTTAAAGAGGCTGCGGGGACACCACACACACGCTAGTCAGTTGCACTTTCTGACTCACGAGGTGGCATCACACTGGTTGGTTCCTCGGCTCTCCAGGTGTTTACGGAGGACGCTGTGCACTCCAGCCGAGCTGGGGCGGGGATGATGCTCTAAAGGGCTCAGAAATAGAGATAGTCTCGCGAGCGCACAGCCAAGCGCACGCTGAATGGGAAGAGAGAGCTGGGTCCTAGGAGGACCCCCCCGGAGCACACGGCCCTGTGCAAAGCTCCCCCATAATCCTCCCATGACCCCACATGGAGGTGTCATTGTTCTGCATGACAGGTGGGGAAACTGAGTCTCCATGGCACTCAGTGAAGCTCAGGATCAGGAGGCGGAGGTGGCAGGGCCAGGATTCCTTCTGTTTGACGCTGGGCCCTGCTCCCCTAACCAAACACAGACCGGGGAGGAGGCACCGACATGCCTTTGAACCTGAAACCCTCCCGTGGGGCGCATGTAGAGCTTCAGTGGCCAGAGGGACAGGGCGAGACTCTGGGAATAGGGCGGGTGGGGAGAGTGTTCCACCAGCTTTCTGGTACTAAAAATGCACCCCTAAACTCCACAGTATGGGGACCAACACAGCTGGCTTTTGGCCCAGACCACCCCTCGATTCCTGGGTGGCCTTGGCTGAGACCTTTCCTTCCCCAGGCCTCAGTTTCCCCATGTTTATAGTATGGGCAACACTCCCTCAGCGTGGGGGTGCCGTGTGGATTCTGGGAAACAGTGTAGGAAACAAAGCCCAGGACGTGCCTGGCAGAGCACGCTGGGAGAACACCGGCCCCTCCGCAGGCAACTGGGCGCTGGGTAGAGTCCCATAGAGAGGGGGCAGGGAGGACAGGGAATCCCCGCTCCCTGGGCCACCTCCTAGTATGTCTGGTTCTAGGCCTCAGGCCAAGCCCCGCCTGCCTTCAGCCTCCGCCTGGAGGCCCCGGGCCAAGGCGTCACAGCCACCAGCCCTCAGCGCTGCCTGGCCAGGGATGGCCCGTGCTCTGGCCCCAGGAACAGATTCCCTCTCCTGCCTCTCGGGGCTCCCCTTCGAGCCCTGTGGACAACAGGGGGGTTCAGGAGTGTCCTGGCTTGAGCCCCCTGCCCAGAAGGGGCCCCAGGGGAGGGGACACCAGTGTTCTGGGCTGGAGTCTTCTGAGCCCTGTGGTTCTGTCATTTGCTGTTCAGCTTACACTGGCCCTGTAGTTGGCAAATGGCATCTGTCTAGCCACCTCGATGGCCACCTCCTGGCCTCCTGGTCCTGCGGGTGGGCCTGGGCCTCGGGTAGCCATGGCACCAGGATGCCAGCCGAAAACTCTGCTCTCCCCTGTCTGTCTCTGGCCACATGCCTGTGACACATCCTCACTGCCATCATTGTCATCAGCTACAGCAATTTTAGTGGCCACCTACTGAGCCCTACCGTGTGCGCAGCATCGAGCCGTGCGCTTAACAGGCCTTTCCTCACAGAGTCCTCAGCACAGCCGGCAAGGCGCCCCACCTCACTCTGCACGCAGGAAGCCCCCCGAGCTGGCTGCTGAGTGCCACCGGGGGCTTCTATGGAGGGGTGGGGAGTTCATCCTAATTCTGACTCTTTGGCCACTTCCTCCCAGCAAGGACCAGAGACGCTTTGATTGAGGGTGAATAACTCTGAGCAGATCACGTCGCCCCTCTGTGCCTCAGTGTCCACATCTATAAAATGGGATGATGCAGTGAGGATGCCCACGTGTGCCCATGTGTGCCAGCTGTTGGAGTCACTGGTGCTCCCTGCCAGGCACCCTGCGATCCTCACCACCCCCTGCGCCCACCCCGCCCGGCCCCCCAACCCCAGCTGAGGAAAGGCGCTCGGAGGCAGGAAGGGGCGTGGGGCAGGTCTGAAGGCTCTGCAACTGGTCCCTTGCAAAGTGGGCGTGTGCGCCAGGCCCCCGGCTGCCGGCCCTGTGCAGGCTCTCTCAGCTCCAGGGGCAGCTGCGGCGGGGAGTGGGGGGTAGGGTGGAGGGCACCGAGCTCCTCCTGTGTTCCGCAGTCCTGGCTCCACACCACACCTGGGTCTGGCTCAGACACACCTACCCTTCCCTCTCCGGCCTCAGTTTCCCCTTCTGTAACCCCAAGTAGGCTGGACTCCATCTCTGATGAAGCCCTTTCCACCTGGAATTCCCCACGTTCCCCAGGGGCAGGTGGTTTGTCCTAAAACTGGTTCTGTGTCCACAGGGGGAGCAGGGCGAGGACGGCAAGGCCGAGGGACCCCCCGGGCCGCCTGGAGATCGGGTAAGCGCTCCGGCCCCGGGACTGCGTGGGGTGGGCAGGGCCAGCATCCTCTGCACCTGGTGGCCCAGACTTTGCTCTGTCCTTGTCATTCAGGGCCCTGTGGGTGACCGAGGAGACCGAGGGGAGCCGGGGGACCCTGGATACTCTGTAAGTTTCAGCGTTCCTACCTGCTGGCGGGATCAGGAGTGTCAGGGACAGTGACACTTGGCTAGAAAGAACAAGGATGTCCCCAATTCTGCCCTGCCTTGCCCCTCCAAGGTGGGCCCTCTCACCTGTCTCTCTTTGCTTCCAGGGACAGGAGGGTGTGCCAGGCCTCCGTGGAAAGCCAGGCCAGCAGGGCCAACCCGTGAGTGGCACTTTCTGTCCCATCCCCTGTCCCGCTCTGAGGGGGGTGGGGCAGCCAGAATTCAAGAACTGGGCACTTTAAAGCTTAAAGGGACCCTCCCTGCAGGAGGGCCGGGGACAGCCATTCTGGTTTCTCCTGCCCTGACCCTGGGGGCACCCCCAGAGCCTGCACCCCCAAACCCCTCCCCACCCTCCCCCTCCAGGCGGAGACTGGCCACCCTCCCCGGGAGAGAATCCTGGGGCTGCCTTGCGTCATCTCACCTTGGTTTGCAGGGGCATCCGGGACCCCGGGGCCGGCCGGGACCCAAAGGATCGAAAGGTGCAGAGGTAAGAGGGTGGATGTTCACCAGAGAAACCAAGTCCCAGGGATGGGAGGAGCCTGGCCCAAGGTCACATGGCTAGTGGGAGGCAGGGCAGGGGGACGGCCCACCGTGAGCCCTGCAGGTGCCTCTGGCCAGGATCCCACGTCCCTCAAATAGCCTGAGGGAGGAGGGACAATCGGCCCGTTTCTCTGGGGCCACAGGAGAGTAGCCGCCTGTGTGAGGTCAGCTGGTGGACTTGAGCCCAGGGCAGGCAAGAGGCAGGCCTCTCTGCCATGGCACACTGTAGAAGGGGGCCGTGCGAGAAGGGAAGTGGGGTCTGGAGAGAGACAAGGGTGCTCGTGGAGGAGGAACTTCCTGCCTTGCACCCAGGGCCCCTGCACCTCCCTCTGCCAAGGTCGGGCCAGTGCTGTTAATGCCCCTCCCCCGCCACCCCCTCCACCGGCACCCTCTTGAGGATCAGATGGAGCCGTGGGCTGGGGCTCCAACCAGGAGATGGTCAAGGCCAGGGCCTCTGTGTGTAGGAGCCAGTGAGGGGACCCCAGGGCCCAGAGCAGCCTCCGTGACAGCACTGGCAGGTCCCCAGGCTGACCCCAGCCCTGGCCCTGGGCTGCCAAGCCAGCATGCTTGGGCCCTGTTGTGGAACCAGGTGCTCACACAGGGCCTGCGCCTCTCAGTGCCTCCTTCCAGAGCCCCTAGGGTCCTGCACCTGCCCCCGCAGCCTCCATCATGTGGCCTTTGATTTTTCAGGGACCAAAGGGAAAGCAAGGCAAGGCCGGGGCACCAGGCCGGAGGGGTGTCCAGGTGAGTAACTGCAGCTGCTGCTTTCCCGCCAGCCTCCCCGCCATCCCTGGACACCCTCACCAGCTTCCTGTGTATCCCCAGGGCCTGCAGGGGCTGCCGGGCCCCCGGGGCGTGGTGGGGAGACAGGGCCCCGAGGGCGTCGCTGGACCAGATGGGCTTCCTGGCAGGGACGGGCGAGCAGGACAGCAGGTGAGCAGGACTTGGCGTTAACAGACGGCGTCTCCAGGTGGGATGAGGCATGGGGGGACTTCCACGGGCCATGGGCCAGAGGAGCTACTTTAGAAACCTGGGAGGGGCAGAACAGCATGTCCAGAAGTTTCCTGGGATGCACTGGGGTGGGCAGTCGTGGTGCCCTCAGGACCTGGGGGTGTGGGCTTCTGACTGTCACTCCCGTATGCCCGGCCCCTCCGCACCCGCAGATCCAGCTCCTCCTGTCCCCTGGCCCTGCTGCCTCACACAGGCAGTCTGACCTCCATCCTGGGGCGTGACCTCCTCCTCCTGCTGCACCCAGAGCTCATCCGGGCTTTGGGCCATCCGTCCTCCTGGCTGTCTGTGTCCTGAAACCCAGGAGACCCTCCTTTGCTTACTTTCTGTCCAGGGGGAGCAGGGAGACGACGGGGACCCTGGCCCCATGGGCCCTGCTGGGAAGAGAGGAAATCCAGGTGTGGCTGGCTTACCTGGAGCACAGGGACCCCCAGGATTCAAGGTCAGACACTCCTCCATGCACTTACCTGCCCTCCACCCTTCTTGCTGCCTTGGTGACCGCGGCAGTGTCACTGATGATGATGGTACTGGCGCCTCGGCACCCGTGTCCTAGGGCCTGTGGGAAAATGCAGTCCACATTGTTGACCTTTCTCGGGGTTCCCTGCCCCAAGCTCGAACCAGACTTAGAGGATAGTTTATCCAGGAAGCTATAATTCTGACCCCAGCCAGGCCCTGCAAACCTTTCCCTGGTTGTTGCGTTGTCCACGGCCGCCCTCTTGTGGCCTTTTGTGGAACATGTTGCCTGTGGCTGGGGCCCTCCAAGGCGTCTTCAGGCTTCCTTGAGTGACGTCAGTGGGGGAGGCCGCTGTGAACCAGTCTGAGCCGGGGCTGGACACTGAAGGGAAGGTGCAGGTGGATGACCAGACATGGTTCTGGCCCTGCCCGAGCCCGAGGTGTAGCTGGGGCAAGGTGGGAACCCTCCGGGAGGAGGCAGGCAGAGGGGAGTGGCCCTGACCCAGGGAGGATGTGAGTGAGAGGGGAGAAGGTGCTGGGCAGGAGGAGCAGAGTGAGGAGCGGTTTGGAGGCGGAACTGCGTGCTGTTGGGCAGAAGCAGGGAAGAGGAGAGGCCGCGTGGGAAGGGGAGGGGAAGGTCGGACCCTGAGTGCCGGAGTGCAGAAAGAGATCTTCCTCTTCAGGAGGCTGAAGTTTTGCCCACCCCTCCACCAGGCCTCCATCTGTTGCCCCAGCAACCTGAGATCTCAGGGGACCCTGTAGAATCACGGTTCTGCTTCTCCTAGGCCCCCTGCCCCCAACCATTCCTCACTTTAACTGATAATTTTGGTGTGTTTTTTTAAGGGTGAAAGTGGGTTACCAGGACAGCTGGGTCCCCCTGGCGAGCGAGGGACAGAGGGCGGAACAGGGCTTCCTGGGAGCCAGGGGGAGCCTGGATCCAAAGGCCAGCCGGTGAGTGAGTCCCAAGGAATGTACCTGCCCACACACTGACATGTGTACACATGCATGTGCACACATTCACACATTCATGTGTACACACTCATCACATACACACATGCACACATTGATGTATACACACGCATGCACTCACATGTCCACAGACAAACACACAGACCCAGGAGCCACCTCCGTGGTCTGTGACAAGGGCTGAATAACACATTCTCTAGATACCAGATACTGTTCTCCCTCCTGTGAGTTAGGTGGTTGGGGAAGTCTAAGAATGATCTGAGTGATCCCTTCAAAATGAGGAGAGGCGGAACACAGCCAGAACCTGGCCTAAGCTGGCTCCTTGTCCAGAGCTCTTTCTGTACTGCACTGCCTTCAGCCCCCTCTGTCCCAGGGCTAAATTCAATTTATCTCTGCCTAGAAGAAGAAAGAAGAAGGAACAAAGAACAGATAGGACAAATAGAAAACAAATAGCAAATGGTCTTAGTACCCTAATTAAAAACATAGATTGTCAGATTGGATGAACAAGCAAGACCCAACTATATTCTACTACAAGAAACCAACTTTAAATATAACACACAAATAGATTAAAGTAGAGGTGTGGGCAAAGATATACTGTGCTAACACTCATGCAAAGAAAGCTGGAGTAGCTACTTTAATATCAAACAAAATGGATTTCAGAATAAAAACTGTTAGTAATGAAAAGGTTATTTCATAATGATAGAGGACAATTTATCAAGATGGTATAGGAATCCTAAATGTTTATGCATCTAATAATCTCCAAAATAATTAAGCAAAAACTGATAAAACTATAAGGAGAAACAGATAAATCCATAATTATAGTTTGGACTCTATAAATTCAACACAATTCCAATCAATGTCTCATTAAGCTTATTGTGTAGAAATTGACAAGCTGATTCTAAAGTTCATATGGAAATATAAAGGACCTAGAACAACTGAAATCACTTTGAAAAAGAAGAGCAAAGTTGGAAGACTAATACTATGGATTTCTTTTCTTCTTCTTTTTTTTTTTTACTTTCAAAATATTAAAGTGGTACAAATGCTTTAGGTTACATGGGTTGCTTTTGTAATGCTTCAGTCCCAGCTATAAGTGTGGCCATCCCCCAAATAGCATTCATTGTACCCATTAGGTAGGTTTTTGCCCCTTCCCTCTTTCCTCCTCCCTTCTGGTTGATATCCACTGAGTTTTACTTCCTTCTGTGCACATGTGTGATCATCAGTTAGTTCCAATTTAATAGTGAGTACATGTGCTGTTTGTTTTTCCATTCTTGAGATCCTTTACTTAAGAGAATGGTCTCCACTTCTATCCAGATTGTTGCAAAAGGTATTCACTAATCTTTTTTGAGTAGTACTACCATGAGTAGCACTTCATGGTATGCATACACCACATTTTATTAATCACCTCATAAATGGATTAATAGCACTTGGGTTGACTCCGCATCATTGCAATTGTGAATTGTGCTGCAATGAACATTTGAGTGCAGGTGTCTTTTTGATGAAAAGTATTCTTTTCCTTTTGGTAGATACACAATAGTGGGATTGCAGGTCTATTTTTAGTTCTTTGAGGAATCTCCACACTGTTTTCCATAAGGGGTATACTAATTTACAGTCCCACCAACACTGTATAAGCATTTCTTTCTCTCTGTATTCACACCAGCATCTATTGTTTTGGGACTTTTTAATAAAAGTCATTCTAACTGGGGTAAAGTGATAGCTCATTGTGGTTTTAATTTATATATCCCTGATGATTAGTGACATTGAGCATTTTTCCATATTTTTATTGACCATTTGTCTTTCTTCTTTTGAGAAGCTTCTGTTCATGTCTTTTGCCCACTTTTTAATAAGATTGTTTGTTTTTTTCTTGATGATTTGCTTGAGTTCTTTGTAAAGTTTGGATATTAGCCCTTTATCAGATGTGTAGCTTGCAAATATTTTCTCCCATTCTATAGGTTGTCCACTTGTTCTGTCGATTGTTTCTTTAGCTGTGCAGAAGCTTTTTAGTTTAATCAAATCTCATTTATTAATTTTTCTTGTTGCCACGATTGCCATTAGGATCTTAGTCCTAATTCTTTGCCTAGACTGATATCTAGAAGAGTTTTTCCTACATTTTCCTCTAGAATTCTTATGGTTTCATGCCTTAGATTCAAGTCTTTTACCCATCTTGAATTAATTTTTGTGAGTGGTGAGAGGTAGGGGTCCTGTTTCCTTCTTCTGCATGTGGCCATCCAATTTTCCCAGCAACATTTATTGAATAGGGCTTCTTTTCCCCAGTGTATATTGTCTGCTTTGTCAAAGATCAGTTGGTTGTAGGTAGATAGTTTTATATCTGGGATCTCTGTACTGTTCCATTGGTCTATGTCTCTATTTTTGTAACAATACCATGCTGTTTTGGTTACTATAGCCTTGTAGTAAAGCTTGAAGTCTGGTAACGTGATGTGATTTCAAGACTTATAAATGCATAGTGATCAAGAAAGTGTGGCATTGCCACAAATATACTAATAGATCAAAAGAACACAATAGAGGGTCTAGAAATATACCCATACATATATAGACAACTGATTTTTAAGAAAGATACAAAGACGATTCAGTGAATACTAAATAGTCTTTTCAAACATTTGGTGCCAGACAATTGATGCCTCATAAATGTACAAAAATTAACTCAACCTGGATCATATGCCTAAATGTAAAACCTAAAATTATAACACTTTTAAAACAAAGCATAGAAGTAAATCTTTGAGACTGTGGATTAAACAAAGATTTCTTAGGTATGACACCAAAAGCATGATCCATAAAAGAAAATTTGATAAATTGGACTTCATCAACATTTAAAACCTTTGCTCTTCAAAGGACACTATTAAGATAATGAAAAGACAAGCCACATACTAGGAGAAAATATTTCCAAATCATATATCAGATAAAGGATTTTATATCCAGAATATGTAAATAAAGAACTCTCCAAACTCAATAAGAAAATAAGGAGCCCAATTTAAAAGACGGTCAAAAGATTTAAATAGACACTTCAAAGAAGATATGCAGATGGCAAACAAGTGCATGAAAATAATACTAATACCATTCGTCATTAAGCAAATGCCCATTGAAACCACAATAAGATGCTACTTCACACCTATTAAAATGGTGAAACACTTAAAAAGACTGACCATACCAAGTGTTGGCAAGGAGGTGGAACAACTGGAACTTTCACACTGCGATAACAGGAATATAAAATGGGACATTTCTGTTACCACTTTGGAAACAGTTGGGCAGTTTCTTTAGAAGTTAAGCATATCTTTGCCATATAATCGAACCATTCTATGCCTAGATATTTACCCAACGTAAAAAATGACATTGGTCCACATGAAGCCTATACTTGAAGGCTGTAGTAGCTTTATATATAACAGCCCCAGACTGGACAAAACTCAAGTGTACACCAGCAGGTGAATGGATAAAGAAATTGGGGTGCATATCCACACAGTGAGATGCTGTTCAGCAATAGAAGAATAAAACTATTGATACATGCAACAACATGGATGATTCTAAAAATAATTGGGCTTAGTGAAAGAAATCAGATAACAAGCAGCATATACTGTGTAATTCCATTTTTGCAAAATTATAGAAACTGCAGACTCCTCTACAGCGTGAGGAAGATCAGTAGTTCCTGGAAACGAGAGGGTAGGTGGAAGGAAAGATTACAAAGGGGCACGAGGAAACGTTTTGGGGTGATGGATCTGTTATTATTTTAATTGTGCTGATTACACAGGGAGATTTTATATATATGTATGTATGTGTGTGTGTGTCAAAACTTACCAGATTGTACAATTTAAATGTGAACAGTTATTGTTTATCTTCAGTTTTTGAAAAAATTACTCCTTCTTTACACCTGATGGGCGTATCAGAGACAGCAATCAGAGTACAAAAATGAACAGGTACAACATGTCACAGCTGGTTCCCTGAAGCCAGTATTATCCTGACACCCAAACCAGACAAAGATATCACAAGGAAGAAACCTACAGACTAATATCCCTTATGAATACAGGCACAAAATTCCTCACTAAAATACTAGCAAACCAAGTCTACCAACATTCATAAAGGATTATACACCATGACAAAGGGAGATTTCTTCTAGAAATGCAAGGCTGGTTCGACGTGTGAAAATCAGTCAATATAATACACCATAAACAGTCATCTCAATAGACGCAGAAAAACCATTTAACAAAATCAACACCCTTTCATGATAAAAACACAACAAACCAGGAATAGAAGGGGATATCCTCCACCTGGTAAGGAACATCTATGAAAATCCCACCACTATCGCCGTATTTAATGGGGAAAGCCTGAGAGCTTGCCCCCTGAAGTTAGAACAAGCCAAGGATGTCCATTTTTACTGCTTCTGTTTAACACTGTTCAGATTGGAAAGGAAGAAGTAATATTCTCCGTATTTGCAGGCGAAGTGCTCTTGCATATAGGAAATCATGAGGAATCCACACAAAATTATTAGAATTAATAAACCAAGGTTGCAGGATCAATATACAAAAATATTGTTTGTAGATGCAATATACAAAAATCAGTTGTATTTCTGTATACTAGCAATGAACAATCCAAAAATGAAATTAAGGAAACAATTCCATTTATAATCATGTCTAAAAGAATATAATAGGAAGAAATTTGACAAAAAAGTACAAGATATGTACACTGAAAACTTTAAAACATGGTTGAAAAAAAGTAAAGAAAACATAAATAAATGGAAAGACATCCCATGTTCATGGTTGAGAAGACTTAATATTGTTGAGATATTTATTAATATCTTAATATTGTTGTGATACTCCCCACAAACTGATCTACAGATTCAGTGCAATCCCTATCAACATCTTAGCTGGCTTTTTAAATCACAAACTGACAAGTTGATCCTAAAATTCATATGGAAATGCAAGTGACCCAGAATAGCCCAAACAGTTTTGAAAAAGATCAAAGTTGGAGGACTCACACTTCCCAACTTCAAAACTTATTACAAAACTATAGTAATCAAGACAAGAGTGGCATTTGCATAGCTTGGACATATCAGTAAATGGAATGGAATTCAGAATTTAGAAATAAATCTTTACATTTATTTCAATTGATTTAACAATGATGCTAGGACAATTGAATGGGAAAAAATGCATTTTTTTTTCCAATAAATGATGCTAAGACAATTGCATATTCACATGCCAAAGAATGAAGTTGGACTCTTACGTCATACCACAGGAAAAAGTTAACTAAAAATGAATCATAGACCTAAATGTAAGGGCTAAAACTGTAAAACTCTTAGAAGAAAAACGTAAGAATAAATTTTTATAACCTCGTATTAAACAATTGTTTCCTAAAAATGAAACCAAAAGCACAAGCAACAAAAGAAAAAGTAGATAAGTTGCACTTCATCAAAATCAAAAACTTTTATACTTCAAAGGACACCATCAAAAAAGCAAAAAAAAATCACAGAATGGGAGGAAATATTTGCAAATCATATATCTGATAAGGCACTTGTATCTGGGATATATAAAGAACACTTGCTCAAGAATAAAGACCACCCAATTTCAAAACGGGCAAAATATCTGAATAGACATTTCTCCAAAGAAGATATCCAAATGGTCGATAAACACATATAAGACAAATCAAAACCGCAGTGAGATACTACTTCACACCCTCCAGGATAGCTAAAATTTAAAAAGGCAGACAATAACAAGTGTTGAAAGATGTGGACACGGGAAGTGGAACCCGCGTACACTACGGGTGGGAACGTGAAATGGTACAACCACTCTAGAGAACCGTTCGGCAGTTCCTCCGTTAGACATGGTGACCCTACGACACAGCAATCCCACCCCTAGCTATGCACCCAAGAGAACTGTAAACACGTCCACACAGAAACCTAGGTTCACAGGTTCGTAGCAGCATTATTCATAACAGATAAAAATTGGAAACCATTCAAATGTTCACCAACTGATAAGTGTGTAAATAACATGCATGTCCATACAATGGAACATTATTTGGCAATAAAACAGAGCGAAGTACTGACACGCGGTATAACACACGGATGAGACTTGAAAACCTCATGCTAAGTGGAATAAGCCGGACACAAAAGGCTGCATATTGCATTTTTCCATTGACGTGAACTGTTCAGAATAGGCAAATCCATACAGACAGAGAATGAATTAGTGGTTGCCAGGGGCCGGGGGAAAAGGGGAAGGAGGGTGACTGTTAATGGGTGCAGGGTTTCTTTTGGGACTAATGAAAATGTCCTGAAATTAGTGGTGATCTATGCACAACTATGTGATGATATTAAAATCCATTAAATTATACACTTTAAAAAGATGAATTTTATAGCATATGAATTATAGCTCAATAAAGCTATTATTTTTTTTAAAAATGAATAGGTGGCATTTAGATGACACGGGACCCTCCCAGAGCCTGACCCCTCAGCCTCACCGGTGCCAGGTCCTGACCGGCATGGTCTCATTGCATCCTTCCAGCCCCTCCAGGAGGGAGATGGCTTATTATCCTGTTTTACAGATGGGGAAACTGAGGCTCAGTAAAGGGAAGTGACTTGCCCCAGGTCTCACAATATAAGACTAGGAGAGTCTAACCCATGGCTTTCTGGCTCATGACCTTGAAGGCCAAGTCCCAAGAATATGCCAATAACAACATACTCCTAGGTCCCATGGGTGCCAGCCCTCCCTTCTCGGCCCAGGCCCTCACCTGCTTCCCTTGTTAATTCCTCGCTTGCCCCTTTGGAGATTAGGAGCAGGAGTCAGGAGAGGAAGCCAAAGGTATACGGAATTGTTCACACCTAGACTGAATCTAGCATGTTCCACGACAGGGTGTCTGCGTGCCTTTGAGCAAGTTCCTGCCTTCTCTGAGCCTCAGTTTCCCCATCTGTGAACAGGGGAGAGGGTGTCTTCCTGGGCTCACGTGGGAGCGTGCGTGCACCTGGCCCACGGCAGGCCTCAGTGAACGGGGTTACTCTTAGGGGATCGTTCCATAACGGGGGCTTTCAGACAGGGGGGAAGAGTCTGCAGGTCGTTTCGTTCTCTCCCCTGAAGACCCGGGACAGGAGCTCCTGAGTGTCGTAGAGCCTTCCCGTGGCATCCCTGGGCTGGGCTCCCTCCCCTTCCTCACGGGACAGAGGACACAGGCTCCTGCCCCCTCGGAGCCCAGGCTGACCGGTGTCCAGTCTGTGAGCTGTTCACACTCAGCTGGTCGCCCCTCAGTGGAGTCACCGATGTCCCTGGAGAGGCCGGGAGGCAGGAGGCAGGTCCGGGGTCCTGGGCGACTGGCTGGCACCCTGCTCCTGGCCCCACGTGCCCCCTCTTTTCCTGTTCTCCCCGCAGGGCGACTCCGGCGAGATGGGCTTCCCAGGAATGGCTGGTCTCTTCGGACCCAAGGTACAGACTCCCGGTCTCTACTCTTCCTGTGGGGTCCCATCCATCACCCACTCGTTCATTTATTCATTCAACAAACATTTACTGAATACTTACCATGTGGGCTGGAGCACCGCTGGACTTGACAGTGAACGTCCTTGCCCCCTGCTACTTCCGCAGACCTGGCTTCCAAGCTCAGCTCCACAATTTACCTGTTCTGTGCCTCGGGCAAGTCACTTAGTCCTTCTAAGCCTTGGTTTCCTCATCTGTAAAGTGACAATAATAACTGGAGGATTGCTGCAAAAATTAAGGCCAGAGGCACACAGCACTGCTGGCACCTGCTAAAATAACCGTGGCTTAGTACTCCCCCTGGAGCCTCTCGGGTCAGGCCTCTCTCGACAGGGAGGGCGAGGGTGGCCAGACCCCAGGGTGAGCGAGCTGCTAGGACTCTCCCCCGGCAGCTGCCCACACAGTCTTCCCTCTGCCTCCCGCAGGGCCCCCCTGGAGACGTCGGCTTCAAAGGCATCCAGGGCCCTCGGGGGCCTCCCGGCCTGATGGTGAGTCCCCTCCCTGCAGGGACATCAGCTGGCTGGACACGTGTCTTCATGTCTTCTTGCTCCTCCACTCTTGAGCGCCCACTGCCCACCGTCCTCGTTCCCCCCTATACACCTTTGCTCATCTGTCCCTGACGCTGGCCCACTGGCCCTCCCCCCTGCCGCTCCCGTTCACTTGACCCCACTCTTGAAGGAGGGCTCAGGAGACGCATGGCCTGGCCCCTGCACGAGGCGGTCTCCCCTGCACCCCGTGGGACACTCAGGCTGCCATCCGCCCTGCTGTCTCTGTGACTCTGTTCCCAGGCCCTGGAACAAAGACACATGAGCCTTTCTGTCTCCTTTAGGGAAAAGAAGGCATCATCGGGCCCCTCGGAATCCTGGGACCTTCTGGACTCCCGGTATGTGCAGGGGGCTGGGCAGGAAGATTGCTGGGTCCCCTTGCCTTCCCGGCTCCACGTTGTCTCTGTAATGCAAGGCCAGTCTGAGCCTCAGTTTCCCCATCTGAGAAATGGGGCTCCCTCTGTCTCACTGGGCTGTGGTCTGTTGCAGGGTCCAAAGGGTGACAAAGGCAGCCGCGGGGACTGGGTGAGTGGATGGGCCGGGCGCAGCACTGCAGGGATGCGGAAGGAGTGGGCTGTTGGGGTGGGCATGGCTCAGCTGGACCCCTAATTCTCTCTCCCCACTTCTGTCTCCCTCCAGGGATTGCAAGGTCCGAGGGTGAGTGGGCTGGGCTGGTGGGCTGGGGGGCGGGCACTCCTGGCTCTCCTCCCCGTGACTGCTGATGTCCCCGGGTGTGTCCTTCCCCACTGGACCTCCATCCTCCTATCTGTCCCCGTCTGTGCCAGGGAACCATTGTCCCTGGGTCTCCGGTCTGCTTGGGGAGTGCTGGGGTCTGAGTGATGGAAGGCCTGTGGCCCAGGGCCTCACTCTTTTCTTCTTCCTCCAGGGACCTCCCGGCCCAAGAGGGCAACCCGGCCCCCCGGTAGGTAACTGAGTGCTGGGTGCACCTTGGGTTCTCGGGGCAGGTGGGGGGTCCTTTTGGATGAGCCCCAAGGCTTTGCAGGCAGACTAAGCCTTAACCCTGACTCTCAGGGGACTCGCACACGTCTTGTAGCCCACAGACTCCTAGGAGAGTGTAGACCAGCCCCGGGGTGCCATCCAGGCCTTCAGGAGAGCAGAGACCAGCTCGGCAGGTCCTGCCATGCCTTGACAGCCTCTCCCATTGCCTGGCAGGCTCTGGCACCCCAGCACACTGTCCCTGTCAAACACTGACACCCCCACCCCCCGTCTTCTTTTGCAGGGTCCTCCAGGGGGTCCTATCCACTTTGTAAGTTGGAGAACATTCTCTTTTGCCTACTTGGGGTAAGGCCTAGGGGCTGGGAGGTGGAGAGAGGCAGCTGACCCTCTCTGGCCCCAGCGGCTAGAACCCTAAGCCAGAGAGGGCACCTGGGGATGCCCATGTCCTTTTGTCACTTTGTACCAGAGAACTGGACCCAGAAGCAACAGAAAGAGTGGGAAATCTAGGCCATGCGCCTGACTGTGAACCCGGGAAGCTGCTCTGGCCACTGGGTCCCCGGTCCTGTCTGTGTCCCCTTCACAGATGGGCTGATGGCTGAGGTCTCTCCGTCTCAGACTCTGAGAACAAGGAGGGTTGGGCGAGGGAGCAGACTGGGGCCCCTGCGCTCCTCCCTGGTGGGGACCACAGCCCTCCCAAGCCCCGTGACAAGTCTGTCCCCATGTTACCACGGCACTGGCTACGGATTGACTTATGAATCAGGCCCACCTGCGGGGCATGGCCACAGCCAGAGACTGAGCAGAGCAGGAGCCCTTGGGCCATTCGTCACTCAGAATTGTCACTCTTCTCATTCCGTTCTCACCATCCCTCTCTCTGCACCGTCCTCAAAGACCGAGGGACAGTCCTGGCCTCTTCCTCTGCAGCCTTCCCTTGTCCTTCTCATCCATGAGGAAGATGGCTAGGGGAAAGTGCAGAAATCCAGGAGAAATGGAAAGTTAGATTATTTTGAATTTTTTGAATAATAGCTACTATTGATTGAGTGCTTGTTATACGCCAGACCCCACGAGAAGTGCTTTTCCTGTATTAACTCACGTGTTCCCTTCAACAGCTCTGTGAGAGAGTTTTATTACCAGGCCCATTCTCAAGATGAGGGACCCGAGGCAAAGAGAGGTTAAGCATCATGCCCCAGACTGTGCAGTTAGCAAGCGGCAGGACTGGGCCTTGACCCTGAGGGGCTCCCCCAGAGTCTGGACCCTAAGCCTGGGCTTCCGTTGAGTTCACGGCAAGACTGCAGCGACAATTCTGCCAAGCCTGGTGTTATGACTGGGGGTGCAAGTGTATGTTAGGCCATTACAGTGCAGGGCAAAGGAGAAACACAAGGTCCGGGGACAGAGAGACATGGGCCTCTCCCAGCCTGGGGACAGGGACCTCGAGAGAGGCTTTCCCACTGCAGCTGACATCTGTAGGGTGGGTAGAGGGCTTCTCAACCTGTTAGCATAATTGTTTGCTGCAAGTGACTGTCCTGTGCATGTTAGGATGTTTAGCGACATCCCTGGCCTCTAACCAGGAGACGCAAGTAGTGCCCCTCCCCCAGCTGGAACAACCAGAAATGTCTGCAGATACTCCCAGATGTCCCCTAGGGGGCAGTGTCGCCCCAAGTTGGAAACTGCTGGTACAGGAAGTGGCCAGATGGCCATGTGCAGGGGAGAGAGGGAAGAGTTCCCAGGCAATGGGAGCGGCAGGAGCAGAGGCCCCATGCTAGCTGGAGCATGGCACTTAGGAACCTAGAAGTACTGTGGCGTGTCTGGTGCTACAGCACGTATGGGGCAGAGGAAAGACAAGGCTTGGCAGTGCAGCACTCACACTGGGTCTTGAAACCACGTTGAGGGGTTCGAACTTAACCCTGAGGGCAATGGGGAGCTATGGACGTGTCTGGAGGAAGGGAGTGGCAAGCTCAGCTTTGACTCTGTCTGCAAGGGGAGGAAGGACAGAGAGTTCTGCCGAGGACATGTGACTTGGCCAAGATCCTTCCAGGGAAGGTGGGGTGGGATAGGGGGTGGTCGGGCCCTGGGGCTCCCACTTGGTGGGTCTGAGGGACCTTGGAGGTGGGGGGACCAGGATACACACCCCGTCTTCTTCCTGCACAGCAGCAGCAAGACGACCTTGGGACAGCTTTCCGGGCGTGGATGGACACCAGTGGAGCACTCAGACCAGAGGTACCTCCAGGAGCTTGGCCTGCATGGGGTGGCTTTCTGGGAGAAACACAAATTGTGGCCCACACGTGGCCGCTGCCCTCCATGTGGCCTCCGCCAAGCGTGTCAGAACCCTGGTCTGGACAGCGTCTCGCAGCCACAGATTGGGCTCGTTCCTAAAGCTTAGCGCGGGCAGCAGCCAGCCCAAGGTCCCCCAGCCAGCGCACGCAGAGCAGGGCCAGAGCAAGGCCAGCCGCAGGCCCTGCGCCCTTGAGCTTTCTCCAAAGGCCGCCCAGGTCTCCGAGCGCTTGCTGGCCGGAGTCAGGGAGAGACGTTTGCCCGGGCCCAGAGCCTGCAGCAGCTTCCTGGCATTCGCCCGCTGTTCCTCCAAGAGCAAGAAGCTCACAGTCAGCCCACGGGACCCTGCTAAGACCCTGGCCTGGGGTCGACTCAGCTCCAAGACTCCAGGTTGAGAAGGCTGTCATGTGTCCTCTAGTCCAGCCCCTGTGGCTAGCCCCCTTTGCAGCCTTGCCTCCTTCGCGTGATGGGGAGCTCACTGCCCCCAGCTCAGACCTCCTACAAACATTTCTGTCTGTTCCTTGTGTTGGATACTGCGGCAGGCCGATGCCGGGCGACAGGCTTGACTTTCTGAAGGCTCACAATCTAGGGGGAACGAGAGCAGGGACAAGCCCCTTGCGCTCCATCTAGGGAGGTCAGTGGAAAGACAGGGACACCCAAGATGCAGTGCGGGTGGAGAAGGGGAGCATTTCCTTCCGCATCTAGAGGCCAGTTATGGCCCATCCAAAGCGAGCGCTGACCTGCCACAATCCTTAACACTGTTAGTGAAAGGACATCCATGTATGTGCCTCCTGTCCACCTGCGCCGGCGATAGAGTCAAAGTTTACTTCTTGTGCGCATAAAAGCTAATGGGCTTGTTAAGGAGAGAGCTCGGCTGCCCGCCAGGGGCTCTGCCCTCTTCCTCTCCCACACGTGGCCCCAAGGTCACCCCACGCCAGGGGAAGAGAGCGTGGAGGATCATGCCGGCGGGTTTTTGGGCCAAGCCATTATGGGGCTTGCGTTGCTCTGTTCCCATTCCATTGGCGGGAGCGCAGTCAAAGGGGGCCGGGAGTGTCGTCTGCGGGTCCGGGCAGGAGAAGCAACAGACTGGGTGAGCAGCTGCCTGTCTGTGACATTCACACGCATGTAGCACCTCCGCGACCCTCTGCCAGAGGAAGGTTTATTTAGCTCTGATCCGTAGCTCTGGAAGCTGAGGCTCGAAGTCACGGAGGAAGAATCCACCTGGCTGGGGAGCCCCGACTCTTTAGGACTCTGAGAACCCGCCATCCTGCTAGCGGAGACCTGCTCCTTCTCTGAGCTGAAACCGTCCCTCTAGGGATTGTCCCTGTCAGCCAGGGATAATTGTCCATCTCCTGATGCCTCACTGGAGCCCCCAGTGGGGCTGGTGTCCCCCAAGTCCTCTCTGCACCTCCCCCTCCATGGACTCTTTCTGGACAGGGATTTGGGGCCACTCCCCAGTGTCCTGTGCACCCTCGCCTGCCTTGCGGGCACTCCGCCCACCCTGTACCGGAGAGCGTGGGCTGACCCTGCCTTCTTCTCAAGCCTCTGGGCCATCGCAGCAGTCCCATCTTCCGCATCTTGTCCCTGGCCCCCCGTTTCTTATTTGTCCCCAGGCATGACCCGGGGACCTCAGCGATATCTCCCAGGCATAGGGAGCCTGGGGCTGTGGCGCTGGGACCTCAGGCGGGCCAGGACCCGGCGCCAGTGCCACCCTCTCTCCTCGTGGCAGGGCTACAGCTATCCGGACCGGCTGGTGCTGGACCAGGGAGGGGAGATCTTTAAAACCTTACACTACCTCAGCAACCTCATCCAGAGCATTAAGACGCCGCTGGGCACCAAAGAGAACCCCGCTCGCGTCTGCAGGGACCTGATGGACTGTGAGCGGAAGATGGCGGACGGTGAGGGGCCTCCTGCCCAGCCGGGGCAGGCGGGGGACAGGGGGCTGGCCTGGGGATTCCAGGAGGAGCCAGGGAAGGAGGAGTTCTCGATTCTCTCCTGTCTCTCTTGGCCAGGGTTTTGTCTCTAAGGAGATGGACACGTGGGTAGCCGTTTATTCATTCAACACACGTTCGCTGAGCCCACATTGTGCCCGGCCTTGTGCTTCCTGGGGTGGGGGCGTCCTGGGGACCACAGAGGAGCGGCCCCACCCTTCCAGAGTCCCCAGGTCCGCAAGCCAGGGTGACCATTTTAGTGCAGTGAGATAAAAGCTTTGGAAGAGAAAGCCTCCGAGGGCCTCAGGAGTCCCAGCCCCCAGGGCCCCTGCACGGCAGGGCTCCCCGCCTACCCTCGCCTCACTCACCTCCTCATCTGCGAGCGGGCGTGGCACTGTGAGGACAGGCCGCGCAGGTAGACAGACCCGAGCCCAGCAAGCTGCGGCCCACCCCGAGCCACCCTGGCCTCCCCTGCACAGGCGGCTGGGGCTAGATGGCCGGTCATCCCGCCCTCCAGCTGCGGGGCCTCTGGCTCCCGGGGAAGCCCACTGGGGAAGCCAGGCGTGAGTGGCAGCGCCTGGGGGCTGGAAGCCCTGACCCCACCCGCCTCTAGCAGGCCCTAGGAGGAGCCTGAGGCCTTGGAGAATCTGCTCTGCTAGATGACCCCTCAGTCCCTGGGGCAATGCTCAGCCTCTCTTAACTCACTTGTCTCCTCTGTAAAATGGGCACGTCTCAGTAGCAACCTAGGCAAGTGCTGAGCTGTGTGACCCCCTCCAAGGGCTCTGCCAGCTGTGAGCTCTGCCCAGAGGTTTCCTTCCGTCTCTGAGGCTCGAGGGACCCCTTTTCCACCTCCCCCCGACATCATGCCCAGCTGGGGTTCAGTGGGTCAGAGGGTGCAGGGCCCACTGCAGAACCAAGGCCTGGGCTTGCCCCGAGATGCATCCCCACCTTCCCTGTTGCCTACAGGTACCTACTGGGTGGATCCCAACCTGGGCTGCTCCTCCGACACCATCGAAGTCTCCTGCAACTTCACGCATGGCGGACAGACGTGCCTCAAGCCCATCTCGGCCTCCAAGGTACCCATCTGCTCCTCACTGCCCACCGGGCTGACCCTCTCTGCGCGCCCCCTCCCCTGGGCCACAGCCATCCCGGGTCCTGTTCCGAGCCCCGCCTGTCTTACTGCACGGCCTTGGCAACGTCACCTCCTTTTTCCGAGACTCGGTTTCCTTACCTATAAATTGGGGATGAGTAGGACTCCTCTGTGGTTTCCAAACTCTTTCGAGTTGTATGATGTTGAATAGTCTTTCTTGATATAGAATCTTCTACTATCTAAAGCAGAGTAGCTGGCTGAGCTGGCCTGGCTTGGAGAACCCTGAATCATCACAGAGCGATGTTTGTCTGGAACACGCTGCCCGGAGTTGTGTGTGCAAATGTTTGGCCGTGTTCCATACCTACTCCCCATGTGCCTGTCCCTGGCTGGGCATTTTAGGCAGTGCAGGGCAACTCAACAACAAACCAAGGTGGTGGCGGCAGTGGGCATGATGGCTCTACCGCCCCGGGACCCCTCAGTGGATTGTGAGTCCCCTAAGCCCTGCACATTTGGGGGCAGTTCGTGCCATGGTGAGAAGCTGCTCTGGCTGCAGGTCAGCGGGGGGACACAGTCCATCAGCCACACTCACCCCGGGGAGGCTCCAGGAGGCGCCTTGTGCTGACCGTGTCAGCCCCGGGGTTCGAGGATCTCTAGGCCAGGCAGTCTATCAGCCAGCCAGTCCACAGGTCTTTGGTGGGTCACTACCATGTGCCAGGCCCCAAGCCAGGTCCAGGGAGGTCAGGTTCACTGCTGCCCCTGCAGCGAAAGCCCATGCCCAGCAGGGACTCGGTGACCTCTGCAGACCCTTGTCCCCCATGACTTGAAGGTTTGGGGGTCACGTGGCAAACCTGCTGGGCAGAGGGGTGAGGCCGGAGCCGGTGCCTGGGTTGGCAGCACGAGTGCCTGTCTGGGTCACCCTCGGCATCAGGCACAGTGCCGGCTCTGTGTGGGGAAGCGCCGAACCGTGAATCTGCCCTGTTTGTTCTCAGGTCTGACATTTCCGGCATTACCCGCCCTCCTCACAGGGATGTTGGGACTTAGGAAGGTTGCAGAAAGCCCCTCTCATTTCTTCTGCACTTTAAGAGCCTCTCAATCTTGGGCAAGATCCCTCTTCCGCTCTGGGCCTCTGAATCCCAGCTCAGCCCCAAAGACAGCCCATGCAATGGGGAGGGGGTCAGATTACATCAGGACCCCCGAAGCTTCGGCTCTGGAGTCAGGCAGGGCCTTCCTTGTTACCGTGGGACCCAATCACACAGACCTCAATTTCCCTGTCTCGCGAGTGGGCACACTCCTGCGAGCACAGTGGGAAATGCTTACCAGGAAGGGAATTCCGAGAGCTGCAGGCAGCCCGGCCTGAGCCCCCTTGCCACTCTCATCCCCGCAGGTCGAGTTTGCTGTCAGCCGGGTCCAGATGAATTTTCTGCACCTGCTCAGCTCCGAGGTGACGCAGCAAATCACCATCCACTGCCTGAACATGACCGTGTGGCAGGAGGGCACAGGGCAGACGCCAGCCAAGCAGGCTGTGCGCTTCCGGGCCTGGAACGGGCAGATTTTTGAAGCTGGGGGTCAGTTCAAGCCCGAGGTGTCTGTGGATGGCTGCAAGGTGACTTTTGGAGCCCCTCACGTGGACGAGCAGGAAAACTTGTTTGGAAAAACTTCTTTTTATTAGAAGATTATATCTAACAACTTTATATGTGATATATTTTTTATCTTTGTGTAATAATTTTATTAGAGCAGTTTTATAAAGTTCTTTTTATTCGCTTTCTTCTCTGGGAAACTTCTGAGAGAAGGTCTGGGCAGGTAAAAAATTCCACAGGCTGGAAGATACTGTACTTACTTGCAAGGCTGCTTAAAAGAGGATTTATGTCTTCTCTCTGCTCCCTCCCTAGTCAGGCTAATTTCTTCTCTTAATATTTTTGGTCATTTTCAAATGCCCTGAATAAGCTGGGTTGTCAGGGGAGAGGGAGACAGAAAGTTGTCGAAAGGTAAAATACCAGTTTCACAAGATTAAACAAAACTGATAATACACAGTGTTAGTGAGGATGTGGGGAAACCAACACTCTCACATGAAACTGCTGGAAAAAATAAATTGGTAGAAGCTTCCTGGATAGCAGTTTAGATCCAACATCTATCCAAAACCTTAGACATGTACCTATTCTCTGAAACAGCAATTCTACTTCTAGAATTTGTTCTAGGGAAATAATTAAGAACCGTGCACAAAGGTTCAGCTACAGTGATGTTCATTACAGCATTACTTAACTTACTTAAGCATTCCAATCAAAAATTGGAAGTAATCTGAATGTGCAAATATAGGTCATCACTACAGCAAAATACCACGTAGCCACTAAAAATTGTGCGGGAATGATGGGAAAATGCACACGATAGGTGACGAGAAGCACACTGGACATATGTGTGCCCTTTTCCTCCTACCCCCAGGTCCAGGATGGCCGCTGGCATCAGACGCGCTTCACCTTCCGGACCCAAGACCCCCAGCAACTGCCGATCGTCAGCGTGGACAACCTTCCTCCTGCCTCATCAGGGAAGCAGTACCGCCTTGAAGTTGGACCTGCGTGCTTCCTCTGACCTCTGACCTTCTGGCTCCTCTAGGCCTCATGGGGGAGGGAAGAGGAGGGGAGGCGAGGGGAGGGTACCGAGGGGCCACTGGCTCCAGGAGAGGCAGCTCCCCCGCCCAAGGATCCTTGGGTAGACCCCCCCAAGGGGGTCTGCCCAGTCGAAGTGGGTGGGGGGTAGCAAGGCACAGGGTGTCCTCGCGAACAACGGATCCCAGCTCAGCCCCAAAGACCAACCAAAGAGCCAGCCAGAGCAAGCTGGACCTGCGACCCGCCGGAGCCCCGAGGCCTGTCTGCCAGCTCCGCAGCCACCCCTTCCCTCCCCAGCTTCCTGCCCAAAGAGCCCCACATTCCAGCCAACTTGAGGGGAGGGGGCATCTCGCCAGCTGGTCCCTGCCTGGGAGCTTTCGATGTGCAATATTAGAAAGGAGACATGGAAAAAGGAGAGAAGGAAAGACAGAAGTTTATATATATTATTTAAACGAGGAGAAGGTGTGCTACTATTGTCTCACCTGGGGAAGAGGTGCGAGGATAAGAAGGAGCAGCAGGGGTGGGAAGCGGCGAGATCCTCGGGGCTGGGGGTGCCCACCTTTGCTACCTCCCACTGTGAAATCGCTGGTGCTCACAAGTGTCTCGTAGTGTATGTGATGTT
>VBSM01003204.1:12295042-12321466 GCA_008086735.1 Cheirogaleus medius | reverse complement strand
AAAAAAAAAAAAAAAGAAAGAAAGAAAAAGAAAAAATAAAAACAAAAAAACAACCTACCAGAAACCAGAAGTAGACAGATTTACCTTTTAATTTATGGACTTGGAAATGTCTGTCCTTCTAAGGCAGTGGGGGGGCCTGGGCGTGAATCGTTTTGCTTGGCCTTTGGTGGTCCCAGAGGAAGGTTGGGCTTCCCTGGAAGGCACGCTCCGGACAGTTCCTGGGGGGAGCCTTGACCTCGAAGAAACCGACGGCAAGAGCAGTGCTGGGTCAGGGAGTTGGAATGTAAATGTCAGACTATCTCGCAAAGCCACGTGGCCTCTCCCGCTTCCAGGATGCCACCTCCCAAGATGCAGTCACCGTTCTTGCTTTCTCGGTGTCATTAGATTCTGTAGAAACCCACTGTCATTAGCTCCAAGCATCAATTTGGGCTGAGGAGAAAGAATAATTATGGGGATCTCGGAGTTCAACGCGTCGGTGACATTCAGTGTCACCTGAATCGTACGAGATCAGCCAACGAACGTGTCAGCGCCTCAGTTGGATTCTGAGGTTATTTTTAACGATGAAGTTATTTTTATAGAAGGGGAAAATTTATGTGAAAATCTCTATTTGTCTATTTCTCTCCTAAAGTCGTGTCTGTTGGGGAATTGGATTTGATTTGCATTATTTAATACCTCACTCTGGCCCACCCTCCCGCCTGGTCACCTCCTGTATTCCTCACCCGCCGCCCAGCCGGGACGCTCCCGGGGAAGTGCGTGTGCGTCGCAGCTCGGGCCTCGTCTCGGCGCTCGGTCCCCCACTGCCGCCGGTCTCCACCGGCCTTGGTCTCATTTTCGGGTTTTTCTGCTGTCCTCGTGCATGTCTCTGTCCACATGTCAGTGTGTTAAAACCCCAGTGGGTTCCATTTCTCCTTTTCCCTTCTGGATTTTAAATAAATATTTAAAAGTGAGGCAATGGAATGCCGTGTCTGTCCGTGTGCTTCCTCGCCAAGCTCCGAGGGCATCTGGGAGGGGGGTGGGAGGAGGATGGTCACCGGATGCCCTCCTTGTGCTATGACAGATGCCACAGACTCGGTGGCTTAAAACAACAGAAATGTTTTCTCTCGCAGGTCTGGAAGTCAGAAGGCCAAGGTCAGAGTGTTGCCAGGGCCGTGCTCCCTCCAGGGGAGGGTCTTCTCTTGCCTTGGCCTGCAGCTGGGGCACTTCAGTCTCTGCCTCTGGTCACAGGGCACCTCCTTCCCCGAGTCTCTGTGTCCCCATCTTTGTGTGCGGATGCCCGTCAGACTGGATCAGGGCCCACCCTCACCTTAACCACCTCCGGACAAGATCACATTCATAGGTATTGGACGATAAGGACTTCAACATGTCTTTTGGGGGGGACACAATTCAACCCGTAACACTTAGGGAGGTGGTACATAGAGGTTAACACGAGCGATTTATTTTTATTGTGGTATTAATAAAATACATGTAACATAAAACTTCCCATTAGTGACATTCGGTTCATTCACAGGGGTGTGCAGTGTCCCCACTCTCTCTCTCTCCACATCAGTTTCATCCCTCCAAAAGGAAACTCACACCCAGGTAGCATAACTCCCCACTTCCCCTCCGCCAACCACTGGAAAATCTCGTCTCCTTGTTCTCTCTACGGCTTGGCCTTCTCTGGGTATTCCGCATAAACGGAATCACACGATATGTGACACTAGCTGCTTTCACACGGCAGGACGTCGAGATTCACCCATGTTGTGGCGTGTACGCATGTCCTCGGCACCGCGTTCCTTTCTGTGGCTGAGTGGCGCTCCACTGTGTGGACAGGCCACAGTCCAGTCGCCCATCCGCAAGTTGGTGCATGTTTGGGCTGTTTTCCACCTTTTGGCTATTGTGGATAATGCTTCAACATGAGGACTTTCTGCCCGTTGGATTCTTGAGAGAGGTCGCAGTAGTGCCCGCCTTGGAACAGGTGAGGGAGGGAGAGTCCGGGAGATAGGGTTGCCAGATCGAGCAATTAAATATATAGGGTGCCCAGACAAATTTTAACTGCAGATAAACAATAAATACTGTTTTTAGTATAAGCATGCTCCGTGCAATTTTTAGGATACTTATCTTTAAAAGATTTATTTGTTATTTATCTGAAATTTAAATTTATCTGGGTATCCCGGCCTGAAACCCACATTTCCTAACCCTTGTTTCAGATCTCTTTCTTCCTCGCCTATTCCTCCTTCCCTGGGATGTTGGATGAACGGGAACTTTTCTGCCCTACTCACTGAGGAGGAAGAACAAATAACAAGCAGTTGAGTTCACAAGACCCAGGATTTTGTGTTTTAAAAACTTGCTCCAAGTTTCCAGGCTTATCCATCCACATACAGCTCAGGCTTCTCTGCACATAGTCACAAATGAAACTGAGACAGAATGGCCCATTTCCTGATGTCTGCCCCCAAATACTGTCACCCTGAAGAGTTTGCCCAGCTGTTTGAGGATGCTCCCCATCTTACAGATGAGAAAGTTAAGTCGCGTCAGTGTTTTCCCTGTAGAAAGCCTCAGCCTGGTCTCCAATCCCAGGTGGGGCTTTGGGACCCAGCCAGTGAGGATACCGGAACCCGGCCGGCCCATTCCCAACAGGGGCAGGTAGGAAGTGGTTGGGGACAGAAGGCCGCTCTCCCTGAACCGGCGGGGCCTGCGGTTCCCAATCTCCCATTGCACAACTGTCAGGAAACAGCCAGGGCGGACTCCACGGGCTCCCGATGCCAGGGGAAAGCCCAGGCTGGCCTGTGCTTGTTAAGTCCACAATGGTCAAGCCCTGGCCATGGACAGGCACAGCCCGCAGTGACCAGCAGCCTAGTGTTGGGAAAGTGAGGGACAGAAGAAGGAGAAGGGGAGAGGACATAGGGCAGAGGACATGTCTTGTCCTCTGCTGTGGCCACAGAGTGCTCAAAGTCCTCAAACCTGTTAGATGGTTGCTCACAGGAACTCTCACCTTCATCTGCACGATGTGTGTGCAACAACCACCTTCCCTGAGCCGCATTGTGTGTGGGAACTGGAGCCACAGGGACAGATCTGACAGTGTGTCCGAGTGGCCAGAGCCACTCGGTCTGGTGGCTGCAGCAGGAGGGGTTGAGTCTTGTGGGGTTATGGGATTTAGAGGGGAGAGGGAAAGGGGCACCGTTGATACAATCTCAGCAGGGGGAGGACAGTTAGGAAGTGACCCCCTATATTGGTCAGGGTTTTCCAGAGCCACAGACCCACCAGGATAAATTAAGGGATTTATTATATGGAATCAGCTCATGCGAGTATGAAAGCTAAGTCCCAGGATCTGTTGTTGGCAAGCTGGAGACCCAGGAGAGTCAGTGGTGTGGTTCCAATCCAAAGCGTGGCAGGCTCAAGACCCAGGAAGAGCCAATGTTTGGGTTCAAGTCCAAGGGCAGGAAAAAAAATCCATATCTCAGCTCAAAGGAACTGAGGTAGAAGGAATTCACTCCTATTCAGCCTTTTTGTTCTATTTGGGCCTTTACCCGATTGGACAAGGCCCACCACACCAGGGAGGACCATCTGCTCTACTCAGACTACCCTTCCAAATGTTCATCTCATCCAGAACTGCCCTCACAGACACACCCAAAATAATATATGGCCAAATATCTGGGCACCCTGTGGCTCAGTCACGTTGATACATAAAAGTAAACATCACACTCCCCACACTGAGGTTGAGAGAGAATAAGTAGAGTTAGCCAGATGGGGCAGAGCATCAGGAGAGAGGGAACAGCACCTGCCAAGGCCCAGAGGCGAATAGCACTCTGCATTCAGGAACAGCAAGTGGTTTAGATGAAGAGAAGGTATGGCACTACAGGGTATGGTGTGCAGGGCTGGGGCGCTGAGCTGGGAACAAGACAAGCCACAGGTTTGCACAGAAGAGCAGGGATTTGGGTTGGCACATTGGGTTTGAACTGTGATGGGTCCCTGGAGCAGAGCCACCCGGGAGGCAGCTGGCTGAGCGGGGAGGACAGGAGAGTGGTCTGCACTGTAGTCAGAGCTCGGGAGGCATCTGCGTGGCTTTGAAGACGTACATGGGAGGGGACGAGAAAGGCAGCAAGAAGGGCCGGAGGGGAAGACGAGAAGAGCCATGTCAGAACTGTGGCATTAACAACTCTTGGCCTGGTCTCCAATCCCAGGTGGGGCTTTGGGACCCAGCCAGTGAGGATACCGGAACCCGGCCGGCCCATTCCCAACAGGGGCAGGTAGGAAGTGGTTGGGGACAGAAGGCAGCTCTCCCTGAACCGGCGGGGCCTGCGGTTCCCAATCTCCCGTTGCACAACTGTCAGGAAACGGCCAGGGCGGACTCCACGGGCTCCCGATGCCAGGGGAAAGCCCAGGCTGGCCTGTGCTTGTTAAGTCCACAATGGTCAAGCCCTGGCCATGGACAGGCACAGCCCGCAGTGACCAGCAGCCTGGTGTTGGGAAAGTGAGGGACAGAAGAACGAGAAGGGGAGAGGCTGGTAGGGTGCGGGTTCCAGTTCCTGACTGGCACATGGCCCTGGGCAGGCGGGCTGGACATACTTTCCCTCTGGGCCTCAGTTTCCCCTCTGCAAAATGAGGATGGTTGTCCCTGCCCGCTTTCCAGCCACAGAGAGGGCTATTGTTCAATAATAGTAGGGTGAACTGTATGCAATGGAATGATTCCCAACTGCTTTTGGACCCATAACATCCAAAAGTTTCACGTGGCCAACCCAATAGTAGCACCAGTCACAATGATGACACCTACAATTTCTCACGCACTGACCTGGAACCAGGTACCATGCCAAGTGCGACACATTTTCACCCCAGGCACAACCCAGTGAGAAATGGATCGTAATCCCGGCCTTTCAGATGAGGCAACGGAAGTCCAGAGAGGTTACGCAACTTGGCCCAGATCACAAAACAGGATTTGAACTTGAGCAAATAATCTTCTTTCTGGGTCTTTCATCAGCCCACACACAAAGTTCCTAACTAGGACCATTTGCGCTGTCAGTATATTCTTTGTGGCTGCTCATGAGGAAGGAGGTTACAGGTTCGTCGTCAGAGCTCGGCGCTGGCCTTGATGAAGAAAGGGGCGCAAGTCCCAAGCCAAGACGGTGCTCCCGCCATGCTGTACTGCCCTGGGGGCTTCTCTGTCTCTCTGGTTCCTGCCACACTTCTGTTGACATCGTGCCAGGGCCAGGTGCAGGGACAGGCCAGGGAGGACTGCCCAGAGCCTCAATCCTCAGAGGCACCCAAGCATCCCTGAGCTGTAAGGAGGTGGAGAAACCTGTGCTCTGTCGGGGGGTGGGGAGGGGTGGGGTGCTGGGTGCACTTGGAGGAATTCCTTGGATAGGCTCTTGGGTGAAGAGTGAGGCCCCCAAGGGACAGCCTGGGTGACAGAGAGGACGGTGAGGACCACTTACTCCTTCCCAGGAGAGCACTCCGGTGACTCCGAGACTCGGCTTCGCAGGACACAGCTCGCTCTGCTCACCCTCCCCCATGCAGGCCACCCCCGGGATTCCGCATGTGAACAAACGGAGGCCCAGACTGTTGGTCTAAGTACCTAAAAGTTATATATCGAAAGTATTTAAAGAAAGCTGACTTTTTACTCTAAGTTTGGGAAATTCAATTAATTAATCTTGTCCCAAAGTTTTTACAACTAAAAATCATTCATAAGGCTGGCATTCAGCCTCTAGTTGCTAATGTCAAGCATCAGATGCACGCTGCGTGCATGTGTGCATGTGTGTGCCGTGTGTGTGTGTGCGCACGTGCGCTTGTGCTTCATCTACCTTTACACACATTTAGAAATAATATGATCTAGCATTGCAGGATGTATCTCAGCGGCCATGCATAACTGTTGCAAATACTGCTTATTTCTAACTCCAACCACACATTGCAAGAAAATGGACTTTTAGTATGACTGGGGAAATAAAACTTGAAAATACAAGAATGTATTGCATTTGTGCTGAGAGAGAAGACTTAGAACGTCAATTAAGTTGTCTTTTCTCTTACCCCTGAGTTCACTCAAATCCTCCCTGAACCCAGTAGGAGCATCATCCCACCCACAAAGCACCGGGACATTTGGAGATGGTGTTTCGAGGAGGGAGCCAGGTGTAGAGAACTGTTTCCCCAGGGCCTGAGTAGTGTCGGCTCTGAAAGAAAGTTTAGGGCTGTGGATCGCTGTGCCAGTACCAGGCACCAGATCCCGAGGGACAGAGGTGCTTATATGTTATTCAATAAACTGTGTGTGTGTGTGTCAGAGAGAGAGAGAGAGGGACATGAGGGACCCTATAAATCTCTGGATGGAGTCTTGTCCACATTTCACCCTTGGGCCACCGCACCAGCCTCCAGCTGGTCTCCCAGGTCTGCCCTCCCCACTCCTCCCACGCAGACAGAGGAGTGATCTTTCTGAAGAGCCAATCTGATCATGCAACCCCCATCCCACTTCAAATCTTTAAATTTCTCTTCCACATCTCTAGAGTCCAGCAAACTCCTCAGCCAGCCTGGTCTCCAGGCCCTGCGGGCTCAGACTCCTGCCAATCTTGCCCACGTCAAGTCTGCACGCTCCGACGCAAGCGCACGCTCCAGCCACGCAGACCCTCTGGTTCCTGGATGTACATTATACTCTCTCTCTGCTCTCTTCCCTCCCGATCAACTCCAGCCAGGGTTTCAAGCCTCGAATTATAGAGCAATGCCAATTCAAAAAACGAAATGAGCTGGGGAAGGGAGGGAGGAGGAAGATTCGAGTTCCGGATGTAGAGAAAGAGGCTCACTTGTTGCACGTTGCCAGACTGGTACCACATTCAAAATTATTGGTTTTGGATTTTTCACATTTTTGTGTTCTCTGTTTGGGAGGAAGGGTTTTTAAACATCCACTTTATTGACATAGAATAAATAAAATGGACACACTTCAGGCACACAGTTCAATGAGTTTTCATAACTCATGCATACAGGTGTAAGTAACCACCACCAGACTGCCATGAAGACGCAGAGCATCGCCATCTGCTTCAAGAAAGTGCTCTCGTGCCCTTTTGCCATCAAACTGCCCTCTTTGCCTCAGGCAAACACTGATCCGATTTTTAAAATTATAGATTAGTTTGGGCTGTTCTAGAACTTCATGTCAATGGACTTGCACAGTATGTGCTCCATTATATCTGGCTTCTTTTGCTCAGCGTAATGTTTTTGAGATTCATCCACGTTGTTATGTGTCTCAGCAGTTCATTTATTTTCATCGCTGAGTCATACACCTTTGCATGAAAATGCCACAATTTGTTTTTCCATTTTCCTGTTGCTGGGCATGTGGATTGTTTCTAGCTTTAGCTATTTTGAATAATGCTGCTGTGTACATTAGTGTACAAGGCTTCACACGTGACACATCCTTTTCTCCCTCTTGGATAGTATGGTAATTTTGGAAGGCGGCTGCGTCACTCTCTGACACATCATCAGGGGAAAAATCACCGTACAAAATGCTGTAGATATAAAGAAGGGGTCTGCTTCAGTTAGACTGTAGTAAATGAATGAAAAGTTAAGCATCCATTAAATTTTTAACTACAGACTACATCGAAACATGAAAAATTATTCAAATTATATGAAATGGATAAGAACACAAAATTCTAAGCATATCATAATGATACTTGTTGAAAGTATTTATTCGTATGGATGAAGACTTGCCCCATCAGATAGAAATGCAGTGGAGTCGGTCATTCCAGAATATTCCCTGAGCGTCCACTGTGTGCCGGGCACTGCCCTAGGGCTGGGGGTGCATTGGTGGAAAGGGAGGCAAATGGCCCTAATGGCAGGGGTCAGGAACAATGGGGACAACATTTCCTGTTTTAGGGGCTGGGAGATTGTTCAAGAAAACACATTTACTGGAGATAGACACTCAGCTTGGATGTGCCTTTTCAGAAATGTCCCTGCCTCCAGGGCTGGGCTGGGGCCCCCTGAACTTTGGCTCTTACACGGTTGTTACCACACTCGGTGGGACTGAGTCTATATTTGCGCTCAGCCCACCCCCGCACGTCCCACGCTAGCCTGGACACTCCCCCGGCGCCTTCAGCACGTGGTGTACGGCAGGGTCCGGAAGTCTCGGTGCTCAGCGGGACGGGAGTTGAATGAAAACATGAGAGATTGCCAGGGGAGAGCCCCCGTGTTGAAATCTATGGACTCACGTATGTTAACCAGTGTCACTACAGCCCCACACCCACTTGGCCTTGAATAAGCCAAACACTAGGCTTTTGTAACACCTCTAGGTCAGGAAGCAGGGCTCGGAGGCTGTACCTACAGCCGGCTTTGGGGGAACTTTCTGTGTATTGCCCAAGCACGGGCAGGATTGTGTCACAGACACAAAGCAAACACTTGCCCTCCCACAGCCTGCTATAAAGGTCACTGAGCCCTCCAGCCACCAGCTCTGCCTGGCTCTAGCTGCCTCCTCTGCTCGGCATGGCACTGCCTTGGGCCCTCGCAGTCCTGAGCCTCCTGCCTCTACTGGATGCCCGCAGCCTGGTGTGTACCAACGTGACAGCCAGGCCCATCACCAATGCCACCCTGGACCGGGTGAGTGCCTGGGCGAGCCCTGCCCCCGACGGCAGCTGCCTCCCCTGTCTGGCCAGCCCCCCCCAGCATCGCTCCTGGCTCTGCTCCTTCCTGCCTCCAAACCCAGATGCCTCCCTGCAGCGTCCCACAGCAGGGGGACAGTTCTGTGCTGGGGGGCATCGAGGGGCCACCCAGGGGGATGCCTGATCCTTGGGGTGAGCCCCTGAATGTCCACTCCCCACTGGGGGTCTCAGTCTCCCCATCTGAAAAACGGAGGGAGCGGTCTGCCCGAGTCTCGCCCTGGGCGACTGTGGAGGATTCAGCGTCAAGCCGCCGTCACCTGTTCCTGCTGTCTTCCCAGATCTCTGGCAAGTGGTTTTACATCGCCTCATCCTTTCGAGACCCCGAGTTCAAGAAGTCAGCCCAGGAGATCCAGACGGCCTTCTTTTACTTTGCTCCCAACAAGACAGAGAGCACGATAGAACTCAGAGAGTACCTAACCATGTGAGACCCCCATGCCAGCTCGCCCCACTCAGCTTCTGGCTTCTAATACTAGAGGCTGGAAGACCCCCAGCAAGTCCCTGCCTCCTCCTGGCCTCGGCCCTCCCAGCTGCGGAATGGGGAGGGCTGACTCTGGTCTCCACCTGAGTCTTGCCCCTGGTCTGTGATGGGTGGTCGTCTGCTTGTCCTTGACCGTCTTACTGTTTTTCTCCCACCTTCCGTCTGGTGTTAGCAAAGACAAGTGCATCTATAACTTCAGCTACTTGAACATCCAGTGGGAGAATGGGACCCTCTCCAAATACGGTGAGAGCTGGTCCTCAGCAGGAGGGTCTGCCATGTGCGATGGGATGGGCCCGCTGAAGGAGTGGGTCTGGGACTGAAAACTTGAGGCTTTGGGCACAGAGAATACAGGACAAACCCACTTCTATCTCCACGGTCCTGGTGCCTGAACACTGCAATAATCACAGTGATAACCACCACCGTTTTCGAGCTCTTCGTCTGTGCCAGGCAGCGTTCGAAGTGCTTTGCATGAGTTGACCCACTTAATACTTAGAAACAATCCTAAGAGCATGTTGCAATAATCAGACAAACAGAAGAACAGAGACCTCAAGTGGTGTCCCTGACGTCACATAGCTCCTCATTAGAACTAGAACAGAAACCCAAGGCTGGCTCCAAACCTGCCCCTCTCTCAACCATTCTTTAAGACCCTTTGGAAGCTAAGGGTGGAAGCCCATGTGTTGGGCAGGTGGTGACTTCACCTATGTCCCCACCATCGCTGCAGAGATGGCACATGGCAGGGGCACACAAATGCTAATGGAACTGAACTGACACTACTTAGCAGCCCCGAGGCTCCTTTCTGGGCCTCATTTCCCTCATCTGTAAAATGGGGAGAAAGGCCCTGCCAGCCACAGGCTACATGAGGCCCCTACGATCCCACACACCTGGGCCCTGGGCACACCCACACTTCCTCACCCGTGAGATGGGGACCGTTGTGCCACTCACCGTTCTCACCCAGACGCTCTTTTCTCCTCCAGAGTTTGGAAGGGAGCATTTTGCTCACCTGCTGCTCCTCGAGGACCCCAGGACCTACATACTTGCTTTCCACCTGGAAGACGAGCAGAATCGGGGAATGTCCTTCTACAGTAGGCACCCTTGGCGCCCCAAGCTCCTGCCCCACCCGGGCCTTGCCCCACGTTCACCCACCCCTGGGGCTGGTCCCCCAGGCCCCCAGCCCTCCCTGGTCTCTCCTCCGGGCCCTGCAGCCCGCTCACCCAGCCTCCTGCTCCCCATTGTAGCTGACAAGCCGGAGGCCACCCAGGGGCAAATGGAAGAATTCTACAGAGTACTCACCTGCCTGGGCATTTCCGAGTCCGAAGTCCTGCACACCGATTGGAAAAAGGTAAACACAACCGATTGGGCAATGTCCACCCTGTCCATCTTCCCGCCCTGGGCAATACCAGAGGCCCAGAGAGGGAAAACTGCCAGCCAAGGCCACACAGCAAGGCAGGTCTCCTGCTTTTAAGTACCTGCCTCACGACAGCTGAGCTTCGCAGAGGCCCACGGGGGGTGGGTGAGAGCCCAGGAGGAAGCAGTCCCCGCGAAAGCAGGGAGGACCCTGCGGCAGGTGGGGCCCCTGGAAGGCTAACAGGAGAAGCAGCATGAGCTGGGGGTGGCGCTGTGGACAGGAGGAGGGACACATGAGACTCACCGCCCAAAAATGCCTCCCACACCCCAGGCTGGTACCCATCCCTACCCCGCTCATTTTTAATTCTCGTGTGATGGGGACTCGGTATTGCGGTTTCTGGTGTCATCCAAACCGCAGCAAGTCCAGGACCATGCGAATCACCTGCATAATGAGCTCCCGAACCCTTCTCTTTACACCTGTGTTAAACGAAAGGCTTTCCTTGGTGCTGCCCTGTGTGCTATAATAGCTGCAAAACCGCAGAGCTGATGAGCCGGTTGTAATTTTTTTGGATATACGTGAAATATTTTCATAAGTATTAAAATAAAAATGTCTCCCTATTCATTTGCCACCTGAGGTCATCTCCCATGACCACCGGTGGTGCAAACTGTCCCCCCGTCCCCAGCCCCACGGTCCTGGGAAAGGGCTTACGAGCACAGCCAGGGGCGTCCGCTCACGGACCACAGCCCCCCCACCCCCATCGACTGGCTGTGCGGCCTCAGGCAGGTCACATGGCCACCCTGAGCCTCAGTGACCTCGTCAGCAAAGTGGCGGTGGCGGTGAGGGGTCTAGGAGCTGCAGCGTAAGGGCCTGGCAGGTCATAAGAGCTCAGTAAATGTCAGTTGGTCCTAAGGGTCTGAGCTCCCATTTCAGAGATGCATAAACTGAGGCTCAGAGGGGGAAATGATTTGCCCAAGGTCACCCAGCTGGGAAGTGACAGAGCCAGGGTTGGAGCCCTAGTCGGGCGGGTACCACAGGCCAGAGTGTATCCCCCACCCCCGAGAAGACCCTGCCCTTTCCCCGTCACTCTGCTCCTCTCCCTCTCGCCATCTTCCAGAATCAGTGTGAGCCGCTGGAGAAGCAGCATGAGGAGGAGAGGAGGAGGGAAAAGGAGTCCTAGGAGGGTGTGGCCTGGGGTCAGGGCCTTGGGGACCCAACCCGCCCTCTGTACCTCAGCTCTTCCCCCCACTTGCATCAATAAAACGTCTGCATTTAGAACAATCAGGTTGTCAGTCATTGTTCATTTGCTCATTCGTTCATTCACTCATGTAGAAGCCTGCGCTGAGTTGAGCCCTGGCTGGGCGCTGGGTAAGACCCTGTCCCTGCTCAGAAGAGCCCACACGTGCTTGGGTGGACGATGACAGGCACCACATACCGGGGGAGCCCTGCACAGGGAAGGTTCCCTCTGAGTGGGGAAGTCTGGGAAGGCTTCCTGGAAGGGGCATCCGAACCAGTCTAGAGAGATGAGGAGCTTGATACAACCTGCTGTTCCTGAACACAACGTGTACCATCAAGTCACACGTTAATAAACACAGCCAGGGGTAGCAGGCAGGGAGAAGGGAGGTGGGAGGAATGGAAGAAAAAGCCAAGTGAGGAAGAAACAGGGTTGGAGAGACAGAGGGAGCAAAACCCACTGTAAACAACGTGGACTTTGGGGTCAGGCAGATGTGAGTTCAAACTCAGGCTCTCTCCGGAAGCAGAGTGGGCAGAGGGCCCAGTGGAACCTCACTCTCCCCATCAGTGAAATGGGGGTGTGGCGGGAGTCCAGGGGGCTGGGGGACATGGAGCAGGACATGCCAAGGGCTTTGCACAGGGATCCAAGTCTGGCAGGTGCTCAGTAAACAGCAGCTGTTGTTCGCTATTGAAAGGAGCACTGGAAAGGGAGTCCAGGCATGTGCTTTCGTGGACACGAACTTGCTGTGTGTCTCATAACATCTCTGGCCTCAATAAAAAGGGGCTTGTCCAGACAGCCCCTCCTTGCAGGTCCCTCCACCCAAGAGAGTTATGGCGCTGAGATGGGCAGAGGGGAAAAGTGGAGAAACGAAGTCACCAGAGGGAGGCAGGCCGAGCACCCAGCAGGTCCCCGGGTGGGGAGGGCTTGGCTGGGGGACAAATCATCCACCCCGCAAACTTGACTTTAGAAGTCAAAGGTTAATGACACAGACCACAGACACGATGGCTTTGGGTACTTTTTTTCTTCTTCTTTTTTAAAGATCAATATGCATTCTTGCTTCATTTGCCCTTGTAACGAAAATAGATTTTTAAATGCCTCAAATATACAAACATCACTGATACACACACATTCTAGAAATGCTGAGGTACGAGCTGCGACTGCGTGGGGAGCAGGGGACAGCCGGGCCTCGAGGCCACAGACCGTGCCCCAGGCCGGGCCTGGCGGACGGCTGACCACCAACAATGCCACTGAGATCCTGGGGGTGGGGGAGCCGGGGTTGAGGTACTGAGAGGCCCCTCTCTAGCTTGTCCCTGTCCCAGCCGGCCTGCGGGAAGGCCTCTGCTGCCACGGAGAAGCCGAGCGCATGCCACCCTGGGGCCCTGACACCCTACAATGCCTCGCTGATCACCAGTCGCTAGGAGCAAGGTCTCCAGCCATGGCCTTCCCAGAGATGCTTGCCCCAGAGTGGCTGGTCACAGGTGGAGGACAGTTCGTTCCAGAAACTCTGGACTGTTCCTTTCTTACCCGGCCTCCTACGGAGGATCCAAGATCAGGAAAACTCCCCAGCTTTTAAAAAAAAATCTGTCCATCTGTAGATAAAATATCTATTATTAGCTGAGGGGCACAAGTGCAGGGCTAAGAGACTGCCACAGGAGCCACCTGGGCCTCGAGTGGCTTTGGTCCCAGCACCTCCATGAGAGGGCTGGTGGCTCTGGGAAGTCACTTCTCTGGATGACCAGGCGACACCCCCTCCACTTGAAAGAGCATGGGACAGAGCAGGCCGGGCCTGTGCTAGAGGAAGACTCTCCCGGAGAGGAACGATGCTCTGGGCCTCGGTGGCTCCGGCCAAGTCCTGGCTGGCAGGTAGCAGTGGTCCACGGCCACCTGCCCACCTGCCTACCTGCCCAGCCATCTGTCTCTGGGCCTCCAGTGACTCAGAAGAGGCAGGATCCCCGCAGGCTGCGAGCCTGGCGCAGGTCGGCGGACAGCGAGCGGCTCATCTGCTTGGTGGCGGAGCGGACGCTCTCGGCGGCCCGGACGGCCTGGCTCAGGGCCTTGTTGAGCTCCTCCAGGTCATCCAGGTCGAGCTGGATGGAGTGCCGGTGTCCCCGGGCTGGCCGGGAGGAGGCCGCGGGGGGCCACTCGGTGGCTGGTGGGGCTGAGGTAGGTCCTGCGTAGTACCTGAGGAAGGAAGTAGATCTTAGTTCAATGTATCTGCCAGCCAGCGTGCTGGGCTCTGCGGCATAACGGAATGAGCAAACAGGGACCCCCGCAGCCTCATCAGAAGCCAGAGATCGGGGAGACCAGGATCACCCCAGGCCTGGCAGCAAATCCCCCTCATGGAGGGGTGACATGGGAGTCCCATTTGCCAAGGGTGGGGTGCTGGAGAAAGGAGGTAATAATTAGGATTCTGCAGGAGCGGGAGGGTCTGGTCCCATTTACCCAGGGAACTGGGTGAAAGGGCGTCCTTCCCAGCCTGGTCCTGCAGGAACGTGGGGTGCTGTTTTAAAGTGCCGGGGGGAATGAGCTGACAAGCCACGAGATGAAGCACAGATCTCCCCAAGAAGTGACTACTGCATTCATCAGGGTTCAAAGAAATCAGCAGTGGGCAAGCAGGGGTGTGGCCTGTGTGTTGTAGAATAAAGTGTGTGTGGTTGGGGAGAGGGATGAGGACGCATTTGCCTAAATAAAGCAGGAGTGAGTTTAGGGGGACCTCGCAGAGTCAGTCACTGGCACCTGGCTTGGCACACTGTAAGCTCTGGTTTCATTCCTGAGCCCCCACTTTCTACCTTGCGCTATTTAGTATACGGCGTGTAAAAACAGGCTGGCGAAGATCTGAAAAGACGTGTCTCCAAAGAAGACATGCAAATAGCCAACCAGCATGTGAAAAGATGCACAACATAATGATAAGCCGCCAGGAAAACGCAAACCCACTCCACACATGAGATATCACTTCCCATACCTCACACCCACTAAATGGCTAAAATCGAAAAAGACAGACAGTGACAAGTGTTGGCAAGGACGTGGAGAAACCGGAACGTTCATGCACTGCAGGTGGGAATGTAAACGGTGCGGCCACTTTGGAAAACAACTCCTGAGTACAGGCTTTTATTTCCCTACACAATCCTGTCATGTTAAACCCACTTTTACTTATTTTTCTTCGCTCTAATGACAATATTGAGTAATAACACTATTCTCCGTGATGGTGAAGCTTCCATTTGCTCAGCCCACCCTCCACTACAAACTCCACAGATCTCGTTTGGTTCTTGCCACATGCCTCACTGAATCCTCACACAGCAGTACACAGTTGAGACCATTCCCCCATTTAACAGATGGGAAGGTTGAGGCTCAGAGAGAACTAAGCTGTGCCAAGGCCACAACACTAAGAAGGGGCAGATGGGATTCCAACGCAGCTCCGTCCAACTCTAAACCCAAGTCACTTCTGCCTTGACTGCCAGGTCTCTCATGTCTGGGCTGATGCTACCTCCAAAGTCTGCACAAAAAGTCCTACGATATACCTGACCACGCCTCTTCAAAACCGTTATCAAAAGCAAGGAAAGTCTGAGAGAACGTTCACAGCCAAGAGGAGCCTAAGGAGACATGACCACAGAATGTGGTGTGGGATTCCGGAACCGAGAAAGGACTTCAGATAAAAACTGAGGGGACCTGAATAAACTGCAGACGTTAGTTAATAATATTGCATTCCTATCGGTTCACTAAAGGTGGCGAATGTGCCAGATTAATGCAAGATGTGAATAAGAGGGGAAACTGTGTGTGCAGGGGTGGGACTAGGCGGGATCTCTCTCTACATCTGCTCAATTTTGCCATAAATCTAAAACTATTCTAAAAGATAAAGTCTATTTTTAAAAAGTGAGCATTCATCACTTGTGTGCTGAGAAGACCCTCGGGGGAACTGGAAGATAGTTAGGGTTCTCGGTCCCCACAAAGCTGTAAGCTCCCAGGGGGCAGGACCCTCTTGCCAGTCCCATTCACTGCTGGGTCCCCAGGGCTGACACTCTCCTTGGTACGTGGGTTTGTTGAGTGACTATGTGAGTGTTGGGCTTGCACTGCATATTGTCCACATGGGGATAAAACACAGCGTCTGGGTTCTCAGCTGCCCGGCACAGGTCTGAATGCTAAGGTATTCAGAGAAAAAGACGAGGAAGGTCAGAACAATAGGTCTTACACAGTGGCTGGCGGATAAGGCATGACAGGAACGGAGGAGACATAGGCAAAGGCCGCAGGGGCTGGTGCTGGGGGCGTGGCCGCCAGGTACCATAGTCCAGGGGGCGGCCGGGGCGGCGACCCTGCCTGCTTGCTCCTCCGCTTGGGGCTGGAGGTGGCAGGTGCGTGTCTCCTTGTGGCTGTCTTCTCTGCACCTGCCAGGGACGGACACCGCAGAGAGACAGAGTGACCATTTGGGAAGATCCAGCCTGAAGCACCCATCCCCTAGGACAGCTGGATGCTGGGCCGCCCACGCTGGGGAGTGTCACTCTTTGTGAAACCAGTCTTCTGCCCCAACCGTCCCACTCCCGGACTGGGGACAGCAGCCACCCCAGCTAAACTCGCCAGGTCCCTGAGCATGGTCAAGGAGAGCCAAGGGTTTGGCTGAGAAGAAACGGAGCGTCTGTCCCTACCGGAGGTGGCGGGGCCTGGGCCATCTCCCTCTGGGGGGGCTCCAGCTCGACCACACAGGGGACAGTGAAGGGTACCAGTGGGAGCGGGTCCCAGTGGGTCTCTGGTGGCGGCACCACCTAGAACAGGAGGAAAAGATGTCAGGAGAGGATTGCATCTCATTCTTTAGCCCTGGCGCCCCCGTGCAGCCTTCTGCAGCACCGAGCTTTCTGCAGGATCCGCTACAAGGACCCGAGCTGCCTCCGCGTGGGTGATGACCACATCGATGACCATGGTAGCGAGAGCAAGCATTCAACGAGCCAGGCCTCTGCTAAGGGCTTTTCTGCATTGTTTTATCCAACAAGCCACTGAGCAAGCTACTATCCTCACTGCCCCATCCTACAGCTGGAAGGCCAGGGCGCCCAGAGGGGGAGTGACTTGCCAAGGTCTCAGAGCTGGGGAGCGGCAGTGCTTGGGTCTCAAGCCCGGGCTCTCCCGACTGCAGCCCTGTTCAGCCCCAGTGAGGCAGAACCATTCTCCACGTGGGAGTGGCCAGAACAGCTCTCCGGGGAGCCAGCGGGGTCAGCAGAGGCCCAAGGGAGCAGGAGGAGAGCGGGCACCATTGCTCTCTTCCCACGAAAATCCCCAGTGCTGCGCCTGGGTGAGTTCCAGGGCTGCTCTGCTTCTCTCTCAGGCCTCAGCTCAGCCCTCCCACCCGCCCAGGCTGAGTCCCGCACCCCCAGCCCCACCCGTGCTCCCCCATCCCAGCTCTCACCACCCTGCTTTGTTAAGTGTTCCTTGGGGACAGGGCCTAGGGCCCGGTATGGGTGGGTGCTGCATGCATGCACGAACCAATGAATGGAGAGGCCTGTCGGGACTCCAACTCTGGCAAAGGCAGGGCAACATAGTGGTAAAGAGCTGGGGCTCTGGAGTCACAAAGACCTGGGTTCAAATCCTATCTCTACCACTTATAAGCTATGTGCCCTTGGGTAAGTGTCCTGCCTCAGTGTCCTCACCTGTAAAATGGACATAGCAGTACTATAGTACTTACTTCATACATTGTGAGGATTAATGCATGTAAAACCCTTAGCATGATGCCTTCTATACAGTAGGGGCTTACTACACGGCAGCTCGTTATCATCAGTCATCATCACTGCCTGAAAAGGCCTCAGAGGCCATCTGCTCTAACTCTTTCATTGAGGATGTGGAACCTGAGGCTCAGAGAAGTCAAGGAATTGGCCTAAGGTCACACAGCGAGTCAGGGCAGAACTCGGACTGGAATGTGGTGCCCAGATTCTCAGGCCATTGCTGTCCCCATCACGCCTCCCTGCGGGGTTTGGGGGGAAGGATGCAGAGTGAACGGAGGGTGGAGGGGAGATAAGATGCAGTCACTGCGGCCAGCTCCCCTGCTGCTCCCCTGCCCCTGCTGTCGCGACCCTGCAGGAACTTCTGAAATCAAGAAGGGTGGCTTCAGACAGCAGTACCTGGAGCAACAGGTGTGATGGCAGGCCACCCAGAACAACTCTGTCCCCTTGCGTGCACCTACAGCCCACCACTGAGCGCAGGCCAGCTCCACGTGGGGCCCGGCCACACACGCCCCTGACAGCAAGAGCCTTGAACCCCTGGCCGGTTTCCAGGCACCACCCCTTACCTGCATCCTGGGTCCTCGTGGGCTGGCAGTGGGGACAGGAGACTGTGCCATTGTCTTTTGGGACAGTCTTTGAGGCCAGAACATGGTACTCCTGGCCTAGGGAAAGAAACCAGAACGGTCAGTGTCGGCCCTCTGCATGGTCGCAGAACTGGGGAGGATTCTGGAACGATGATTTCTCTCCTCTTCCCCCAAATGGTTGCAACGGTCTCTCTCTCTCTCAAGTGTGCATGTGTGAGTGCACACGCTCACGTCATGTATGTGCACGCACATGCGCATGTATAAATGTGACATACATATCCACATATACATCAACACACATTTTAAAATCCTCTCTTATAAGCTCTCTCCAGACTCCTGCTCTGTTCCATCTCAGATCCTCGTTCCTGACGTACAGCAGCAACCAACAAACCCCAGGCGAGTCAGGATTTGAAAGCGGGCCAGGAAGAAATGGTAAGTAAAGTCACGGTAAGGAAGGATGAGTGACGCTACCCCCCAGACCCCGGCTTGCTGGTTTGGATCTGAAGGGCCTGGGCGTGGGGTCAGTGGCGTTTTCTCCCCAGGCTCGGAGTGGCTGTAAAATGGCGACGAGATCACGCCAGTTTCGCGGGCTCATTGGGAGGAGCCAACGGGGCCGCCTCGGTGAGGTTCTCGCCCCCTGCCCGGCAGAGGTAAGCACTCGGTGTCACTAGGAGGCTGGACGGCCTCTTCAGTCCTCCTCACCCAGCCCCCATCTCCGGTCTTATCCACCCCCACGTCTCAAATCTAAGACCTTCAGGATGTCGCCTGAAGCCGCCGTGGAGGGGCTCATCTTTTCCCCTCCTGTGCTGTTCCGTCTGTGTCATGGGGCTCACACGTCATGCTGTGGAGGTGGCACTGGGGGTCCCCAGACTTCCCGATGCTCTCGTTTCTAACTCCTCAACGTGCTTCTGGTGTCCTGCCTGGTCCCTGGTGCCTGAGGTTGGCGGCCCTCCCCGCTCAGCAGGTGTCAGTGAGAGACATGCCACCCTGACTGTGATTACTCATCTGGTGCTGTCTTCTCTGCTAGAGAGTCATATTCATGAAGGGGGAACCATATCCATATATATCGTTTTCATGCTAAACACTTGAAATACTACATGTCATCTCTTCCTAAAAAATTTTTTTTAATTATTTTATTTTTTTATAGACAGGGTTTCGCTCTGTCACCCAGGCTAGAGTGCAGTGGTGATATTATAGCTTACTGCAGCCTCGAACTCCTGGGCTCAAGTCATCCTCCTGCCTCAGCCTCCTGAGTAGCTGGAACTACAGGTGCATGCCACCACACCTGGTTAAGTTTTCTAATTTTTTTGTAGAGACAGGGTCTCACCGTTTCCCAGACTGGTCGATCCTCCTGCCTCAGTCTCCCAAAGTGCTGGGACTACAGGTGTGAGCCACCATGCCTGGCCCTTGTGTGTCATTTCAAGCTCTACTTTGTGCCAGGTGCCCAGTTCATGAGACACAGAGCCTCCTGGGGCATCAGAACCTGCAGGTAAGCCAGGTATAAATGACACACGATTTCAGTGTCCACCCTATAAGCCCCGGGCTGGCAAAGAGAAGGTGACCACAAACCCCTTTATGACCGAACAGCTGAATGGGCTTCCCAGACCAAGCATGTACCCTGGCCAAGGGGGGAGGCATCAGGAACTGCTGGCTGAATGAATGAATGAACAAATACACCGAGACTCATGGAGGCAATGCTCCCTGCTGGTTTTCATATCACGGAATGCACAGAAAATGATAATATTTGAACGGCTCACTGGTAATCAGAAAAGGCTCTCACCCTGGCCCTCCCTCCCCAGAGACCTACCTGTGTACTGGCCCCGGAAGGTGACCCTATCTGGCCGTCTGGCGCTGCCCACCCCTCTCTTTCCATCCTGAGCTGTCCTTAGGCTGTCCTCGCTGGTCCTGCTCTTCTCAGAGAACAGCCGGAGGGAGGGCAGCTCGGATTCCGAACCTGGGGTGCAAAGAGGGGGGCATCAGAGAGGACAGCGGTGGGGTTGCATAGCTCAAGGAGTGGGTATATCACGAGTTCAGGCTCTGGGGCAGGTGCCTGGAGTTTAACGCCCAAGCTGCCCCTTAGTCATAAGAGCCGATGTTTCCAGAACCCTGACCCCACGCTAAGGGCTAGCCTGGACCCTGTGTGCTGTGTCATGCACCTTCGCAGCAATCCCACGATGCGGACACTAATATCACTGCCCAGTGAGCTGTCCCTTTAACTGCTCAAGTAGGCAAACAACCTGGCCAAGGACAAGTGGAGGAGAGCTGGGGTTGAATCCCGGCCACTGACTCCAGAGCCATGGCCCTGCAGGCACATCCCTGGAGTTCTCTGAGCTTCAGTGTCCTTATCTGCAGAGTGTGAATAATACGATCACCTTGCGGTGGAGGTTAAGCAAGATGACATGTTATTAATACAAAGCCCTTATAGATACCCCACTCAGAGCAGGTGTGCAGCACCTTAGGAGTGCACGTGCCTCAGAGCACCAAAATAGCCTAACACGGACACACAGAAACCTCCACGTGTCCCTCAACTGTGTTGCTGTGGTCTCTGACCACTGAGCCAACGTGCTCAGACCCTGGCCTCCAGAAATCGGTCCTGGAAGGGGTCACTTACTCAGGGACAGTCGGGGCACCACCCGAGGCACTGAGGAGGACCTGGCTCGCTGCCTTCCTGCGGAGACAGTCTGGTCTTCACCTCCAGGCTCACCAGACAATCTCTCTGTGGATTTACTAGCGAAAGGAAAGAGAGATAATGTCACCATGGGAGGTTTTATGCAGCCGTTAAAGATGATCTGTGGGAAGGTCAACCTGGAGAAATGTTTATAACACAATGGGAGGAAGAGATTACAGAAGTCAAAATCAAAGACTCTGGAATCAGTCTCATAGCAAATGGCTCTGAGCCTCTCTGACCCTCAGTTTCTTCATCTGTCAAATGGGGATCACAAGAGTGATTGCCTCAGAGGGTTACTGGAAGGATAAATGAGATAATATCTGTGAAACCTTAATCTAGTAGAAACACTCAAAAGAAGGTAGCTGATTTTGTAAGTGATCTTCATGAACAAATGACCACTGAGCAGGTGGGTGAGAGGGTGGGCATCCTGGAAATGTTCTTGCTCTTCAGTTGGGGGGGGGTTCAGGGATATTCACTGTATTGTGCTTTATTATTAACACACAGGTTTTGATATTCTTTTATGCACTGAAAACTACAGTGTGAATATCTAAGAGTGAATGAGAGCGTGGACGAGCGGGAGAGGGATGTGGCAGTGCCTAGTCCACACGTCCAGGAGAGCCAGAGGCCAGCCAAGTCTGCCTTCTGCAGCTGTTGCCAGGGCAGAGAGCTGGGAGTTTGGGGGGTCACCCACCTGCCATAGTGGGAGCCCCAGGTGGCTGAGGAATCCCCTGGCCGGTCCCGGGTCCGGGCAGGGTGGTCAAAGGCAGATACTGGGTGCGTCGGGCTGCCCTGGGGTGGCTGGTGCAGACTGTCCTCCAGCCGCAGACGGAGCCGTGACACCTCCTCCTGCAGCTCGCGGATGGCCTGGCTGGGGTTGGGGTGGAGACAGAAACAAGAACAGATGCAGGACGAACAGAGCTACGGCCCCCCGCCAGAGTGCGCCTGGATGCAGCGGCCTTTGCCCTTCCCGGCAGATACGGGGTCCAACTCTGCTGTCAGATATTTCTAGAACTTCCCTGTGTATCATATCTTGACACCTTTCTGAGTCTATATCCCTGTGCATTTGGTGAACAAAACAGAACCTTTCTTTGAAGCTTGCCCTTCCTGACACGCAAGGGCTGAGCAGCTGTTTGGAAACACCAGCGACAAATGCTCAAGACAGAGGGGAGGATGCAGAATAAAGAGGGGACCGGCTGAAGCCTCAGACTTCTGGCCCTCGCTGCCTGGCCAGGCCTGGCTCCTCCTGCCCGTGCTCAGCAGCTCCCTCCTGGGTTCCACGGAGAAGTTTCCTGCCCCTGTTCCAGCCAATCTCTGCACACCTGGCAGGAGCTCGCCCATCTGTCTCCCGCCCAGATGGGGAGCCCCTGGCGGGCGGGCAGGAAGCTTCCCCGTCTCCAAACCCGAGAGGCCCTACACCTCGTGGGTGCTCAGCAAACGCCACAGAACTGGCTCCAGGCTTCGAGAGCGAAGTGCCACATGTGGGGAGTGGACAAGGAGACAGCTTGGTGCTTCCCAGCACCGTCTGAACCGGGACCGCTGGCCATGAGCGGGCCGGGAGCTGCAGGGCGCCATCTGCAGGGCTGCCGAAATCCCCCAACACAGCCCAGCCTCCAGCCACGAGCATCTAGGGAGTAGATCCTGCCTGCATTTCTCTCCAATCGGTCCCTGCACCTCCGAGGGCTCATTCTGTGGGTGCTGCTGGCATCGTGGCTGACGATCCCACCCAGACCCCCCGACAAAACCCCTACACACAGAGCGGCGTTAGAGTCTGCGCTGGGCATGGCTGTCCTCCGGGCTGAGGTCGGCTCTACGTCTCCTCCCGGGCTGGTTTCCGGGGTGGGGGCTCTCAGGGTCAGTGGTTGCCTGGTGGCCCCCAGACTTGTGGGTGTCTCCTGGTGCCACCTCTCGCAAACATAAGCTCTTGGGCAAGTGTGCCAGTGGGGCGGAGACCTCCTTCTGGCTTTGTCCCAGCACCGCGTGCGTCCCCAAGGCGGTGGGTTCCCCTGGCGATCCCCAGGGAGACGTCCGCTGGGGTTTCCAAGACAAACCAAGAGGGCGTGGCTGCGGGAGAGCAAGAGCTCCCTGTCCCTGGTTAACCCGACTCTGGCGCCCATCAGACTGTGCTGCAGGAAGGAGCACTGGGCCTAGGACTGGGGCCAGCCACCTGGGAGTCACTTCCCCTCCAGGTTGTCTCTGTCAAGATCTCCATCTTCCTGACTTAACTCCGTAGTTGCCAAGGGCCGGCTGCCACTTAAAGGTCATCTTTCTCTGCATCCTTCCCCGTCTCCACACAAGGCACCAGGATCCAACTCACTGGCCAGCCAGAAATATGTGCCATTCTAGACTCTTCTCCTTCCCTAAACGCCCCCTGAAGTCAATCAGCTACCAAGTCCTGTGGTCCCCACCACCTAAATATCTCTTCTCAAGTCATCCCTCCTCCCCAGGATCCTCCCGAGAGACCAGGCCCCGCCATCTCTCTCCTGGGTGAGGCAGCCTTCTCGCCAGTCTCTCGGCCTCTGTTCTCTCCTTCCTAGTGGCCGGGGAACTCTTTCTAAAACATACACCTGACCCCACCACTCCCCGGCTTAAAACAGCCCTCGCTGTGCTCAGGATGAGCCTTTATGCACTCAAGGAAGAGTCAGTGAATGTTTCCTTGGAGGTGAGCCGCTGTCCAAACCTCTAATCACGGCCTTCAAGGCCCTGTGAGATCTCCCCCAGGTCTCCCCGCCTACCCCTCTGCCTTTATTGCTCAACACCATACCGCCATAATGAACGTCTGGCCCTCAAAGGTGACAGCCACTCTCTCCCCTGCAAGCCTTTGCACATGCCATTCCCTCTTTTGGAGATACCCTTCCATCTCTCTTCCTTCTGATCTCAGCTGAGATACCACTTCCTCCAGGAAGCCCTCCCCGGAGCCTTTAATTAAGCTGGATGCCTGTTCCCCATTCCCTGCGCTCCCACAGTCCCTGCGACCTCTGCGATCACTGCACTTATCATGGTGGGGTGCAACTGCCTGTCCCTTTTGTCCATCAGCCTCACGAGGCCAAGGACAGCATCTTGTCCACCATCATATTCCCAGGACCTGGCACACCTAGACAAATAAGCCTCTAATTCCTACCCTGATGTGAGGGGAGGCTGCAGAGGTAGACTAACTAAACTCAGACCAGGAAGCCAAACACCAGCAGACGGACACGACTTTGCGACAGGCAACACGACGGCCTCACGCCTGCACAGGACACGGGGGCCTCGGGCTGGTTACTGAGCAGTCTCCCCAGTGCATCCCGGGCAGACACCCCGCCCAGTGAAGGAGCATGAGTGATTGTCGGCCAAAAGCTATGATAAAAGGAGAGGTGGGAGGACTGACTGATCTATTTTCCCATCTCTGTTCAAACAAGTAAGGAGCAACTTTCTTAGTAGAAAAATTGCATGTGGATTAAAACCAAACCAAACCAAACAAAACCCAAAACCACGGTAGCTTCTTAGCTCATATAACGAATGAGCAAACTGCAGACAACACATCCCGGGAAAGGGCAGACTTGTCTAGGAAGGCAGATGTGAGATGGGCGAGAGGTTTCAGCACCAGAAAAGTGAACCTTTTGGTCATTTCCCACTTTAAGGAGAAGTGTCCTCAAAGTCTAGGTCAATGAGGTCCCACGGAAACAGCCCAGAGCTGGGAGGCCAGGCGCCCGGGTCTGGCTGGGCCCAGGACATCCACCAGCGGCTATGGGAGCCGGCAGGTCTCCACCTCCACCCACCCGTGGGCATCATGCTGTCCTCCGTACGAAGCGATCGCTGCCCCAGATGCAACTTACTCTCGGCCCGCTCTGGTGAGGAGGAGGCTGGGGGTGGTCTCTGTCGGTCCACGGGGCAGAGGGGCAGCAGCCGGAGCCGGGGGCGGGAGCGGGCTGATTGTCCTGCTGGGGGGCACCTGTTCGGAAGTCCGATTTCGCCCCTTGAACTCCAAGCCAGGGACAGCTAGGGAGGCAGAGGGAGACCAAAGTGAGTTTAGGCAAAGAGGACCCTGAAGTTCAAACTTGGGTGGGGGGATGACGGGGAAATAAAGACATGGTGCCCAGGTCAGGGTCGCAGATGAGGTTCCTGGGAGGACAGGGACCCACCGACCTCAAAACCAGAAGATCTGGTTTCTGCTGAAAGTGTGGGGGGCTGAGCTGCTTCTAACTAGAACCCCGGCCAGGCCACCGTTACACCATGTCACACCACCCCGTCCACGTCTGCAGGGCCTTCCCTGCAAGGAGTTAATTGCTCCTTCACTTCCCAGCCCCCCACACCCAAACTCTGTCACCATCTCACCATGCTGCCCTGGGACTGGCCTCCACGTCCCTCTGAAATGACAGTCACACCTTCACATGGGTGCATGCTTCTGGGGCAGCATTCGTAACCCTTCACTAACCTCTCAAACGGATGGGTGAGCGAAGGTTAAACACCACGAATCCGGCCCATGCATTAAAAATAGTGAACTCCTTGGAATACCACTTGGCACTATACCAAGGAACTAACTATTGATACGTGGAACGATCTGGATAAATTTCTGGAGAATTGCACTGAGTGAAAAACCTAATCCTGAAAGGTTATGTACGATATGATTCCATTTACATAACATTCTTGCAATGACAAAACTATCGGAATGGAGATCTGATAAGTGGTTGCGGGCTCAGGAGTGGGGCAGGAGGGGAGGGGGTGTGTCTCCCACGGGCAACACAAGGGCCCTGGGGGTGGACGTGTCCTCCATCTAGACTGCAGCAGGGTCGACATCTGGCTGTGACGCTGTACTATACTTTTACAAGATATCATTACTGGGGGAAACTGAGTCAAGGCACATGGGATATATGAGTATTAGTCTTTACAACTGCATGTGAAAACGTACAATTATCTCATTAAAATTAAAAAAGTTTAATTAAAAGGAATTTTAAACGAAACTTGAAAAGAGGCAAGGCTAATCTGAGATGTTAGAGGTCAGCACAGCGGTCATGTCTGGGGAGGGGGAAGTGACTGGGAGGCGCTTGCGTGGGGTTCTGGGGTTTAGATCAGGTTGAGGGTCCTGGTCTGTGTTCACTCTGTGAAAATTCACCAATTTAAGTTCTTTTCCATATGTTTGGTTTCTTTCAAGCAAAGGTTCATGTGCATTTTTTAAAGGTAAAAGACTGAATCACATGTATAGTTTGCATAGATATAGAAAAGTGTTCACAATACACTGTTTAGTGAAGAAAAGGAGGTTACTAAACATCCACACATAACATGATCCTATTCCTATTTTAAGTGCAGTCACACGCATCACTTAACATCGGGAACACATTGAGAGATGCGTCCGTAGGCAATCTTGCCGTTGGGTGAACATCACGGAGCGTGCCCACGCAAACCCGTATGGTGTAGCCCACTACACACCTAGCCTAGGTGGTGTAGCCTGTCACTCCTGGGCTGCAGACCTTTACAACGTGTTGCTGGACTGAACACTGTGGGCAACTGCAATGGGATACTAAATATTCGTGCATCCAAACATACCTAAATATAGAAAGGGGACAGTAAAAATACGGTATAAAAGATAAAAAATGGTAACCTGTATAGGGTCCTTGGCATGAGTGGAGCTTGCAGGACTGGAAGTTGCTCTGGGTGAGTCAGGGGGTGAGTGGCGAGAGAATGTGAAGGCCTAGCATGTCACTGCACTCTACTGTACGCTTTATAAACACTGTACACACAGGCTAGGCTACATTTATTTAAAAATTTTTCTTTCTTCTATAATCAATTAAGCTTGACTTACAGTAACTTTTTTCTTCAAAAACATTTTAATTTTTTTTTTTTTTTTT
>VBSM01003204.1:12282171-12294942 GCA_008086735.1 Cheirogaleus medius | reverse complement strand
GGCCTCCCAGAGTGCTAGGATTACAGGTGTGAGCCACCACGCCCGGCCAAAAACATTTTAATTTTTTAATCTTTTGTAATAACAGCTTAAAACACAAACCCATTATTTAGTTGTATAAAAATACTTTTTCTTATAACCTTATTTTATAAGCTTTTTTCCATTTTTAAACTTTTTTTAAAACCTTTTGTTAAAAACTAAGACACAAACACACACATCAGCCTAGACCTACACAGGGTCAGGATCATCAATATCACCGTCTTCCACCGCCACACCTTGTCCCACTAGAAGGTTTTTAGGGGAGTAACACACACAGAGCTGCCATCCGCCTCCTTCTGGACACCTCCTGAAGGACCTGCCTGAGGCTGTTTTATAGTTAACTTTTTTATTTATAAGTAGAAGGAGTACACGCTAATATAACAATAAAAAAGTATAGTATAGTAAATACATAAACCAGTAACATGGTCAATTATCATAATTATCAAGTGTTATGTATTACACATAATTGTACGTGCTATACTGTACTTTTATACCCTGGCAGCAAGGTAGGTTTCTTTACACCAGCATCACCACAAACAGGTGAGTAATGTGTTCCACTACGATGGCTACAACATCACTACCAATAGGGATTTTTCAGCTCCGTTAAAATCTCATGGGACCAGGCCGGGCGCGGTGGCTCACGTGTGTAATCCTAGCACTCTGGGAGGCTGAGGTGGGCGGTTCACTCAAGGTCAGGAGTTCGAAACCAGCCTGAGCAAGAGTGAGACCCTGTCTCTACCATAAATAGAAAGAAATTAATTGGCCAACTAAAAATATATAGAGAGAAAAATTAGCTGGGCATGGTGGCGCATGCCTGTAGTCCCAGCTACTCGGGAGGCTGAGGCAGAAGGATGCTTGAGCCCAGGAGTTTGAGGTTGCTGTGAGCTAGGCTGAGGCCACCGCACTCTAGCCAGGGCAACAGAGTGAGACTCTGTCTCAAAAAAAAAAAATCTCATGGGACCACTGTCATAAATGCAGTCTGTTGTTGACCAAAACACATCTGAATCAGCACACAAAACAGCCCCCAGGGGCTACAGCAAAATGTTAGCACTGACAGTTTTTAGCATATTATTTTTCTTTTTTTCCCTTTCGTCTACCTTGTCTGTAATTTCAAATATTTCTGCAATGAGCCTTTATAATATTTCATAACTTAAAGGGTCATGCAAGTTTTTCTGTGTGTTTCATTTTTCAATCCGTGCGGTCCAGCCACCCCCAGGCTCTGGCCAACCTGGATTGGTCCACTCACCCATCTCTGCCACCAAGGCCTGCTCCAGGTGGAAGCGGGGCGCCCCCTGCTGGAGAGGCCTGCTCGGGCTGGACAGGTGCCTCTGGGCTCGGCTCCTGGGTGCGCTGGGCTCAGCGGCTCTTCTGGGGACCGGAGAACCCCTGGTCTTGGGGTGGGAAGTTCCATCCGGGGGTACAGTTGCAGGGAAGGGCTGGGCTAATGTTCCTGGGGTGCTGGGGGCAAGGAGGGAGGGACACACAGAGAGAGGCCCTCAGGATGCGCGTCAGGGCCCTCCACGTGCTGACCCAATCCCCGTGAGCTCCCAGCCTTTGGGATTTTGTGCGCCTGGCAGGACACTATTTCCCAGCATGCACCCACATTATACATCTACTTATTTTATAAACTGCATAGCAATATAGCTGCCAAATTATTATGATGCAAAATAATAAAGATCAATTTATTTTTTAGAATATATAAAGAGAAACAGAATTTCTAATCTTTTCTCTGCATGGACCCTTGGGTTGCCATGTGGGCCTCCCAAGGGGCCTGCACCCGGCTGTGGAGGCCACTGCCTACGTGGAGGCTCCATTGCGACACTCTTCACTCATGCCTCCTCCGCCCTCTCCCTCCCCTTTGGGTTCCACGCAGCCACCCTGAGTACCCTCTGTCCTTGTCTCCTGTTCACCTTACACTACCCTACCTGTAGTTTTATTCCATAGCAAAATCACTCGTTCATTTCAACAAATAGTAACTTCCCTGTCTGATGCTAATTGGCTTGTGAGACTGGGCAAGTCACTTCCCCTCTCTGAACCTGTTTCCTCTATCAGTAAGATGGGAACGAGGGACCATTGTTGGGGCATCACAGGCACTTTGATTCCATGCTGCCCCAGGTCTGTGGCACTGACGGGACCATGGTGGGGCCCCGGGATACCTGATGTGGGAGAGCCGGTGCTCTGGCGTCTGGGTAACGGGCGACACTCTGCTGGTTTCTGAGCCCACAAAACCACTGTCTGTCTCCGGAGATGCCACCCAGGGCTCCTGAAAGAGGCAGTGTCCCTGTAAGTCTGGGGAAAGTGCCCCAGGCACACTGGAAGCCCTTCCCAAATCCTGGCCTGGGCCGGAGAGGCCAACCCAGCTCCCAGCAGCCAGGTCCAAGGGGTGAGGGTCCTCAGGCTCCAACGCGAGAATCTGGCTAACAGCAGGGACTTCATACCCTGAGACCACCCTGAGCAAGTCCTGCCTCCCTGAGGAATAGCAGCCACAGCCCTTGGGAGACCCGGTAGCAGACACAGACTAGCAAAAGGAGGAGAAAGCCTTATTTCCAGCGTCTCTGGCTTGAGCCTGGGATGCCATGGTCTTATTTGACTGCAGAAATGCTGTCGGGCCCAATGCAAAACCCATCACATACGGACAGCTCCTACCCACTGGGTTTAATGCACGCACAAAGAACACAACAGAATGACACGGGCACTTGCCCTCCGTGAGTTCGTGGTCTAGTGCGGGGATTCCTAACCACGGGCTCGCTAGGACTCAGAAGGCTGTGTGTGAGTGTGTGTGCGTGGGTGTGCACATGCATATATATGCATTTTTCCATAAGAGGGTCCATAGCACAAGTCACATTTCCACAGTGGTCTGTGACCCTGCAACAGTTTAAGAGTCGCCACTCTAATGGCACAAATGGCAGAGAGTCAGGAACAGCACCCCAGCTGTGATGAGCCGGCTCTGAGAAATGCAGGCAATGGGCTACAAGCTCTCAGAGGAGGCACGAGAGCTCCGGCAGAGGGACGGGGCTGGGGTGGCACTGGGCATAGGCCTGCATGTCGGCAGGAGGGTGGCTGGCAGGGACAGGGGCAGCAGACATTCCCAGAAGGCCTGGAGGCAGAAAGCTCAGGAGACCCGGAGAATGGCCGATGTCCCAAAGTGGACACTTACCTCCAGGTGGGGCCCGCCAGCTTGGCGCAGGGACTTCTGCGGAAGGCGCTCGGAGACGCCGCTGCCCTCCAGGCTGGTCATGCTGCTCTGGTGGGAAGCTGCGGACTTGCTGCCCAGAGGGTGGGCTGGCCTGTCAGGGCCCGGAGGGGCTGCCTCAGCCTGCCCTGGGCCCAGCACGTGCCTGTCTCTGGCCAGGGACATCTGCAAGCCTGGTGGCTTCACAGACACCATCTGCTCCACAGCCTCCCTGGTGGAGGAAGAGAAGAACACCCCTGAGCCCTGCCATGAGCCAGGCAGTCCTGACCTGGGGCTCAACCCGCCCTAGGAGCCAAGGAGCCCGGGGCACAAACTCTGGAGTCAGACACTCCTGGGTGCCCATTCCGGTTCTGCCACCTTCTACCGGTGTGACCTGGGGCAAGACACTTCCCCTGTCTGAATCTCACTTTTCTCAACTATAAAATGGGGATGCCAACAAAACCCACCCGAGGCACCACGGAGGAAATTGTGGGAACACGAGTGAGCTAAAGCAGCGTTCCCAGACTGCAGCAGCTTGTGTATCGTCTCCCTATTTCAGCCGTTTCCACAACCTTCCATCGACTCGAAAGAGTTTAGGCCACTATTATAAGCAGAAGACCAGTATGTCAGGTTCCAAATACAAACTAACTTGAAAATGAGTACGGGAAGCCTGGAAACAGTATCATCATATTCTAATAGATCCTGTTGTCGCTCAGCCATGCTGCTTCTCTCTCTCTCCCCCTCTCTCCCTTTCCCAAAGGAAGATGAAGAGAGGCGTTACAGACATAATAGCACTAACTGAGACTTTCTCCCTGGCATCATCGGAAGGTCAGAGACTGAAAAGGAGAATAATGTCATTTAATGCCCCTTCTGTCCTCCTGAAGATCACGTCCCGCACTGCCCCAGATGGTTTCCTGGGCCATCACACTGTGGCGAGACGGGACGGCCAAGCCATGTCTAGCTGCAAAGTGTTGTCTAGGCCACTCTGACAATGAGCACCCTGCGGTCTCGGGGTGGTCCGGGACCCTCTGTAGGGAAGGCTCAGTGACTTACTCAAGCGGGCCACTGTGACTTTTTTCAGCCTGTGCCAGGTGCTGCCTTGGGGGGACCCTGGTGGCCTCTGCTTTCCCTGGAGTTGGAGCTGGTCCATCAACTTCCAGGGTGTGGCTCTCCTCCTCCTCTTCCTCCTCATCCTCCCCCATCCTCATGGCATCTGGGAGAGACTTCACGCTGAGGTACCTGCAAAAAATCACACAGAGGGGCGTGAGCCCTGCCCAGCAGGGGCAGCCAGGATCCAGCTGCCGGTCAGGTCTGGGTGGCACTCACCGCTCCAGGAGGCCATGGAAATCCTGCTCCAGCTGCAGCTCCTTGTGCCTGAGTGGGGCTGGGAGGTCCCGAGGCCTGTCCTCCACCTTCGTGCTGCCAGAGCTCACCTCCACGTTCACGTGCAATGGGCAGGAGCCAGCGGCGGCAGCGTCAGGCTGGAGCCAGAGAGGTGGAAGGACAGAGATTCAGCAGAAACTTAAACACCATTGTTTAGTACTAACCTCATGCCAGGCTTGTGCTGGGTGCTGAAGAGTAAGAAATATGTCATGCACACTCACCCCACCACCTCCCTTTTCTTTTTTTTTTCAAGACAGGGTCTTGCTCTGTCACCCAGACTGGATAGAGTACAGTGGCACAATCATAGCTCCCTGCAGCCTCCAACTCCTGGGCTCAAGTGATCCTCCTGTCTCAGCCTTCCAAGTTGCTGGGACTACAGGCACACACCATCATACATGGCTAATTTAAAAAAATTTTTTTTAGAGATGGGGTTTTGCTGTGTTGCCTAGGCTGGTCTCAAACACCTGGCCTCAAATGATCCTCCAGACTAGGCCTCCCTAAAGTGCTGGGATTACAGGTGGGAGCCACCGCACCCAGCCCCACCACCCTTTTATGCATGTGCAAAATGTCGAGACTGGACATTACTGTTTAAACAGGGAAAGTTTCATGGATGTCCCCCTCAAACGCAATCATGTTACATAGGTATCTATTCTCACAGAACCTCATAATTCTTTTTCAGAGCACTGATCAAAATTATAATTAAATAACTGTGTTAGTAGTTCAACTATACAGAAAACTCCACGAGGGTAGAGACCATCTTCCCCACCTGCCCCCACCCCACTGAGTCCCCGCCATGTGTCACGGTCCTGGCATATGGCACATACTTCATAAATAAGTAATGAAGAAATGAGTTAATGAAGGAATGAATGCATGGAGGAACAGCCCGACGTGGCTGAGCAAAGAGGTACCTCGGGGTAGAGGGTCTTGACGGCTGGCGTGGGGGCTTGTTCTGAGGGAGCCGGCAGGCGTGTTGGCTGGTGGGCGAAGGGCGCGGCTGGGGTGCCGTCCAGGGCTGGGGCTGGCCAGGTCGGCTCCGGCTCTTGCTGGGTCTGGTCCATGTGGTCCTTCAGCTCTTCCAGGCAGATTCCCAGATGGTATATATCTGCCTCCAGCTCCCTGGAACGGAGAAACATCAGTGCCAGGAGCCCAGGATGGCGGTCACATCAGGGAGGTCCAGGAGGCCACATGTCAGAGCAGAGGCCCCAGGGAATGCCCATTTATGGTCCACTTAATGTCATCGTTTAGATGATAAGAACTCGAAATAAACAAGATGAAAGAAGGCTCCACTGGGAATTAGGAGGCCTCAGCCTGAGTCCCCTCTGCCATCCACAGGCTATGAGACCTTAAGTAAATCCCATGCATCTCTGGCCTCAGTTTCCCCATTGTCCAGCAAGGGCTTTCAGCTCTTATCTCCAAGGTGCCTTCTCATTGCAGTGCACCCAAAGGGACATACATCTCAGCTTTCAAGAATTCCACAATTTGGGTATGCTGCTAATAGGGACAAGATTTCTCTCTGTTCCCCTTGGGTACAAATTATGAAGACAAAGTGCCTCCCTCCTGGAGACAGAGGGAACCCAGGGGTCTGTCCCATCTGTTGCTTCTGGGCCTCCCTCCCCAGCACGTACCTGCTGGGATCAAATTTCCCAGGTGGCCCCTTGGAGCTGCTGAGCTGCTGGGCAGGGTGCTGCTCCCGGCAGGCCTTCAGGTACTGCTCCTCTAGGGCCGCGTGGGCAGCCTTCAGCCGCTGGAAACCCTGAAACCGGACCGGGCCAGGAAGACCTGAGTGCTCAGCGCCTGCGAGCCCTGTCTCTGCAGATACAGTGGGTGAGACAGCTTGTGGGAGGCCCTGGGACTCACAGGAGACAGAGGCTGGGGCTGGGAACCTCTGGAGGCTGCCTGCCCCAGCCAAGCTCTCTGACATCAGACTGGCACAGGAGAGGAACAACTTAGAGCCTTGGCACCAGCTCCCGAGAGCACCAGCCCTTCCTGGGTGGACTTACGAGGACCCCAATGTACCACAATAGTTACCACATCAAGTATACTATCACTATGTCCCCATAAGGATCTAGCACTTGAGAGACTCTGGATCCTCATTCTCAATGTGCAAAACTGTGGGCTTCAGAACATCAGACACTCTCTCCCCAGATCCTACAGATGATGCTACCATCACATCACGCAATCGAGAACCATGACTAGTGTTTGCGGAGCACTGAGGCTCTGTGCTAAAGCGCTTTGCACTTATTCACTTCATCTTCAATGTAACCATAATGAGAAGGGTAAGTTATCATCCATTTAAAAAGGATGAAACTGAGGCACAGAGTGGTTATTTAAGTTGGTGAAAGTCACAGAGTGAGAGAGTGAGTTGTAGAGCCAAGATGTGAATCCAGGTCTGCTGGCCCCAGAGCTCCTGGTCCTAACATTTCCGCTAGGCACCCACAGAAAACACAATCCCAGTTAAGACATGGCCCAAACTCCAGGAGGTGGCACTATCATCCCTGTATTACTGTCATCTCCAACCCACTCAGCTCTGAGGACAGATGGAGGCCAAGGAAAACCTTGAAGAACGCAGCCCCTGGTCATGCCTGATTTCCGACTGCTCTCCGCCTCCCTGAATATGGGAGAATTAGGACAGAGAGGAAGAAACAGGATGGTTTTCATTGCCACGGTCCTTGATCATCCACCTGATGATATAATACGGTGCATGTCACACATTTTGTAATTGGAAAATGGATGTGGCATCTCCATAGTCACATAGGAAAATACTCGTGCCATGACATGTTTGTACAAACTAGGCGCTGCCTTTGCCCCTGCAGACCGGTCCTCAGCTCCAAGCTCGGTGGGCTCCCTGCCTGCTGGCTGCCCAGGGGGAGGGGGCTGGAGAGCTGGGAGCGGGAACAGCTCCCTGCGGTTGCTGCTCCCCAGGGATGCGGCCTTACTGAACCTCTGCTGCTGCGACACCTGTGCTGACCGTCCCCTCCTTTGACCCCGACACTCCAGCCTTGAGTTCACCTGCAGCTTACTGGGCCCCTGGCTGACACAGCGGGCATCTAAATCATATATACGACTTGGCTTGAGTTGCATAAAACTCCAAAGTCCAAAAGGAAATAAGCCAATAAGAGTTCTATTGAGGGTCTCTTCACCCTTTTTTTTAACCATAGTATCCAAACTTTTGGCAATTACTTTTATAATTAAAAACAGAGAGACTTACAAAAAGGAAAGGGAAGCAGGGCAGGACAGTGACGATGGCCCTGGACTTGGGAGGCAGACAGACCTGGCTCCAGGCTCAGCTGCCTACTAGCTGGGTGGCCTTCGAGTCCCCTCTCTGGGCTTTGGTTCCATCCTGGTTACATAGGGGTGAGGACTGTAACTGCCTCACCGGGTTTTGATGACGTTAAAATAAAATAACGTATCCTAAGGGTTTGATACAGTGCCCGGCACGCCACCATCATTGCTTAATAAGCGGTAACTATTGTGACATAATGGCTATTGTCATGGGATGCTAAGCCAGAGCTGTTTGCTCTAAAAGGAGACACTGTGTCTGGGATGCCCTGCTCTGTCTCGCCGCTCGTGGGCAGCTCCTGAATCAGATGGTACCTTGAGTTGGTCCCGGGCCGTGAGCCGTCCTGCCCGCAACAGCCTTTCAAAGGACTCCACCTGGACACGGGGATGGGAAGGAAATACGCTCTATTAATTGAGTCCCCCATACTCCCACCCTCAGCCACATTCACACTGTGTAAGAGGAGCTGGGTCTGGCTGCAGGATGTGGGCTTTCTGTCAAGCACGGAGAGGTGGGTGCTGGAAACAGACTCTACCACCAGCCTCACCCATGGCAGCCAGGAATTTATCAACAACAAAACACACCCACTCATGTGCGTGAAGACCTACGAGCAGCGTGGATGGAGGGCAGGGGCAACTGCAAATAGCCTAAATGCCTATCCATGGAATAGTATGCAGCCAGCAACAAGATGAAGGCACACGTGTATGTTCTGAGGTATAAATGCCTCTCAGATCTGTCTTTCAGTGTCAAATCAAGGTACAGAGCGATGTTTATTATGCTACCATCTGCATAAAATATACGGGGAATAAAAAAGGAAAACATATGTTTATATATGACAAACTATCTCTAGAAGGATTCAAGAAACTAAAACTAAAACATTCAAGAAACTAAAACTAAGCATTGGGGGAGGAGAACTGAGTGGCTGATGGACAGGAATGGGAAGGAGATTTCTTACTATATGTTCTTTGGATCCTTTGAACAATGTGAATTCATTGTCTACCCAAAAATATATATCCAAATGTAGGATAGTAAAAAAGTCAAGATACAGTATAGTTTACATACTTATGCAACCATTTCTATAAATGCATGTGTGTGCATTGAACATTTTAGCATGGGTGGGAGAAAAATACTTATTTTTCGCTGAATTTGCCCCTTGCACTGTGTGGCGGTCTTCACCATGTGCATCTATTATCTTTCCAAAAAAACTTTTTAATTAGAAAAAAAAAAGAAGGTGATGATTTGGGTTCATTTTTAGAAAAGCTTTAGATCAGTGTTGAAGTGTAATATAGAAATGTATATAATTATAATACATAAAATAGAAATTTATAATTTTCTGGTAGCCACATTAAACGTGTAAAAAGAAACAAGTGAAATCAATTTTAATAATATATTTCATCTAATACCAAATTTCATTTCAACATGTAATAATATAAAAAATTATTAGGGAGATATACTCTTTTCACACTGAGTCTTTGAAATCTGGCATGTGTTTAACACTCATAGGACGTTTCAGTTTGGAATGGCCCATGTCAAGTTCTCGATGGCCACATATGGCCAGTGGCTCCCGTATCGGACGGCACAGCTCTGCATCCTTAGGGCTCAGCTGGTGCCCCCGCTCCTGTTGCGTGTGATGACTTTTGCTTTATTTTATGGACAAAGAAGAAAATGTCTCTCCAGTTACAGGACCAAGAACGGTGGAGATAGAAAGGAATAAAGTACCTGTGCATGCTACGCCAACATGGATGAGTCTTGAAAACACCACGGTAAGTGAAAGAAGTCAGACAGAAAAGGGCAAATAGCGTATGAATCTATTTATATGAAATGCCCAGAAAAGGCAAGCCCATAGGGACAGAAAGCAGCTGAACAGCTGCCTGAGGCTGGGGGGGAGGAGGGAATGGGGAGTGATAGCTTAATAGTTTCTTATGAAAACATTCTAAAAACTGATTGTGGCAACGGTTGCATGAACTGTGAATATACTAAAAACCACTCAAGTGTATACTTTAAATGAGTGGATTGTATGATATATGAATTATGTTTCAATAAAGCTGTTAAAGAAAAGAATGGTGGTGTTTCTCTGAAGGAATCTGTTTTACGGATGTGGTGGTACATGCAACTATTGCATTTCCCTTTTTGCATCAGCAACTAGGAAGCTCGAAGCTAAACGTGTGGCTTGGTGAAGAGCTCAGGGTCCAAAAGCACATTTTGTTTACTTCACCCCAAGTTAATTTATTTTTTTCTACCCTTACTTCCCCTCTGCTTCAGTTTCCTCACTTCCATTTTCAGAATGCGGTTAAAATGTATGTATTTTCATGAGTTGCTTTAAAGCACTTTTGGAATAAAGCGAAATGTATAGTTATAAATAGACCTGCAAACAATTCATGGTTACTTGGACTGGTTGATGAAAATATAAAGGCCCTTTGAGAGGTAACTGAGAACTGATTTCTATAATAAAATGAAGAGTGGGGCGATTTATCCTGGAGGCAGAGTGGAGGGTCTGTTACCCTTCCAGAATCCTGAAAGAGCTGAGAGTCTCCTGGGAGCCCACCAGGAGACCATCAAGCACAGCTGGAGGGATTTTGATGTGATGCCAAAAGGGGGAGTTAAACCTAGTACTGGGTGACAAGGAGGAGGCTGGAGCGTGTGGCCTCTAAATTCAGGGGAGAGGCTCCTGATTTCGAGACAGCCAAGCTGACTGGGTGAAGAGACAGAGGATGACAAGTGAGTCTCCCAGAGAGCCGCCACCCAGGCAGGCAGAGGCTCTGCTCTCTCCACGTGGGTTAAGTCTCTGGAGCAAAGCTAGGGTTCCACTCACCTTGGCCAGGAACCGGCTGGCCTGTGAGGCCAGCACCTGGGCCTGTTCCGCTGAGGGCTGGTCCTTAGCATTGCCTTGGTGCTCCGAGAGCCACCCTGGGGCGGGCACGCAGGTGGGCGAGGAGGGGCTCAGGTCTCCTTGAGCCGCTGGCCACCCTGGAAGACACAACCGCTGAAACCTGGGCCAAGAGCAGCCCTTCCAGGGGCTGAAAGACAGGTTGAACCTCAACATCACCACCTCCATCATCAAGGTACAGCTCGGCCATCTCATGTGCCATCCTCAACTGGCAGAGGAAGGGGGCTGGGCAGAGTGCCACCCGCCATTACAGGGGGAACGCGGTCTGGTTCTGCCCGGATCACACAGCTAGAAGGAGTAGAGCCACGCTAGGCCTCGGGGTTCCCAGCCACTAGCGTGTGCTCTAGCTCAGGATCATGTGGGTTCAAGGCCGAGCCCTTCCCCCTTCCCCTTTGTAACTGTGTGACCTTTAGCACATCCCCGCCTCTCTGAGCCTTGGTCTCCTTACCTGTCATTGGGTAACGACGGTGCGTACCTCACCAGGTGGACGCGGGATGAACTGAGATCACATGTGTCAAGGCTTAGTACAGGGCCTGGCCCCAACAGTCTCCCCAAGGACAGTGTTCTCTGTTACGCAACTCACCAAATATCACTGGCACGCCAAGTGACAGAGCCAGGGCTTCCTCCATTGGACACCTTCCACATCTCTGTTTCACCGTTTCCAGTCAAAAGGCCCAGGGCGGGGCCTTGCTTCCCTCCGTACCCTAGCCTGAAGCTGGTGCCATCCCCAGACAAACCAAGGTCCCCCCAGAAGCAGGATCACAGGCAGAAGCAGCCCCCAGGCACACTCCTCTCCCGACTCACCTGAGGCTTCAGAGGCCTGGGGGCCCTCGGCGGGGCCCGGCCACCGCTGCGCTGAGCGGGGCTGTGGGATGGTGAAGGACAAGACCTGGGTCCCCTGGGGTACCATTCCCGTGTGGAAGCTGCGGCTGGGCCGGGGCGGGTCCGAGTACAGGTTCACCTGTGGAAGAGGAGGGCGCCAGCAGGGCTTCAGGTGGGGCCAACCTGCGCGAAGGCCTCATCTTCATTCGCTGCTTCATTCAGCAGACATGCCCCTTAGTAATAAATGTGACCTGCCAGGGGAGCCCTGGAGGGGCCACACCCTGGCTGAAGGGCTCACATGCTCTTTCAGTTTCCCTGACAAAGGGGCAGGCCCATCGTCCCCATCGGAGACTCAGAGAGGTTAAGTCATTTGCTCAAAATCTCCAGCTGATAAGTCCTTGGACCAGGATTAAAACCCAAAGCCAATGGTTTTCCACCACTGACAGTAATTTTTACTAATAATGCTTGTTATAACTATAATATTATAATCAATACACTGTATAATATAGAACATAATCATTTCTTAATAACAAACATAAGTATCTCCAATAACAACTACTATCATATTGATAATGATGGCAACTAATGGCTGAATGAATGAGTGAACCATCAAGTGAACAAACGCATCTGTACTGGGAGCAGATCTCCATCATTTGAGGGTGGAATTAATAAGGCAAACAGCCCAGTGTGTGAGAGAGAAGTCTGGAGTCAGGCAGATACCCAGGAAGACCTTTTGAAGCTCACACACAGAGGGAAGCCACGTGCCATACAGTGGTTCAGAGCAGAGTTTGGAGAACCATGGTCTGTTTTTGTAAATAGGGTTTTGTTGAACACGGCCATGCCTGTCTGTTTACGTGTGATCTATAGCTGCTTTCGCACTCCAGCAGGAAAGTTGAGCAGTTGCAACAGACTGTCTGGTTCACGGAGCTGAAAATATTCACAATCTGGCCCTTTACAGAAAAAGTTTGCCAACTCTGGCTTGGCATGTGGGCTCTGCGGTCAGAGCCCAGGTTCATGTTCATGTTCAGGCTCCACCACTGCATACCTCTGAGTCCTAGTTGACTTAATTAACCTCTCTGTGCACAAAGTAAGTGCTCAATAAACAGCAGCCACCACCTTTACATTCATCACCATCTTCACCATCACCATCCTCACCATCACCATCCTCACCACCACCATCCTCACCATCCTCAC
>VBSM01003204.1:12267258-12282071 GCA_008086735.1 Cheirogaleus medius | reverse complement strand
TGGGGTAGGCCGTGTGGGGCGGGCCGTGTGGGGTGGGCCGTGTGGGGTGGGCCGTGTGGGGTGGGCCTGGTGGCGGGGGCTCCCTGCCTAAGCTGCGCTCCAGGTCCTGCCTGCGGCCAAGAAATCGACTCCAAGCGTGGCTTGGCTCTGCTGCCTCCCCCTCGCTCGGGCCCAGCCTCCCTGGATGAAAACAAAGCTGGATTTTCATAATCCCCTCTGCCATCTGCTCAGAGCCGCCTGTGGGGGCCTGCCATCAGCACCCCTCCTCCTGAGGTGACCCCAATCCCAGGGGAGGCCCAGCCCTCTGACTCATTTCCCGCCCGGGGAGCGCAGGAAGCAGCAGCTCTGAGCCAGGTGGGCCAGGAAGCCCGGAGGCCCCTTTGTGTGGGGAGCGAGGAGAGCTGGAAGCAGAGAAGCCACAGGCCTCTGCAGACGCCCACGAAGCCACGAGAAGTGGGGAGTGGGGGTGGGGTGTGGCACCTGCTGGCTGCTCAGGCCCGTCCCTCCCAGGACCTGTCTTCCTGGACACAGCCGGACACACCCCGGAAAGCTAGGGTGCCCCTTTTAAGCCAGGGTGTCCCTCGGTGCTCCCCGAGACTGCATTAGCCCCTCCGGCATTCTGTGAAGCTCAATCAGGATTCTGTAAGGGCGGACGGGCAGTCTGGGAAAGATCGGGTTAAACAAATGAATATTCTCTGCACAGATGGATTTCTCAACAGCCTTTAAAATGCTAATGGGCTTTGTGAATGGGGCAGGAGGGGAGGGTGGAGAGAGCAGGAGTGTGCCCCCCTCCTCTGGGCACAGGGACCGCCTTCACCCCTACCCCACCAGGGCTTCTGGACCAACCAGTGGCCATCAGAACACACCGAAAAAGGTGGCTTTATGTTATGTCCCCATTTCTTTCTGGGGTAATTTCTGGTCACCTGAGCTCTTCCAGATGTCCCTGCAGCTGGCATGAGGGGGAGGGGACAGGGGAGGTGCCAACATGGCAGCAAATGCAGTGAGATCACCATAAACTCTGGCCAGAGGCCAGTGCACAGGACAGAGCCCACCAGTGACTGCTGGCCAGCGCTGGCTCCCTGCCCCCACCCAGGCCCCAGATCCACTGGTGTTCCCAGGCCAGGCCTTGGGACTCCCTGGTCAGCACCCCTCACTGCAGATCCTATGGTTATTTAATCTATTCCTGTGGTGTAAACAGTGGGCTTCAGAGCCAGGTTCAAACCCCTGCTCTGGCACCTACGTGCTGAGTGCTCTTGGGCAAGTTACTTACCCTCTCTGTGCCCCAGCTTCCCTAATGGCAAATTATTAATACTTAGGACAGCTTATTACCATCGTATGACTAAAACCACCATCAATCTGCCTCATCCCTACACCTCTCCCACACCCCAGGGCCAGGGCGGGGAGTGGGGGGGGGTGGCACCCGGTGGTCAGGCGATGACCCAGGCAAGGGGAAAGAACACCCGCTCTGGGGTCAGGCAGACGTGGGTTTAAGTCCCAACTCCGCCTCTCGCACCAGCTGCGGGATGTGAAGCCATGATATTAGAAAGTAGCTGGGCCTCAGTTTCTGCATATGGAGAGGCTCAAATGAGACGACCCTTAGCCTGGGGGCTGGCTCCTTTGGCTGCCCAGCGATGTCGGTCTCCTTCTGTGCGTCCCCAGACATTGCTGCCCACTCACCCACTGGGCCTGGCCCGGGTGTCCAGGACAACGTCCCCAGCCTGGCCCCCTCCTGGGTGGGTCCAGCCCCCCCCCCCCGTGGGATCTGAGCAGAGCGAAGGGGCTCAGAAGTCCTGGAGGCCACTGCTCAGCTGCAGGAGAGGGACGCCTCTGTGCAGTGGCTCCCTGACGCATGCTCTGAGCGGGGTGCTGTCCTGGAGTCTCCTAAGCCTTGGGATAGAAAGCACAGAGCCCTGGACCGAGTAAGGAGGCCCAGCTGCTGCAATCCCACCTCCCCTCAGGCCCCATGGGACCCGGGCGAGTCCCCTCCTGGCTGTGGGGCTGTGTCCTCTGTATGCTGGGACGACAAGACTGCCCTACCCTGCCCCCCCCAGGGCAGCCGTGAGATTGGGGGGCGAGGGCAGAGTCCAGCTGAACTGGGCTCACCCTTCCCGTGAGGACAGCGCTCAGGCCAAGCAGTCCTTTTTCCAGAAAGTGGGAGGGAACTGGTCCTGAACCACCCACATTCCCTCCTGGGGCGCGCACACACACACACACATGCGCGCGCGCACACACACACACACACACACACACGAGCCTGGGGTCTGGGTTGCTGGCCAGGCCAGGGTGCCTGCACATGGGAGGGCCCTGAGCCCTGCTGGGTCGGAGGCACCATGAGAGGAGGTGCCACAGCTGCCCTCCCCTGTGTCCTCCCTGCCCGTGGCTGTCACTGTCCCTGGCATATGACAGGCGCTCAGTAAACACCTTGTAATGATATTCCCTAACTGGCATGAAGCGCCTGCCAAGTGCCAGGTATACCCTGACTCACACCTGTAAACGCGTGCAGGAGGGGGGCAGGGAAGGGCCAGGATGCTCCCAGCCTCCACCCCTGCCCACCCCGTGACCTTTGGTAGCCTCTGCCCCAAGTGGGGCCCCGGGTTCCCAGACTAAAATGGGGAAGCTGAAGGGTCTGGGCCTGATGGTCAGTTCCTTTCTCCTCGGACCTTCTAGGAGTCTGTGGCCATGAGAATGTGGCTTCCCCAGAGAGGGCAACCCACCAGGCCCCTCTGTCCCCTCCCCGACTTTCTGTCCCTTGTGTCCTCAGATCTGGCTCAGCGGTTGGGAGAGCTGGAAAGAGCCTCTCTGAAATCCAGGAGGGAGGGCGGATTAGCCCCCTTTTACAGACGTGCCCAGGGGAACGGCTCTACCTGTGCTGGGGAACAGGTGTGGGGACTCCTGGTTCTAGAACAGGCCCCTTCCGTTTCTCACCATGGCTGCCTCCACCCATGCGCCCCGGAAATGCCTCTAGAGCTGAGAGCAGCAGCTGGCGGGGGGCGGGGGGCGGTCCTGGAGCATTAAGGGGTGCAGGCAGGGTGGGATGTCTGCATCTCCGAGCCTCAGTTCCCACCTCCTCCCCCACTGCAGCCTGATGGGGCAAGAGGGGGGCTGGGAGAAGCAGGAAGCCATGAAGGGCCACCACAGGTCCACTTCCTCCCTCACCCCAGAAAAGAGGAAGGTCCCAAGTGCAGAATTCACAGCCTCCTCCCAAGACGGCGTGGGGGCTGGGCAGCGCGGCGGGGGCTCCCCCGGGTGGGGCGTGCACCCTTCATGCTCCCCCTGCCTCACGCTGCCATTCAGGCGAGGGGAGAGGCTGTGGGCGAGACATGGGCAAGGAGAGAGGCAGAGGTATGATCCGGGAAGAATCAGGCCAGAAAACGAGCACCAGGGCTGAGCAGAAGTTCGGTGCCACTCCCTGGAGGCTCAGAGAGCCCGAGTGACGTCTTTAAGGTGACACAGCTGGTTGGTGATGAGATCAGGAGTTGAACCCAGGGGATCTTACTCCAGAGCCCAGCTAGAAGCAGAGAACTTCTGGGGAAATTCCTGGACGCTCTGGGTCCCAGCATTCGAGGATATCAAAGCCTACCAGCGGTAAAGGACACAGCCCAGGGAGGACGAGATTGCTGCCCGAGGTCACAGAGGGACCTTGGAGAAGAATCAGGACTGGAGTCCCACCATCTCCAGGGCCTCCATGGATGCAGGAGGCAGCAGCTGTTCTCTAGGACTATGGGAAAGTGTCATCTCCTGGGGGGACCCAGCCCCACGCCTCCAGCCCACCCCAGCCCGGTACCTTGGCCCCCAGGCGCAGCTGGTCGATGGTGTTCTCGGCCTCCGCGTACTTGGTGAGGAGCCGGTGGTAGTCTTCCTGCAGGAGAGGGAGAGCAACGCCGTCACACGCCGGGCTCCTTGCTGCGAGACCCCGGCAGGCAACACCCCCTCCATGGGGGCTTGTGGCTTCCTCGGAGTATAAGCGTTCAGTGGTGGGAGCTGAGCAGAGCAATCTCCAGGCTTGCATGCAATGCAGACCCCCACGCCCAAGTTCTGGAGCATCAGAGGCAGCGGGACAAGTCATCTGCCACCCCTGACGACGAGTCTGGAATGCGGGTCTCCGGCTGGTTTGCTCTGACAGATAACCCCATCACGGAGGGCCGCCACCGCTTTACTCGTCCAAATCCCCTGCCCGTCTGCCGGCTCTGCCGGGTGAGACCCATGTCCGTCTTCCCCATGGCTCCACTGCCAGTGCCTAAGTACCAGGTGCTCAACAAGTATTTTTTAATGGCTGATGGAGTGAACCATCCAAGCGTCCCATCGTAGAAAAATGGAAGACTTAAAAATCACAGTTCCACCTACTCAGAGTCCCTTGCCTTAAACACACCCAAACAGCTTCAGTAAAAGAAGTCATTACAGAGAAAAAGCAAGAGCAAGTGTCACTGGTCGCCTTTGAAGGATGGGAGGGAGCTGACTGTTCCAAAGCGAGGACAGAACCGAGCGCCTCTCTCGTCTTTCCCGTACAGACGAGAACTTGGCCATCAGACAGCTGATGAGGGACATTTTCACTTCTTAGATACCCAGCCATGCATGCGGAAGGAGCGGCAGTATTAGGACACTGCCATTTTGTCACCCCAAGTGAAGGAAGCACACAGGCCACCCGTGACGTGCTCTGGCCAAACCCCACGGCCCCACGGAGCTCACAGTCTAGAGGGGAAACAGTCCGTAAACAGACGCCTCCAATCCGAAAAAGCCCCTAAACCTACCAACATCCAGGACAAAGAGAGGGTGACGGCACAGCGCACGCCGGCCAAGTACAGAACGTGGGCAACTGTACAGGGCAGACTGATTCTCTCAACAACTAAAGTGTAAGGAAGAAGTAAGAGACAGAACAGACAGAGTAAAAGAGATTTGAAAAAAGAAATGCAAACAAAATGAAAATGAAAACAAAAAGGGAGTAGAGGCTTGCAAGGCACAAAGGCCATGTGTAGTGTAAGAGCCGTGCTCAGATTCTGGTTCGAACAAACCCAAGCGAGCAAGCCATTATGAGACACGGCAGGGTCTGAACGTTGCCTCGATATTGATGATATTAAGGACTGGCATTGACATCTAGGTGTGATAATGGTATTGTGCTTGTGTTTCAAATAAGGTCTTTATCATTAGACATGCACACACTAAAGTATTTTTGGCGAAATGATTGGATGCCTGAAATCTTGCTTCAAAATAACCCAGTGGGGGTGAGCGGGGGAAGTAGGGGCTGTAGACAAGGAACGCCATCAGGAGCTGCTAACCGTGGGAGCTGGGTGCTGTGTGCATGGGGGTTCATTGTACTATTTTCTCTCTTGCATATGTTTGAATTTTTTCATAGCAAAAGCTGAAAACAAACAGATCATCCTTGAAATATGAGTACAATCAGTGGGCCATGGCTCTGGTACCTCCCCCTCCACCAGCAGGAGGCTCCAGGGCCAGCCCCAAGGCCTCCCCACTCAACAGACCTCCATCCCAGGCCAACGGGTGCCTTGGTGACAGATTGACAGACACAAGCCCCGCTTACCTGGAGCTGATGGACCAGCTCAGTGGCTTGTTCAGGTGTCTGAAACTCTTGGGGTACCCTGGTGACAGGGTGGGCAGGAGGCGGGTCCCTCTGCAGGGATGCTTCTCCGCTGCTCAACAGCACCTCCTGCACAATCTCGGCCGGCGACTTGAAGATGAGGGGCCTGGCAGGGCCCTGAGGCTGCCCGTTGTGGCTCCGGGACTTGGGGGGGCGGTAGCTTTCATCTTTGGGGAACCTCACCCGGGGCCCCACCTTGGAGAAATCAGGGAGTGGGTAGTTCAGCCGACCCCGGCCGTACTTAGAGGCATCAGAAGAGGAGCGGCCGGCCAGTATGGCTCCCTGCGTGGGCGGTAGCCTGCCCTGCTGAGCTGGCCTAGGCCGAGGATTCGAGGGGCTGGTGGAGCCAGTGAATCGGGAAGGGAGCGGCTTAGGTGACGTCTTCGTCTGCTTCCAGGTTTGGGCCTCGGGCCTCGGGCAGAAGAGGCTGGCAGTTCCTTTCCTCCATCTGTCGGCGGGACGCTGGGGGTTCTGGGCTGGGGGTGTCGAGGGGTCCTGGAATTCCGTGGGGGTTGCCCAAGCAACACAGCCTGCAGTTCTGTCGTCTGGGTTTAGGAGGTGGTGGCTGGCGCTCTGTGGCAAGGTTTCTGCCAGGGCAGTGGGCTGGGGGACGTCGGTCTCTCCTTCCCAGGTGGAGTCCAGGCTGTCACCGGGGTGGTCGAGGCTCACAGTCCCACTGCTCCAGGACCTTGCTGGGCTGAGTTCAGCCAACGGGTTGACCTCGGAATGTTCTGAAGGTTTGTCTCCACTGGCTTGGTTACCGGAGGCCACCCAGCCTCTGGCCTGCCCCTGCCCCAGGGCCACGGGGCTGGTGTTCCCATTGCCCTCCAAGCTGTCACCAGCCTCATAGCCGATCTTTGGGGAGCTCTCTCCAGTGTCCTCAACCTCAGGACTTCCGAGGACCCCATCTCGCTCCTCTTCAGTCATGTCCAAGTGCTGGTCCTGCTGGGGGAGCCAGTTGAGAGGCAAGCTGGAACCTTCTGGGCTGTCCACATCTTCTGCTTCAATCTCTGGAAAGACAGGTCCTTCCCTGCTTAGCACACGCCAGGTCTCCACTCACCGTGTAATGTCACCCCAAGTCACTTCAACTCTCGATTTCATCTGCTCATCATGTGGGATAGCAGGAATCCCAGTGAGCACCCCCATACACCCAAGTGCTTGTGTGACACCTCCTCTGGCTGTCTCAGAGGTCCTTCAAACTCAAACCCCAAACCTGGGGTCCCTCCAGTGTGTCTCAGCTCAGCAGAAGCTGCATGAGCCAGAAGTCTGGACAGTATCTTTGCCCTCTCTCTCCTCCTAATCCCTCCAACCCAATCTGTCACCTGGTCCTGCCGCGTGGCCTCCTACAGAGCTCACAAGCTCACCTACTGCTCTGAATCCCACCAGCACCCCCTGCTCACACTGTGTCCTCTCCCGCCTGGACCACTGCAGCAGCCCCCTCGTCGTCTCCTTGGTCCTCACCCTCATCCCCCATCTGAAAACCCATCCGTGTCTTCCTCTCGTTCCCAGGACAAAAGTGGAACCTTTACTATGGTCCTACGGTCCCTGCCACTCTGGCCCTATCAGCTCTCCCGATCCATCTCCCTCCATGGCCCCCTCGGGTGTCCCTGCTGCTCCAGCTCCGTCACATACACCTGGGGAGTCCAGGCTGCCACTAGGGTGGGTGAGGCTCATGGTCCCACTGCTCCAGGACCACCACGGGGACTGTGACTGTGCTCCCTCCTCTGCTGGGCGCTCTCTCCCTCCCTTTGCCTAGTTAGCTCCTATCTGTCCTTCAGGCATCAGCTCAACCTTTCCCCCATCAGGGAAGTCTTAGGTCTCTCGGACTTAGGTCAAATTCTCCTTTGTATAGGCTCTCATATGACCGGCTATCCCTACTTTATACTTCTTATCACAGTGGCAGTTACCTATTTATTTATGTGATTATTTCATTCCTATTTGTCTCCTCCACTATGCTGCAAGTTCCATAAGTGCAGGGACACTCTCTGTCTTTGTTCACTGTTGCATTTGCAGAGTTGGTACCCAATATTATTTGTTGACTGAACAGAAAGAAGGAAAGAAGAGAGGGAAAGAGGGGGGAATATAAGCTATGTAAAGCTCCCAGGAAATGCATAGTTGTTGTAATTATTACATAGCAGGTACTCAAGAAACATTTATCTATCACCCACCCATCCATTCAACCATTCTTCCTTTCAACCACCCGTCTACCTACCCACCCACTCACCTGCCCATCATCCTCCCATCCTCCCATCTATCCATCCATCCATCCATCCAGCTATCCATCATCCATGCAGTAAATGTTTACTGAGCACCTGCTCTCTTCTCTCTCCCTGTGTTGGCCTTTGGGATGGATCCAAGGTTTGATGAGACACAGTTGAGGTACCACCAAGCATAGACTTTGCCCTTTGTCATAACCCTTGCATCACTCTCTGCTCCTTGGTGCTCCTTCTCCTACCCCTGACATATCCACATCCCTTAACCACTTAGGTCATTCTTATTTACAGCACACATATGAAGCCCAGAGAGGTTAAGTAACTTGCCAGAAATCACACAGTGGTTCAGAGCAGTCCTGGATCTTCAAACCCAGGCCCCAGCCATGCAGGTGAGTTTGCTTCTGCCCCTGGGGTGAAGAGCATGGGCTCTGAAGCCAGGGAGCCCTGGGCTCGATCCTGGCTCCTCTGACCCCTCACTGGGGCTGTGGGCAAGTTGCTGGCCTCTCTGGCAGTCCTTATTCAAACCTGAGGCTGGCCCCTCCTTCCTGGCTGAGGGTGGTGGGAGGGAAGGAGAGAGGGCTGGGCCCAGCCCTGTGCCTGGCACACAGTAAGGGGGTTACATCATAGCAGGGGGTTACCACATGACCCCAGGAAGAGATGCCTCTGCCCTGTCAACCCCGTGCGTCTCAAGTCACCACTCCCTGGTGGAGAGCACAGAAATGGCTCTGAATGGGCAGCAGTGGGCAAACCCCACTGTGGGCAGATCAGGCATGTAAAACTGTGGGAAATAGAACCTGCCATTAGCCTGCTGGCTTCTCCACCCTCCACGTGGGGCCTGCAAGATCCACAGGATCCTAAAACTGGGGCATCTCATTCATAGTCAAAATACAATAGCTACCATGTATCAAGATTTTACTATTCTCAACCATATCATTGCTCCCATTTCACAGATGGGGAAACCAAGATTCAGATAGAAGGGACTTGCCAAGCAAAACTAGGAATTTAGTCCAAGTTGGTCTCCATGCAAAGAGAACACAGTTATTGCAGAAAACAAACAAACAAAAAATGCCAACATTTCCACTGCTAATTGGGATTTTAGAAAGTCTCATAAATGGGCATAACCCCTGGACCAAGTAATACCAATTACCAAAGATATTATCAAGTCAAGTGTGCAAAGATGTATAAATGACATTCATCTCTGCATTATTTATAATAGAAATAACTAGAAATTATTAAAATGCCCAGCGGAAGGAGATTGGCCCAACAAACTGCAGGATGTGCACACTGTGAAATTCTCTGCAGGCATTAGGAATGACATGTGTGAGAAGATTTGATGAGCTGGGAAAATGTTCATATCTATTAAGTTAACTTGAAAAAGCAGGTTCCAATGGAGTATGTAGAACGCTGTCCCATATTCATATCTCATTTGCATACCATACATATGGAATAGAGTGCTTATCTGGGGATAGGGTAGGATGAGAAGTAATTTTTAATTTTATCTATATTTTGCTTATATTTTCTGATTTTCTGAAATGAACAGTATTATTTATGCTTTAATTTAAATATTTTAAAATTCTAAATTATAGATTTTGGGCCGGGCGCGGTGGCTCACGTCTGTAATCCTAGCACTCTGGGAGGCCGAGGCGGGCGGATCGCTCGAGGTCAGGAGTTCAAAACCAGCCTCAGCAAGAGTGAGACCCCGTCTCTACTAAAAAATAGAAAGAAATTAATTGGCCAACTAAAAATATATAGAAAAAATTAGCCGGGCATGGTGGTGCATGCCTGTAGTCCCAGCTACTCGGGAGGCTGAGGCAGAAGGATCACTTGAGCCCAGGACTTTGAGGTTGCTGTGAGCTAGGCTGACACCACGGCACTCTAGCCCGGGCAACAAAGTGAGACTCTGCCTCAAAAAAAAAAAATAAAATAAAAAAAAATAAAATAAATTATAGATTTTGTAGAATTTAATTAGAAAACCCAAAACTCTCTGTACTTCCCTCCCCCTGCCAGCAGGTGGGGTGTTTGGGGGACAGGACAGCCCTAAGCCGGGGTGGGGGTGTCAGTCTCACCTCCTCCCGAAGACTCCCCTGACTCGGGGTCCTGATGTCCCTCAGGCTGCAGGTGTGGGTCCCACTCCAGGGGCAGAAGGCACCTCTGGGCCAGGCGGAAGTCCTCCAGGAGCTCGGGGCTGGTGGCATCGGGAAAAGTCCCCTCTTCCCCCCAGCCTTGCAGGCCACTTCTGTCTGCATCCTTCTCCTCCACCCAGGCCCAGCGCCGCCGGGGCCCCTTCCCCAGTCCGGGTTCAGCCCAGCGGATCTCAGCCCCCGAGCTGGCCATCGGGCATGGCCTGGGCTTCACTTGGGCCGCTTCATCTTTGGGAGACAGAGCTGCCGCTGGGGGCCCCAGAGTCACCTCCGGCTCCGTTCAGCACCAGCCATCCTGCCTGCGGCCTGTCAGGGACACAATGAAGGGGTAACATTAATCCTCAAGTCCCCTCCTTTATTCAGAACAAGAAGTCACCAGCAGGAACTCTGGAATCAAAGAGCCCAGCTCCATCTGCCCACAGCTGTGTGACTTGGGCAAGTCACTTTGGCTTCCTTTTCTTCACCAGTAAAACTGGGGTAATAATTCCTCTCTCCCTCCAGGGATTTATAAACTACCTGAGGCAGAGGATGAGGAGCCCAGCAGACAGTGCACTGACCAACAGGTGTTCCATGACAGCCAGCTACTGTCACTGCATACCCGGGCCCGGCTCCGTGCACGGGCACAGGGCACAGGGCACAGGGCACAGGCCCTGCTCACGGCAGAGCCAGTAGCCCAGGAGGAAGCAGACAGACAACCAGCAACTATAAATCCAGGTGAGACGTGGTGGGGAAGTCAGGACAGTCCCAGTTTAGAAGCCACTTCCTCTGGGATCCTTCCCTGACCTCCCTCTGGAAGAATTCAGACTGAGAAGAGGGGAACAGTGAGCAGAACATTCCAGTGCCCCAAATAATTGAAAACAGGCACTCAAACACATACGTGTCCACACAGGTTCTGAGCGGCTGTTCACATAACCCAAGGTGGAAACAACCCAAATGTCCATCAATAAACAACTAGTGGTATCTACATATAATGTAATATTACTCAGCCATAAAAAGAAATGAAGAAGAAAAAAGGAATAAAGTCCGTACATGTGCTATAACACGGGTGAACCTCAAAAACATGCTGAAGGAAAGATGCCAGACACAAAAGGCCACGTAGGTTAACAGCCTGATACCACGGATACGAAACGTCCAGACCAGGTAAATCCGCAGAGGGAGAAGGGGCTTGGCACTCGCCAGGGGCTGGGGAGAGGCGGTGGGCAGGGACTGCGGAATGGGGCGGGGTTTCCTTTTGCAGTGACAAGTGTGCTTTGCAACTAGATAGAGGTGGGGATCACGCAGCATTGTCAATATACTAAATGCCATTGAATTGTTCACCTTAAAATGGTTAGTTTTATGTTATTATCTGAATTTTACCTCAATTGGAAAAAAAAAAAAAAAAGCCTTCCAGGCTGGGGGCTCTGGGGGCAGGAGGGAGCGAACCCACCAGGGACTTTCCTGGACATGGAAGTGGTCTCCCCAGTGGCTATGGTGAGGACACAGGGGTGGGTGACATTGCCAGCAGGGAGTGGGGGAGGGCAGGGGTTGGCCAGACCCAGGAGGGCCTCTCGGGGCCTGTCCAGGAGTTGGACGTGCCTCCCGGGCACGGAGAGTCCCATAATCGGTGGCTTAGAAGTTTCCCTCTAGCTGCTCTGGGAGGATGAGCCAGGACAGGGGAGTTGGCCGCAAGGGGACTTCAGGTGGCTGTGGCGGAGGCAGGGCCCACAGGGGCAGGGCGGTGGAGAAGGGCTTCCCCTTCCTCCGCCTTCCTTCTATTCTCTCCTTCTTTCCTGCTTTTCCTTCTCCCTCTCATACCCTTTCGCCTCCTTCTGCTGTTCCCCCAAGCACTTCCTCTGTGCCAAGCACCGTGCCAGGCCCTGGAAACACAAAGCTGACACAGAGCGGGCCGGTCCCGCCTGGGAGCTCCCAGCCATAGGTGTCCAAGGACTGCAGCAGGTCGGCGTGGTGCAGTCCCCCAGGTCAGTTCATGCAACGGCCTTCTTCTACAGGTGGGGAAACTGAGGCCCAGAGAGAGGAGGGGCCTTGCCCAAAGCCACACATGGGTCAGGCTGGGGTGAAAGTCAGCCTCCAGGCCCACGGTCCCGGCTCTTCCCTCCACGCTGTGGCCAAGTGGAGTATGACTCCCGGCCTCCCTGGACAGACGTGTCTGTGTTTATCCCATCAGCCTCGTGAGCACTTGGATCCTGGTCAGGAGCCTTCATTTGCATGGTTGGGAAATGTCAGCAGGCAGCTATTTCTGGACAGAAAGTTCCCCAGGGAACAGCGCAGCCCAAGAAAGGCTGACTTCTTAAGGGCTGGGGTAGGGACAGTCTTCCCTTCTTGGCTGCAAGCGCTGTTCTGTGAACGGGGGCTCAGAACTATCCTCTCCCCCTGCCCAGTCTTCCTCCCTGCCCCCCGAAAGCACGGAGCCCCACAACTCCCTCCAGATTGCCCTGTGTGCTGCTCCCAGCCCTACCCGCCCCACCGCATGTGCTGTGCCCGCTCTGTGTCGCCTGGCTGGAAGCTTTACCCACGTGTTCTCCATCTGCCCTCCCACAAACACACAGGGTAGGTCATAGGAAAACTATTTTTCAGATGACAAAACTGAAGCTCAGCATGGAATAGTGGTTTAGCCAAGATCAACCAGGTGGGGAGTGCCAGAGCAAGATTTGCAACTGTCGATTTGGGCCCAGCTGTCTCCAGATTTTTTTTAATCACACAACCCATCAGTAAAAATATATTGGTTGCACACAAATATATATTATACATTCCCCCTAACTTTATATACATGCGTTCTCACGCTAATACATTATATGCATTAGAAATAGTATTTCCAAAAGTAAATTAAAAGGATGCAATAGAAAATAAATACAGTTGACCCTTGAACATGAGTTTAGACCGCACAGGTCCATTCATATGTGGATTTTCTTCCTCCTCCGCCACCCCTGAGACAGCAAGACCAACACCCTTTCTTCCTCCCCCCCTCTCCTCAGCCTACTCAACACGAAGACAAAGAGGGTAAAGACCTTCATGAAGATCCACTTGCATTTAATGAATAGTAAATATATTTTCTCTTTCTTATGACTGTCTTAAAAACATTTTCTTTTCTCTAACTTACTTTATTGTAACAACACAGTATCTAACACATATGACACACAAAATATGTGTTAATCAACTGTTTATGCTATCAGTAAGGCTTCCAGTCAACAGAAGGCTGTTAGTTTTTGAGTAGTCTAAAGTTATATGTAGATTTTTGATTACATGAGGGTTGGCACCCCTAACCCCCACCTTGTTCAGGGTCAACTGTATTTTAAGTAGAAGCTCGAACCCTTGCTTCCCATCCTCTGCAGGGTCTGGGCCCCTCCTGGAAATCGCTGCCAGTGATCCTAAGATTGAGTGTGCTTAAGAATCCTCTAAGCATGCAGATTCCCGGGTGGACCTGCAGAGAGCCTGCCCCAGTGGCCCAGGGACAGGGCCCAGGAATCTGCATTTTAAACCAGGGCCTCAGGCAGGACCCACCCTTAGAAGCTCACTAGCTCCCGCTCCCATGGCAGGTGTGGGAGGTGCTATACTGAGCCGTTGTTTTTCTCTTTCTGAAGTCCCTGCCGAGGAAGGGGCCGGGGAGGTGTGTGGTTTTCTGACTTTTTAAAGGGCTTTTTTCTAGCCCTGTCACGGAGCCGCCTGCCCAATCACAGATGCCTCTGGGTGCACAAAGAGGAACATCCTGTCTTCTGGGATGACTCAGTCTTCGCAGAAATCTCACTTTAGGAGCACGTCAGAGGCAGCTGCGGTTACCGGCTAGAGTTCTGCACTTGCTGCTAAGGCACCTAAACCTGTGAGCGCTTCCTGAGCAAGCCTCTGTCTTCCATGAAAATTCCATGCAAGCCATGGGCCCTCAGCGCCATTGAGCCTGGGACTGGCTGGTCAGCTAGTCAGTCAACAAACACACCTTAGTGCCAACCACATGCCAACCTCAGGCTGGGACGATGCTGTGACAGAAACGCAGACCAAGTGACCAGGTTCGGGCCCTGGTGCTGCTGTTACTTATGGTGTATGGCTGGGCTTAAATTTTGCTCACTGTAAAATGGAGAAAACGCCCCCTGCTCTGGCTACTGCAAAGGGGTATCGCCCTGCTAGCGAGGGCTGGGAGGCAGGGGGCAGGGCTAAAAGAACTTTGAAGTTCCCAGTTGACTCAGCTCCTGAGGGCAGCAGCCTCAGAACTGTTACCCTGCCTCCTGCTCCCTGAGGTCACATTTCAAGGTACCAAAGATACACACTGAGCCCCCAGTGGGTACAAATCAACTTAAAAGAAAACAAAACAACCACCTATGACTTCCTACTATGTGCCAGGCACGACGTAAGACACAAGGAATACTGAAAAGAGTAAAAGTGTTCCCAGACTTCAAATGGCACGGGGAGGTACAACACAGAAAGAAGGGATATCGAAGAAGGAAGTTTTAAGATGGGCTTGAGGAAACAAGAGGGTTTGGGGGCAAGAAAGGCAGGGCTCTCCAGGCAGAGGGAACAGCATGGGCAAAGGCACGGAGCACTCAAAGTAGGAACTGAGCTTGCAGGAGAGCCAAGGGCGGGGTCCCTAAACCCAGGCAAAGGCAGGGTGCTCAGGTCAGCCTTGATTAGGGCAGAAGGGCTGTCCTGCAAGGGCATGGGGTCTGGTGAAGGCTCCAGCCACGTGAGCTGGCCCCAGGAGAGCCGACCCCTTTAGGATTAAGTCTCCCCAAGGAGAGCTGTTAGGCTCAGGGTTCCCATCAGCCCTGGAGAAATTGGCCCCACAAGGAAGTACCAATAACTGCTCCCCCTCCTTCTTCCGTACATCTCCCCCCCGCCCCATGCCGCCCCTGCAGCCCCGGCTCTCTCCTGGGTCTAAGA
>VBSM01003204.1:12217017-12267158 GCA_008086735.1 Cheirogaleus medius | reverse complement strand
CACCCCTGTTCGGGGGGGGGGGGCCATACTCCCCTAGGCCGGGAGAAGTGGTGCAGCTGCAGCAGCTGCAACTTCCTGGCTGGGCTGGGCTGGTCCGGCTGCCGGGACTGGCCAGAGAGTCAGTGACTGGCCCGTCCAGGAGGAGGGTGGCCTCCCCGCCCTCCTCCGTCCCAACCCCTTACCTCTCTCGCACTCCACCACCATCCCGCCGGCCCAGGTTCAGGGGACCTGCCTGAGAGGTCTTTGTTCCAAACCTGGGGAGCCCCCTGCCTCCATTGCGCCCTGGCCCGCCTCCAGGCCCGCTCTGCCAGCCGGGCTGCTGCTCGCAGACAAGCATCGCTCCCTCCTCTCCCCGCCCCTGCTGCGGCTGAGGCCGCCTCGCCTGGGCAGGAAGCGCCCAGCCTGATTTCCTACAAGTGTTTGTCAGAAGGAGGGGGTTTGTCTGCGTGCAGAGCCTGAGCAGAGCCGGAGGAGCTTAACCCCTTGCGGGCCTTCTGCAGGTCTGCGCTGCGCAGGAAAGGACTCCCGCAACGTCTGATGTCCTGGGCTTGGGACCATCTCCATCAAGGCCCTTGAGGTCCAGAGAAGGTCAGAGGCTTGGCCAAGGTCACAAAGCATGCTGAGCCTGGGAGGAGCCCTCCAGCTGCCTCAGACCTCTGGGAACTCCTTCCTTGCTAAGCCCTTTTCAACCAGGGTGTGACCTTGGCCGAGGCTCCCTCCCTCACTGGGCCTCAGGGGCCATCTGCACAATGGGGGTGCAGACCGAGGCTGCTCTTGCCCTTCCAGCTCTGACTCCGTGTCCTGTCTGCCAACCTGTAACCCGACATCTCTGGGAGGCTGCCAGTACTCCTGCCAGCTCACCCACCGTCCTCACCCCGAGGGGGGCCTGCAGCCAGCGTGGGATTGTCCAGGCCGCATGGAGGTGGTGACCTGGCTGATGGGGTGAATTCCCCAGGGCTCACCAGCTGTTAGGGGACAGATTTATCCCAATGGCCAAGCTGCCTTTTCCCAAGCCCTGCTCTTCTCATTCCTTCATTCACAAGTACTTGCTGAGGTCCTGCCGCGTGTCAGGTGGCAATGGGGTGGCAGTCCCTATCCCAGGCTGTTTTTGGGAGGAGCAATGCCCAGGGCTGATCCCAAACCAACAGAACCCATCTCTGGGCATCAGGGATTTTAAGTTTCCCAGGTGAGGCCCTGGAAGAGAGTAACGGGTCAGGGAGGAGGGTTATGGGATGGCCAGAGAGGTCTCTGTTGAGGAGGTGACATTCAAACAAAAGACTGGCAGGAAGAGGAGGCCAGAGCAAGCCACAGAAGGCTGGGGCAGAGTGTTCTGGAAGGGCGAGTGCAGAGGCCCAAGGTGGGTGCCAGCTGGGCTTTCCCTGAGAGCAGCCAGGCCTGAGTCCCCGCAGCAGAGCCACGTGGGGGCGGAGGAGGGGGCCCAGGACCGGTCCCGCACACAGCTCCCAGCTCTGCCCCACCCGTGACCCAGAGGTTCTGAGTCAGAAAACAAAAAGGAAAAGGGAAACTTCAGGCCTATGCATTGTCCAAAAAGCCCTCCAGGTGATTCCGATGAACCCTGGTGTAGGAGAGAACAATGAATGTCGCAATCCATGCATCAACACAGACATGAGTTCAAATCCCACCCCACCACCTGCCTGCTCTGACCCTCGAGCCTTCCCCTTTCTAAGCTTCAGTGTCGTACCTGTCTGTGAAACAGGGATAAGAAGAGTAGCCACCCCAGGGCTGCTGTTGAGATTCAACGAGGTAACACCTGCCAGGGCAGCACAGGGACCTGGAACGTGGCTGTCATTTACTGTATTATTTTATTCCTATTACTTAGGTACAAGTCTCTGGTCTCCTCCAAAGGCTGGATCTTAATACCTCTGTGTGCCTGGCATGCTGTTTGTGGCTGATGGATGTGTTTGCTGAATGAATGAATGAATGAATGAATGGACTTTCCCAAGGTCAGCTTGCAAGTATTGTTCCAGGTGTCCTCACATCCATCACTCCACATCCCTGCCGCTTCCCCACCTTTACCCACAACCGGGTGTCGGGGTTTCCACCCGCAGCCCCCAGGCCAACGTGGAGCAGAGCCAGATCCCACTGAGGCCCCTCCCTGCTGGCTCTGACGACCATGTGGGCCATTGTGCGAGGGGCGGGCTCCCCTGACACCCTGTCACTCACTCACCCTCCCTCCCTGGTCATTAGCCCGGGCGGCAGCACTGCCATCAACGCCAGGTGGCTGCCACTGCCGGGCACGCCCCGTGGCCCCTGGATAACCCCAAGCCCATCTCAGGGGCAGCCACTTAACCCCAAGGAGACCAGCCTCCAGGGCACTCTGTGCAACCTCCTTGCCGCCCCCAAGCCTGACAAGCCTCCTCCCTGCCTTTGCTCGTGCGGTGCCCGCTCTTGGAACACCATCCCCACCCACAGGCCACATTCTACCTCACCAAAGCAACATTCCCCAAACTGAGCTCGTAACTTCACCACCCACCAAACCCACCCAACCCTAGTTGGGGCCATCTTTCACCCAGGCACACTGCCAGAACTATCATCCCGCACTCTTCCCTCTTCCTCACCCCCATAACCGATCCATCATCAACTTCTGGTGACTTTATTTTCTAGACCTCACCAGGATCTGTCCCATCCCTGCATCTCCACGTGGCCTCCTGCGTCAGCCTTGCTTGGAAAGCTCTCGGGTCCCCTAATCCATTCCCCACACTGCACCAATGGCACCTTCCAAACAGAAGTCTCCAAACATGCCCCTCCACGCTTAAAGCACTCGGATAGCTGCCTGTGGCTCAGAAGACGACGATGCAACTACACAGCCTGCCCGCCACTCCGGCCTCCTCTCCCGTGACCCCCTGTGCCCTCACCCAGCGTGCTCCTCCCACACGGGCCACCTTGCTGTCCCTGGGACAGGTGTGCCCTGCTCCTGCTCCCTGTTCCCTTCCAGGCAACCTGCAGGTCTCAGCACCAGCGCGCCCTCCTCCGGGCTCACCATTTGGAGTTACACTTAGTGTGTGATTATTTGACTAATGTCTGTCTCTTAACTTGGCTGGGAGCCCTGTGAGGCACTCCGCGTCACATCCCAGTACCCAGCACACAGGCCCTGTACCCCACAGAAATGCAGGGCATATGTGCCGGATGACCCACTAAACCCGAACCTGACCTGGCCCTCATAACAACCCAGTGAGGCTGGCGTGCCATCCCCATTTTACAGCTGGGTGAACAGAGGCCCCTAGAGCCCACGCAACTTGTCCAAGGTCACGAAGCTGATGAGCTCCAGTAGAGTTTCAATCGCACAAAGACCAGCTCCTGCCGAGCAAGCTTGGAGCTCACACCGCGGCAGCCCGCAGAGATGATGAGTACCTGCGCACCAGCAAATCCAGTGCGGAGCTTGCTACCTGCTAATTGCGATGCGCTAAGCCAATGTTCTAACTTTATAGCGAGGCCCCTTTATAACGAGGTCTGTTCTACACAGAGAGAGCCTTTGGTTTTCCAAAGTGCTTCTCATCCTTCATAGCACCGGATGCTTAAGAATGGCATCGGGAAATGGGCAGGCCAGGAGTGTTACTGCATTGCAGAGGTGAGGAAACTGAGGCCCAGAGAAGGGAAGAGGTTAGATCCTGGTCACCCGGTAAAGAAACAAGAACAAAGCGAAACAAAAAATTGGCCCCTATGGCTAGGGCTGGAGCACTATCACCAGTTACAGGGCCGTGTGTGGCCGCATCTGCACAAGGCCACCAGCCCACCATGGCAGCCCAGCAAGCCTCAGCCACTCGCTCCCTCCAGCCTCTGGGTCACGATGTTCTAGCAACATCACCACCGCAGTGACAATGTCTCACCCACTTTCTCACGGCCCATCCACTCAACCATCCCTTTCCTCTCTCCCTCCCTCCGCGATCATTTCTGAGCCCTACCTAAGTGCCATCGTATTAACCAGACTAGAAGGTGGCTTTTTAATTTTTTTTCCTTTAAGTCTACAGGTGCAGCTCAGGACTGGGATGGGTCACACTTGCTGACATGACAAGCCCCAGACAGTCAACCCCTCTTACCACATCCTGAGGCCCAGGAGTACAGTGGGGCCACCAGGTTTCTCAGCCACCCCCGTGGAAACCAAGAGTTGGCAACTTCAGGAGCCCTGGGGGCTGAAGGCTGTGTTACTCTACCTTCCACCCCTCCTTGGGCTCCCTTTCTCTCCCTTCCTTGGAAAAGACAGGAAAACCCACCCTAAGATCCCCCTCTCCTTCCTGCCCAGGCTGCTGAGTCTAGCCCTGCAGTTAAAATCCACAGGGAGTCCGAGGCAGAGAGGAGGCAGGTCAGTGTTTCAGGAGTGGACCTGAATGGATGGGGAATGGATGGAAGCCTGTCTGGGAAGTGGAGACCCAAGTTCCAGCCTGAGTGACCTAGGGACAAGTGCCTTCCCTCCTTCGAGCTTTGGAACCTGGGGGCTTAATGAGATTATCTCTGAGGTTCTCGGAGATTATCTTCTAACACTAAACCTCCCAGATCCTTTATTCCATTTGCCCACACAGGCAGAAATGCCAGACTGATGAGAGGCTGCAGGGTGCAAGGGTTAAAGGCACATGGGCCTTGTGGGCAAGCAGAGAACTTCAGGGAGAACCCCTGGAAGCTGTGTGGCCTTGGACAAGTCACTTAACCTCTCTGAACCCCAGATTCTGCATCTGTAAAATGGGAGGAGTGACTGCAGGAATAAATGGCTTTGCTTTATCAGTGGAACGCCCACACGGCCTGCTCCCTGCAGGGCTGAGTTTCATTTTCCTGACCCTGGAGCTTCCCCAACATCAACCACAGCCCTCGCTTTGAGCGCTAGAGACCCCCAAGTGGAGGGGAACGCTGCCTGTGGCCCTCTTCCCTGCGGCCCCCAGACCAGTCCCAGGGCTCACTGACCCTGTTAGCAACTGTGTCCCCACTCTGAGCAGTTAAGGAAGGGGAGGACACAGGCCTTCCTCGGCCCTCTGAGATATGAGGAGGGTGTGGCCCCACTGAGGAAAACACACACTCTCAAATTCGTGTTCTTTTCAAAGAGTCAAAGAAACACTGTATTGCTAATGGCAAAGCTTTATTGAGCATCTATTAGGTGTCAAATATAAAAGACTTCATGGATTTAGGATCGCAATATTTAACCCCCATACCAATCTAAGGAGGGAGAAATTATTATGCCCATTTTACAGGTGAGGAAGCTGGGTTTGAACCAAGCTGTCTGAATCCAGAGAGTACAATTTTAATCACTTTGCAACTGAAACCCGAGTAGGTGAAAAGGTTGGAAACCACCTCAGTGTTCAATAATAGAGAATCATTGAAATAAATTATAATATTTCCACTCAAAGCAACATTATGCACCTATTAACAGTCATGCTATAGACAAATATGCAATGAGGGAAAAAATTGTGATGTGTTACGTGAATAAGCCAGTTATAAAATAATACGCATCGAGTTTGAGTCCACTGAGGAATAACACAGTAAAATATGGAGAAAGAGAAAGAGAGAGAAGGACATGCTCCAAAATGTTTACAATAATTATCACTGGGTAGTAAGACTGTAGGCAAGTTTACCATTTTTCCTGTTGAAAATAACAGCAGCTTTAAAAATAAGAATAAAATGAACATTTGCTACTCTTAAAACCAAAAAATGCAGACCTCACATCTGTGCAGCGCTTCCTGCTGACAAGGGACCTTGGGCACCTCCCGCCTCAGTTTCCCACCTGTGACAGTTGACAAGGAGGTTGAGCTCTTTGAGGCCCTTTGCAGCTCTGACTTCTGTAATCCCCACACCTTCTCCTTTTCTCTCTCTTTTTTAACTCTGATACCACGTGCTGTTTTTTGCACATACAGCCGTGATGAAACATGTGGGGACATGTGAAAATGACAAAAAGGAAACGAAGCAATCAGCCCCCGGCCTCAGCCACTCTTAGCACTCCGGGGCACGGCATGTGCTGCCTGATTGGCTCCTCAGAAATAATGAAGCATTTAACAGGTGAAGAAAGGCTCAGAGAGGTTACAAGACTTGCCCAACATCACACAGCACATTAGGGCAGAGTCGGGTCTGCATCCACAAATACGGCATTATCCTCTAATGAACCCCTTACTTGGAGGAGCTGAGTGCAGCCTCCTGGACCCTCCCCTCCACAGTCCTTCGTCCTTGGCTGTGGTCCCAGGGCCCCAAGGAGACTGACAGCTGGGCATCCCACTCTGGCCTTGATCCCCGGTCCCTCCCCCAGCACAGGCTCAGCAGGGAGAACGCTGGCAAGGACCTAGGGACCAGTGTGGGATCAGCCCTGGAAGCAGGGGGTCTTGCTTGGCAATCGAGCCGGAGTTCAGCTGGCACTTGGCACGGAAGCCCAGAGCCGAGACGGGACAGTAGGCTGGGATGCAAGAGGGACAAAGGAGTGAAAAATGCGAGGCTTTGGGGACAGGAAGGCCTGGGTCCAACTCTGACAGATCCTCTTCTACAGACGGGATGACGCTTCTCTCAGGGGTGTGTGCAGAATGACGGATAATGTGCTCGCACACAGGACATGCTCGGTAACAAGGGCTGCTGTCGGCCTCCTGCCCGCTGCCCGGCCAACGGCAGCGCCTCCTCTCAGCCACCCACCGCCACACACCCTCCAGCCCCTCAGCACCATGGAGAAATCTCAGGGCACCATCTGGTTAGGAGCCTCCCCTGCTTACCGATCGACAGCTCCTGTCACCTTCAGGGTAAAGGCCAGACATTCCGGCCTGGAGTTCAGGCTCACACTGACCTTTCCTAAGTCAGAGAGCTGCTGTACAACAACCCACATCATCGCCTGCGAGCCCTGTCTCGTAAAGGTTTCCCTCCTGGCTGGGCGCGGTGGCTCACACCTGTAATCCTAGCACTCTGGGAGGCCGAGGCGGCAGAATCGCTCAAGGTCAGGAGTTCAACACCAGCCTGTGCAAGAGCGAGACCCCGTCTCTACTGAAAATAGAAATTAATTGGCCAACTAAAAATATATAGAAAAATTAGCTGGGCACGGTGGCGCGTGCCTGTAGTCCCAGCTACTCGGGAGGCTGAGGCAGGAGGATCGCTTGAGCCCAGGAGTTTGAGGTTGCTGTGAGCGAGGCTGACGCCACGGCACTCTAGCCCGGGCAACACAGTGAGACTCTGTCTCAGAAAAAAAAAAAAAGAGTTTCCCTCGCAAACCCACACTCGGAAGCTGTGCAGGGGAGCAGGCCTTCTGGCTTGGCTCCCTTGGATTCCTTGCGCCACCAGGACACCCCCAACTCTCGGCACCAGGCAGAAGCAAGGATGTCATTCCATCCACCGACACCCTTCACATGCAGCTCTCTTAGAAAAAGAAGACAAGAAAAAGCCCTGAATCATGGCGGTTACTGATTTCTGGGGTGTAAACACCCTTACTACGGCCAGTTTCAAGCTACCAGCATGCTATTCCTGGATGCAGCACTGGGAAGAGATGGGCACGAGAAGCTCTCATGAGCTGACACCAGCACACCCCTGCACCTACCAAAGTAAGGACCAGCTATCCCCAGGGAAGAGCTGTGTGACTTTAGTCAAGTGACTTAACCTCTCTGAACCACAGGCTTCTCATCCGTATAATGGGGACAACAATAACGCCCACCTCAACAACATCATGTACCTAAGTGATATAATCTAGATGATCAACAACAATGTATTGAGTACCTACTATGGGCAGGGCTCCTTACTGGACACTGGGGAGTGACAGCGGCAACAAAATGGATAAGAGGTCCTGCCCTCCCAGACCTCGCTCCTTGCAGTAAAAACCTTGGCACTGAGGCTAGAATATAGCATTCAATAGGCATGAGCTGTTATCATCAATGGTATTATTGTTATCATCCTTCCTTTTTTGGGCCTCAGTTTCCCTGTTTCCAAACTTATAATGTGGACTGAGCAAAGCTTTCTATGAAGCCACCTCACTTGAGACTTAAAACGGAGCTAAAAATGGGCATCACCATCCTCACTTTATAGAGAGGGAAACTGAGGCTCTCAGAACTGAAGCTTTGCTGGGGATTTGAACCCAGGTCTTCTCACTCCTGGTCTCCAAATTGTTCCCACCTTCCAGGACCGAGGAAACATAACAAAGGACCTGGCATCCAACTGGTGATGTGAATGTTTAAAAATACTCTTCCTTTCTCCCCCTCACGGGGGTAAACTGCAATGTTGTGCATCGGTTTCCAAAACCCCCTCTCAGCATGACGGCCATGCCGAGCTGGGACTGTTCCCTGTCTCTCTGGAAACCCCAAGCCCGGCGCCTCTGGCAGAGTCCGCGGGACGGTGGGAGCTGATGAAATCCCCTTGCAAGAAACAGCCCCAATCACATGTTTCAAATGCAAACCGGCTGGACTTTGGGAGGCAGAGGCCACATGTGGGCACCTTCTTCCTCCTGCAGAAGAACTGAGACTGTCCCTGGGGATAAACCCAAACAGAGAGTCCCCAAAACACCTAAGTTCCATCTCCCTGTTGGTAAGTAAACCCGACGTAGGCCCCTTCAAACAGATGGGCAGCCATTCTATTTTCTTAACAAAACAAAACAGCCAAAAAACCCCAAACCCACCAACTCCAGAGAAGGTGCCTGGAAAGGGCTTTTGGGAAGTCCCTGTGTGTATCTCACTTCAGTCCGCCATGCTTCAGTTTCAGCCCATTTCTTCTTCTTCTGTTCTAGGGGACAGGAACAATGTCTCTTTTCACTGCGGCCTGTCTCAGCTTCTCTCCTCGGCTCCAAAACAGCCTGGGTTTGTTATCAGCAACTTTCCTTTCCAACTTTCTCACTCAGCAGCAGGTTTTTAAACATAGGTAATGATCCGCTCCAACCTGTCATTTCTTTCAACAAAAGCCCAGGAAAGGAGCACTGCAGAGTGTCGCCCAAGGCCACACAGCACGCAGGCTCTGGCTCTGGCTGTGCCAGCCCCTCACACAGCGGAGAGCCCGGCTCTGCGCCTCCCTGCTGTGCGCCACTGGGCGAGCCGCGCCCCCTCTCTGGGCCTCTGTCGCCTCCAGTGCACCAAGAGGGGACTGGCCCTGTTTCCGCGGCCCGCTACAGTTCCCAGCCCTGTCGAGCTGCCCACCCGACACTGGCCCTCGCTCTACCGCCCTCCCCGTGCCAAAAAGAGGAAAGAAACTTGCGTCAGGCGTCCGGGCGGCGCGCGGCTCCGAGCGGCCGGGCTACGCGGGCTGTTGCCGGGAGAGCGAAGCTCGCGCAAATCCCGGCACAGAACAGCCCCACCTCTGCAGTCGCCACGGCAACCCCGGCCACGCCTCCGGCCCAAACACAGCCCGAGGCCCCGCCAAGGACCACCCCGGCTCCCGGGGGACGCTCCCCTCCCGCCACCCGCCGCGGCCGGAGAGAGAGAAAAGCCAACGCCTCATTGTGCGGAGGTGGAGACTGAGGCCGGAGGGTGGGGACCCCAGAACCCGGCAGCTGGCGGGGTGTGGACTCGGGTCCCGATCGCCCGTCCGGGCTCCCTCCCACCCCGCGCGGCGACCCGTCTCCTTCCCGGGCCCGCGGGGTCTCCACGTGGAGAGACGGAAAGCAGCTTTGTCGCGGTGGAGCGGAGCCCCCATTCTCCCGACCGAGAAACTGAGACCCGGCGCGGGGCCGGGACCCGCCCCGGACCCACGAGCCCCTCCCCGCGCCTCACCTGACGGCGGCCGCCGCGCGCCCGCGGTTTCCAGGATTGAGCGGCAAACAAAGGCCTCCAATCCGGGCGCGGGGCGGCGCGGCGGCCGCTTCGCTTCCCCCGGGCCCGCCCGCGGCGGCGGGGGGCGGCCCCTAGGGGCGGGGCCTCTGGAGCTCCGCCAATCGCGGAGAGGCGGCCCCAGCCCGCCCCGCCCCCAGGGACCGGGGAGCCAGCTCGGGGCTGCGGGACGGAAAATCCCAAACCTGGAGGCTGCGCGTCGCTACTGCAATCAGCCGGACCGCAGACGGGGAAATTGAGGCACAGAGGGAAAGACATGTGTGCAAGGGCTGGCAGAGCCACCGTGAGGAAGAAATCAAGCTTTTATGGCTGAAACGGACTGTAATAATGAACTTTTCTTGAGCACCGATTAGGTGTTAACGCTGTAAGTTCTCACGATGCTGTCCTCTCCTACGAGGTAGGTAGGTATTATCATTACACCCCCCTCGCCCCCAAGAATATTCCAGTCCAAACCCCCATTAGACAAGCATGGAAACCGGGCCCCAAGACCAACAAGAACTTGCACTGGTCCCACTGTGAGTACAGGACAGGTATATCCAGGTATTGTCCAGGTATTGTCCATCAACAGCACGCCTTGCAGGATGGCGGTGTACGGTGTCACACTGACCTAGGCTCTTGCCCCACCTCTGCCACTTGCTGGCAACCTCAGGCAAACAGGATTCATACCCCTCCTTCATGGGGTTGCTGAGGGGAGTAAATAAACAAACTGCATCAAGCCCATAAGAAACCCACCAACGGCGCTAATTTAAAGTGCAGCTCCACCAACCCTAGCACACAGGGGGTGGGGGGCAATAGGCCCCAGGGCAAGAAGTGACTTGCCCAAGGTCCCTCATCCAGCTGCATCTCCTTCCTCCTGGTAGAAAGCTCTTCCCAGGACTCCCTAGACACAGGTCTAGTAGTAATCATAGCAGCAGCTTCCACTCACTAATGGCCCAGGGCAGGGACAAACATTTTTGCCAATCCTTCTGTGCTCTGGCCCTGAAGTGTCAGGGCAGGAAGGGCCCAAGGTACAGTGTCACACTGCCATAGAAGTGCACTGTGTCCCTGGGGTTGGCAGTCTTGTCCGAGAGCCTCCTGAACAGAAGGGGAAGTGATTGGGAATTTAGTCCCCAGCCTTGCATGGAGACAACTCTAGGCCTAGATCCACCCCAGGGTCTCCCATGGGACCAGGCTGAAGCTGCTCTCTGTGGACTCTACCTGAAATCCCACCCTCTCTTGGCTTCTTCCTCCCCTTCCCTGTCCTGCTGCCCCACTCCCTCCTCGTCTCCCCTGGGAGCACTTCCTTAATGAATCACTTGCAAACAGACCCTTATCTGGACATCAGCTTCTGCAAACTAACCTTAGGTCACCTCTGGGTTTGAAAACATTCACGCACATTGTACCTTTCCGGTGTGTGTTTTAATCTGAAAATATTATCTGTGAATACTTAAGTTTTGCCCTCGAACCTTCAAGGAAGGTGCACCAAGATGTAGGTGGGGCTCAAGCGCCCCTGTACCCCCCACTGTGTATCCCAAATTGAGCCACGGGGTGGGGGTGGGGTGCAGTGGTGGTGTGAACGCTCTGGGTGCCCCCATCTGTCCTGCCCACCCGTCTGTCCACACCGACCCCAGCCACACAGGTAGACCACACAGCACGCTGGTCCCTAACCTTGTTCAGATTTCTTTATTGAAAAATTAAAGTCATAAGCTCTGTATATAAATACAATGACGTTGCTGGTCACCTGCAAGGCCTCTGGGATAGGCTGGGGGTACAGTGGGAAGCTGGGGCCTTGGGGTCCCCAGGGGTTTGGGAAGGGAAATAAATAATAAATACCATGGGGGATGAGGAGGCAGAGGGAGTGGGGGTGATAACGGGGAGGTGCTCGATGCTTATTTGTGGCACTAAAGGTCCTGCAAGATGCCCCCTGGTAGGGGGCCATGTCCACGAATTCTCATGCGACCTCACTCTGGACACAGGCTGGGTCCTAGCTGGCTGGGGGGCAGCAGTGCCCCACCATCCAACCCAGAGAGACAGGCGCTTGCCCTTCCTTTTCCTTCCTTCCCTTCCTGCAACCCGCCTGTATTGAGCGCCTGCTGTGGACCCAGCACAGCACCAGATCCTGACCTGACCTTCTGTTTGCCTCGCCAGCTCTTTTCCTCTCCTGGTTCTGGTCCACGGGGCCGGGATGGAGGGGGATGTCTTCTTGCTACCCTGGCCGTGTGGCCCCGACCCCTCAAGGAGCTTCGGCAAGCCAGGAGGGGGGAGGGCCCGGGACCAGGGGCTGGACAGTGGTGGGAGGCCCTCGGCCTCGGCCCCTAGAGCATCACATTGAACTCAGTGACCAGGAAGTCGATGTAGTCACGGTCCTTGGTCTTGAAGGCCTCGGCGATGATGCGGGCAGCCTCCCGATGCTCCTTGCCCCGAAGCGTCAGCCCGTTCACTTCCAGGATCACGTGGCCCACCTTGAGCTGCCCACAGTTGTGGGCTGAGCCGCCTCGCTGCAGGGGGAGACATGGCGGGCACAGGGCTTACCTGGATGCCTGAAGGTTAGGCGGGCCTGGCTTTGACCACCCACCAGGTCAGGCCCGACTGCCACCCAGGCAGCCACAGTCCGGTGTCCACTGCCATGATTAGGAAAACTGAGGCTCAGCAGAGCAAAGGAGACATGAGCCTGCGTCTGCCCTCAGATGCTGTGTCGTCTCTGGGAGTGGCAAAGCCCTGGAGATGCTGAGAAAGGGTCCTTCGGGGGTAGGGCCCTGGGGAACGTACCTGAATAGTGACAATCCTAGGCAGGGGCTGGCGGGTGTTGGCGCCACCCTCGATGGCGATGCCCAGAGTGGCTGCACTTTTCTTCACACGGATCAGAGTGGACGTGGGCGCCAGGAGTCCAGGCTGTGGGTGTGAGGAAGGGCACCACTGAGGCCTTCACATTGAACAGGCCTTGCTGGGGGCTGGGCTGGGCCCTGACCCACCCTGGTCAACAGGGCTCAGACTGCAGCCCGGTGTTGGGGACTTGAGTGTGCCAGGCAGTAAGCCAAGCACTTGGAGTCGCAGTTCTTTAATTCCAACCAAAACGCCCTGAGGCTCAGGAGGTTACAGGGCTTGCCCAAGGCTGCCTGAAGGTGGCATCAGGACTTGAATCCAGGCCTGACTCCAAGAACTGTCTCAGCCACCAGTCCCTGTTAGAACTGAAGGGGACTTCAAGATTCTCAAGGCCAGCCTTTGGCCTCAGCCACCCATCAATGAGGAGGCAGGACTTAAATGGGAACTCCAGATTGCTAATACAGCGTTCCTTCTGCACACTCAAATCCCTGATGACGGGAAGCTCACTACCTTGCCTGGTGCTCCCTTTCCAAGCGGAACCCTTGTCCCTGGGACCTCCCATTCTCCACCTGGGGCCTGCCTTCCTCTCAGCCCTCTGCACTGCCCACCCCTTGCTCACCGGCTTGTTGGCCCCCTCTGTGGGCCTCTCGTTCCGAGGCAGCTCCCTGCTGCTCCTGCTCTTGGTGGACGCCGTCTGTCTGCCTCGGCCCGGGGCGCTGGCCTCTGCCTCCCCGGCATCCACCCCGCTGTCCTCGCTTAGAGTCTGCCCGCTGTCTGAGAGCTGGGAGAGGGTGGAGGCTGCTGGGAAGGGGAATAGGAGGAGAGAGGCAGTTTATACAGCTGTGGTCAGGGAAGGCTTCCCGGAGGCGGTGATGAAACTGGAGGCTGGAAGACTGGGGGAGTTCCCTCATCAAGGATGGGGGGAGAAATGAAGGGATCTTGGGGCTGAAGGGTAGGCAGGCTCCCTGCTACCCTGTCCATGTACTGAAGACCTACCCTTCCAACCGGACCTGGCCCAAAGGCTGTGACTTCCAGGACACCTGCCTTGACTTCCCAGTTCTCAGCCACTAGCATAATGATTTAAATAGAGGTCAGGAGACAAACCCAGCCCACGGATACAGGGGTTTTGTTTTGTTTTTTAAAAAACTCACACAATGCTGTCTATTTCTAATGATGAACTGACACATTCAGATTATAAGATTTTATATAAAAATTAAATTTATAGCTTCCCAAGGAAAAAACAGAAATTCTGCCACACCTGGCCTGTACCCCTGCACGATCCCAATTGGCCCGAGCTGACAGTGGGCACATGCCCTCCACATCACCAGTCAACCCAACCTGCTTCGCTGTGTGCATAAGGACCCGGCCCCTGAATCTGAGGAGTCCAGCGCATCAGGTCTGAATCTGTGCTGACCAGCTGTGCAAACCGGGCAAGTAACACAGCCTCTCTGAGCCTCCTATGTTCTCGTTCTAACACGGGAACCACAGTGCCTACCCAGTGCGGCTATATAAGGACTCAGAGACACAATGTACGGAGTGAAGCAGTGAAGAGAATAGGCTCACGCTAGACTGCCTGACTCAACAGCTACTTTGTGTGCCTTAGTTTCTTCATCTGTAAAATGGGGTAATAATAGTCCCAGCTTCACAGGGCTGTTGGGAAGATTAAATGAGTTACTAATACAGGCGAGGCCCCTAGAACAGTGTCCGGCACATAGAAAGTGATCATTAGCAAGGCTGTTAGTTAGCACGTAGTGTCACGTGTGTGTCCAGCTCGGGGCGTGTCTAGTGGCAGCAGTGAGCCATCTAAGGTAGTCCTGTCTTCCCCTGCCACCTGCTGCCTGCCCTCCTCTCACCAAGCGGCCGGCCACTGCGGGCCTGCATTCTGCATCCTCGTCCCTGCTCTGCTGGGCACAAGGCAGGCTCTCAGGTAACGTCGCCTGACCTGGCCTGCCCTCTTCCTCGGCCACAGCCGGCCCCACTTGTCACTGTAGCCACAAGATGGCAGCAGAACCCAGCTAAATGTGCCCAAACTCACTGACAGGAGGGCAGTGATCCAGAGCTTTCTGGGAGAGGACAGCAGGCTCTATCCTTCCGGCTACCTCCTCAGCCGATATCAGGGGCTGCAGCCTCGGCTGGCCTCCCAGGTGTCTGGAAGATTCTTCCTGCACTCTGCCCCTGCAGCCCCACATCAGGAGACCTGCCGGGGGTCCAGAGACTGAAGCGTCAGTACCCGGCTTCCCCCAACCCCTACTCTGTGCCAGTTCCTGGAGGACGAGGGCAGCAACAGAAGCCACCACTGCCCGCAACGAGCCCTGTCTTCCTGGGGAGACTGTTATATGCATGGGGGTGGCCAGGGCCGGGAGCTGCGGAGGCCTGGCGGGCCGGCACGGCTATCTCCATTTTATGATGGGAAAGCAGGCGTAGACAGGCACAGCTTGTGGATTCAAACTGGAGTCTGCAACTGCAAAGCCACCTCAATACCGGACTCGGGGTGCTGTTGCCCTGGCCACCCTAACCTAAGCCAGGGAACGTCTGGGCCAGCAGGCCCCTCGGCAAGCGCCAGTCCCACCCTTCGCTGTGTTGACAGGGAGATTGCCCCAGAGGGGACAGGGACCCCCAGGGGTCACAGCGCCCAGGCCCCGCCCAGCCCCCGTGGCACTCACTGCGTGTCTGGGGCAGCGCCCTCACTTCGTTCACGTCCGGCTCGCTGTCGGGGCGGTGCACCTCCACCATGACAAAGTGCTGGTTTGTGCCTGTCTGGTCTGGGTGTCCGGAGGGCGAGGGGGGTGGAAGGCAGCCCCCAGCCACGGTGGCCTCTGCAGAGGGGCTTTTCAGGTGCGGGGGTGACTGCACCCGGGGAAAGGGGCCGATGGGGTGCTGGGTGACCAGGGCCAGATGGGTGTCCAGCGGCCTCCTGGCGCCAGGGTTGGCAGGGGAGACGGAGGCATAGATGGGGGAGGGGGGTGAGTCCTGTGCAGAGCAGGTCCCCGGGCTGGGTGCGGTGCCCGCCGGCGGGCTGCGGTTCTGCGGAGCCGAGAAGACGATGCCCGAGTGGGAGGACGCGGAGGATGGTGGCTGGAGGTCCTCTCTCCCGGGCTTCCTCGGCTGGCCGAGTGGGTGGTCATGGCCTTGGGCCAGAGGTGGTGCAGGAGGTGGTGGCTTGATGCTAGACAGCCCCTCGGAGGCGGATTTGACATCATCCTGCCAAAAGACCCAAAAGGAGTAGGAGTCAGAGCCCATCGCCCTGGAAGAGCAGAGGCCGGAGCGGCCGAGTGGTGCCAGCCCCGGCTGGAATTCCGTCCCCGCTCTGCCGGCTCTGGGCCACGCTGCTCTGAATAATGTAGCACCTGAGTGGAAAACTTCTCCCCAGCATCTCGGCAGCTGATAAGCGTCGGGATCTTAGAGGGTGTCTCTGGGGACGGCATCGTTACCTTTGGGAACTGAAGTCCCTGGCATCAGCCAGGGCATGTCACAGGGAGCAAGACTTAATTAGAGACGGGACGAAGAAGATGGAAACACAAAAACGCCATTTCTTACTAGGGATTATCTTGGCCCCTAGAGGCAGGACGTGTGATAGGGCTGGAAGGAGAGAGAAGGAAGGAAGATGGGCAGATGGGCTGGGCGCTGTGTGGCCCTGGGCAAGGGACAGTGACTCTCTGAGCGAGCCTCTGGTCCGTGGGGAAAGGCACAGCTACCCGGCAGAGTTGGTGCGGGGCCGCGAGGAGCCGTGTGTGCACCGCAGGGGGTGCGTGGTGAGCGGCAGCTATGGAGACTGTGGTTGCTAGTCCCCTCTGCCGAGGCCAGCATCTGACACGCGCATAGCTCTCGCAGCCGTACAGCACGGTCCTGCATGCTTTCATTCATTCATTAACATACTCCTGGCCACACACTTATGGGGGAGGCACATTAGTATCATCCCCATTCTACATATGGGGAAACTGAGGCACAGAGAGGCTGAAAAACTTGCCCAAAGTCACAAGGTGGCCAGTTAGCCAGACGGCCCCACCTAAAATCACCAGGAGCGAGCCACCCTGGCCCTTGCTAGGGATGGCGGAGCAGTGCGCCTGTACGCAGGTCTGCGGCAGGTCTGAGAGCTCACGGCGGCGGCCTCTGTCCCCTTCCCCACCCTGTGGCTGCCCCAGAGAAGAGCGAGCCGCTAGGGCCTGAGCAGGGCACAACCATAGCCAGCCTTACCACGGACACGTCTGGGAGGGCGTTGACGTTGCCCTGCACGGCCTCGCCAGTTTCCTCTAGGTCCAGAGTGTTCTAGAAATGGACAAGAAAGCAAGATGAGCAAAGAGTAGCTGACAGGGGAAAACCGGTTTGTTTTCTAGGACAGCAAGTTCTAGGAGGCCTTATGACATCCTCACGTGGTTCATGTGACACCTGACAAATCCAAGTTCGTCAAAATTCACTTTATCCATTAACATTAAGCACAATTTGTCTGCCGGTCACTTTAAAGTTAATTTTTCTTTGGGACTTTCCAGTCACTTTCAGGCCACCCCTCCTGGTGATGCTGGGGCGTCTCTGGCCTTGACTGGAAGTTCCTGGGCTCGGCCATGCGTGCTGTGGGCAACTCGCCCACCGGCTCCAAACCCAAGGCCGCTGTCTCCACGGCTGGCGGATGAGTCCCAGGAAGGTGTGAAGATGGCCGAGCTGCAAGGGAGAAGTGGCTGGGGAGAGTGTCTTTCTTTTTTTGATTTTCAACTCAAGGTGGTGGTTTAAGGTTTAAATGGGCCTTATTTTGCAAAAATGTCAATTTTTTTTTTTTTGTGCCTTCCCCAAGTCACAGGAAGAAGCCTGATGCTGCCTCAAGTGGCACTCAGCTGCCCAAAGGCCGTTTCTGAGCTGTGTCTGGGTGGCCAGGCTGAGCTCCTCTCTGAGCCGGGCTGGCTGGAGGGCACAGAGGAGCCACTTCTTTCTACCCCACAGAGCCAGGACGGCAGTGAGCCTCTGCCACTGTGACGGCTAATTTTATGTGTCAACTTGACTGGGCTAAGGGATGCCCAGATAGCTGGTAAAACATTATTTCTAGATATGTCTGGACGGGTGTTTCTGGAAGAGATTAACATTTGCATTGGTAAACTGAGTAAAGATCGCTTTCCCCAATGTGGGTGGGCAGAATCCAACCTGTTAAAGGCCCGAACAGAACAAGAAGGCAGAGGAAGGGTGAACTCGCTCTCTCCTCTGGAGCTGGGACACCCATCTTCTCCTGCCCTCAGACATCGGTGTTCCTGGTTCTCAGGCCTTCGGACTTGGACTGGAACTAAATGACCGGCTTTCCTGGGCCTCCAGCTTGCAGACAACAGCTTGTGGGACTTCTCAACCTCCATGACTGCGTGAGCCAGTCCTTCACAATAAATCCTTCTATACACCTATGTAGTTCATGCTATTGGCCCTCTTTCTCTGGAGAACCCTAATACAGCCACCAACACCTGGCTCCTGTCTCCAGGGCATCAACACTGAGCACCTCTGAAGTTCCAGACTGACCAGGGGCTGGGGACACAGAGGAGGGGAGACATCACACCTCTGCCTGTGGGAGTTTAGAGACAGTGGGGTCAGCAAACACAGACATATAACGCAGCTGGGGAGGGGTTATCAAGGAATGCTTCCTGGAGGAGGGAGCAAAGCTCAAAGCTGGGTCTTAGGAGTGAGCAGGGCACTGAAGAAGGGGACCATGGGTGTTTCAGACAGAAGAAAGGGTGTACATAAAGCAGAAAGGAGACAGAGGATGTTTCAGAATCTTTGAGTGTGGAGCTGCTTCGACTTGAGCCGAGGGCAGTGGGTTGCCATGGAGATGTGGTCAAGTTTGCCTTCTAGGAAAAGGCCCTTTGCTCACGTCCCCTCCAGCCACACTGGACCACCACAGGCGTGTCAGGCCCTTCACATGGGCTGTCGCCTCTGCCTGGACCACTTCTCAGCCGTCCGCAGACATACTGTTTGCTCACCTCCTTCAAGACTGTCCTCGATGAGGTCGGCCCTGACCACCCCACCTAAAACCACAGCCCCCGGTCCCCTGCCCTGCTTCATTCCTCCCCCTTCTCACCGATCACATTCCCCACCCAGCAGCGAGGGCGTCATCCTTGAGCTATAGGTCAGGTCTTGTCTCTCCCTAGCTCATGCGCCCCGGGGCCTTTTCATCTCAGTTGGAGGAAGTTCTAAACCCTATACTCATCCTGCTTATGTAGTGACTGGGCCCTCCTTTCTTGCTACTCCTGCAATATGATGGGATGGTTCCTGCCCCAGGGCCTTTGCACTTGCTGTTCTCTGCCTGCAACACATTTGTGGCTCATTTCCTCCCTCCATTTAGTTCTGACCTCAGTGAGGCCCTCCAGACCAGCCGAGTCTAAAACATCACAGCCCACCACCATCTCTGTCTATCCCCTGACCCTGCTTTGGTTTTCTGCATAACACTTATCACAACCTGACTTGGTGCTATTTGCTTATTGTCCGTCTCTCCCACTAGGACACAAAGCCTGAGATGGCAGGACTCGTCAGTGCTCAGAACAGGAGCTTAGAGACTTCTGCTTGATAAATATTTATTAACAAAATTGATGACTCCATGAATGACTCAATGGATGAATGAATCAGTCGCTCACTCTAGCCATCATTTGAGGAGGCCCCGGCAGGCAGGGGAGTTGAGCGAGGTGGTACCGCAGGTAACATCGGGGAGCAGTAAGGAAGGCTTGAGTGAGGGTGAGGGTAGCAGGTGGGGACAGAACGCATCCCAACTCCACACCCCTAAGGCAGAGTGCACCAGTCACGCCAAGCAGATCCCCATCTCGGATGCTCTTCCTGAAGCCATGAGCATTCTGGGGCAGGCAAAAGGGACATGGTCACAAAGACCAGTGACTGGAACCCATAGGATGCTCGGCCCTCCTGGCTCTGAGCCTGGGGAACCCAGAGCTCCTCGTTTGGTCCTGTGATGCCTCTTAGGCAAAGTCAGGCTGGGGCAACTGTTTCCACTTTTCCAACAAAGTTAATGCTTACATGCAAACCTCACTGTTAACTGCACACCACCTCACAGGAGGATGCTGCTGACAGCCTTTGTGACACAAGGACAGTGTGTGCGTGGGGGGGGGGGATGTTCTTTGAGAAGGGGAAGTTGAGACAGGGTTGTTCTCTCACCCACTGATTAGTGACACCGGTTCTGTCTTTGCCACCTCTGGGGTTTCTTTGAGATCACACCCATTCTGCCACTTACAGCTGAGTGATGGTGGGCAAATCACTGAACCTTTCTGGGCCTCAGTTTCCTCATCTGCAAAATGGGATAACAGCAGTCTTGCCTTATGCAGCTGACATGTTAATATCTACGAAGCACTCAGGGCAGGGCCTGCCACAACATACAAGGGAAGGTGACCATTACATGTACCAGAAGCCTTTGCAAATCGAATGAACTGCAAGATGTACCCCAGACTGTGTGAGCACCTCAGATGGAACGGAAATGGCAGCTGTCCTGTACAACCCCCTCCTCCAAAGCCAGAATGAGTCCAGTGCTCCCTGGAAACAGCCCCGCTGGGCGATGCAGCAGAGCCTTGGAGGTGTCTACAGCAAAGGCAAGGGAGCCTCTGCCACCTGCCACAGGAATCCAACCTGCAGGTGACCCTGGGGGAAGCCACGATGAGGCTCAGATGACAGTGCGTGGTGAGACCAAAGAAAGGGATTCTGTCTTGTTCTGGTTCGTCAGAAGCTTTGCACGTCGTTCAACCGCTCAGCAAGTACTTATCAGGCAGCCGTGTCTTATGAGGGAGGCGCGGGAGGGTGTGACTTTCTCCTGGAAGGGATATTAGAGAACTACAAACTCTGGAGGACCTGCTGCGCGCCGGGCCCTGTGCTGGGTGTTTTATTGCATTAGCTCGGTTGATTCTCCCAGCGACCCTGTAAGGCAGCATGAAGTTTCTCTCCTAGCATGTCTGTCGCAACTAAAGCTCAGAGAGGAAAGTGACTTGTCCAAGGTCACATGGCTATCCTACAGCAGATTGGGTTTCTAACCCAGGTCTGGGTCAAAGTCCACGCTGCCCTACCCCAACCCCAGAAATGGGCACGGCCCTGATATCGTGGGAACCAGAGGGCCCCACAGCAACCCTCTCTGAAACGAGGGGGCACAGCCACAGTTGGCCCATCCTAGAGCCAAGGCGGAAGGTGGAGATGGAGGGGTGGGAGGGGGAGGGGTGGCGGGGGGACAAATACCCAGCCCTGGGAGGGAGGCTTGAAGTGGAGCAAACGGCAGACGGGTTGGAGCCCGGCCCTGCCAGACTCCATCTGCCGAATCCAGACGCTCAGGAGTCCCGAGTCCCCGAGCCATGTTCCTTGTGCATCTGAAATAGCTGCAGACAGCAGGCTAAGAACCCCGGGGATGCGTCAGCAGAAATGCCTGCAGAACAGGCTTCCAGAGGAGGCTCAAGGTCAGAGCTCACACAGGGCCTGGGCTGTGCGTCCTGGCCACCACCCACACACAGGCGCAGCTACCTGGGTCCCCTCCCCTGCACCCGACGAGGCCGGAGCCCACCTGAGCGCTTACACCCGCCGGCTCAATTAATCCTTCCAGGTGCCTTTCACCCAGTTTGCAGCAGAGGGGCCTGAAGATCAGAGAGGGAAGGTCACCTGCCCAAGGCCACACAGCAAGGACAGGGCAGGAAGCCAAACTCTATTCAAGGCCTGACTCCACTTCCCAGACAAGAAACCTTCTTCCTACAGAGCTAGAAAGCCTTCAAGGTCTGCTGCCATTGTTCCTCGTCCCTCCTCAAACCTGTGGCAGTTCAGAAATTCCTTCCCTTTCAGAGAAAAAAAACTCACTGTCTGTATCAGCCCAGTCAGGGCCCGGACATGGCAGCAGTCTGGTCTGGGGGACTTGTGCGGGGATGAATGAAGAGAAATGACCCGGGGCGATCCCCCGTGCTGACCTCTGCCAGGTGGACAAAGGAGTCTGCAAAGGAGGCAGGTGAGGCCTCACTCAAGTGACGTCAAAGCCCAGATGCCGCCTGGGCGCCAGGGCCACCTCAGCAGAACGGGACTCCTCCCCCCGCCCAACCCCGGTTTCTAGGCCATAAAGGTGCTATTTTCAGCTCTTTGTTCTTCCTGCTTCTTTCCTCTGAGGTCAGCCCAGCAGGCTCCTCCACCCCACCCCAGAAAGCACCAGAGTGGCCTGAGGCTGGGTGGCCCTTCCCCCATTCTGTATATGGGGAAACTGAGGCTCTAGGTCATAAAGTCTTCTGGGAAAGTCACCAGTGGGGATGTAGATTTCTGCCTGAAGGGGCTGCGGACGGGGAGAGAAGGGCAGAGGGAAAGGGATCAGACAGGGAAGAGTGGGAGAAAGAGAGGAGAGAAGGGAGGGGTCCATCAGAAAAGGCGAGGGGGAGAGCAATGGAGAGAAACGGAGGCAGCGAGGAAAAGAGGAAAGCGAGGTGGTGCCTGGCCAGGGCTGGGGCTGGGAGCGGTGCTTGTCACCCCAGGAAAGATGGGCTGGGGGTGGGGGGACAGCGATGTGGGCTGAGGGGAGCCAAGAAGTCCTGAGGCTCCTAGGCGGCTGCGGGGCTGCCCAGAGTGAAGGGGTGGGGGCCGGGGGGCCAGACCATTGGTGTGAGCAGACTCTGGGGTGACAGCCACACTGGTGGAGATAGGGATCCTTGGATGTCCCCTATTTCTCCAAGCACAGGGTCGGGGTGGAAGTCCGGAGGCTGAAGGGGAAGGTCAGAGCAGTGGACTGGCTGGAAGCAGCTAACGGGGACCAGGACTGGCCGGTGTGGCTGAGACAGAGAGGATGGCCCCACCACCGGGCGGGCGCTTACCACCCAGGGTGGGAGTCACTGCCTCCTCGCAGCGAGGCCTGTGCCACCAAACAGACCACGCTTCCTTCTGCCAAGCTGAAACCTGGCCCTGCCTCTCCCTCCCTGGGGGCTTAGGAAAAGGATGTCAGTGGAAAGCGACCGTGACCCAGAATCTCCAGAAGGTTAGGGCTGGAAGAGCCCGAGGACAAGGCTGGAAGCCAGGCGTCCTGGGACGGCGCACAGGGCCCTGCGGACCCCGCGGGGGAAACACTGCCTCTCCACCGGCAGCAACCTCTAACCGAAACGCAGCCTTTCCCTGCTTTACAAGCCGAGGCAACAAAGCCTCAGTAGAATCAGCCGCTGTCACCCACAGGAGTCACCGATCAAACCTCATTCCCGCTGTTGCAGATGTCACAAGATCTCATTTACACTCATCACAGCGTCGCAATTACAGCGGGCGCCGACCCACGGCTCGAGCTGGTTATTGCTAATAAAGTAGCTCGTGTTTTACAATGTATTTCCATATTTGGAAAATGGTATTTTGTGATATAATTTCTTTGGGCAACCCGTGTGTTTTATTTTTAAACAGTTAAAACTGTTATTCTGAGAAGGGAGTCCCAGGGTTTCACCAGCCTGCCAGAGGGGTCCGTGGCACAGAAACGGTGAAGACCCGTCTTAAGTCAACGCGTGGCCCAATCCCTCCGCGTGGTGGCTGGGCAAGTCTGTGCCCTGGGGGAAGCAGGGGCCAGCCACGGCGCAAACAGGCTGCAACCTACCTCCGTGCACTCGGCTCCGTTTGGTGGAAACAGCTCCCAGCACCCCTAAGTCTTATAAGGGGAGGCAAGTGCCCCGTAAAAGCACTGTGGATACAGCAAAGTGCTGGCGGGGAGGCGTGGTCCTCCTCAGACCCAGCACAGGTAAAGTCGCAGCCTCTGAGAGGCATTAATGCCTCGGGCAGATTAGGTTCTGGGCAGGCGCTGAGACGGAGTGGGCTGTTCTACTCAAGGAGGAAGACACCTTCCAGTCTCACTGTGCCCCCTCTGGTCACTCAGCAGCTTCCTGGGGTGGAGGATGTGGGGACAACGCACCTGCACACCTGGACAGGAGCAACGGCCCCTCCGGTCACCCCCCCCCACCCTGCGTCTTTGGGCTCTCTCCACACACAGGGGAGGGGAGGCATCTCATCTTAATAGATCAAAACAGGATCACATCACTTCCTTCCTAAAGACCAGGGCACGTCCCAGTTGCCACCTCCTGACCTCAGTGGCATCTGCTCCAGGGGTACAAGGCTGGCCTTGACCTCTGCAGAGCTCGTTTCCAGCCTTTAGGGCAGCAACAGAATCGGTTCCTCCACACGCCACACCTGCACACGCACTCAACCTCACTGAACCTTCGGAACAATCCATAGACAGTTGGTCGTCTCAGCCCATTGTACAGATGCAGAAACTGAGGCTCAGAAGGCTTAAGTGCCCCGCCCGAGTTGACATGGCTGCTAATCTGAGGAGCTGAACCCGGCTGGGAGGATTCCAAAGCTCGAGCAATGAAGGCCCTCTGCCTCCAGCCTGCTGGCACTAGATGAAGAATTCGAGAAATGTCGGGCAGGCCTTTCATTTTTCACCTGCTCTCCTGGCTGACAGCTTTATGGGGGAAAATGACATTGTTTGAAGGCAGCAAAAGATGCTCGAGGCTGACTCTCTATTAGACAAATGGAAAATAAACGTCATTTGTGGATGGGGGAGCTGCATCTCATTGGCTCTGGCTGACTGCTGCGGGTCTGAGGGGAAACGGCTGCAGAATGAGCCACGTCTAACCTGGGATCGATACCAGCACCGCGTGATGCACGGAAGCCAGGCTAAATGGAAACTGGCTCCATCTGGGGCAAACGTCTGGGGCATCTGGGTCACAGAGAGCCAGCCGCCTGATGCCACCTTGCCCGTCTGAACACCTGAGCAAAGGACATCCTCCTCCCACATGGGAGGCGACTGCTTAGAAGGTCGAATGTTGGAAGAGAATCCTGCAGGTGGCTGGGCAGCACGGTGTCATTTGTGTTTCTGCCCCACATTTTCTGGGCCTCCACTCTGTGCCAGGCCCTGAGCTGGCACCGGGGACACAGATAGGAGAGAGACGTGGTCGCTGCCTGCACCCCACCAGCTCTGCCTGTCTCCTGGGGAAGGGAAACCCATGAAGAAGTTAAAGCAACGTGACAGGTGATTTAGTGGAGATAGGAAAAGCGTGTGAGCCGAACACGGGAAGGCATTTTGGCCAGGAGAAAGAAAGGTTTTTGGTTCTTGTCCATGAAGATTTGGGGGTTGTTACTCAGCATTATTGCAACAAAAGCTTGCTAATATGTGGCACTGTTGCAGGCCAGCACCTGGCACTTAGTACAGTAGTATGCTTTATTAAAACACTGAATGAGTAGTTTTATCTCAAGCTCTTCCTGTCTCCGGAAGAAGCTAGGCCCTTGTTTGAAGGCACAGAGCGGCGGGGGGAGCACGGCGCTGCTATTCCGTGCTGTGTCTCCAGCTAGTATTTCCCTGCACCCTCTGACACGGAGAAGGCTCTCAGAATTGGAGGAGCCTGGGGGCTCTGCCTGGGTTGCACGGATAGGGAGACTGAGGCCAAGAGTGGGTGAGGGGCTTTCTTGAGGGCGCGTGCGTGGGAGGACCAGGGTGGACTAAGGATGTGGGGCTCCAGATTCCTAGGACGGGGCCCAGTGCCCTGCACAGCCCACGGGAGGGCTTCCAGGTGGAGGAGGTTCTGTCCTGCGGCCCCACACACAGGCAGCAGGGGTGCGCACGTCTCTCGGCTGAGGCCTGCTGTGAGTGGGGGTGGGAGTGGGGTGTTCCCAGGGGACATCAAGGCAGGGGCTGGCCCAGCAGCAGGAGGAGCTGGGACCTGCAGAGACCATCGTCACACCTCTTAGCAACTCAGGCTGTGTAACTTCCCTAAGCCTTTCTTGGCCCACAAACCTCTGGGCCTGGCTGGTTCCAGGGAATGAACCAGTTCATCTTGGTGCAAACCTATCCTTGTCTATTCTCAGTAATCGGGGTGGGGAGGCCTGTTAAAGCTAAGGCCGGCCAAGTCAGTCCCCTGCTCTTACCTGCCAAGGGCTCCCATCTCACTCAGAGTCAAAGCCAATGTCCTCAGCACACCACCTGCCCTGCCTTGCCCTGCCCGGCCCTGCACTCCCTCTGCTCTGGCCTTACTGGCCCCCTGGACTTTGCTCAGACACTCCAGGCACGGCCTCACCTCAGGGCCTTTGCACATCCTGTTCCCTCCATTTGAAATTCTCTTCTCCCAGATGTGGGCACAGCTCCCTCCCTCACCTCCTGCCGGTCTTTACTCGAGAGGCACTACCCCTCCTTCCCCACTTCCCTTCCTGCGTTTTCTCCTTAGCGCTTGTCTCCACCCAACACACTGCGTATTTCAGCTGTCCATCCTGTCAGTTGCCTGTCATCCCTGCTCTCCTCTAAATTCCATCATGGAAAGGATTTCTCTGTTGTTCACCACTGTATCCCCGCACCTAGAACTGCACATAGCACTTAGCAAGTGATCAATCAGTGTCTGAACAGAGGGAAGGCAGAGGAGGAGGAAGGGAGGAGATGGATAGACGACTAGACGATGCTGAACAAGGTGTGATCCTCTGGGGGAGAACCCCAGACAGACGGCAGGGGTGACAGCACCAGCTCGGAGGCAAGCAGCCCTGGGTTTGAACCCTAAATCCATCACTCATGAGCTGTGTGACCTTGAGCAAGTTGCTTCCCCTCTCTGAGCTTCAGTTTTCTTCTCTGTAAAAGGGGGATTGTGGCAGTACTTGCCGCTCCTTTACTGGGAGGGTCAAAGAAGACGCGATTGGAAAGCATCACAGTGCCATAGAGCACTCTCGGCAAATGTCCGCTACTGTTATCATTAACAAAGGCCCAGGCTATTAATACGGGCCCGGCCCTGTCCCGGGCACAAGGCATTCAACGGTGACTCTAGACACAGTCACTGCCCTCACACAGCTGGCGGTCACGGGGAGTGACAGGGGAGACATGCACAGGTTATCAGAACCTGAGACAAGAGCTGTGACCAAAGGAAGCCAGGTGCCAGGAGGAGCCAGGGGCTGAAAGTCACCTTCCCTGAGAAGATCAGGGAAGTCTCGGAAGAGGTGGCACCTAAGCTAAGAGCTGAAGTGTGCATAGGAGACAGTCGGGCCATATGAACTGGGAAGGAGAACATTCTAGACAGACAGCATATGGCATATGCAAAGGCAGAGAGGTCTCTCAACCTCACGGCACAGGAATTATCATCCTCATTTTACAGATTCTAAAACAGAGCTCAGAGAGGTGAAGCCACTTTCTGAGGTCACACAGGAAGGAAGTGGCAGGGCTGGGATTTGAGTGGAGGGCATTCTCCCCCCGGAGCCGGAGAGAGCGTGACGCACGGGTGACCAGGAGAGACAGTGAGCACCAAGAAGAACCCCCGTCCCTGCCAGGGCTGGGGGCAGACGTAAGGGGGTGGCAGGAGGGGCCACGACCCCCAACCCCCGCCCTGGCTAAGGGACGCCCACGGTCCCCACCCGGCAGGAAGGACGGTACCTCCATCAGGTCTATAAGCCACAGCAGCCGCTCCTGGGGAGGAAGAGTGGGCAAAAGGCAAAAAGAAAAATACATGAAATAAATACTGGGGGACAGGTGGGCACAGCAACAACCCCTCCCCAAAGGCACACACACACACACACACATGCAAAATAAACGTGATTCTCCAAATTCCTGTTCTATTACCTTGAAGGCTTTGGGCAGGAATAAAGGAGGGAGAGGGGAAGAGAGAGCCCCACCGCTGTAGCCAGCACCCCTTCCTGCTGCCTGCCTCCCTGAAGGAAATGGGGCAGTCCCCACTGCTCTGAGCAATGACGCTTGTCCCTGACGAAGGGCCTTCAGGAGGTGGTCATTCACCTTGGGGCAGGGCTGGGGCCATGAATCCTATCTGGCAGGTGGAAAGACAGGCTCAGAGCAGGGAAGTGAATTGTCCAAGGTCACAGCTGCTAATGAAAGGCAGAGCTTCAAGGAGGATTCTGTTTGGAAGCCTCGATCACAGAAGGCCTGGATTTCAGGGGGCCACGCCCTGTGATGGCAGAGAAGCCCAGCCCGTGAAATAGAGCCCTGGGCTGTGCAGGTGGAGGGCACCTAGGTGGGAGGAAGGTCAGAGGAGCAGTGTCCGTCCCTCAGCCTGGCACTTCCCAGAGCCTCCAAGTGTCCACCAGCGACCCTGGACGCGAATCTCCAGGTGGTCTCCCCAGCCAGGCTGAGGCAGTTCGGAAAGAACTGAGGCCTCCCCTGCTCTGGGGTGCGGGCAGCTTCCTGGGGTGCTGGTGCTAGCAGGTTACTCCTCCTGGGCCCACGGGCGTCCTCCGAACAAGCTGGGGGACGTGGTAGCACTAACCCCCTGCATGTGAGGAAACTGAGGCACACACAGGTGAAGCAGCTTTTCCACGCTAGGCCTCCTGCCTGCACGTTTTCTTAGAACCTACCTCCAGGAACTCGCCCTGGTCCAGTCCTAACCCTGACGCGCATGTGCTGCCTGGAGGGTCCCGACTCTCACAGTGATTCCCACCTCAGCAACTCGGGGAGTGGCTTCAGGACCACCCTTTTGATCTGTCCCCAAAAGACACAAAACCATCCTACGGCCTTTCTGAGGTCTGTCTTCCCCAGGGTGCCCGGTTCTGCAGCGAGAGCTCCCTGGCAGGGCAGGGTCAACTGCCAACTGGGGCCCAGATTGGCCTGGGGCAGTGCTTCTCAGGTAGGAGACAGCCCCCTGGGTTGGGACAAGGCCCCTGCAGGACAATGCTGAGTGGGGGGCTCCTGGGACCCCTGCCCGGAGCCCTTCTCAGGAGTGATGGTCACCTGACCTAGGCTCCCTGGCCTCATCTGCTCTCAGGGTCTCGGGCTGCTGTAGCCAGGGCCAGCAGCGACCTCGGGTCATTTTATCCATGGGGAAAGTGAAGCCCAGGGAGGCTGGCCTTGAACCTAGATCTCCAGCCTCCCAGACGAGAACACACCCATCCCACCCACTGGATGGATCTTTCATCCCTGATTCTAAAGGGACTGACGCAGAACTGTAGTCTGCAATTCCCCAGGCGTTGCAGCAGTGGCTCATGGCTCCTGAAGCCCCACGTGGGCATTAGTGAGGCCAATTTAGACAGAAACGGCCAATAGGCCGAGGCCCTGCACCCTGAATCCTGGGTGCCACATCGAAGCATGTGCTCAGAGCCAAACTTGCTGCCTGGGGTGGAGAACGGCCTCCTCCCTGCCCTCAGAAGTCTTGAAACATGAAACTGCCTCTGTGGAGCCATGCCCAGCCCTAGAGAATGCACGGCAACTTCCGGGGTCATATCAGGAAGGGGATGAGCACCCTTGGGGATGATGGTGACTGGGGATGGTAGGCATGGGCATAGAGGAGCAGACGATACCCCCAGAAACCCAGAGCCCGAGAGCCAAAGAGAAGCCACACTGGGAGTTGGGGTCTGCAGAAGGGAGAGGTGCACACTCCCGGGCTGTTTCCCGGCAGCTCTGAGCTCACCTCGTCTGCTGACCACGTGTGTCTGCAACCTTGACATCCCTGCACCCCCCTGAACAACTGCTCCCCCTGCGGAAAGGGACAACTAATGCTGTGTCTGTCTCGAGTCTGAGAACCACCAGTAAGAGCTCCCAGTTCAGCATCTGGGAGCAACGGTGCTTAAGAAACCCTACTTCCTCCCTCCCTTGCCATAGAGGAGAAGGGATGGATGACCCAAAGCCAAGAAATGGGAGCGTGGGGGACAGTGAGCAGCCAGGCTGGCCCTCCCGGCCTCCAGCCCTGACTCTCCCACCACGTGCATGTTAGTGGCCGCTTGTTTCCCCAGGTGGATGACAAGGGATGTCCTCCTGCCCCTTTCTCACAAAAGCCTCTGGGATTTGCCTCCAAGCATCCTGGGGGCAAAAGCACACCCTGAGATGGGCCAGATGCGTTCTGGGGGGCTGGTGAGTCTGCATGAAAGTCGAGCTGGGCTTGGGGCTCCACAGACAACAGGGTGGCCTCTCGGGGCAAACAGAAATCACCGTCCAACTCTCCGCGGCCACTGCCATTTACCGAGAGCTCAGCAGGAGCCGGGCACCCTGCCGCATGCATCGCGGTGCGTCCTCATTTGATCCTCCCCCGGACTGTAATTATTTGTTCTATCTATCTAATGACCTGTTTTCTCCCTTTTCTCCCCTAGCCCCTGGCCCCCCAGACTGTGAGCCCCGTGAGGCAGGGCCGCGTCTCTCCCGTCCACCAGGGGCCGCGCACAGCCCATGCCAGCAGGGGGCACTCCACAGCTACCAGCTTGTCACAGGTGGAGAGGCTGAGACTCAGACAGGTGAGGCACAGAGCTGGTAGGTGGTGGTGCTGGGATTTGAACTCAGATTGGTGTCACTCCAAAGCCAGCATCTTAACTCTGCCCTGGCTGCCAGGCCAGGGACGGGGCAGGGCAGCTCACCCTGGCCGAGCTGACGGTGGTGGAGGTGCCGTGGCTGCCCGTGGACGATCCTGTGTCACTGTAAGAGACCATGGAGCATGTGTCCCCGGCCCCAGGGCCCGGAGGCTGCCGTGCCTTCATGGACTCGATCTCGCGCCTCAGCACCAGGTGGTCGAAGCGGTCTAGGTCTTGCGGGGAAATGGTGCCTCTCACCTCGGACAGGAGCGAGAACTGGAGTGGGGACAAGAGGGCCACTCAGCAGGTCCCCCCTGCTGTCCTCCCTCCTTAACCCTCTATGGCTCTCCAGTGCCCTCAGGAGAAAGTCTAACACCTTCACCTGGACACTGGGCCCAGCATGATCTGACTGCTGCTTCCCGGTCACCTCTTCAGCATGCGTGCACGTGTGACTGTGACTCCCCAAACACCTCGTTTCACGCCACAAGCCTGTGGCTGTCCCTTCCCTCTACTTGTCTCTAAATCAGATCTTCCAAAATGTAACCCCTCCCGGCGGATTAAATCGTTCCTTCCTTCGTGCAGCTTCTGAACCTCACGCAGACGTCCGCTGGAGCAGCGTTGGGACAACTGCCATCCCCAGAGGTGAAGCGCTAACCAGCCTGGGACGGGGCCCAGCACTGCTTTTGAAGCACAATCCAAGTGATCCGAAATGTGCGCCCAGTGTTGGACACCAATCACGGGGCACTCTGTTCCCCCCCGGAGGCTGGGAGCTTTCCAGAGACAGGGGCTGCCTCCGTCCCCAGTCTCTGCTCAGGGTTCAGTTCGGGCCCGACTCCCTGTAGGATGTCAGGGGGACAGAGGGAGGTGGGGACGGAGGCAGAGGCCCCCGGGAAGCTGAAGCCAGGCCGGAGGAGGGGTGTGGTCACCTTGGCGTGGGTGTTGAGCAGCTCGAACAGCGCCATGACGAGCGCCTCCACCGAGACGTTGCCGCCGCGGTACTCGTCCAGGTAGTAGGCCATGGTGGCGCGCTCCTGCTCCCCCAGCAGGTGCCGCGCCTGCTCCTCCAGCAGCACGCGCGTCTGGTTCCCCAGGCTGCTCAGGGTCACCTGCGAGCCGGCCGGGCCCTTGTAAAACCCCGGCTGGAAGACAGTAAGACAGAGGCCGGGAATGCTGGGCTGCTCTGGGGCCGGTGGCCGAGCCAAGCCAGCAGCAGCCAAACTGCAGAGGGACGACGCGGTTTCCAGAGGCCCCCCCCCCCAGTGGTCTCGGCGTGCACGGGAACCCCCAGGAGACATCGTGACAGGCGGCCTCGTCCAGTCACCAAGGGCTCGCATGGCACTTTGCTATCTCATCCGATCCCCGCAACCACCTGAGTCAAGCAATAGTATCAGGGTCCAATGGCTCCCTCGGTAAACTAGGGACCATAACAGTGCCTATGTTTGCAAAACGTAGCCCGGATCTGCACACGTGCCCCCGCCACAGCCCCTCCCATCACCGGCCGTCTCCCCTCTGGCCCTGTCTGCCCTGTCACCTACGCGGAGCTGCTGAAGTGATCTCGCAAAAACACCCACCTCTGGTGTTGCTCCCTGCTTAAAGCCCTTCAGCGGCATCCCACTGTTTTAGGTTAGAAGCGAGCCTCTCACCGTGGCCAGCAAAGCCCCGCATGATCTGGCCATCCTGCCCGCTGCCGTCTTGCTCCCAAGATCCCCACGCTCCCCTTCCTTCTGCGCTTCCAACAAGCCAAGGCCCCCGCGGCCTCAGGGCTCTGGCATGTGCTGTTCCCTCGGACTGGCTCATCTCTTACCCCGCCCCACCCGACTTTGATCCCGCCAACTTGCATTTAATGTTTAGTTCGCCGCTCAAGGGTTGTGTTGCGGGTGGCCTGTGCCCTGTCCCTCTGCCCTCCCACCCCGCGGACGTTAGGCGTCTCGTCTCTTACTCTCTCTCCTAAGCCCCAGCACCCGCCTGGATGGTACTGAGCATCTTTTCAAATTAGATATTTGTTTGAAGGTCTGTTTAGTGTTTCCACCTCCTCCACAGGGTGCACCTCCGTGACAGCAGGGACCTGGTCCTCTCCGTTCACTGCCATGAACCCTGGTGCCAGGGGTGGTGCCCGGAACCTGGCAGGCGCACAGAAGCTTGGGAGGCAGGGTGGGCGGACAGTCGGGCGCTGTGCAAGCTGCCGGCACCCCCTGCCTGGCCACAGTGCGCCAGTCGGGAGCTACAGAGGAGCAGAGACACCCTACGGGACACCCTACCTTGTTTGTTCCTTCTGTTGTGAGATCGCCAGGAAACCTGTGGGGAGAGAGAACATCTTCAGGGGCACGTCCGAGTCGTCCGAACGGGCACAAGCAAGGGAAAGGCTGATTTGGAGCAGGAAGAGTGAAGCTTTGAGAGAACCATGCATCGTGGCCACCATTTGCCACCAGCTCGGTTTGGGGGCCACTCGGGCATGTGAGCCCCTGGACAGACGAGCAGCTTCCAGCCTAGCCCCCCAATCAGCCATGTGGACAGCGCATCCCAAACCACCCACGGTGGGCTCCAGTGTTGTCACCAACCCCACGGGACCAGGCAGGGAAGGCACGGAGTGGAGAGGAGAAAGGGTGACTGACATGTGACCTTAGGGCCAGGCCAAGCCTGGGGACGGTGGTGATGAGCAAACCGGAGGTCCCAGATGCAGCCTGCAGGTGCGGCTCAACCCCAGCCCACGTGGGCTCAGGCCGCCAGACTTCCTGGCTTGTAAGAAGCACCCAGAAACCTAGTTTTTTTATATGAAAGTTGATGTCTTTTTAAATGTTGGCAACTAATTGAAAAAATGCACACTACTGTGCAGGTGAAAGGGAGGGAGGGAGAGAAAAAGAGAAAGACTCTCTGGGGTATATTTGGCCCGGGGCTGCCAGGCTGAGACTTCTGATGAAGATCAAAAGGGAACAAGTCACATGATTAGCAACTATGCAGCCACCTGGCAGCTGTGTCCCATGTTGTGACTCCCAAGACCCCTTCATGCAAATTAACTCATAGGATCCTTATTAAGAAGTCGGGGGAGGGGGCAGGGTAATGACCTCACGTTCAGGTGGAGCAAGGCAGGACAGAAGACCGAGCTAAGTGATGTGCCTGAAGGCAAATGAATGAGAGAGCTGGATGGTGTAGTTCAGCTTTCCAGAGGGAAACTGAGGCCAGGAGAGGAGAGAGAGGGGCCCCACGTCATGTCCTATAAATGAAAGGGGCCTTGGCATTGGGACCCCAGGCTCTGAGAGCAGGTGTGGTGGGGGGATGGGAGGAGGCTGTCTCCAGCTTTCAGACGTGGCCCGGGGGTGCGCAGGCAGAGTGGCCAGACCCTGCTGAGTTCGCGGCGGTCTCCCCAATCCGGGAGCTGGCGATCCACTTGGTCTCGTCCACGGTGGTGCGGGCGTGGGGCAGCCTCCCGACGTCCTTCACCGTCAGGATGAGGTGCCGGGACGACTTGAGCAGCTGCACTGCCTCGTCATGCAGGATGTTGAGAAAGCTGCGCCCGTTCACCTCCAGAATCTGGTCCCCGACCTGCCGAGACCACCACACAACGCAGTTACGCGAGGGGCTTCACAGCCCTCATCCCAAGTCTCTGGGCCAGCCTGCCAAGGAGGTCATCCAGACGCAGAGAGGTTACGTGGGCGCCTGAGGGTCACACAGCAAGTCAACAGCAGGGCTGGCCTCTCAATCCTGACTCTCACCTTCCTGTGACCCAGCAACAGCTTTAAGGGGTGGGTCCGCAAGGACATTCCCAAAGGTCCCATGATCTAGAAACGATAATCATTTCAGGGCAGGGTTGGGGGTGGATCTAGGGGTAGAAGGAAGTGAGAGCTGTGAAGTCAGATTTCCAATATTTTCCTTCTACACTGGAGATTTTTACCTCGAGCATGCATTCTGCTATTGCCTTAAAATGCAAACAACACTTCCATCTACTAAAGAAGAAAGCAATAAATGAAGAAACTAGCCTCCCATTAAAGCGATACATACTGCTTGGATTCTTACAACAAGCAGACAGTTTTATTTTGTGTTAACACATTTCGTACCGCATAGAAATCTCTAAGACATATGCCAGGGACCGCACGTTTTTGGGCAGACTGCACGTTATTTAAATCATCATAACTACAGTGAAAAACGAGAAAACTCGTGAGCGGTCCTTAAGGTGTTAAGAGTTAAAAAAATAAAAACACTTTTTATGAAAGAATTAAAAAATAGAGACCCTTCCCCCCCAAAAAAAAAACCCCAAGCCTTCCAATAAAAATAAACGTGACAAAAATAGAAGAGATTGGAAGGGAAGATGCTGCTGTGCATGACACGGCTCCTTGGAAAGACCTGCGTCGCCTTTAAACTTGGAGGGTTCTCTCACAGATGGCGCAACTGGGGCATGAGGGTGGGCAGGGGCTGCCCAGGGTCACACCCCACTGTGGCCTTGAAGGGCATACCCATAACGCCGGTTATCCTCTGGTTTTTCCTCTCCCCGGCCTCCCAGCCTTCTGACTGCACAGGACCAACTCCCGTGGCTTTACCCAGAGATTTTCAAAGCAAGATTTGAGCCAAAGGGGAGCTCGGGAGGAGAGAAGATGTGAAGACAAGGCTGAGCACCGAAAGCCTGGTGCCGTTTCCTGCCTTGCCCTGAGCACCTCACCTGCAGCTGCGAGTTTCCAGCGCAGGAAGTGGTTACAAATGCAGACTTTCCCTCTCCCCTGCGTGAGCTGTGATGTGCTTGGGGGGCGGGGTGTGTCGCTGCCTCTGCCTCCACGACCCCAGGCGAAGCGGCCTGTCTGCACTGCATTTCAAGCGTTCAACACCACGTACTGCACGTCTACTGTGCGCCTGGCTCTGTGCTGGGCAGGACCACCTGCTCCTGCCCCGTGTGGCTCACAGTTGAGAGCAGGCTCACTTTCGCGCTATCGTTGGGTTTCCCCATCAGCCTCTCCACACTATGTCCCCAGGGCCCGGCACACAGTGGGAACTCAGTAAAAAATCACCATGCATTCCCATCCATTCCAACTCCAGGACCTTCTCTGCCATGGCCCAGTAGGGACAAGCACATCACACCAGCCTTGTTTGTCCCTTGACACATTTCTCCTTACCTAGTATCGCCACCATCCTAAGCCTCAGGAAACTGAGGCCCAGAAAGGTTAAACACATAAACTGTGGCCACGGAGCTAGTGAAGAGGAGCGTTAGGGTCAGGCTGGTCCCCAAGCCCATCTGTTTTCTACTGCTGGGCTCCTGCCAGGAACTACCTTCCCACTATCCTTCCCTGGCTCTGCCTGCAGGAGCCAGATCTAAAAACCTGACCCCATCACCAACTCTTCCTGCACCCCCCTGAGTAGAGCCAGTAAGTCCCTTCCTCCACTCCCGTAGCCCCCTTCCCTGGGTCCCCCCCACTCCCTCTCCGGTTCCTGAGCCAGCATCCTCCTCACTGTGCATTTCCACCTGAGCTGGCCACAGACACGGTGCCAGATTAAGTTCATCAACTTTTGGCTTTCATGACATCCTCCCTGCTTAAAACCTCCAACGGCCCCCCACAATCCAGGAGGCAGCAAAGTGTTATGGCTAAGGGTTTCAAAGACCATCAGACCTGGGTTCAAATCTTAGCTCTGCTACTTCCATGCCGTGTAACCCCACGAATCCTGCAATAGCTTTTGTGCCTCACTTTCCTGGGGTGTAAAAAGGGATCCTAGTCTGTAGTCCCAGCGACTCGGGAGGCTGAGGCAGGAGGATCCCTCGAGCCCAGGAGTTCAAGCCTGCAGTGAGCTATGATGACGCCACTGCACTCCAGCCTGGGTAACAGAGCAAGATCCCATCTCTAAAAGAAAAAAAGATGGGGGTCCTAGCCCAGGATTGTTCTTCTCTAAGTTTCTATAGTCATCAGCATACGTTTCCCAAATGCCATATGCTTTTACCTCTGACCCCAGCAATATCTATAATCCTCTTTCTTGCTTTCTGTGTCTCTGAGCTCCCTGGTTGAGAAACTGAGGCTCACTGTATGGAGCTTGAGATGAGACACAACACCTGGCTCAGGGCTTGGCACCCAACAAGAGCTCAATAAGTGCTTATGCTGAAGGTGTGGATATTGCCAGTTCCCACCTGGGGAAGGGCCTCTGCAGCCCCCTCCTCGCCTCTCCCTCTGATGCTAAGAGGCAGAGTGCAGCGAAGGACAGGACGGCGACGCTCCTGGGCACTACCGGGCCCACTCCCACCCAACTAGTTAAACAGCCCCTCTGTGGCAGCTCCACCCCTCAGCTGCCACCCGCTGCTCTGAGCTAGAGCCAGCTGCACTTTTCATCTGCTCAAGTGCTTTGTTTTCTTAAGTATCTTCGATAGCTTTCGCTTTTGTTGCACTAAGGGAATCAATTTTAATCTTCCCTTTAACACACCTTATTTCATCCAGGCAGTTTAATTAGAGGAACCAGTGTCTGAGAGGCCAGATATGTACAGGCGTCCTTCTGAGTGTGAGCCTTTCCCTACAGGTCCAGGCTGGACTGGGGGGCGTGCGGGGAGGGAACAACTCAATTCCACAAGCATCGACCTGGCCTTCTACGAGGCTGGGGGGAGGTTGCTAGATAAAGCATAGGATGGCCAACTAAACTTGAACTGCAGATAAACAGCAAACACTTTAAAGATATATGTACACCCCAGTTATTGCATGGGGCATACACATACTAAAAAAAGTATTTGTCGTTTATCTGAAACTCAAGTTCAAATGGGCATCCTGTATTTTTATTACCTAAATCTGGCTACCCTGTGGCAGAGGTGTCAGTGGCTCTTGTGGGGGCTGATTTAGTGCTATGGTTTCCAAACTTCGCTCATGCTCCCTCACCCTGAGCCGGGCGTCTGCCACTTAAGCAATCCGAGTCCCTTGGATTACCCAGCATGCCACTGACGTCAGCCTCACCCTAAGCAGTAACACCCGTGAAATCGCAGGTTTGCTGTGCTAGTCACATTTCCCTCGAGCCTGTTAAATAAATACGTCCCCACCAGGTTTGTGCGGGGCAGCGCACAAGCCATTTCTAGGCGGGGTTAGCTTCAGGGTCTCCACGAGGCCCTCCCCAGCATCTGAATTGGTCTGTTATTCCCATTTTTCTGTGTCTAGATTGCTCTCATTTCTTCTACTTGGGATGCTTCCCGGGGTCCAGAACGAGGTCAGGATAGCTGCCTGCCTGCTCCCTGTGATTTAGAGCTCACAAGCCATTTTCAAACAAGTCCAGTGTCTCCCCGGCTGCCCACAGCAGCCCCCGGGGGGGGGGGCCAGTGGGGTGTGCAGTCCCACCCTCTAATGCAGCCCTGAGTTTTAAAGCCAGGCAACCATGGCAACGTAGCTGAGTGGCCCTGCACAGCTCTCAAGTACATGCTGCGTCTCAGTTTTCTCATCCGGGAGATGGGCATGATACTACCAACAGTTCCCTGGCAGCTGTGAGAATGAAATGGGACCACCCTGCACAGAGACAGAGCCTGAGACAAGTGGGGCTTTGGATAGCTCTTCATTTGCTTTCCTTCCAAAAGGAGGAGATGGGTTCAGAGATGTCAAGCGGCTTGCTTGCTGTGAGCCAGCATTTGAGCACAACTGCCTCCTACCACTCTGTGCCACCTTCACCCAGCACCGCACTGGCACAGAGGGATGTTTAGTAGATGGTGAGCAGATGGAGAGACCCGTCCTTCCTCCTCTCTCGGTCTCACTTCCATTCGCCTCCCCTTTTCCCTTGGTTTGTGCAATGTGAATTTGGAGGCGACATGTTTAAAGGCCTCGACCTTGCTCTTTCCCAAACAAAAACTAAGAGCTCTGCTTGTTTGTTCATTGCAATCTGGCTTTTTCTTACCCACTGAAGCCAACTCTGAGTTAGACGACATATAGGTAAATGAGGCAAAAAATAAAGAAGCAAAGATGCCGCCTCTATCAGGGCCTTCCCAGGGGTCTCCTGCACAGGGGGAGACCGAGGCCCAGAAAGGACAAGAACGTGCCTAGGGCTGCAGAGCGAGGCAGTGGCAAAGCCCAGCCCCTGGGGCTGACTGCGACGACCCTCACACCCCCCAGAACTCACTGGGACGGGACACGCTGGGGAAGGGAGAGACAGGTGCAAAGTGTGATCGAGTGTCTAATATCGCACCGCACTCGCGCAGGGTGCTGACGGGGAGGACACGGAAGGATAAATGAATAAAGGCAGCTTGATGTTATTTGTCACCACGGGCGTCCTATTTATCACCAGTGATAGAGGGGCAGAGGGCGGCCCGCGGAATGCCCTTCATCTTAAAGTGGAGGAAAGACTCCTCCGTCATCCACAGCCCACCGAGTGACAGGCTCGTGCTCCGGACGCCTGAGGAGAGTGTGAAGGGCTGCGATGAGGGCAGGACGCTCATTTCCCCTGAGCTTGGCCAAGCTCCAGGACGCAGGGACCTCACTTCCCCCAGGTCTGAGGCGGGCCCAGGGGCACGGAGGAGGAGCCCCTTGGAGCAGCGGGAGCACTCAGCCAGCCTTGGTTAGCAGTCCCCTCTTACTCTCTAAGGGAACAGAGGAAAGTAATTTTGCCATTCTAAGCCCTCCTTCCCTCAAAACGGGAACAAGGCCACCAAGGACTAGTGTGTTACGCAAACTATGCGAAAGGCCATCTGGCTCTGAGCACAGACCCAGGAATCTAGGTCTAATCCCAGACTCTGCCACTCGCTCACTGTGTGACCTTGGGTAATTCACTTAACTTTTCTGTGCCTCACTTACCTCCTCTGGAAAATGGGGGCAATATCAGTACCTACCTCATAGGTGAGCTAATACACTTAACCATCGCATCCCCAGCACCTAAAACAGCCTCTGGCACAGAGTAGATACTCAATGAATATTTACCAAATGGACACATAGAAACTATGAAAAAGAATATTTAGTACACAGTAAGTGCTCAATAAATGTTAGCTGCATTTTTGAAAAACCATGCTTACTGCTGATGTCACCCTCGATCGATCACTCACCAATTAAGTCTTGCAATTCTATCTCCTCGGAGTCTCCCAGTGTGCCCATCCCCCAACCCTGCCTTTCCACCTGCCTCCTGCCTGGGCCCTGCCTCTAGCTTCAGGTGATCCGTACACGCTGACCACACCCATGAAGCACAGACTGCCATCCCCATTTTACAGATGCGGAGTCTGAGGCCGGGCAGTAAAGTCCTAAGAGCTAGGATTTGGCCTTCGTTCTGCCAGCCAGCAAAACCCCTGCTCGAGCCAGTACGAACCTGTCCTTTAAGAAAAGCCAGCCTGCCCTCCCTCCACGTCTGACCCCTCTCAGCCCTGGGCTCTGTGCCATGCACACAGTAGGCGCTATATTCGTGCCTGATGAAGGGGATTAGCAAGAAGAACCTGTGGCAGGATGGCAGCAGTAGCTCCTTCTCCTGAGGTTGTTGCAGAGAAACCCGCCAACAGCTCGACCCCCATGCTAGGCCTGGAGCCGGGAATCCACCCACTGGGCCCTGTTCGGCAGCGCCCGCCACGCTGGGAAAGGACTCTAAGGGAAGCCGAGTTCAAGGCCACCGGCACCACCCTCCCAAGGCTGTACTGAAATGGCTTTGGCGGCTTCAAGCAAGGACCCCACTGATTGCGGCATTATCACAATGAAAATTCAAAATCTATTAAGAGTTTTACTGCAATTATGAATCTTTAATAGTTTTCCATGTCAGGTGTAAAACTTTAATGGGCTGTTTTTTTTTTTTCATTCAGTACGAGCGAACAATGCGTTTTAATGAGACAGCATTAGTTTTTTGCAACAGAAGTCAGTAAACCTTGTTCATATTTTAATAAATTAAAAAGATCAAGGTGAACCCTAAGAAGGTCTCCGGAGCAAGCTCGGGTAAGGGCTGGGTCTGGGTGGGCTCTTCACACCACCCTCGGGGGTTCGGAGCTTTCACAAGGCAGAACTGACCAGAAACGCTGCAGGTGGAACCAGCAAAGCCAGCGCACATTGAGTCCCGACATGGCCCTTGCTTCCTTCTGGCTCCTTCCGGCACAAGCAGGTCTGTTGCGGTACCTGTGTGCTCTACTCACGACATGGGCAGCCCTCCCTGAAGTCCTGCTGTGACCCCCAGAAGTGATCAATGCAAAAACCAAGGCCAGAGGGAAGTTATACCCTGAGTCAAGGTCAAACCTAGGGCTGAGAGGCCAATCCTGTGTTCCTCCCCCAGGAAAATCTGGCTTCCAAAGCAAACACAGAAATGACAGGGATAAAACACAGAAAGGACAATGATCCACCCCTGAGTGCCTTGCTGAGGCCAGCTACCTTGTACAGTTTATCTCTAAACTTAATAAGCACCACACGAGGCATGGAAGGTTCCCTATTTTACAGATGACAGCAGTTGAGGCTCAGAGAGGTGAAGCCACTTGCCCAAGGACACCCAGCAACCAAGCGGCAGAGTAGCATTTGGAGCTGGCCCAACTGCTGTCAGCTACAGTGACTCAGCGGCACCCTAACCCAGCACTGCCCAGAATGTTCTGCGAAAATGGAAATGTCCCAGAGAGTAGCCAGTGCTATTTAAATTTAAATTAAATTAAATTAAATTAAAAATGCACTTCCTTAGTCACACGAGCTCCATTTTGATAGCCATGTGTGACTAGTGGCTTCTGTCCTGAATGACGCAGTGCTAGACGCAGCCCAAGATCGAACCCCTGACCTGTTCCCATTCCGTCCTCCAAGCCTGGTCCTCCTCCAGGGCTCCCCATTTCAGAGGTCAAGCCTAAACCTCCAAATCCACTGGCTCTGTCATAAACCCCACTGGATTCTACCTTCCCTTCCAAAGGGGCCCTCCACCTCTACTACCTCCACGCTGGTCCCGCCCATCCTGGTCTCCCACCTGGACCACTGCCACAGCCTCCTAAGCGGCCTCCCTGCCTCCCCTTTCGCCACCCCCTCTAACACCTTCCCTGCATGGCCAAGAGACTGACATACACTGCACATCTGGCCTTGTCACCAACCCATCTCCCATCTTCCTCCAAAATGCAACCACACGTGTCATCTCTCAGTGCACTGAGCAGCCCTTCCTCGCCTCTGCAGATGCTGTTCCTCTGCCCCAAACACTGCCCCCTCCATTCCTCACGTGGATAACACCTACTCAACTTTAGGTCTTGGCTCAGATGACACTTCTTCCAAGAAGCCCTTTGACCTCTCCCCCGAGGCGGTATCACCAATCTTCCTCGGGGCACCCTGCAGCACTCCCCGCCGCCCCCGTTGGAGATCGTGCTGGGCTATAGGCATTGAGTGCAAAGCCAGTGTGCTGCATCCCCCTTGAATGGCACATGGGAGCACCCCACAAGTGCCCCATAGAATTCGTGAATGACTGGATAAGAGATTAAATGAGTGAGCATAAGAATGAGCAAGCCAGTCGCCTGCTGGTACCAGCTCCTGCAGACAAGCAGGAGACATTTTCCATTTACGTAAAGGTTAAGTGTGACAAGGCCAGGGCGTGTAGGGAGGCTGGGTACATGCCACCCAGCTCTACAGACTGCGGCAGGGAAAGAGCATCCAGTGTTTTCAATCAAAGGGAAGGCAAAGAGGTAAAAACACAAACCACAGCGTTTTTTGATTTTTGTTTTTTCTTTTTCTTTTTTGGGGGGCTGGAATCACATTCAGGGAAATGGTACACATTTAATCTAGCACCTCATTCTGGAAAAATGAATACTGGAGTGAGGGGTAGAGGAGGGGTGTCAAGTTCAAGCCCTCCCAGTCAGTTGCAAAGCTGGCCCAGAACCCAGCCCACTCATCTGCTTCAAGGTGCTCCGCAGACCAGCAAGAATCAGCAAGTTCTCAAGTTCAAGTCCACAGCCTTCCTAGACACAAATGGTGACCCGTCGGAAGATAGGATGGAAGGGAAACCCCATTTGTAATAGCAACAGAAGAGGAATAAACGTAAGAAGTATGCAACACCTATGTGAAGCAAACTGTACACATTCCCGAAACACTCAAAGTCGCCCCCACAATAGAAAGTCCCCGTTCTTGGCAGGGGTTGAGCATCATCCAGATATCAGTCTCTCTCAGGTCACTTAGAAATTTAACATTATCCCAATAAAAACACCAACAAGCTTTTGTTACATAAGTCAATATAAAAATTCATGCAATAAAATTGAAATATACCTGGAGGAACCTTAAATGCATATTACTAAGGGGAAGAAGCCAGTCTGAAAAGGCTGCACACTGTAGGGTCCAGCCATGTAACAGGCAAACTGATGGAGACAACAGAAAGATCAGTGGTTGCCCAAGGCCCAGGGAAGGGGGATAAGTAGGGCACAGGGATTTTCAGGGAGGTGACACTCTTCTGCATGATACTGTAAAGTTGGCTATATGACATTCCTAATACAGACTATGAACTTCAGCTAATAATAATGTCATCAGTTGTAACAAATGAACCTCTTATGCACGGATGCAAGATGCTAAAAACAGGGGAAACTGCATGGGAAGGAGGTCTATGAGAACTCTGTACTTTCTGCTCAATTTTCCCATATTCCTGAACTACTCTTAAAAATATCTATTAATTTTTAAGACTAAAACAGTAATTTTATTTAAATAGAAAATTTTAAAATATAAATATAAAAATTATGTTCTTATTTAAAAAGAAAAACAATTTTTTAAATTAAAAAAAAATGCAAGCATAGCTATGAAAACCCTGACACTGAAGAGCTACCGCAGGCACTGCCGGATGCTCAGGCCTCCGCTAAACCCTCAGTAATCACACCCGTGCGGCTCTGACTCACGCGTAGATAGACAGACGGTGGACCAGACTAGAAACAGGCCCGAGGACACGTGGAATGTTAGTGGATGACAAAGGTGGCCCTGCAAATCACTCTGGCAAAGACAGGCGTTTTAATACGTAGTACTAAGATAAATGGGTAGCCATTTGGAAAAAGATAAAATATCTCACACCCTCCACAAGGATACCTGCCAAACAGATCAGAGATCTAAAGGGAATAAAATGCATTTATAAGTATTAAGAGAAAAATGGATAAATTATTCAAAAGAATTTTGAAAGAATTCTGCAAAAGAATATCTATAGCATACTATACTTTATATAAGAAAGAAAGTAAAGATACATGAATCTGCTTACTTTTACAAAAAGAAGCAAGAGGAATAAAACCAGAAACTCATTTACTTGGTTGAGAATGAGTAGAAGGAATGTGGGCAGAAGTCATCTGAGTATATTCTTTGGCATAGTTTTGATGTTTTAGTTATTTGGAAAGTAAAATTAAATTAATGAAGATGAGGTAAAGCACTACTGAATGCCGGCAGAAACAAGTGAACGTTGTTCAAATGAATAACAGAACCAAGATGAAGGGGTACTCAAGCAACAGACTACTTTGACTATAAACACTCTGTTTAAAGACAAAATGAAGTGCAAACAAATGAGAAACTTTACTTAGTAGGTTTGTTTTTCACAGTGGTATGCATGTGGCCATTCTGAAACTACTTTTGTATCTTGTAAAACTAGACAAATGAGCAAGTATATATTAAAGGTGAGATCTTGAATTCTCACTGTTGAAGAAATAGGAGAAGGCTAGGAAGAACTCTGTAATGTTGGACTGTAAGTATCAGTATGAATGAACTCATAGTTTTAGACAGACAGATAATAAAATATATATTTAATATATTTCATGTACATATGTATGTATATGTGTGTGTATACACACACATATATCTGGATATGAGCATGTGTGTGTTATATGTATACAGTTGGCCCTTGAACAGCACAGGTTTGAACTGTGCAGGTCTACCCATATGCAGATTTTTTTCAATAAGTTTGGAAAATTTTTTGGAGATTTGTGACAATTTGAAAAACCTCAAAGATGAATACCAAAGCCTAGAAATATCAACAAAATTGAGAAAAAGTTAGGTATGTCATGAATGCATAAAATAGATGTAAATACTAGTCTATTTTGTCATTTGCCACCATAAAATATACACAACTCTATTAGAAAAAGTTAAAGTTTATCAAAACCTATGCACACAAACACTCACAGACCATACATGGCACCATTCACGGTAGAGAGAAATGTAAACAAATGTAAAGATGTGTATTAAATCATAACTGCATAAAATTAACTATAGCACACCCTGTACTACTGTAACAATTTCGCAGTCACCTCCTGTTGCTATTGTGGTGAGCTCAAGCGTCAGGAGTATATGCTTAAAACACCGTGTGACGCTCGTCATCTCTGGATGAGTAGTTCATCTCTCCAGTAAATTGCATGTTGCAGTCAAGTGTGATCTTTTGCAGTTCTCACACATTTTCATCGTGTTTAGTGCAACATCGTAAATCTTGAATAACACCATGGTGCCCAAACGAAGTGTCACTATGGATGCTGCAAGTGCTCCCAAGAAGCATAGAAAAGTCCTGACAGTGCAAGAAAAAGCTGAATTGCTTCATCGGTACTGTAGCTTACGGTCTGTAGCTGCGGTTGTCCATTTCGGGTGGACAATTCATCTTCTAAACAGACGATGTAAACTTACTGTATTGATAAATACAGTACCGTGCCATAGACATATTTTCTCTTCCTTAGGAGTTTCTATTTGCTTTCTCTAGCTTACTTTTTGGTAAGAATACAGTCTATAACACATATAACATACAAAATATGTGTTAATTGGCTGTTTTATGTTATCGGTAAGGTTTCTAATCAACAGTAGGCTACCAGTAGTTGAGTATTTGGGGAGTCAAAAGTTATATGTGGATTTCAACTGTGGGGGTGGGTGGCGCCCTAACCCTTGCATTGTTCAGGGGTCAACTATACACACAAATGTAGGCATGTACACTTCTATGTCCACCGAAAGGCCTATAAGTAATGACACCCCAGTAGCAACAAGCCCATCTCACCCCCAGATCTTGATGTCTAAATGCCATTCCCCACTGAAGAGTCAGGGCCCCGCTGGTTCCAAGGCTGGGGCAAGAAAAGTACAAAATGAGCCTGAACCATCCTCTTAGGACACAGAGTGAGGAAGTACTCAAAGAACGACAGCTGCAGGTCAAAAGGACACAGGAGCCAGCTGGAGAAGACGGCCATGCCCAAATCTGGGACACTCTGAGTATCAAAATAAAGAATGCCAATAATGAATTATAACCTAACACACTAAATCAATAAATAAGAGGACAAAGTTCTTTTCCATAGTAAAATGCCAATTGAATTTTTTTAAATTTTGTAAAACACCAGAATCAGGCCAAACTAGTAGGTAAAAGTTTGATGAGAAACAGGATATTTACAGAGTCTCAAAATATCATCCACAAATTGTTCATTAATTATAAAAGGCAAAACAGTAATTTCAGAGTACAGAAACATGGCAGACATTACTGATCCAAGTGATGAAGGTTACCCTCACTAATAATAGGACAAACTGACATGATGGGACCCACCGAGGACCCAGCACCCATGCCGGGGTGGCCCTGCCAAGATGCGTAACCTGACCCAGTCATAGGAAACATCAGACAACACAAATAGAGGAACACGCTACAAAATAATGAGCCAGAGTTCTTCAAAAATACCAATGTCATGGAAAGATAAAGAAGGCTGAGGAACGGTTCCAAATCAAATGAAATGAGACGGTCATGAAAACAAAATGCGAGGCGTGATCCTGGGCTGGCTCCTGGACGGGAAGAGAAAAGAATTGCTATGAAAGGACATTATGGGGACAACCGGCAAAATTTGAGGCTATGTAGATAGATAAGAGAATTGTAATGATGCTATATTTCCTGATTTTATTCATTGCTCTGTGGTTATATTAAGTGAATGTCCTTGTTCTTAGGGGAAAAAAATATCAGAGTATTTAGCAATAAAGGGACATGAAATATACAACTCCAGTGTTTCAGAGGGGAGGAGAAAAAAATAGAATGATAAAGCAAATGTGGCAAAACATGAAAAATGGGTGAATCCAGGTGAAGGGTATACAGGAAGGAGTTCTTTGCAGTATTTTTGCAACTTTTTTGTAAGTTCGAAATTATTTCAAATCGAAATGCTTAAAAAAGCAAACCCTCAAACTTCCAAATCCAGTCCATTGTAGGGAGCATCAGACATCAGAGACTAAAGTGTGTTTCCATTTCTGTGCTTCATGGTCATAAGGAAAGAAATGGACCTCCTCTTCCAAATACATTCGAATCCTCCAAGTGTCGCCTGGAAGAAAGCAACACAGTTGAGGCCAGCACATGCGAAGGAAGATGAGTCAACAAGAGCCAAGGGCCAGAGCTGTAACAGATGAGTTTCCCGTAGCTGCTGGAACAACGTACCATAAACTTAAAAGAACACAATTTTATTATCTTACAGTTCTGGAGGTCACAAGTCTCATAAAGATCTCACTGGGTTAAAATCAAGATATCAGCAGTGCTGAACTTTCTGGAGAGTCTAGAAGACAATCCATTTCCTTGCCCTCTCCAAGCTTCTAGAGCAGGGGTGGGGAACCTGTGGCCCTCAGGCCACACGTGGCCTTCTAGGTCCTTAAATGTGGCCTTTGGACTGAATCCAAATTTTACTGAACAAATCCTTTTATTTTTATTAATACATTTTTGTTCATCGTTTATATTTTTAAAATGAACATATTTAAAATACCAAAGAATAAAATGTTTCAACGAAATAATCCTCCCAGATTGACTGGCAGAATTAGAACATGAGTAAGCCATAAGGGCTAAGTTGACAGCTACTATGCTCATGATCTAGTTCTAACTTCCCCCGCCTGACTGGAGCCACGACCACATGAGGCTGGCTGGCCAGAGTTTATGGGGGTCGAGTACGCCAGTCTGTTATCAGCTTTTGACAATGGTGCACTGGGTTTCTGTTTGAAGTGGAATTTGTGAATAGTTGCACAGCTCGACAGTATTTTTTAAATCTGTCTGCTTAACAGCCCATTGCATCAAAGAAGACCACGAGACTTCTGAAGGAAGAAAACAGATTTTTTTTTTTTAACGAGGATTGGGAATTGCAATATTATCTTGTTTCTGCTAGAGATAAGAAGATTTGCTTGCTTTGTGATACTGCAATATCAACATTCAAGAAATTCAAAGCTCATCAGCATTATAACACTCATAAGAACCACAAATATTTTAAATTAGAGAGAGAAGTGAGGAAGGCTGTATTGCAGAAATTAAAAGATGAAAAACAGAAGCAAAGACAATTCTTTCAAGCAGCAATAAGACTTGGAAATAATGCCACTGAAGCAACTTATAAAGTAGCTTATGTACTTGGGAAAAAAGAGAAGCCATTCAGTGATGTAGAAATTGCGAAAGAATGCATTGTCAAAGTTGTAGGATGCTTAGACCCCAATAACATTTCCAAGTACAAATAGCTGGCTCTTTCAAAGAGAACCATAACTGATAGGCAGCCTCGATTAGGCTTCAACTTAACAGAACAACTTTATGCCATACTTCAAAAGGAAAATATATATTATTGAATTGCTTTGGATGAATCAACTGATACTATTGACCTGGCACAGGTTTTATACTTCATTTGGGTCGTAACAGAAGATTTTCTTTGCTATGAAGAGTAACTCACTTTGGGTGCTCCTGCAAATGGAACATGGGGAATAGATATCTTCAACAACTTTCAAGATAAATGTTGTGAAGCTGGACTGAATTTGGTAAATTTAGTGAGTGTATGTACAGATGGTGTACCTTCCATGACAGGAAAATATGAGGGTTTATTGCACAGATTAAAAAAAAGTATTAAGAGATCCAGATGCTCTCATTTCTTTTCATTGTATCTTGCATCAGCAAAATCTCTGTGCTAAAGCTACTGTTTTAAGTGACACTTTGCAACAAGTTATAAGTATTGTTAACTATATTACTGCAAATGCAACACTGTATCATCAGTTTTGTAACATGCTAAAGTTGAAGGTGAGGTATTTAGTGTGGATTTGCTGTATCATTCTAAAGTGTGTTGGCTATCTCAGAGACAGGGGTTAGCCAAAATTTCATCTCTGTGAGAACAGGTAGTTAAATTTCATGAAGAACACAATCAGCAATGTGAATTATTAAAACAGATGTCTACAGGAATGAAGCATTTCTGTGTGATATGTCAAAATGACTTAAATATTTCTTTGCAAGGTAAAACTGAGTCTATATATGATATGTGGCAAAAAATCCAAGCATTTTGAAAAAAAGCTATCTTTTTTCAAAACACTTCTTCTTCAAAAGGAAATTTTAGATGAACGTTTTCCCCAGTTAGCAAAGGTCATCAATGAGCAGGATGATATATGTGAATCATTTGAAGAATATGCAGCTGTTACCGACTTATTAATTGGAGAATACAGTGAAAGGCTCACTGACTTTGAGAATTATAACAGCACACTCAAATTAGCATTTCAGCCTCACCTAGTTGATATCACCAAGGCACCTAAAGAACTACAGATGGAATCGAGCTCTTAGTAGATGACATTTTAAAATCATTGTTGATGCTAGGAAAGGTCCAGTTGAAATATGGAAAAACGCAGTAGAATGTCTATGCCTTTGGCAACATGCCGGGAAAATGCTTTCTTCCTTTTCAACCACTTATTGCTGTGAATCTACATTCTCCTACCTAACCCAATTCTAGATGTCCTTATGGTACCCATCTAGAGGATCAACTGCAACTGTGGACCTCCATGCTGCAACCAAATATTCAAATGTTTTCCAACAAAAAGAAGACACAACAAAGTCATTAAACAGCTAACTTCAAAATTAACAAATAGTTTTCATTTTGTGAAATTATTAAGTACATAGTAGATTTTTATAAAATAATATACATGTTTAAGCATATATAATTGAAGTTTCTTGAATGTGGCCTTATTTGATTAGAGCTAAATTAATGTAGCCTTCCAACATGAAAGGTTCCCCACCCCTGTTCTAGAGGCTGCCCATGTGCTTAGGCTGGTGGCCACTTCCTCCGTCTTCAAAGCCAGCATCCCTGGGCCAAGTCCTCTCTCAAGGCCATCTCTCTTGTTCTCTCTTTCTGACTCCCACTCCCATTATTAAGAGCCCTTGTGATTATACTGGGTCCACCAGGATAATCCAAGGTCATCTACTCTTCTCAAGGTCAGCTGAGTAGCAACCTTAACCCCACCTGCAACCTTAATTCTCTTTGCCTCATAACCTAACATCGTCACAGGTTTTCAGGATTAGGGTGTATATATTTTGGGTTGTCCTTTATTCTGCCCACCATATTTGTGGTCACAGGAACATGGTGGGCACTCACGGACACCAAACAGAGCTTAACATCAAAAGGCCCCACCACCTGGTCTGGGTGAGAAAGGGTTAACAGGGCATCTGGCTCTTTGCCAGCTGGAGCACAACTTGGCTGAAACGTGCTAAAGAACATTCCACAAAATGGTGCAAAAACCTTTGCAACTTGACTTCTAGGGATTACCCCAAGTAAATAATCATGATTATACAAAATTTAAATTTACAAAAAGAATCTGGACTCCCCTCCTAAATGTCTAAGAACCAGTAATTAGCCAAATACCTGATGGTATAGCCATACAGTGATTATTATAAAGCCATTAACAATAATATTGTAGAATATTTAACCACATGTAATGATTTTTCCCAAATAAACATATTGTAAATTACAAAATCAACATAAGCACATAGTACAAATAAAATAGTAAAAAGCGGGTATACACAAACTATAAAAATCTCTCCCTGGGAATACCTTTTCTCTTAAAAACATCTCTCAGGTCCTGAAATCTGAAGTCTCAGACCCCTGGACAGGCTAAGAAGTAACAACCATTGGGAGTTTCTTGAGCAATCTTTCAGGAACGCTCTCTCTCCCCTTGTGTTTTTGAACTCTAATCCTACGACAGATTAAGGAACTCTCCTCACATATATGAGTATGTATAAATAAATATATTTCTCTTTTTAAAAAAACAAAAATGGGATCACATAACATTCTGGGCCTTGTGTTTTCCACTTAATATTTTGCAAAATATTCCTTTCTGACATGGAAGGAGCTAAATGCTACATTGTTATGGAGGGCGGGAAAGAAAATAATAGTCTGATCCCAATTTTGCTAAAATGTTTTTGTCCATATTGTATTCCATGTAGGCATAACACGCTGGAAGGATACACACCAAAGTTATTATACTAGTTGTCCATTAACTGCAGGATTTTCTACATCTTCTCCAGTGAACATGCTTTGCTTTTGAATTCAGGTTTTTTAATGTTATCTTAACATTGTCTATCTAATGTGGTTTTCTACTGTGTTCAAAGGACTGGGAATAAATATGCCAAACTGTTCATAAGAGTTGTCTCTGAGCTGGGTGTGGTGGCTCATGCCTGTCCTAGCACTCTGGGAGGCCGAGGAGGGAGGATTGCTTGAGGTCAGCAGTTCGAGACCAGCCTGAGCAAGAGTGAGACCCCATCTCCACTAAAAATAGGAAGAAATTTTCTGGGCAACTAAAAATAGAAAAAATTAGCTGGGCATGGTGGTACATGCCTGTAGTCCCA
>VBSM01003204.1:12192131-12216917 GCA_008086735.1 Cheirogaleus medius | reverse complement strand
AAAAAAAAAAAAAAAACAAAAAAAAACTAAAAAAGAGTTTCCTCTGAGTGGTAAATTCCAGGCAATTTTGATTTCAAGCTCTTTATTCATTTTCTGGGCTCTCCAAATTGTATACGAAGACCATATTGTCAAGGGCGAAAGAAAAAAAATACTAAAAAGAAACATAAAAATTTGGCTGGTCGGGAGGCATGACACAGCACTGGCCGTCCTCATCTTCCCACCTTCTGTAACGTCTCCCTTGACATTGGGGGTCTGGGGAAGACTGGGGCTAGGCCCTGGCAGACGTGCTGTGCCACGTTGGGGGAGCAGCCTCTCTATTCCACCCGGTCCCTCCTCGCCTCTTAGTAATTTGGGATGAATCATTCCTGCCCCCCGCTGGGTCCGCAGCCTGCAGGCACAGAGAGTATGGAGGCTGCTTAAGCTCCTCTGGAAAGGTCCTCTGAGGTTTCTCTCATTTGTTGCTCCTTTGAAAACTTTATTTCAATTAGAAACGGCTAAATGCCTGACTTCAAGGGAATGGTTAGGTAAATTATAATTCAGCCACAAGATGGAATATTATTATGCAACCCGTTACAAGTTGTGCTCATGAGAAGCTTTTAATTACCTCAGAAAATGCAAGTGAAGAATGTGAGATGCAAAAGAGTATATACTGGATAATATAAATCATGTAAAAATATACAGAAAAAAGAAAGGAAGAAACTCCATCAAGAGGCTAGCAGATGGAAACAACCCAAACGTCCATCAACTAGCGAATGTGGTATCACCATACAATAGAATATTATTCAGTCATAAAAAGGAATTTACTGATATATGCTACGACATTAGGCTAAGTGAAAAAAATCCAGACACAGAGGCCACATATTCTATGACTCATTGATACGAAATGCTCAAAATAGGCAAATGTAGAGAGACAGAAAGTAGACAGTAGTTTTCAGGAAGTAGGGGAAGGGAAGAATGGGGCGTGACTAATGAGTACAAGGATGTTTTAGAGGGGTGATGAAAATGTTCTGAAAATTAGATAGTGGTCATGGTTGCACAACCTTGTGATTATACTAAAAATCATGGATTTGTACACTGTAAAAGGTAAATATTATGGCATATGAATTATATCTCAAAAAAGAAAAAAAAAGAGATGCTAATAAAAGCTGCCTTCAGAAGGTCTGGGTCCTTCCACTTTCTGCATGTGTTTGTGCAGATATTATATACTGGACTTAGTACTTTATTAGTTGGAGAAAAAAACTAAAAAGAAACAGGTTCCCCAAAGGGTTTGGGTCAACAGCCCTAGTGCGCAGCCCCACTCAATTACTGGACACCCCAATCTCAGAAAGCTCCGTCCTTCTATCTTCCTGACAACAGCTGCAATTAACACAGTCATCCTGGGGCTGTGTGCAGCTCTAGGCTCGTTGGCCAGCTGCGAAGTCTCAGCAAAGCTGTTGGAGCCAGTGTCTCCTTCCCTATCCCATGCTCCTCTCTCCCCACCTCTCCTCTCTGTCGGCTACTCGGTCCTCTCGGCACCCCTGGGCCCCCACCCCAGGCCTCGGTGCCTTTGCTCCTGCGAGTCTCTCCTTGAAGAGTTCTCCCTTCACTTCTCTGCCTGGCATAGTCTTCCTTCCACATGCAATGCCCCAAACAAACTGCGTAGACGTCTGCTGTTTTAAGCCACCAAGTTAGTGGTCATGTGTTACAGCCTCCCTAGGACATGCGGACAGGAAGGAGAGGCCCTCCCCCCACTCCTTGAACCTGCATGGACTTGTGGCAGCTCCGAACAACACAGCCAGCTGAGGGACACTGTGTACCTTCTGAGGCCGGGCCATAAAAGGAATACAGCTCTACCCACCTCTCTGCCAGCACCCATCCCCTGGAAGTCCCCTCTAAGCCACCATGCTTGGAAGCAGCCCAGACTGGCCCTGTGGAAACATGACGTGCAGGGCTCTTGCAGAGAAGAACGGGGGCCCCTGGCCCACAGCCAACATCAGCCTCCAGACACAGAGGAACGGGCCTTCCCATTACTCCAGCGCCCAGATGCCAAGCCTTCCGTCTGCGGCTGCAAACATCATGGAGCAGAGACGAGCCACCCTGCCATGCCCTGTCCACTTCCTGACCCGCAGTATCCGTGACAGAATCCGTGGTTACTACACACCCCTACGTCCTGGGGTGCTTGTGCAGCCACAATAACCACAGCATTCACTGCATCCTAATTTGCACTTAACAAAGTCCCTCAGCAATCCGTATGCATGGTCAAGTGCGTGAAGCATGCCCCAATATAGCCATCTACCTCTTCCAAAGCCCTTCACGCGTGCCCTATGCCACAGCAGGTATATTTCCCTTATGAAAGGGGAGACCAGGCTGACGTCAAATTCAGCAAACGAGATATACCCTGACAGGCAGGCATTGAACTTGGCATTGCCACATGTGAAGCTGGAAGGGCACCTGATGACCTTCCTGGAGCCAGCCAGCTCCCGAGACTGCCACCCCACCCCAGACCCTTTGCTCAGCCACTTGGGAAATGACAGATTAGAATGAAAGCCAGCCCCACTGGCGGCTTCCCTCTGGAGGACAAAATGGCTCACGGGGACCCTGAGCACACAAATGAACACGCTCACCTTTTCCCGTGGCCAAGCCACAGCTGGGTTCTGCTGTCACAGGCCGCCCTGCAGAAACTAAGTTTTTTTGGCGGCGGCCTGCCTGGGAGCAATTACCACCCTAACTGGGGCCTCTGAAAAGACCAGGCAAAAGGAATAAGCCCGTTGAACGTTTGCAATTTATGAAACACCGTTCAGAGAAGCCATTCCAAAAACCCAGCTAAGAAAGTAGCATAAAGAAGGACTGAGAACATGGCACAGTCGAGGAGGTGGGGTTACAACAGTCACCCAGCATGTGGCGGGTTTCTCTGCAAAGAAATCACCTTCCGGCTCCCTGGGAAAGACGTTCATCATCAGAATCAATTCATCAGCTACCTGAGCGTTTCAGACGTCTCACCGCGGGCACACTCACTCGTGTGGATAAGTCAAGTCACTTAGACAATCACAGCTACCATTTTTTGGTTGCAGTCATGTGCCAGGCACTGGCATAGGGGTTTTATATCCATGAGTTCATTTCATCCTGACAATGTAGTGCCTAGGATATAGATAGTATAATTATTGTTATTATTATTATCAGAAACTGGAATCTACAGGAGCCTGACAAGCACCCCTCCTCCACAATCCCTGGAAAGGGAAGCACGGTGCCAGCTCTGAGATCCAGGACTTGTAGACACCTGATCACAAGTGAGAGGTGGCCACTGCAACTCGGGGAGAGGCAGTCCCAGAGAAATGGCTAATCAGAGAAAGCCCTGCTCCAGCGAGAGGCTCTGGAAGGGACGCAAAGCCCAGTTATCCATGCTGGACCGCAGCAATGACATGGCAGTTGCTACGCCACCTCTGGCTGAAAGAGCCTGGGGGTTCTCAAGGCGCCAAAGCAATCGGGCTGGCGAGGACGATGCTCCGCCACGATCCTTGCAAGCACGGGCCGGGTGGGCTTGCACACGAGGCTGGCCGGCCAGAGCGGGGCTGGCAGGAACAGTCTCGGTTTATTCCGCCCCAGATGGCCAATGCAGGACTGTCCCTTTGCCCGGGAGGCAGGCCCCACAGTGGAAGCTGCCTTCACTTGGTGTTAGAGGACAGAGCTGGGCCCATATCCTTGGTCATCGTCGGCCGGCCGCTTCCTGGCATGTGACCTTGTGCAGATCACTTCCACTTTCTGAGCCTCAAACAAGACAAATGCTGGTGACCTTACAGAGTTATACCGAAAATCAGAACTAGTTTTTTAAAGGCAATGTTGTTTTGAATACTTTATCTGCATCGGGTACTCACTAGAGAGTCTCGGGCTACATCTTCACGAGGTTCCTAGAGCTATTACTTCCCCAGGTTTACAAATGAGGAAACCCTCAGGGAGATAAAGTTACACAGCTGGAAATTCTGACTCCAAAGCATCTGCAATTAACTACCTTGTGGCGCCGGAGCTGCCTGGAACACCATCCTGGTGCCCCGCACACAGCGGGTGTAAGCGGCTGCCATTGTATTATGAGTTTCCTTCCAAATTACGTTTTCTTGCTGAGATACAGCTTTAGTCATAAATTCTTATTTAAATAATCTTAAAAGTTGAGCTCGGCCCAGGCTCTCACGCAGAGATATGGCAGACATTCCCTCATCTGGGCTGCAAGTCCCCACTCTCTGCCCCACGGCAGACACCACGCCGCCACTCTTAGCGGTAAGTATTCTTTGTTGCAGAGCCCAGCTGCAAGCACGCAAGTGCAAACACTGGTGCAGCCACGCTGATTAAATGGCATCGGCACACAAGATATAGGTTACTTGTATCCTTGGGAGTGGAGAGAGCACTGGATTTGGGGTTAGAGAAACGTGGACAAAGCCCTTCCCGAGGCAAATAGAAAGTGCTTTGCCGATGCGAGACGCTGTGACTTCTGCACTCGGCCACCCCGACAGCGGCAGCACACGGAGGTGAGGCACGCGGCCTCGGAGCGCCCTGCGTTTGAGTCTCCGCTTCTCTGCCAACTAAAAATATGCTTTGGGGCAAGTCTCTTAATCTCATTCTCAGGCTCCTTATCAATAAAATAGGGACGATGACCCAGGAGTGTGGCTCGTGGGGCTGCCACGAGGACGGAACAAGAGGATTGAGATACAGCACCTGGACTGGGGTGGCTCGCAGTGAGTGGCCAATAAATAGTTTGCTTTTCTGCCGCGGTGATTACGCAGACACGAGGAATATCACCGTGGGCGTGCGTGGGCATGAACGCGCACGCCACAAACACAGAAAAAAACGTAAGTAAAGGAAATCGATTATTCACTCCTCCCTCACCGTCAGGGAGCAGTAAACTCAAGCTGCCTACAGGGGAAGGCCCTGCCCTGTGTTCCTCCCCCAGTTTCCCTAAGAACCACATCGCAAAAGGTTGACCCCTCTAAGTTCTATAAGAGCCACGGGGTTGGCCAGGGACGGTGTGAGGAGAGGGAAGAGATGGGAATGGGACTTCTGTGACTACCTGGGTTTTAATCTCAGCTCCCTCACTATTAGCTGTGTGACCTTAGACAAGTTACTTAACCTCTCTGGGCTTCAGCTGCCCATCTCAAAAATGGAGATAATGCTAGAGTCTCCCCACAGGGCTGCTGGGAGGATTAAATGACTCAATGCAGGCACGGCACTCGCTAAGCACCATGGGTGGCACAGAGAGCACACTCCCCAAATGCTGGCGATTACTGTTACTATTACTGCAAAGTAGAAATAACTGGAAGACTGCTCTGCCCTAATTTACTTACTTCTATTGTTACCGTCCCCTATCATCACCACCATCCTCACGCTGCCCAATCTGCTGCCATTTTCACCTTGCACACATTTTGTTCGATATTTATACCTAAGTATTCATTAGTGCTATTGTAAATTGTATTGTTTTTATTAACTTTAAATTCCAGCTAGCATATAGAAATGCAACTGATTTTTGTATGCTGACTTCATTTCCTTTCACTTTGCTAAACTCATTTATTAGTTCTGGGAGCTTTATTGCAGATTCTTTGGAATTTTTTATTTAGATGATCAGTCACAGTAAATAGTTTTATTTATTCTTTTCTGATTGGTATGTCTTTTATTTCTTTTTCTTGACTTATTGCACTAACTAAAATTTCTAGTATGATATTTAAAAGAACTGTTTAGAGAGAAAATTTTGGCCTATTTCAATCTTAGAGGAAAGCACGTAGTTTTTCACCATGAAATATGTTAGGTGTACATTTTTTTGTAGATGCCCTTGATCAGATTAAGGAAGTTCCCTCAGATTTCTACTTTGCTGAGCAATTTTTATCATGAATGTATGCTGAATTTTGTTAAGTGAGTTTTCTGATCACATGGCTTTTTTCCTTTAGTTTGTTAAATACATTGATTTTCAAATATTGAACCGGCCTTGCATTCCTTGGATAAAACTCATTTGGTAGTGTTATATTATCCTTTTATAGATTGTTGGATTTGATTTGCTAACATTTTAATTGAGGATTTTTGCATCTATGTTCATGAAGAATAGTGGTCTGTAGTTTTCTTTTCTTGCAATGTATTTAGTCCTAGTATTACATAATGTTGGCTTCATAAAATAAGTTAGGAAGTATTCCCTTATGTTTTATTTTCAGGAAGATACTGCAGAATATTTCTTCCTTAACTGCTTGGTAGAGTTAATTTGTAAAAGCGTCTGGGCTTGAGTTTTCTTTTTTGGATGGTTTTTAACTACAAACTCAATTTTTTTGATGTATAGGATATATAGGTCATCTATTTTTCTTTCTTGAGTGTAGTAGTTTATGTCTTTCAAGAAATTAGTCCATTCATCTAAGCGGTAGAATTTAAACAGAGAGAAGTATTTGTGATATGCCCTGTCAGGAATTAAGATATTACTTTCGTCATCTTTATTAGGACTGCCATAAAATCAGCCACAATTAAAGAATAAAATACGTTTAAAAGATCCTTATGAAACAAATGTTACATGGTAACCATGCCTCTTCCTCCAGGAAGAATAAACAGAAAACAGGCTTGGAGAGTTTGTCAGTCTTGTTCTCTCCTCCCAGCAGAAGCACAGAGACACAGTCAACAGGTGACATCAAAGTGCCTGATGGCAAAAGGGGTCTCTGGACCCCCCTTCTCAGAGAGTCCTTTCCCTCCCTCTGGCCCTCAGTCTGCTCATGTGTAAAATGGGAGGTTTGGAGGCTGGGATCTGTGAGTGTAAACTGATTCCTGCCATCCACCCTGCACAGGGAACAGTTGAGGGTGGCACCTAGTGTCCACAGAGCACCTGTGATGTGCAAACGTCCCTACGCAGCTGCCTTTAGCGCGAAGGCAAACACCTCCGAGGCAAAGTGTTTGATGCTCGGTTCACGTCCTAGGTGTGTGGGAAAAGTACTAACACTTCTTAACGGGATTCATTCCTTCAACAAACATGCCAGCTCTGTGCTGGGTTCAGGCCAGGATGCAAAGCAGACAGCGTTCAAGATCAGAGCTTTGGAGTCAAAGACACTTGGCTCGGGTCCTGCCGCAGCCACAGGCACTTCTTTAAGTCAAGAACTACTTTCTGAACACCTACTATGTGCCAGGCTCTGTCCTGGGCAAGGGGCTACAATGTGTAAAGCACACAAGTCTCTGCCCCATGTAGCCATGATCTGGAAGGAGAGACCGTCACTAAACAAACACGCCCAGTTTACAGATGGGATTAAGAGTTCCTTCCTCCCAGAGCTGTAGAGAGGGTTTAGAGAGATGGCACGTGTAGATCACCTGCTGCTTGGTGGGAGCTCAGCAAAGGGGGGCTGTCCGGAGGCTCAATCCAGAGAGGGCAGGTGGGGAGAACAGATCCTACAGCAAACGCCAGTCTGCGGCGGGGTCAGCCCCAGCCCAGCTGGCCTCACCAGTGAAACTGATGCACAGTCCGGCTCCGGGAGACGCCCAGAACCATGACAGACCTGCAAAGCAGCGGCTTGTCCCCGCAGTCACCGAAACACTGTTTCTGCACCAGCCACTCTGCCGGCCTGCCCCACCACAAGCGGCATAGCAGGGACCCCGAGAGTGGGACATTCACAGGAACAGACAGCCTGTTCCAAGAAGCCTCAGCCAGGATGGCAACTGGCTCCCCTGAGCAGAGGTGAAATGGGCCTCCCACCCCTGGACAACCTCCCAAGTGGAGGCCGTGGGGCTGGGCAGGATTCAGGAACCACACCGGGCTTCGGAAGCTTGGTGATTTCTAAGAAGACTCAATGTCCTTTATTTCCCCTCTCTGTAGTCTTTTGGTACTTGATGAAAATAGGGTACCAGGAAGGTGGGAGAGCAAAGCGTACCGCCTGTGGTGGGCCTGGATCCCGGTGTGATCCCGGGCACGCCACCACGCCTCCCTGAGCCTCTACTGTTCACCCATTACGTGCTGCTATTAATGCCGCCGCAGGGCTATGGGGAGGATTACATAAAAGTGTGTCTAACGTGTTCAGTAGAGTGCCTGATTCATAACAACTGGTTAATAAATGCCAACTGCTATCATTATGATTATTTTTAAATGCCAGCCAATCTAATCATCTATGTCCTTAAAGGAACAAAGAAGGTTTTGTGGTCCATTCTTTGGTGGGGTTTGAAGCTGGAGGGGGTGCAGAGGAATAAGAGAAATCCACAGAAAGATTACGAAGAGGGCATCAGCCCCCACTGGGAGGGCAGGAGGGTTCCGAGTTCCATGGGGCCTCCCAGGGTAAGTGCTGGAGCCTGCCTGACCCTCGAAGTGTTTCTCCACTCAGCACAGTGTTGTCCTGACCCCTCCCGGACTCAAACAGGGCCCCCAGGAGCTAAGTGGGCTGAGCAGCTGGAAGCCAGGCGAAAGGCACATTTTCACTCCAGGAAAGCTCTGCACAGCAGCAAGGAGCCCTATTTACAAATAAAGCCTGTTCTTGGCTCCACCACCCACACAGCCAAACCCCTTTATTCCATTTCAATATGCCTAATTCCACTGAAAGTGCATTGGCGATAAACAGAATTAATCAGTCCTGGATGCCCGAGCGAGTGTAGGCAGGTGTTCGCATATCCAAGGGGCCTTGGAGGGGAAAGTAAAATAATGGCAGGGAATATAAAACGCTTCACTGTGGAGGGGACTGAAGATGGAAAGGACTTTACTGAAGGCGGGCGTTTTATGAGCAAATAAAGCCTTTGATCACCCGCAACTGAGAGGCGAACTAAAGTGAGTAGAAAACTTCTATGGAATATTTTTCCTCTGCCTTGTTTCAATATGGAAATCACTTTATTGTTGCTGTTTTCAAGATTATAAAAAGAATACTTGCTCCATTCAGACAATGAAAAAGGACGTAAAGAACAAAGTGAAAATCATCTATAATGTCACCACCTGAGATAACCACTGTTGACATTTTGCTGTGTGGGCAGCGTAGATGCTCTTGATGCATATTTTTGCATACATATACAATACAAATGAGCTCCTGTTAGCTGTGCGGTTTTTCCAGCCTGTGTTTCCCACTTGATAACAGACCACAGATACCCTTCCGCATTAATAACTGCGGCTCTCGATCACCATCTTTTCACGATGCACTTGACTGGGGGAACTGCACGTCCTGTGCGATCTGGGGCTGTCTGCCTCGATGGCATCGGCGGGCACCTTCTCCCCACCTGGCTTTCTGCATTCAGCCACACCTGCCTTCCTTTGCATCCTGCAACACTTCTTTCCACTTAGGGCTTTAGCATTTGCTGTTCTTTTTGCCTAAAATTCTCATTTCGTCTTTTCCTTCCTTCCTCCCTTCCCCTTCTCCTTCTCCTTCCCCTTCCCCCTTCCCCACTTCCCCTCTCCTTCTTTCCTTCCTTCCTTCCTTCCTTCCTTCCTTCCTTCCTTCCTCCTCCTTCTTCTTCTCTCTCTCTCTCTCTCTCTCTTTTTTTCTTTCTTTCTTTCTTTTTGGAGACAGGGTCTTGTTTTGTTGCCCAGGGTAGAGTGCAGTGGCGTCATCATAGCTCACTGCAACTTCATACTCCCAGGCTCAAGCAATCCTCCTGCCTCAGCCTCCCAAGTAACTGGGACTACAGCTGCATGCCACTGCACCCAGCTAAGTTTTCCATTTATTTATTTATTTATTTATTTATTTATTTATTTATTTATTTAGTAGAGACAGGGTCTCGTTCTTGCTCAGGCTGGTCTTGAACTCCTGACCTCAAGGGATCCTCCTGCCTCGGCCTCCCAAAGTGCTAGGATTACAGGCGTGAGCCACCGTGCCCAGCCTCCTCTTTCACATAATTACTTTTGTTCTCTTCTTTTAAATTCCAACTGAAATGTTTCTTCCTCCAGGAAGCCTTCCCTGATATCCAAGACCAGGCTGGTCTCCCCTGGCATACACTCACATGGGTTCCCTGTGCTTTGCCATCTTGATATTTATCATAATGGTAACTAAATAAAAGGTTGTGTAATTTGTTTTTGTTTTTCCCTTGTCTTCCCATTAGAATATGAGCTCTAGGAAGTCAGAGACTGTGTCTGTCTTGCTCAGCTCACACGCTATAGAGTGCAGCCTGTGGCACGTGGGCGTAATCAGTGTGTGCTCACTGATTAAATATTACAGAAAGAGACGCGGGGCAGACACGGACACTCCCTGCCGGCATGTACCGTCCGCTTCCTTCCTTCCGCACGAAAGAGGGATCTAGCTGCAGGTCACTGATTTTGGCATCTCTCTGTGAATATGGGAGCCTACAGGTGAAGGAGAATGGAGTGTGTTCCTAGTGTCTGGGCACCCTGTCACCCTCTCGGGCCAGGAAAATGTGCAGATCGAAGAGAAAATCTCAGAGATCATCTAGCCCAACTGTCCACGCAGGCAGGCCGGGGCCCAGAGAGGGGAACGACATGCCCCCCTCCCCATAGCTGGTCAGTGGCAGGTCCCTGGTCCTAGGAGTCCTCCCCTGCACAAGGCAACCCCGGGCTCTGTCAGGCCTGGGTTTAAATCCCAGCTCTGGCATTAGACAGAATCTGACCTTGGGCAAGTCAGTTTAATTCTATGAGCCTCGGTTTCTTCACCTGTCTGCTGGGAGCAATAACGCCTGTGTTCTCACCGGGAGGCACCATAGTGCAGTGGCTGAGAACACAGGGCGTGCTGGCATGAGGTCACCTCCCAGTTCTAGCACTTCTTAGCAGGGTGGCCATCTTCATAATAAGGAAGACGATGATGCCTGTCTCAGTCAGTTCAGGCTGCTATAACAAGCACCATAGAACTGGGTGGCTTATCAACAATAGAAATTTATTTCTCACAATTCTAGAGGCTGGGAAGTCCAAGATCAGGGTGCCAGCAAGCAGATTTGGAGTCTGGTGAGGGCCCTCTTCCTGGTTCACAGGTGGTACCTTCTCGCTGCGTCCTCGCAGAACCCGGAAGGGGTGGGGAGCTCTCTGGGGTCCCTTTGATAAGGGCACTAATCCCGGTCATGAGGGCCTTGCCTTCATGACCCAATCACTTCCTAAAGGCCCCACCTCCTAATACCATCACCTTGAGGGTGACAATTTCAACATATGAATTTTGGGGGGACACAAACATTCAGTCTATGGCAATGTTTACTATAATAATAATATCAGTTTGCATCTCATTTCATCTTTTCAATAATTCTGAGAAAGGGATGCTACTTATTATTAATGCACAGGAAAGGGAAGCTCAGACAGGTAGAGGGACACTCCGAGGTCACACAACTATAGAAGCAAAAGCAAAAAATGTGGGATTTGAACCCAGTCTTCCTCACTACAAAGCCAGAGCTCTTCCTACTATACCTGTTTCCTGAAAGGTCCTGACAGATGCCTCGTCTCTGCACTGTCTGCCAAGGTGCAACTTGGGGTCCATGCAAATCTGCCTTGACACTTTCTTCTCGTTTGCATGGAGAATCAAGTCCCCCAACATGGCGGGGCACGCAAAGCCCTTTGTTACACGGACACCACCTCATCCTATGCTTCGTCCTCCCGGCCCTACACACCGACCAGTCACCCATCGAGTCACCCACAGTCAGAGAGCATGGTTCACCCAGACGCTCCCTTCCTTCCCTAGCCCCTCTACCCACCCACCCCTCTTACCCCCCAAGGCCTGGCTCAAAGGCCACCTGTGCCCATGGTCATTACTCTACATCGCTGCTGTGCCATCGCTATTTATCGATACATCTGTGTCCTGGGTCTAGCATCCTCGCGGGCAGAGTCTTGCCTTTCTGAGCAAGTTCCCCAGCACGGTGCTAAGTGTTAAGACCATGGGCTCTGGAATTAAGACTGCCTGATTGCAAATCCTGCTCTACAACCCACCAGCTGTAAGGCCTTGGCCAAGTCAGCTTAACCTCTCTATGCCTCAGTTTCCCCAACTGGAAAATACGGTAATCACAATCTGTCCCTCAGGGCAGCATGAAGATTCTATAAGATGACACGTGTGAAGTGAATCTCAAACGCCAGGCACACGGTCAGCCCTCTTTAAAATGTGAGCTAATAATATCATTTCCATAATTGCTGGTTGCCCGTGATTGAACACCAGCCCTGAAGCCGCCCAGTGAAACCCCAGCCCAGCTCACGGCTTTCTCTCCTCTTCCCTCTCCATGCTCCATAATACACCCTGAAGTCATGGCCATCACGGGCCATCAACAGTGTTTGCAAAACAGCAGCCGTGATGAGTTGGGACCAGCCCACTGCCCACGTCATCGTGCAGAAGGCCACCCTGCTGCTCTGAGATGCACATTAGAGGGACAGCAACCGAGAGGGCTCCCAGCCGGGGCCAGCCCTCGAGGTGGGGTGCCGATGCTCTGCTGGAAGTCTGACTGCAGTCAGCTGCACGGAGCTCCGTGACAGCCCTTCCCTCCGTCTGCCCTGCTCCTCACCTTGAGCCCGCTGCTCTCTGCTTCCGAGCCGGCGTCCACCCCAGTGATGTAGACGCCAAGGCCGTACTCGGCTCCCCCTCGGATGGTGAGGCCCAGGGACCGGCCGTCCCCCAGCACCAGGTTCACCTGCAAGAGGGAAAGGAGAACATCAGAGGGCCTGGGGGAGCCACGGCCATCGGGGCAGCAGGCTGTGGAGCCCCCTCCCACACCCAGGAGAGCACCCCAATGCCAGCCAGCAAGGTGGCCCAGGCCGAGGAAGATCCCCTAGAACAGCAGTCCCCAACCTATTTGGCACCAGGGACGGGTTTCGTGGAAGACAATTTTCCCACAGATGGGGAGGGGGTGGATGGTTTGGGGATGATTTAAGTGCATTACATTAATTACATTTGCAGCTGCTACCCAGAGCTAGCATCACCGCCTCAGCTCCACCTCAATCATCAGACGTTAGATTCTCACAAGGAGTGCGCAGCCTAGATCCCTTGCATGGAAGTTTACGGTAGGGTCCGTGCTCCTGTGAGAATCTAGTGCCGCCGCTGATGTGACAGGAGGCGGAGCTCAGGCGGCGATGCCAGCGATGGGGAGCGCCTGTAAATACAGACGGAGCTGCCCTTGCCACTCACCTCCTGCTGCGCAGCCCGGTTCCTAACAGGCCACGGACGGGTACTGTACCACAGCCCTAGAACATTCGGTGCCTGCCCCAGCTCTGCCGCTGACTTGATGAGTGACTTTGGGGAAGTCCCTTCCTCTCCCTCTGGGTGGGTTACAGCTGCAGTAAAAGGCAGGCAGTCAGGAGACCACCTCTGGGGACCCTCTCAGGGCTAACATCCTAGAGCACTTTGAGCTTCAGGTTTTCACTCGTTCTCACACCACAGGGGCCTCGGGCTCTGCCTGCACTGGCCACCACTCCCTCGGGCTTCAGTCGGGGGAATGTTCAGGGTCTCAGCCCAGGCTTCCTCACTGTCCAGCTTCGCTCCTTAGGGTCAGGTCTCAGCTCAGGCTCTGGGCAGCCACCACTCTGCCTCCCAGGGGTCTCCTGCCATCCCAGGATCTCCTGCCTCCCAGGGTCTCCTGCCATCCCAGGGGTCTCCTGCCTCCCAGGGTCTCCTGCCATCCTGCGGTCTCCTGCCTCTCAGGGTCTCCTGCCTCCCAGGGGTCTCCTGCCTCCCAGGGTCTCCTGCCATCCCAGGGGTCTCCTGCTTCCCAGGGTCTCCTGCCATCCTGGGGTCTCCTGCCATCTGGGGTCTCCTGCCTCCCAGTGGTCTCCTGCCTCCCAGTGGTCTCCTGCCTCCCAGGGGTCTCCTGTCATCCCAGGGTCTCCTGCCATCCCAGGGGTCTCCTGCCTCCCAGGGTGTCCTGCCATCCCAGGGGTCTCCTGCCTCCCAGGGTCTCCTGCCATCCCAGGGTCTCCTGCCTCCCAGGGTCTCCTGCCATCCTAGGGTCTCCTGCCATCCCAGGGTCTCTGCCTCCCCAGGGTCTCCTGTGGACAGACAGGGAGAGAGGAGGGAAGATGAGCAGCACTGGACACCTACATGGGACATAGCATGGCGCTGGAGGTACCTGGAGGGGCTGGATGGCCACAGTGTGGCGGGAGAGTGAGGGGAAGGGCTGAGCCTAGCCTGGGGGGAGTGGGGAGCGGCAGTGAGCCAGGCCAGGAAGCTGAGCTTTGAGCATGACAGTAACAGGCTCAGATACGGACTGCAGGACAACTCCTGGGGACAGGCAGCAGGAGAGGTGGCAACTTCCTGAAGACCCCCCGTGTGAAGGTGTGTGCCTTCAGACGGGGGAGGGGAGCAGGGGTGCTGGCTGAGGGCTGAGTAGGCAGCTCCCGCCTGCAACCCGTCACCCCCGGCAGGACAGCCCCCTCCGCCACACTGCACCTTCAGGGCAGGGAATGAGCCAGACCCTGCCCTGGGGGATGCACACTAAGGCTCCCGGAGTCAGTCCCCACCAGGGTCCCTCCCAGCTGTAGGATAGAGCCGATGACAGGAGCTTGGGTGTCCTTGCAGCTCAGCTCAGGAACACCCAGATAGCAGCAGCTGTCTGCAGCAGCCGCCTCTGAACACTAAGGATGAAAACAAACCTCCCCACCTCCGTGCCCCCTTCCTGTGCCTTCTTTACATTGGAATAAAATTGAGTCCTTATCACAGAACTGTAATAACAGTTCTATCAACCACAGGGTAATCTTCCTCAATCACTCGCTGGAAATTCAACTGGCTTTGGCATGAACCAGAATTCATCTACGGGAAAGCAAACGAAGCCGTGAGAGGAAGCCTGGCCTGGTGAAAACAACGCCCCCACCACTAATAATGTATAACAACTCGCTGCGTCGGTCACTGAGCGTACTCAGCGTCTCCTAAATCCCGGGTGCTGTGCTCAGCACTTCACGCGCACGGTCTTGTTTAATCCTCACTCCTCCTCCATGGTTTCTGTCGCTGTCCCCATTTTGCAGACGAGGAAACTGAGGGGTGAAATGATGGGGCCGAGGTTGACACAGCTGGGAGCCCAGCCCATCTGCAGAGCCAGCGTGTAACCAGCTGGGCCCGCTGCCTCTCCCAGGCCTGGGTTACGCACTGGTCTTGCCCCTCACTCCCGGGCACCCTTGGGACAAGCCCCCACATTTCTCTGATCTTCAGTTTCCCTGTCGGTAAAATGAGAATTGTGCAACCTGCCTGAGGCATGCACCGCTGGTGGCCCACCCACCAGCCGCCCCCCTTCCTGCCTTGCCACGGAACCTGGGGAGGCCATCTGTAGGGATCACAGGCAATGACCAGGTGTGGGTGGTAGGGGGCATTTGAGTCCTGCAAATGGCTGTTCCTGTCCCCATCACTCCCCTGAGCAGATTCCAGGTGCTGACAGAGATGATGGGCGCCGTGGGCAGGTAGGCGCTGCTGCCTCTCCACCCAGAGGGAGCTGCCACGGTGGCCGTACAGAGGCTGGACCCAAAGGACCAGAGCCAGGGCACACTGAAGGAGCCAGGGACAAGCCTGACAATGTGAGCACGACCTGTCCCCGCCGCTCACTAGCTGTGTAGCCTGGGGCGATTCACTCAGGCTCTCCATGCCTCCATTTTCTCATCCGGAAAATGGGAATAATGACACTATCTGCAAGGACTTTAGAGGTTTGGCCTAGGGGTCACACGATTCTGAAAACCATATTGAAATCTAAAAACTGCAGTGCGGAGATAACTGCTGGGAAGCTGTGGCTCCATCACCAGGCTAATAACCCCGTCGCCGGCAAAGCAGGGTGACAGATGTAAGCGCGGAGTGCGGAAGCAACAGAAGCAGGCTAGGAAGCCTCTCCCGAGAGCCGTCTCTGAGTTTCTGCTGGGCGCTCCGCACCTTCACAGTCACAGCCCAAGGACAGGTGGTCGGTCCCGCAGCTCAGACTGAACCCCCACATCGGGGGAGGCATGGAGAGCAGCAAGCAGGGGTGCCTCTGCCTCTGAGAAGGGTCTGGAAACATCACGATCATTCCCTCCACCGCAAGGACCCCGCGCAACACACTCGCTCTCCCGTCAGATGCAGCGTCCTCCCCCCACCACCCCCAGCTCCGTCAGCTGATTCAAACCCTCCTCCACGTCAAGTGATTTCAAAGAAATGAGCTCACCCCACTCCACTCGGGAACAACCTCTTCCTGAATATGCACACAGCGGGGAGGCCAGCGGAGTACTGGAACCTTCCCCCAGGGTGCATTTTCCACCTCTGAAGGTCACCTTGACTAGAACCAGAAACATCTTTACCTGCTCCAGAAGCTCTTTTTTTAACTTAACCACTCCCACCCCTCTTGAAAAATGAGCTCTGCACCTGTTCGTTGCTACAGGTCTTTGCACACCTGGACTTGATTTTGATCTTCTTCTTCCACCAGCCAAGAGGACGCCCAGTGCGTCTCCATGGCCCACAGGACAAGGGGCTCCCGTGGCACACGTTCCCAGCCTGCACCCCAGCCCTGCAGCAGCCGCCTCCAGTCTACTTCTCCAGCCTTGTTTCACAGCCAAACGATGCCACAGAGGGCCCGTCCCGCTGTCTGACGCCAGCCCGCTGCATGCTGCTCCCTCTGTCTGGACCACCTCTCCATTCCACTGCCACGTGGTCAAACCTCAAACGCTGCCTCCTCCGGGAAGCCTTCCCCAGTCTCTCCAGTGGGCAGGCCGTCCCTCCTCTGCACACCACGGAACTCTCCCTGTCCCTTTCACGGGACATGTATCACATCCTATTTAATGGAATGTGCCGGAACAAGTCCTTTCCGGGATTAAGGGCTCACTAGGGGGCACCCCAAACTTGCCTCCTCCTGCTGGGGTGGTGAATTAGGGTAATGGTTAGGATCAAGATCTTGGAAATAGAACTGGCCTTGCCCCTGAACACCACCATGTCCCCGCTGTGACCTCCAGCACTGTCACACCCATTAGTGTGGCTACTATCCAAAAAACCAGAGAACACGAAGTGTCGGCCAGGATGTGGAGAAACTGGAACCCTTGGGTACTGTTGGGAATGTAATGATGCAGCCACCATGGAAAACAGTACAGCGGTTCCTCAAAAAATTAAAAATAGAACTGCCATATAATCCAGCAACTCCACCTATGGGAATATACCCAAAAGAATTGAAAGCAGGAAGCCAAAGACCTATTCATATGCCCATGTGCACAGCAGCATCCTTTACAACAGACGAGAGGTGGATACAACCCGAGTGTTCACTAACAGATGAACGGACAGGCAAAACGTGGTGTGCACCTGTGTTACAGACTGAATGTTTGTGTCCCTGTCACAAATTCGTATGTTGAAACCTAATCCCCAGCGTGATGGTATTTGGAGGTGGGGCTTTGGGAGGTGATGAGGTCATGAAGGTAGACCCCTGATGAATGGGATCAGTGTCTTTACAAAAGGGCCCCCGGAAAGCTCCCCCACTCCTTCTACCATCAGAAGACATAGCGAGAGGACGGCGCTGTGAACCAGGAACAGGGCCTGCACAGACACTATATCCGCTGGCACCTTGATCTTGGACTTCCCAGCCTCCAGAACCGTCAGACATACATTTCTGTTTATAAGCCACCCAGTCTCTGACATTCTGTGACAGCAGCCCAAACTAAGATAGTCTGCAATGGACTAATATTCAGCCTTAAAAAGGAAGGAAATCCTGCCACATGCTACGACATGGATGAACCTGGAGGACATTATGCCACGTGAAATGAGCCAGGCGCAGAAGGACACGTACTGTGAGATTCTATTCATAGGAGGTGCCCAGAGTGGTCAAAGTAGTAGACACAGAAAGAAGAACAGTGGTCACCAGGACCTGGGGGGCTGGGGGCGGGCAGGGGTGGGGAGTTCCTGTTTAAAGGATTTTAGTTTTGCACCGGGAGCAGAGGTCTGGGGATTGGCCGCACAGCAGTATTAATGCGTTTAACAACACTGAACTGTGCACTTAAAAAATAGTTAAGGTGGTTTAAAGTTGTGTGTCTTTTACCACAATCTAAAAAAAAAGAAAAAACTCAGACGACTTGGAATCCATCACCCTGCCCCTAAATTATTTCTCAGTCTTTTCGAGATGGGAGAACTCAGCAAAGAACAGTGTATGTGGGTCTGATCAAACAGGACTTAGGTTCCAACGCAGCTAACATTTATCGAGCCTCTACTGTGTTTCAGGCCGAGGCGATGGGTTTCCACTTTAATTTAGTCATCATGTAATAAATACTCACTGATCTTCTCCACTGTTCCGGGCACTAAGGACGTACTAGGGCTCAAACCACGCTCCTTCCCAGCACAGAGCCCACACAGTGGTGAGCAGAGTGGGCCTCCTATGATGTCCCTTCCCCGGGGAGGAAACGGGCTCAGACAGGCCTGGCCCCTGTGTCTTGCCATCCCTGCCACGCTGATGCCATCCCATTTAACCTCCTAGCAGATCGATTCTTAGTCATTCCGGCTAAGTTATTCCAGAGGCTGAGGCTGGGCACAGAAGGGGGAGCCGTACGACACACAGCCTGCACCTGCCCCTCTTCGCTCTGGGGAACTGGCGTGATCTGAGAGCAGACAGGTCTGGCTCCCCCAGAACTACCCACCTACCTCCCTCCTGCTCCCGCCTTCAGCCCCACAGGACGGCCGTCGCTCTGCAGCGTGGAGAAGAGCGTTACTGGGAAGGGCTGCAAAACTGGAACCCCCTTCAGTGGACAGCACAAAGGGCTTTCAAGGGTACTTGGCTACACTCAGTATTGTCTGAGAACGTGCTTCCTGAGAGATGCATCTCCGTTCAGGTTACGTTTAGGACTTTTGGGGTTTGGCACAGAGAGTCCAAGAGCCTGGTGGCAGCTTTTTGGAATATCAGAAGATGGGACCAGGCCGCTGGAGAGAAGAGAATCAGAGCCCACCAGGCCCAGGATCCAGCAGCAAGGGCTCCAGGGACATTAGCCCACCCTGCTCCCCAGCAGGGAAATGGGGGTTATCCTGCTAGGAGAAGGAGGCACAGGGAGCAGGGTAGATGCTTCGGTCTGGAGCTATGCAATAAGGGAAGGCTTCTCTCTGGTGTGGTTCTGGGTACTCCCTGCCTCCTCTGGTATCTGCGTCCGCCCTGGGGCATGATTCTTTCCGCCCTCTGCATTCTCACAGAAGTGACTCCAAGACTCCCTGAGGCCACCTCATCTACCGCCTACCCTGGGACCCGCTCAGTTCCAGGAATGTGTCTTTGAAGACGCTGGCCGCAGTCCTACCTCAGGGCCTTTGCATGTGCTGTCCTTACTACTTGGGATTTCTAGTTCCCAAAATGTATATGGTGGCTCCTTCTCCTTCTCTAGGTCTCAGCTTAGAAGCTACCTCTTCAGAGAGACTCTCCCTGACCACCTCATCTGAAGCAGTCCCTCCTTCCCCATCACTCTCTACTCCCTTCTGATTTCATTTTCAGCAAATTTCACCATCTTAATTATCTTGCAGGACCTCTTAACTTTTACCATCTTAATTATCTTGTCCAGTGGTTGAAGCTGGGCCATACCAGGACTCCATTCTAGCCCCCAGGAAAGGGCAAGAGAGAAAGCTCAGGGCACCTCTTTAAAACAGAGATGACTGAACTTCCCCCTGGTACAGTTCTAGGTATTTGGCCACACGCAGCTGCCAGGGCTCCGTGTTCCACAGGGAATCCTTTGCAGTGTGGATCTTGGAGCAGGACCTCTCTCCTGCCCACTGCTTCACTCCCACCTCTCGTGGTACCAGCAGGCACACCGCAGGTGCTCAGGAAACACCAGGTGACTCACTTATGGGTCCTAGATGCGGCAGTGCTTAGCCTCGGATTCCTTATCTGTAAGATGGGGACAGTGACACCTACCACAGGGCAGCTGTGAGGACTCAGGAAGACACTGTGAGAGCTCTCGATCAACAGGAATCTCTACTCTGAGCTCATGAAAAGGGCTCGAGGAAAAGACAAAGCACGTTCCCTGCCCAACACGGGAGGGCTGCCCTTGAACATGACTCAACGCCACGGGCAGCATCTCTCAAGATTGCCAGAGAGCATCGTGCCTTGGTGGGGAGGGGGAGCGCAAGCCCACCCAGCCCTGGCAACCTTGAAGCAGCCCGTGGGCTGCCGCGGTGCATACCAATGAGCTACCCGCGGCTGCTCGTCTCCAGCAGAATCTCTGCCGCGTCCTGCATATTGACGTTTGCGCAAAGAACACAAAACACTTTAAATAAATGTTACAGTCTTATTGAAAGGAAAAGGAGAGCCGAGAAAGAGTCTCCAGAGGGAAGATGCTTGGCTCCGAGCCCCAAGCCGTGTGGCCTCCTGGCTATTGGTGTCAAGGTCCTAAAACCAGAGAGCTGCCTGTAGGAGCTACATCCTTGGTCCCAGGAGCAATCAAGGGGCCCGATGCAGACAGCGCCCAGAGAGAAGGTTAAGGCACCAGGGGACCGTCTCAATCTTTTTTGTTTTTTAAGAAACAGTCCCGGTCTGGGGTGAAAAGGGCTCCAGGGGGACACCCACTGATGCCCTTGCCCCTTTCTTCAGGTTGCGACACCCCATGGCACTTTGGGTACCTACCCGTCTCCCACCAGCTACAGTCTTGGTGGCCCTGTCACTGAAAGTGCCCAGGGGTCCCCACCAGCCGTGAGGTGCTCCCTCCTTGGAACACGAATCTTCAGGGAAGGACACAGAGGATAGAATGGTGGGGCGCCTCCGCCGGCAGGCTGCACCCTGAGTTTCTCAGCTTCAACTCTGGGACTACCCATATCCTTCCAGTAAATTCCAACTTTACAGAATGGCCAGGACTGGTTTCTGTTGCTTACAACCCCAGATCCACGCTACAGAAAGGTCCCCGTGGAACACGCAGCCCTGGCAGCTGCGTGTGGCCAAGCACCTGCAACTGCACCAGGGGGAAGTTGGGTCACCTCTAATCTAAAGAGGTGCCCTGAGCTTTCTCTCTTGTCCTTTCCTGGGGGGCTAGGATGGGGCCCCGGTGTGGCCCAGCTTCAACCACTGGAAGGGGCGACACCCTAGGGGATGGTAGACGGAGGGAATCTGGATCCCAGAGTAAGTCCTGCAGCAGAGTGTGCCCCCTAGACTACACTGTCCCCTCTTTTTCATGAGGGAGAAAGAATCTCTCTCATTTAAACCACCATATTTGGGTTCTTTTATTGCGGCAGCTTAGCCTATATCACAATATACACTGCACAGGTCAAAAAGAAAAGAAAAAGGAAGAAAAATCAATACCCTTCAGTAGGGGCTTGAGGAAGAGCCCCAACAGAACCAAGGCCCTTCTTCTAGAAGCTTCAAGAAGCTTCTCTATTCTGGGTTTGGAAGGAGAACATGGCGTCCCAGGGGCCAGCCTCCTCCCCACGCCCTGCTCACCTTTTTCTCATCCCCGCCTTGCAGGAGGTGCAGGGTGCTCCTCCGGTCACCCTCCTGCTGCCTCAGGGCGCTGCCGTGGGGCCGGGCTGGGCCGGAGGGTGGGGAGATGCTGCGGCCCTGCGGGTCCACCCAGGTGTAGATGTGGTTGGTGACGTAGCCCCCGGGGATACGTCCTGCTGAGTACACGGACAGCACCAGCTTCTTGGAGCCCTTCAGAGCCTAGAAAGAGAGGGACACACAGGTTAGAGAAAAGGGCGGCTGAGGGACACCCTCCCATCACCCAGACCTCACTTTCTCTCAAGACCCCACACACGGAAGAGGAGGAAGCCAGCCCCTAAGCCCCTTTCCTTTTAAAGCCCTCAGTTTTGTCCTATGGAAACAAGACATCTGTCCCACCCCTATTGTGAAGTGATCCAAACACAAGAACTGTGATCTCTTAGGATACCTGTGCGGGAAAGGGTTAACATTGCAGGCCTGCTATCCTCAGACAGGCCTGCTTGCAAGGCTGGCCTCTGGCTGGTGTCTGGGAACTTGGACTTGGACAGTGTCTGCACCGTTCCCTAACTGATAAATATGGCACACTGTATGTAGACTGTTTGTGCCAACAGTGTGGTTTATGCTGAACACCTGCTTTCCTTCTAGGGGTCTGCAGGGTGAGCACAGGTAGATGGTTTTTATGTGTCCAGCTCCTACTAAAATCCTTGGGTGGTCTCTAATGGGCTCCCCGATAGACAATATTACGCACGTGTTGTCACAGTTTGATGCTGGAGGAATTAAACGTGTCCTGTGCGACTCACAGAGAGAGGACCCTTGGAAGTTTGTGCCTGGTTTCCTCTGGACTTTGCTCAATGTGCCTTTTCCCTGTGCCTGTTTCGCTTTGTATCTATTCAGCGTAATAAACCTTAGCCACAGGTACGAGTGTGTGCTAAATCCCATGAACCTTTCCAGTGAATCGCAGAACCTCGTGTGGTCTTAGGGACCCCGATCAAATACCAGACAAGGGTGTCAAGAGATACAAACATGATAGCAATGGCTTAACATGTATAAAGGCCTGCATGTGTCAGGCACTCTGCTCTGCACCTGGCCTGCATTATCCCATGAAATCCTCACGGAACCCAATCCTGGTGGGGAAGGATCTTGTTACTTAGACGAGGAAATGGAGGGAAATCACACACGCTGAGTAAGGAGTTCCTTTCCCATGGCAACTGATGTTGAGTGTAGACACCACCTCAATAGTACATTTTCCGGTGTGAGGTTGGAAGAACCGCATGGGGAGGTGAGCCCAAGCTCTACAGCCTGGGGTGGAAGCTCAGATCCACCATATTGCCTTCCTACAAGGCACCTGCAGCTGAGATAAAGATGTTTATTCAAGGAGACAGGCATGTAGCCCCAGGATTCCCAGCAAATACATCCCATGTTAGGGACTGAATGTTTATGTAGAAGCCTTAACCAACATGATGGTACTTTGGAGATGCGGCCTTTGGGAGATAATTAGAGACAGATGAGGTCATGTGGGTTCTGCATGGAGAGATGGAGAGATGGAGAGATGGAGAGAGAGAGAGAGAGAGAGAGAAAGAATTGGTCTTTCCTCCACATGAGAACACAGCAAGAAGGTAGCAGTCTGCAAGCATGGAAGAGAGCCCTCACCAGAACCTGATCATAATGGCATCCTGATCTCAGACCTCCAGCCTCCAGAATGGTGAGAAATTACATTTCTATCGTTTAAGCCACCCATCTATGGTATTGTGCTATGGCAGCCGCAGCTGACTGGCTGCGTGAATATACGATGGTATCTACACATATTGAAATTTTATGCTGCCATGGAAATCATGTTAACAAAGAGTTTGTAATGCCATGGAAATGTGAGATATTTTAATCTTAAGTGGGGTTAAAAGATTACAAATCATGTCATATGATATGAACTCAGTTATGTTAACAGAAACATCATACGGGAAAAATGAAACAAAACAAAACTGAGAAGCCATATGTCAAGATACTAGCAGCGCTTGTCTCTGGGTGGCAGGGTTATGGGTGATTATTATTTTGCTCTTCCTGTTTCAATATTTTCCAAATGTTTCACAATGGGGGGCCATTGTTTTCAATATCAAAAAAAAATAATATGCCTAAGAAGGGGGAGGGGGCACTTAGCTCTCTCTCCCCAGAGCTTGCCCCAACTTGCCACACACTCAGCCCTACTGGTGCCCAATTCTCCCAGCAGACGCCTGGACCAAGGGCTGGGCTTTCAAAGACGGCGGGGAGCCCGGCAGGGCAGGGCCTGCGGGAAGAGGTGACTGTGACATCAGAACCTCTCCCAGAGGAAGAGGAGAGAGCCGGGAGGTGCCTCCATTCCCCCCTTAATACCAGCCCCGTGGAAGGATAACGAGAGGATGGCGGCTCTCCAAAATTCTGCTTTTAAAAAAGACTTTTGAGAAGATGAGCAGGGAAAGATTTACAATGTCCTTTTAGCACTCGCTCCCCGGACGGAATAGTCAGGAGAGTCAAACCTCTGTTAATTGGGAGACGCAGGATGGAGCGAGCCTGAGACCAAGTGGGCTCTTGCCAGAACAAAGTGGAAAGTGGGTCCCAGGGCACAGGTGGCGTCAGCAGAAGCCTCTGAGGCCACCTTGTCCTCTCTGTCCCCTCACGTCTTCCCGACCCCTCTACCCTGTTCCCTCCTCCACGAGGGCACAGCTCACTGCGCTGACGCTGTTCCAGCTGGCCTGACTCCTGCCCTGCTCCCTCCCAGACACGCTGGGGGCGGCCCCGCCATTCATCACCAAGGGTTGACCGAGGGTCTGCTATGTGCCTGGCGAGAGGAAACAAAGTGGGTGGATCCTTATGATGCTTGCAGCCTGGTGAACGACAAGGCACTGCCTGGAGCACAGTAGGTTCTCCTGACACTTGTGTCTGGTAAGGGACAAGGCATTGCCCAGCACGCAGTAGGTCTCCATGATACTTGAGCCTGGTAAGCAATAAGGCATTGCCTGACAAACAGTAGGTCCTTGTTACTCGTGCAGCATGGTGAGAAACGAGGCATCCCCGGGTCCACAGTAGGTCCTCATGACACTTGTGCCTAGTAAGAGATAAGGCACTGCCTGTCGCGCAGTAGGTCCTGAGAAAAGACTGGCCTGATTGGGAGAGAAAGTAAATACTGACCACCCCCAAAACCCATCACTCACAGGCATTGTCCTGCAGCCACGTCTGATTTGGAAGGTTGTGCTAGAGTCAGGAACAGAGAGGCACAAGTGGAAAGAACAATGGATTGTGCAGTCAGGCAGGAGGAGACTTGTCGCACTTCTGCTGCTTGTGATGAGAGAGTCCTTGGGCCGGCTACGTCCGCTCACGAAGCAGCATGTGTGAGCCGAGGAGAAGGACGATTCCCACCTCCCAGGGCGGTGTGGGTTAATGAGGCCACGTGCACGAAGTTCGGCGCCTTGGCACACAGTAGGAACTCAGCACATGACACCGCCAGCTCCCCTCCCCGCCCCGGCGTGTCTGCATGCAGAAGGGGAACCAAGCTGCAGAATTAAAGCACCGTCCAAGGAGTTAAAAAAAAAAGGAGAGCGGGGGAAGAATAAAGAATAATGCGCAGAGCAT
>VBSM01003204.1:12172194-12192031 GCA_008086735.1 Cheirogaleus medius | reverse complement strand
GGGTACAAATATTACGGTTACGTATATTGCCCATGCCCCCCTCCCCCCTCAACTGCTCTTTAATGTAACTAAAATGTGTGTGCATCTCACAGGGAAGAGGAAAGGGGTGATCTGAGGTCTAATGCCTTCTTGCCTCCATTTTTGCAATCACTCATTTGTTTTAAAGGGTTCCATTAAACAGAGGAGCTAATTCCTAGAGAAAGCTGGCTGCTTCTTGCCCAGTAGTGACTCTCCCAGCCCTCCTCGCTCACTCACCGCTGCCACCTGCAGCCCTGAGGTTCAGGCCATCTGGGGGATGGTGAGTCCTCGCTCACAGTCGGTCGGGTACACCAGGGCCATTCATTTCACTTCCCTCACCAGAGCGAGCCTCTGTCGCAAGCAGCCGTAGCAAATGAGAAAGCTCTGGCCTGTGAGACAGAGGCCCAGGCACGTCCCCACTGTGCCACTGGCTTGCTGGGTGACCTGGGGCCACTTCCTCCCCTTGCTGAGCCTCGGTTTCTAGCCACGAGCAGGTTGGACATGGTGTTTGCTAAGGTCTTGCCCCAGGTTAAACTTCTATGTCCCTTTGATTCAGGGCTGCAGTTAGAAGGAACAGCTACACTTACTTGCACAGTGGTCGGGGTCATTATAGCAGAGAGGTCAGGGGCTTTGGGACACTCCAGGCAGGCCTGAGGGTTAGGCCTAGGAAACTGTCCTCAGCTTCTCCCACCCCAGGAATGAGCACTCGAACTGTGCTGCTGGGGTTGCTACCAGGTCCCTGAACCAGATCTTTGAACCTGGTCCAGCACGTGGGGCTCTGAGGTTCCACAGGGTTTAGGAAAACACCAGGAGGGCAGACGGAGAATCTCAGGCGTGGCAGGGTGCACACCCCAACCCGGCATTGTCACAGCCGCAGCAGACCTTTGAAGGGACTTGAAGGCCAGGGAGTTGCCCCTCCACTGGGGCCACAGCTATGTCCTTATATTTTGGAGACAGCTGCCTACAGGGGGTGAATCACATCTAACACCAACACGAAAGCAACCTGCAAACTCTACCAGTGCATGCCTCTCCCGCCATGTCTTCCCGAATCGACTGCCTATTAGCTGTGTCACCTCACGCCAGGTTACCAAATCTCCGTCCGTCTGTTTTCCCTCCTGCAAAATGAAGAGCATAAGTCCACTCTCTCTTGAGCTAAGGGAGCCCTGCTAGCATAATGCCTGTCACTTAGGAATTCAATGAGCTCTGGCTAAAAAGAAAAAAGGTAAGATCCAGGGAGAGCCCACTGCCAGCAGGGACGGCCATCAGAGTGCTATGTTCCCATGCTTGTCATCACGTGTTCACCGGCGGAACTCGACCCAGGGGCATTCCACCAACCCAGATCATAGAGAAATCTCGATCTGACCCGGCAGATGGCATGGCTGAGATACTATCCATCACCAGACGGCTATTCAGGCGGCACGTTATGATTATGGAAATGTAAATTATATGTGTTATGTCTTCAAACTTAATAACTTGCTACTTGGATTAATGCTCTCAGGAGGCAAATCTGCCTCGCTCAGCTCTTTGGAGCTGTCTCTGAAACCCCAAAATCATAAACCAGGCTGACACAAGTCTCTGCTCAGCGGAGGAGTGAGAAATGGAGTGGAGAGGGTCACAGGGCCGGGGGACTGATGGGATGTGTGAACATAGCAGATGTGTGTATGCTTCTGTGTTCTAAAACATGCGCCAAGTGCAAGCATAAAGTGTACCGCAAGGTCGCGAGACTATCAGGTCACTGTGTTGATGCAAAAGAAGTGTTTTGAAAAAGTCCCAAGTAAGGACATGTAATGGTGATTCATCCAGCTTATTTCAGGGCATGGACCTCAGGGGGCAAGCTTTTTGCTTTTTGGGAACAGAGATTCTCAACTTCAGGAAGGAGAGGCTGGTCTAAGATGCAGGTTAGTGACCTGGAAGGGAGGAAAGGATGACGTACACCTGTTCTTGACTTCACCTTGACCAGCTGGGGCTCTAGGGTCAGACACACTGAGCAATGATCCTGGCTCTGCTGATGACTTGCTGTGTGACACTGAGCAAATTACCTAACCTCTCTGTGCCTGCTTCTACATTAAAAAAGCAACAAGGATTATTAAGTTAATGTAAACTGTTTATACAGTACCTGGCACATAGTAGGTACTAAATTCATGCTAATTCCCTTCCTGAGTCTGCCAGCTCCTTCTCCCAAACACAAGCCCCAGAAATTCTCTAAACCTCTAATCAACTTGGACACAAATACATGAGCAAGTCTAGCCATTCCTCCTGTCCCCAACTTTCCTCCTCTTAAGAAATAACCTTCTTTTCTTTAATCCATACTTCCTCATACCTGCCCTGCCTTTCACATTCAGCTCCTTTCCCACCGCCTCCAGGAAACCTTCCCAGATTGCGGCTGGCTCTCTCTTCCAAGAACACCCATCACACTTCTATGATTTTGTTGCCATCTATACTCTAGGCTCTGAGTCACATTCACACTCCTGTCTTTAAGATGACAAGACAAGTTTCTTGAGGCACATTTCATGTTCTGTTTCCTACATAACTTCCTTTTCATTCATTCATTTACCCATCCATTCGTTCATCCATTTATTCATTCAACAAGATATTTAATGAGCTTTCCACAGGCCAAGTAGTCCCCAGAATCTGTTCAAATTAGGGCACAGAAAGAACAGCATATGAGACTAGGAGTCAGGCAGACCATGCTTCTCCACACTGGTGTGAGCATAAACACCTCAGATACGCATGAAATTTGGAGAGAGCAGCAGCAGGGGTGATTAAGGGCCACCGCCCTGGAGCCGGGCCGCAGGGGTTCCAGCCTGGCTCTGCCACCTGCCAACTGCCACCTTGGGCAAGTTATTTCACCAATCTGTGGCCCGTCTTCCAGGCATAAAATGGGATAACAGTGGTATTATCTCACAGGGTGGTTGTGAGGATTAAATCAGTTAATATACATAAAGAATTTGATACCTGGAACATAGTTCAGAGCCACAGAAGCGTTACGTATTATTCTTATAGAGAACCCAGAACCCGGGGTGGAAGTCTCAACCCACCATCCTTGGTAACCGCAGTTAGTTACATTTTCGTGTCTGTCCCTCCCAACTTGTTTTTACATTTTACAAACATGTGTATGTACGTATACAAAACTATCATCTGATTCTTACATAAATTGACTCATATTGAACATTTTCTGCTCCGCCTTTGTTTTTCCAGCCAAAAAATTGTACTTTAAGGTTCTTTCCTCACCAGTTCAATGACATTAAGCTCATCTCTTCCCGCACTGCACCCCGTTCTCTGTCGGGGACTCACCACCATTGCATTCTCACTCCCCTATCAAAGGAGACTTAGGTTGTTTCTTGTTTTCTGCCAGCAAGAACACTTACAATTAACACCCTTTTACAGGCCATCTTGGAGCACAGGTGCAAGTAATAATCTAGAGAAAAGTGGAATTCCTAAGGCAGCAGGCAGTGTGTTTTTATTCATGTGCAACCACATTTCTTTGGGAGGGTATCCCCTCGGGCACACCTCCATCCCTGTTGTAGTTCCCATAAACACCTGCAGGGGGCAGCACTATGCCATCTGGGCCTACAGAGACCCTGAATTCTCAACACCGGCTGGGGCTGGGTGAGAGCTTCAGAGCAGTCTTCTCCTGAGGCAGCTCTCACTCTGTGCAGAGATCCACCCTCCTTCGTGCTTTCCTCCACAGGCTTCAGAAACCTCCCAGTTTAGGCAAATCTTAGTGTTATCTTCCAACTCCACCTGGGAGCTAAATCTTGGGCTCTAAAGTATTGCAAAGCACCAAAATAAAATGAGTAACTTGCTGGTGCCTTAGGGTGGGGATGCCCTTAAGAGTCTCCTCCCACTTGCTGGAAAGCCATTCCCAAACAGTGTTCCTCGCTATGAGACTTTAGACAAGTTATTTAACCTCTCTGGGCCTCATCTTTCTCACCTGTTAAATGGGGCTACTAATGCCTAAGCCCATGGAGTTGTCATGTGGACCACATGAGGGTAAGTGAGATATTGTACACAAAGCATCTTTCACGGGGCATGACACGCAGAAGCTGCTCAGCAAATGGTGGCTGACATTAGTAACAGTAAAATTACAATGACGGCCACATTTTTTATTCTCCCCACTGCACAGATGAAAAAAGAGAGTCGAGGTGGTGGAGTGTCTTACGCAAGGTCACAGAGAGGATAAGAGGTAGGGCTTGGATATGAATCTCCAACTCTCCAAATTCATGCCCCCTCCCAATTCTCCCCAAGCCCTCTCACCAGCGGTTCAAAGGGGTTCAGATAACACGGGGCCAACCCTACAGCTTGGCCCAAGACAGACAAGCAGAGAGTTTTTAAAGAGGATGTGGGACTTATAGGCTGCAAACAAATGAGAGCCCTCAGGCTCTAGAACCCTGAGCACATGAGCTAAAAAGTCCCTCCCCATTCAGCCCTGCTTTGAGGAAGGACAGAAATTGGTGATGTGGACTGCCCGCCCCAGTGGCATAGTTTAAGGTCGTGAGAAAGTAAAGCCCTAATTAGCGCTCTGTCTTAGAGCTCCTTCCATCTGCACCACTGTTGTCTGTGTTAATTACCTCTTACAGGGACAACTAACTGCAGCAGCGTCCCGGCCTCCTCTCTCGGCCCCCAAACCAGGCTCTGCAGAGCAGCCAGGATCCTTTTAAAATATAAGTGGACCTTGTCCCTTCCCTGCCACAAACTCTCCCCACGGCTTCTGACGGAAAATGCAAACTCCCTGCAGCGTGTCTCAGGCTGGCCCCGCCGCCTGGCCGGCCTCCTCTCTTGCGTGCCACCTGAGCTTTCGTACAGGATCGAGTACTCCCAGCTGTTTCCACTGCAGGCCTGTGCACGTGCTGCTCCCTGTCCCTGAAAGTACACATCTCAACACACCTACTCAAACGATCATTTTGTCTGTACTCCTCTCGATTGACTGGGAAGGCAGGAAATTCTCAATGGCAGATGTAGCAATAAATAGAAATCGTTAGAGGGTGGTAAGTGATTCCACATAAAGTGAGAGCCAGTGAAGAAATGCAAGGATGTCTTCTTCTTGGAACTGACCACTAACAAGGAATTTTACCTCTCCTGAAGTACCAATGATTTCATTAACTTCTCTTTTTGCCTTGTTTGCTAGGAAGCTCAATTTAAGGATGAAATACTGTTCCTGTCAAAGGCATCACACACACATACTTTCCACTGTGATTCCTCTACCTTTTCATATGATGTGCTTTTCAGGTTAATCCACTCAATTGTTTTTGACCTAAGTAGGAAAATTAATTATAAGCATATTAACAAATAAGTAAATGAGATACGTAGAGTTTAAAGAGGATGTTTACTCTCGTAATTCACATGGTAGATGCTCAATACAACGACTGCCAAGTGGATGAATAAATGCCAAATCTGAGCACATCCCTAGGATTAGACACTTTCTCCACGCAGTTAGAGGCAGAGATACTTTTCATATTGCCTGGGCAATGACTGCTCTCTCCTCCTACCTCCTTCTCTCCACTCTTCAGAGTTCCTTTGCAGCTGCTGAGTCTGGTCTAAGAACACATGTCATTTGTAAACATTTCCTTAAAAGAAAAAGTCCAAAAATTATTATTTCTATATTCTTTTAGAATGATGACATACCTCGGTAGTGGTATGGTAACCACTATTTCTCAAAGAACTGTGGCTTCACAGTAGCATCCCCAACATCTGTGTGCCTGTCAGGGGGCCGGGACCTGGGGCGTAGCTGTGCCGTGACATGGCCCATCTGCTCCGGCTCCTTGCAGCCACCTTGCTTCCTTGAGCTGCTGCATCCCAAGGTAAATCAACCGGACCGCAGAGCAGCTTGAGAGCCCCTCCAAGACCCCTCCCTGAAAGGCATCTCTGCATAAAGATCATGAGACAACACGACAACATATGTTGAAACGGAAATGCAAGGAAGCAGGTGATTCAACAATTGTGGGAGTCTGAACGAAGACCAGGGGAGACAGTAGAGAAATGGATGATGACTAGTTAGGAGGAAGGGAACTCAGGTATCTTCTCCCCTTTCTGGTTTTCTTTACTGCTATTAAAGCTTGCCTTTAATTTTGGCCTCACAAGGTAGGTCAACCTTATCTGAAAAGATAAAAAATAAACCATTCATTCCTTCCACCTTCTTTTCTTTATGAGTTTGACATTCTCCAAGGGCTCAGTGTGAAGATGCGCAAGGAAACCTTGGTGCCCGTACGGGGGACGCTGGGCTCTCAGGGGCTGGAGCGGGGACTTGACATTTTAAAGCCACTGCCCTCCACTCTCATTGCTCCTGCATGTCTTAGTGAGTTAAGGCTGTGTGAAAAGGAAAACCAGGAACAATCAAAGAGAGGGGGAAAAAGTCTTGACCTTGGGGATAATGCTACCAGAAATTTGCAAGAAAGTGACAGAGTGTCCACCCCATTGCAAAACAACTCCAAAATGAGGACAGAGCGGATTCCAGAAAGATATCGATTCCTTTTTAATGCAATTCTTCAGTTATCCTCTAAGCCTGGCTTTTAGTCTCTTATAATTTAAGTAAATTGCTTTATAAATGTTCTTTTAAATTTTGTGTCTTTCTTCTTTTTTTTTTTTTTCTTTAAGGGAGAACTAACAAGATTCTAGGAGTCATAAATATAATCATTCAAGATGAGCCCCGATGGGTTTGCAATGGAGTGTTTTGCTGTCCAGGATCGATGTCAAAGCACACCGATCCATCAGGAATATCTGTTTATTCCAATATCATTTTCTTGGCCCATGAGTAGATATATTGACGGGGTTTATTCTCCTCCCAGACTCTTTATGTCCCTGTCTCTCATCACTTTCTGACCATTCTCAGTTGAAAAAGTGATGGGCTTCCAATTTAATTCAACCTTAGGCTGAAGAATCTGAATTTAAGGTGAATGAATCAATCATTTGCTAAAAAACTGACTCATAAGATATCAGAAAGAAAAAGAATGATAGATTTGGATGACATCAAAATGTAAGACTCTTGTGATTAAATGGGCATAGGATATCAATAAGTTATACACAAATATATATATGTACGCAAACAATAAACATGTAAAGGAGTTCAACTTTACTATTTAGATTATGCAAATTAAAATAGGATACATTTTTGTCTATCAGATTGGCAAAAATGTAGAAGAAATATAATATCCAGTGTTGGCATAGCTGGAGAAAAATGAAGAATCTCAAACTCTGCTAAATGTTGGTAGGATGGATTATAAACAACAAATTCCTTCCCAATAGCAGTTTGGCAACAGTTAATCAAAAGCCTTAAAATTATGCCTCTCCCCCCAAGCCAATGCCACCTCTAGAAAGACAGCCCAAGGAATTATTAAAGATGCACTTAAAGATTAATGTGCAAGGATGTTTAAAGCAGCAATATGGATAATATTGAAAAAACAAACTGTCCAACAAGAAATTAGTTAAATAAATCATGTACTTCTTCACTACAATTTATTATGCAATCATTAAAAATCACGTTCTGGAAACATTTATCAAGGTGGGAAAAGAGTCATGATACATTGCTTGGTGAAGGAAGCAGGCTAGATAACTGTGCTCAGAACAGCAGTTTTGTAAAGAATCCCCAGTACAAATGTACACGCAGATGCAAACCGGGTATCAAACTGTCCACAGCGATTACTTCTGGGTAGGTGGGCAGGTGGAATTATCAGTGATTTTTGTTTTCTTCTTTTGTGTTTTTCTGGGCTGTCCAAGTTTTAAAAATTGAGCCCATATATCTTAGATCATTAAAATAAATAAAGAAAGAAACACATTTTTATTTTAGGAGCCAAGGAAGATTCCTCTACTCCCCATGTTTCCTATAACCAAACGAAAAGACCTTTTAACTTGTCCAGTATGTGACAGGTTGACGACCACCAGCCTTTTACCCGAGGCCCAGGAGCGACCCTGTTCTCATCCTCGAAGTGAGCTGATCTGCCAGTGTAGACGAATTTAGAGACTCCACCATTCAGTCAGATGCTTTCAGAAGCCACCAGTTTATTCTAACAGGAGTTGAGCTGGGGTCCTAGTTAACTCTCAGGGTATTTCCAGAGGCAATGCACAAAATAAAAACCTGACAAAGGTCAGGGCACACTGAGAGAGATAACAAAGAAGGAAAAGAAAAAGGAAAAGGAAAAAGTGCCCAATGCCGCCTCTGTCCCTGATCACCAGTCAGTAAAATGCAGAGCATGCCCGGGAAAGGGCAGGGTGGCCGGGGCCAGGGTTTTCTGCTTCCTCGTGGGTTTTCTTGTCAAATGGCTGCAAAGTCATTTCTACAAGGAAAAACCTCTGGGAGGAAACGTCGCTTACTGAACCTCTGTTCCCTCCAGCACCTGGCTGGGCCGTACACCCTGTCTTTGTCAGAAGCGGCGAGAGCCGTGGCGATGAGCCGCGCCAGGGAGGCAGGAAGACCTGGCTGAAATCCTGGTCCCGCCATCCCGTCTGTGTGTCCGTGGCATGTCGCCTCCACTTCCGGTTCTGTTTCCTCTCCCAGGGGGCTATGGTGAAGGTCAGCAGGGGACACACACACAAAGCCCACGCAGAGCTCGTGATGTCACACAGAAGGTCCCCACGGCAGTGATATTTACTAATGTGCTAAGTAGCGTAAGCATCTTAGGTGCGTTTCTCTTCGTACTTTCAGGAGGAGCATCATCTTGTAGGAAAACGATCCCAACACAGCAGTTTGTACACAGGCGATCATCAAATGTTCGCACTAATAGATGGGCCCAGCGCTTTAATTCATCACTTGCACGACCATTCTATCCCCATTTTAGAGGCAGGAAATCTGAACAGTGAAGTGACTTGCCTGCCATTTTACTATTATTCACATCACAATTTTACTAAAGAGAAATCTGAGAATCAGAGAGGTTAAGAAGCCTGTTTGTGGCCCACAGCTACAAAGTGGCAGAGCCAGTTTTGGAAACCCAGGAACTCTGGCCTCAGAGCCCAGGCTCAGGCATTGTGGGGTGTCACCTCTCTCTACTGTTGGGGTAAAGACACAGTCCCTCGGGTTCACAAAACTTAGGTTAAATCCTGGCTCTGCCACTTTCCACCTTTGTGACAACAGGCAATTTTGCCTATTGTCAAGAGTTTGTGGCAATTTTGCTAAACAAGGCCATAAAAAGTGGTACCTGCCTTGAACTTCATGGAGCTGTTTTGAGGTTTAAGTGAGTTTATGCACACAAAGCACTGAGAACAGTGTCTGTCTGGCTGTAGGCCCTCCAGCCAAAGTTTATCATCATTCCATGAGCAACAAAGAAAAGAAAACACCAGGAAATATATTATCTGTGTCATGACCAACCTAAGTGACAGAGGAAGAAGAGAAGGTTCCTGAAGATGGGGGCAGCGGCAGGGTGGGTGGGTCTGCCGGGAAGCATGCGCTGAGGCTGGGCCTTGCAGGCCATGGGCACCAACAGGTGGAGAGAATCGAAACCTTGTTTCAGAGAAGGGCATGATGCCTGTCCGGCCAAGTGTGGACTCCCTTTGGGAAACAGCTGGAGAAAAGGATTGTCTGCAGCTAAAGGGGATCAGATCACCGGCAGCCTGAATGCCAAGTTGAGGATCTTGGCCTCTGCGCTGCAGGCTCCTAGCTCAAGAGCAGGGTTCTAGGCGTGGCACGGCTTGATCAGATACACATTTAGAGTGTGCACTCTGCCACCAGGATGGAGAACAGACCGGTGCACAGATGAGCAAGGCGGGGTACAGACAGGTGCATGAGCGGGATGCTGCGGTTCGGCGGCGGTGGTAGTGACGGCAGGGACAGGGGGAAGCGTGGTCTGAGAAGTGCTGGGGAGAGGCCAGGCCTGGAGAGTCCAGCCTGTTCAGGGCTGGTACAGTCACCAACGCAGAGACCAGAGAAGAGCAGGCCAAGGTCATCGACCTGTGAAAAGTCCACGTTTTGAGGGGGAGAGGAGGAGCCACCACCAGAGGGCTGGAAATGAGCCAGGACTTCCAGAGCAAATAAAGATTCCTAATATTGGAGAAGAGTTGAAAATATAAATAAAAATTAAATACATACACTAAAAAGGAGGCACAGAACCTGTTCAGAGAGACAGCAAGGCTAGAGGATGGGTGGAGATGCAGACACCTGGGGAAAGAGGGAAAGGAGTTTGAGGAAGATCTGTACGTGGATATTGACCTTGGAAGTAGACTTCAAATCTCAGGATTGGAAGCACTCCTGGAGGAGGAGGTGGAGGACTCAAGGGAGTCAGAGGAAATGTGGGAAAGGTTTGGGGCTCCCCAAAGAGATAGGGGAGGGAGGCACAAGGGAAGAAATGAAGAAAACAGAAAGGGTATACCGGGTCCAGGCAGGACAAAGGATGCCATCCCTCCATCTGGGGACAGAAGGATGGAAATGGCAGAAGGAAAACCCCTCCCCCGACTTTCAAACAGACGTTTCCCTGCCTACACGGGAGGTGAACTTCTGAAAGCTGGATCACTTTCTTTTCTTTATCAGAAACCTCTTAATGAGGCTTAACACACCATTTCAGATGTGGTTCAAATAAATTACAGAGTTTTTTTTTTTTTATTTTTAAGTGCGGGAGCCCACGTTATCAAAGCACCACTTCCACCTGCATTAATTGCTTTAATGGGCTCTGGGAACAGCCACCTCCTCTCCCTCCCCATCGGGGTCCCTGAGGAGCCCATCAGGGAAGGATGCTGAGGTTAGGGATGTGGCCGATGCGGGGGACAGTACTGCCACACGTGTGTCTGTCTTCTCTGCCTCCCTGCGTTTTTCAAGGCCTCACAGATAATCAGAAGAGATGTGGGGACACACGACTCCCTTCAACCCCTGGGCTTTATTACTGCTGCAAAGCAAAAATGCAGATGCCAAAAGCCAGAGAGAAGCAATTATGTTTTTAAAGAAACGCTGTCTACGTGGGAATATTGACTACAGTTAGTAAATGACTCTGCAATTCAAACAGCTACAATGGATCACGGGGGCCCCGAGTCCAGGTATTCTCTTCCAGTGGCACTTTAAAAAACAAAAAACTAGGCAGGCACAACAGAGGACTTTCAAAGCCAAGTGAATGCAGTCGATAACATTTTTCATCACAATGTTTGCAGTGGGACCTCCACTGCCATAGTTTTTCAGGCTTTTGATGTGCAACGGTGACCATGACCCGTATGTGCCAGGTTTGGTGGTGGGGATATCCGAGTCACAGAGAGGCAAAGGGACCTGCTCAAGGTCACAGCCAAGTAATACTGCCAGATGAACCCAGGTCCACCCCAAGATTCATCTCTTGGATTTTCCAATATATCAGTTGACCTTGCACATCTGGAATCTTGCTCCAAAACAGCTAAGGACAGGGACAGGGTGGGTCCACTTCTCTGGTCAAGTCTTTATGTGGACAAACACCCTTGTTGGGGGTGGGGGATCCTAAAGGAAGGCAGCGCTTCCCAAACTTTAGTGCATTTAAGACCCGCGTGGGGAGCCTGTTGCTTCTCAGGCAAGCTAACACTGTGAATTACCACCTCCAAGGCCCCAACACCTGGTATGTGGAAATACCCTTTTTGATGTCACTTCACTCTGTTCTTCCCTGTAGCCTAGAGCATTAGAATCCAGGAAAGAGGACATTTGGGGACTTGTTTATGGATGGCTGATGTATTTGCTTTGCATTCAGAGTTGGGAGGATGCTGATATTAGGAAACTCAGGTAGAGGGAAACAATCACGACCAAAGTGGCTGCCAACTGAAGCAAAGCCACAGCCAATTTAGCAGGAGCACAAATTCTCAAAGGGGAAAGGCAGCAAAGGTGCTGGGACTGAAAAGGAAGAAGAGCTAAATCCATTTATGCGTTCTCGGTAGAGAATAAAGCAGCTTTTAAACACACTTGTGATTGCTGGGGACTCGGCCTTCACCCAGAATGTTGGGGCTTCTAGAAACCTGAACAGTTAAAAAAAAAAAAAGACAGAAGATGTATCTCACCCAAAACTGGTTCATTGATTGCTTCAGAATGCATAAATGATTCTATTTTGGAATCACAGACACAATCAGGCTGCTGAAATAACCCACTTCTGGGGATAGGCTTGAAAATTAAGAACAAAGTGACAAATGAACCAGCCGAAGGGGTCTCATAGGGTGGATCCGGGCTGCAGGGGATGGGAAAAGCCATTGCTACCAGGCACAGACCACATATTTAAAAAGGCTTTTCACTAAAATAGTAGCAAAGGGTTTCAAATGTTGTCACACCTAGGAAGTCATTTGATCCCCACAGCCATCTGGGAAGGAGGCAGGTGGGAGGTGGCGATGACCATTCCACAGCTCCCAAGACAGGGGTCAGGGATGTCGTGTGAACTGCCCACGGCCACACAGCCAGCTTGGTAGTGAAGTACACACTAGAGCCTATGGCCTTCCTCGATGTTTCTGTCCAGCGCCCACTGTGCTGCCACCCACAGATCTCACCCTCGGGAGCCAGAGAATCCCGAACTCACCAGCGCTGGATTAGGAGCAAGATCATTCCATCCATTTGGTAAATATTCATTTATTTATTAAAGCTCCTACTGTGTGCTGGGTACTGGGGACATGTGAATGAGCCACTTGCCACTGGAGAATCTTTGTTCTCATGGGGCAGACTTGTACTGGGGGAGGCAGGCGATAAACAAACACACCGATGGGTCCTCTTAGTAGTGACAGGTGGGCTGGAGCAAATTAAAGCTGGGCAAGGGGATGAAGGGGCCGGCGGGACGGCGGTGCTGCTCTGGAGGGGGTGGCGGGGGTGCAGAGGCATGAGGATGTCACAGCACTGAAAATGCTGGGGGCCTGTGGCCATGGATGGGTCTCTGTCTCCCCCTGACTCCCCAAGGACAGGGCCCCTGTGCTGTTCATCTCTGACTTCAGGTCCCAGCCACAGCCTCGTGGGCTGGTGAGCGCTGCTCAGAGGATGTACAGACGAATGGCTCCACCGATGAGGGAACGGGCTGAGACATGCCACTGCCCCTTGATGAGTAGGTCTCAGACCTCCCCCCCACTTAGTAAAATGAAGTCTCTGGGTGGTTCTTAATGGGACCCCAAATGTAGGGCACAAAATGTGTCATCTGCCTGTCCCCTGCCCTCCCACAGGGGACTGGCTTCCAGGAGGGCTGGGTTCCACTTGGTTCCCAATCCCAATGGTGACCTTGGGCTCACCAATTTCATCTCCTTGAGCATGACCCTTCTCCTGGCCTCCCCGGGGAAGATTAAATGGGATAGGAAGGACAAAGCACCTGGTACATAGTTGGTGCTCACTAACGTCAGCCTCCTCTCTTCGCAGTAGTTGTCTAGTAAAGCAAAGTTAAAAAGCAAGTGCAAAAAATAAATAAATAAATAAATAAATAAAAAGCAAGTGCAATGTAAACTACAGACTCCGGGGGTGACAGGATGTGTTGATGTAGATTCATCAGCTGTAACAGACGTGCCACTCTGGGGCGGACGTTGAAAATGGGGAGGCTGTGCAAGCGTGGGGGCAGAGTATATGTGGGAAATCTCTGTACCTTCTGCTCAATTTTGCTGTGAACCTGAATTTCTCCAAAACATAAAAAGTCTATTAAAAAAAACAAATCACAAATGCAGTAGCCTCATGGTGCTGCTTCCTGCAGCTGACACCGGGAATGCACAGGAAAGGAATAAAGGGAGCGTTTGATTCCTACTCTCTGCGCCCTTTCCACCTGCCAGGCTGTAAACGTAAAAGGGAAATGTCAGCAGCACAGAAATCTTAAAAATCACCCCGACCCTGGGGCGCAATTAGAAGTCTGTGTGAGCTCAGACTTAATATCAGATTCCTGTTTAGGGGTTTAAAAAAAAAGAAGAAAAAAAATCAATTTTGAAAGATTTGTATTTCAGCCTCTAGCTACCTCTAGCCATTTTAATGTCATTCCTTGTAATCAGATTCTCTGGTCCCGGCTAGGGACTACTCTGGGGTCCCCGAGCAGTGGAGACCAAAGGCTGCCCTTCCAGGTCATAAAAGAACCTCGCTAGGAAGCCAGTTGGAGCCTAATCCTCTATGAATGCTTGCTTCGGTGCAAAGCCCTTTGCAGGACGGAGGGGGGATTATGACTCTGAGGAGCTGTACATGTGCCTTGAGCACGAGCAGACTGGCACACGCTGCGTGCACTGACAGGTGCAGACAGGCTGTGTACTGCACGTGTGGCGGGTGGAGGTGACAAGCTGCAATGTACACACGATCCAATTGGTCAGGGGTTAAAGGATCATACTTATCTTTGCAGCTCCATCCAAATGATGAATCTATGGCAAGTAATAAACAACACTGGGTTTGTCAGCAGAGGGGAATGACAGAAAAACAAGACGCTAGTGCTGGGGTGATTCTCTGTCTCTTTGACGTCCACTTTCAAGTTAGGAGGCATGAATCTTCTCTTATAAAAATACCAATTCTTAAAAAAAAAAAAAGCATTCTCTTTTATGATTTGAACCATAAACAACCAGCTAAAAGAGGTTTTTGTCCTATATATGCATCACAATTTTCTAAAACCTTGAGCATCAGCTTGAGTCAACTAAATATACAAGATTAAATTAAAGAAATGGATCCTCTCAATATACTGCATTACATTCTTGGTATGCAGCAACCAAAAATCTACTCAATAAAGGGTTTATGAATAGAGAGCTTTCCACATGTCATTGTTGGCAGGACTCACAGGACCTGAGAATGAATGCAGGGCCAAAGGAAAGTCTGTGCACGCCTGTGGTTTCCAAATTGGAATACAGGAACGAGACCAGGGGGAGAAGCTACATTTCAGATACAAAGTTGGAAGTGGTAATAATGTGTAATGGCTTCAGCTAACCATGTACAATGGGAAAAGGACAATCATGTCGTTTAGAATGTGCTGGACCAAATATAATGACATATTAATACAGACAGATTCTTCCTCGGTTATTATGCAAAGGAAAGGAGGGTGTGATAACTCTAATTAAATGAGAGGGCCAGTAACAGTTTTTAACTTCTGGGATATTTCAAATTCTAATATGTTCCTTGGATTTACCCATGGGGATGCTGAGACCATAAGGAAGCCATTTAGTTTTTATCAAGATGAAGCATACACACACACACACACACACACGTACGCACATGCACATACCCCAGCAGCACCCGTATACACTGCATTCTGCTAACCCCATAACCAGGAGACTCAGAAAGCAAGCAGGTAAGTGAATTTGATTTTGAGCACTCCCAGGGCGGTGCTGTTTGTGCCAGAATCCTATTGTCATTTTCTCATTAACTCTGGAATAGCACAAGGGTTGGTGTTCTTGGGTCAAGAGACAACAGTCAGACTCTTGTCAGTACAGTATGTAACCCATCAATTTCCTGATTTAGTAGGATGCTACACAGGAGTGCCAAGACTCTTCTCCCAATCCCTTAGCCAACTTTCTTTACTCTGCCTTAAGTGAAAGCAATTTCAAAAGAACAAGAAAACATCAAATTAGATATCCTAAATGTCTTCTGTGCAGCACATACTAAGCAAATCAGACTGTCTGAGCAGGAAGGGATCTTGGACAGCCCCTGGCCCATCCACCCTGGAACACAGAGATCAGTGACTTGCCCAAGATTACACAGCAAGTGAACAGCAGAGTCTACGGCAGCATCCCTGGTCTCCTTGGCCAATTTATCAAGCATATGTGGCTGAAAACCTTTGAAAGATCTACTTTTTAAATTATTATTAGTTTGGCTCCTGTTCTTTCAAGATAGATTTTTCAAAAATCAAACATTTCAACATAATTGCAAATAGTAAATGGCTTGCCTTATCTGGACCTGTCACTTCAGATTTGGCAAATGGGTTTCAAGAGAGGGATGGGAGCCCCAATGGAAGTAGAAAATCCTCATCGAACTGCTCTGGGTAACAACGATGCTTAATTTGTCCGAAAGAGAAATGGAAACAACTTTGTCCGCTCAATCCCCCCTTTAAAAATCTGCAACCCTCTCTTATTCATAAACTCTTAATTAACTTGGTTACTAAAATTTAATTTAATTTTCTTTTTATTACACATATACAATTGATTTCTCCTTTTGGGGTGCTCAGAGGACCCTTCCCCCATCTTTCCATCACAGAAAAAAGAAATAAAGAGTTTAAGATCAATAACACATCTTCTACTAAATGCAATGTGGTACCCTAGAAAAGAAAAAGGAGGTGTGCAGAAAAACTGGTGAAATCAAATACAGTCTCAGGTCTAGTTAATAGTAATGCACCTTTACCAAAAAATCCCTGACACGGTGCCCTGTAGCACTGTAACTTACAAGGAGAGGCTCCCAGCAGAGAAAGGGCAGTTTGAGCCTAGTAGAGAAGCTGGGGCCCCTTGGGGATTTTAGTTAAGGGACTTAACATTCTTAATTTTGTGGAAATGTGTCAACAGTTCTCCAGGTGTCCTTTTAAACTGTCCCTGACACTATCTGCCCATCGTGCAACCCTGCCATGGCCTCAAGGAGTAAGTTCCGCCTCCTCCGTTTTAAATTCCACCCACTGAATTAAAGTCTGTCTCCTTTTCCCCAGTGCTAATGTGACACACAGCACCATTCCTTCTGCCTGTTGCTTCTGAAGGATCCCAAGGGGTCCATCCCGGGCAGGGTATGTGTCTGGCAACGGCCGGAAGAGGGGCAACCCCGAGGCAGGAGCTCGTTCTGTCTTGGGCAGCTGCCTCCATTGGAAAAATGACAGAGACAGAGACGAGGGCTGCTCAGCTCACACAGGCTCCTGAGCCACACACAGGCTCCCACACTTCAAGGACAGCGCTGCTCCTATCAACCTCTCCCTGCCGGCAAGTATTCATTCTCGGGCTTCAAAAACTATGTCATAGAGAGTTAAGGTTTCACGTTGGAAGCAACAGAGTCAATAAACGAGTTAAGCCTGGTGCTGCTCTGAGTCACGGCTTAAGGGCACCACCACGTCGTTCAGGGAGGTGCAGACAGAAGATCCAGAATGCGATCAACACAATGGGGAGAGGGGTGCCCTGTTGGTAAACTGAACTCACAGCCAAGCTGCTAGATCCTTATGGCACGGCCGAGTCTGGGGCGCAGAATGAAGGGAAAGTCGTGTTTTTTATGTCCGGGTTAACTGACAGCCTTTCCAAAGCCTATCCACTTGTGATGATTAAGTTGCCCAAGTCTTTTTAAAAATTGCTACTAAAATTGAATCCGTATTTATAAATGACCATTTGAATCAAGTATCTTTAGAGCATAAATTTATCATCTGGGAACTCTAGACCTTTTGGGGCCAAGGCTAATGTACATTTCTTTATAAATATACAGAATGCTAGACAAAGGGGGAAGATTGATACGGGGAGAGGAGACAGAGAGGAGAATTGTTGCGTGGAAACTCACAGTGAGCTCTGCCCACTGTATCCTGGAACAATACAAACCATCAGCCTATTTCCAGAAGCTGAAAAGAAGTTTCTGAAAGCCACAGGGACCTGCCCGAGGGGGTCGATGGGCTTGGAAACAGCTAGGGGGAAGCCAAGGTCAGAGACTAGACGGTGGTGTCCCAGGTGCACGGCCAGGGAGTTGGCTCAAGACTCACCTGGTCACAGGTCACTGAATAGCTTACAGGAAGTAGCCAGGGGCCTCTGCTGCCTAGGAGTTTCCCAGCAGCCCTCTATGGAGTTCAAAATACCTGTGCTGAGGAGGACCCGGAGGCAGGGGCTTGAGGGGGATGGGGTTATAGGTCAGCCCAAACCCCTGAGAAGCATTTCTCTGCAGAAGCAGAGGGCATGCTGATGTTCCTTTCCCCCTAAACTCTTCGCTTCTTGCACACATAGGGGTGGGGTGGCTAAGTGCCTGCAAGGAACCCTTGAATCCACCCATGGAACCAAACACCACCCATCTCATACTCCAACTGGTTTTCAATAGCCTTGGGCTGGGAGATTTAGCAAGCACACACACTCCTTTAAACAGCTTGATTAAATTCCTGGAAGCTTGCTGTCGTGAGGTTATTTTTCAAGATTAACAGACATGAAAAGTGCAAATACTCTCGGGGTGGCTGGGGGAGGGGTTATTTTTGACATTCGGGCAGGAGCCTCATTTCCAACAAGGTTGGGGACCACCTATCTGGTCCAGTTGCCTCATTTTCCAAGTGGTGAACAAGAGGTTCTAAGAAGGCAAGTGACTTATTCCAAAATATAGAGCCTGGTCCACAACACAGCAGGGTCAGGCCAGAGCTTTGTGGATCATCCAGCCTCCACAGGCCACTTGAGAACAAACAAAACTTTCTTTCAGAGGCAAAAACCTATAGGACAATGACAATTGCAGCTGGGGATGGGGTGGGGCAGAGGAGGCACCTACTGATTACTAACTATATACCCAGCAAAGTCTTTATCTCTTTTAATGCTAGTAAGAATCCACATTCATTTTCACACCTTTTAATCATATATTTGCCCTAATATATTAGGGCAATTGATACTATCTATCTCCCGCATTAGCCTTTAAGCCCCAGGAGGGCAAGGTCTATGTCTGTTTTGTGAATCACTATATTCCCAGTGCCTGGCACCTATTTGCTCCATAAACTAGATGTTTCTGTTTTTAAGTCAAGAAAAATGAAGCCCAGAAAGGTCAAGTGATTTGCCTAAGGACACACAGCATGGAGCTACTGAGGAAGCCGCTCCACTTTGCGTATACTCTGCCCGGAACTCCTCTCCAAACCCTACCTTGACGGCCTCCGCATGGGTCACCCGGGCCAGGGATTTGTCGTTGACACGCAGAATCTGGTCCCCGACCCGAAGCCCTTCCTTCTCAGCCAGGGAGCCAGGTTCCACCAGCGACACGTAGATGCCCACGCCGTGCTCCGAGCCCCCGCGGATGCTGAAGCCCAAGCCCTCGTGGGCCTTGGCGCGCCGCAGGCTCACGACGCGCACCTCCCCGGGCCCTGCGCCGTCGGGGCCGCCCCAGGCGGGCTGCCTGTAGGGGGTGGTGGCGGGCAGGTAGAGGCCCTCCGCCGTGTACTGGTCGAAGAGCAGCTGGTCGGAGCGAGGGATGACCAGCCGCAGCATGGGCAGCAGGCGCCGCTTGACCGGGCTGTCCAGCAGCACGCGCAGGGTGCGCACCAGGTCGAAGACGTTGCGGCGCGCGTGGTAAGCGTTCAGGCAGTGCGTGAACTGCTCCCGCTCCGCCTCGCTCAGCAGCGCGGTCAGCGCCTGGTGCAGCTGGCGCACGTTGGCAGACAGCAGCCGCAGCCCCGCGCCCCCGCCGCCGCCCGCCCCGGCCGCCGAGCCCAGCGAGCCGGTGGAGGACGAGCTCACCGACACGCCGTCCAGCTGCGCGTTCATCTCCCCGCCGAGGCCCGGCCGGACTCGGGGCGCGCGGTGGGGTGCTGCTGCCCTCGCGGGCACTGGCGCGACAGCTGGGTCCCGGGGAACGCGGAGATCGCGGCTGGAGTCTGGGGTGTGCGGGGCGCGGAACGGAGCTGGATCCCAGGAGACGCGGAGACGGCGGCTGGAGACTGGGCTTGGGGAGCACGCGAACAGTGGCTGGATCCTGGGGGTTGCGGAGACCGCCGCTAGAGCCCTGCGGGGCGCGAAGACCGCTGCGGTCGTGAAACTGGAATCCCGGGGACGCCGAGACGACAGCGGAGTCTTGGGGGACTGAGAGTTGGCTCCTGGAGCCCGGAGGTCGCCGAGACTGCGGCTGGAGTCCGGGGGGCGCGGAGAGAGCAGCTACATTCTGGAGGGCACAGAGACGACGGGTGGCTGGAGTGGGGGGCGCAGCAAAGCTGAGCGCCCCGTCACACCACGCCCGGGGCTCCCCCAGCCGGGCCGCCAGTTCCTCTTGGGCTGGGGGACCCCAAAGTCAGAAGTTGGGGCGGGGGTCGCTCTAGTCCCAGAGCCCCCGGGTCACAGCCGATGGAGC
>VBSM01003204.1:12138664-12172094 GCA_008086735.1 Cheirogaleus medius | reverse complement strand
CTCTTTCTCTCTCTCTCTCTCTCTCTCTCTCTATATATATATATATATATATATTGCAGGTTGTGAAAAAAGGTATTCTATGCCCTCCCATCCCAAAACAAAATGAGAAGATAACCCAAAGCATGTCCTAGTCTCTCATCACCACCTACTCCCCCAAATATATATAATCTAAGTAAAAGCCCTGCCCTTTAATTCAAAGGGGACTTTCTAAGGAGCTCCATAGCGCCCCCTCACTTAGGCACACACATGCGCACACACACAACTGGCACACATCCCTTCCAACCAGAATGGCCTCTCCTAAGCTATTCTCCTATGTGTTTTTTCCCTAAAACTGTCCTGGAATTGCCATTGTAGAGCCGACTGACTTCTATCTGGGAGAGGAAGAAATGGACTATTACCTGGAGGAGTAGGTTTGAGCTGGACCCAGAAGGATGGATCATTCATTTATTCATTTCTTTATCCATTTAGTCACTCTTCATTCAACATTTTCAAGGCACCCATTCTGTGCTGGGTCATATGCTGGGTGCTGGAGACCCAGGTCAAAGAGACAAAATCTCTGACCTCAAGGAGGTCACAGTCTCCTAGGGGAGAGAGATTGCATAAATAAGCAAAGTTAAAAACCAGTCTAATAAGTGTTGTGTTGGCTGCGGGAGTCTGGGTTTGGGGGAGGAGGATATGGTAAGGGCTTTATTGGAGAGACGACGGCTGGATGAAGAACCCCTGAGGTGGATGGACTTCCTTCTCTGGACAATAGGGAGCAGTGGAAAGGTTTTCAATAATGTTGGCTTAATGCCTTCCCCAAACTGAGGGTAGGAATTGAAGCTATATTTTCCCTAAAGATCTTCAGTTTTCTTCTTCATGTCCCTAAAACAGGCCTAGGGTAAACTAATGCCCAGTGAACATATTTAATAGGGTCTCTGAGGAAGATTTTTAAAAAATAACTAGTTAAGCTACCCTTGGACGTCTGTCTTACACCTCTTAAGTTTAGCAGTTAATAGTGTGTATACTTATTCCTCCTTCTCAACTGCTGTTGAATCCTTTAATGCAACTAGACCAAGATACTTAAGAAAAAATCAATCTTCTCCACCCTCAAAATGTATTAATGGCATACCTTAAAATGCCACCAAGCAGGGCTTAATTGTATGCAGTTCAGGTTTTCTGCAAATGTATTTCATGCTTAGCTTTCACTTAGTTTGTGTTCTAATTATAATTACTGTGATTGGCTTGATAAATGCATCCCAGGAGATAAGAACCCCCCCTTCCCAGCATTTTATTTCTGTGCAAAGGATGTTTTCGAGAAGGTATCTTGCTTCAGGCAGCAGAAGCCCAGTTGCACAGGCAGTCTTAGTAGAAAAAGAAACACTTTCTTCTGCAAACATCAGAGACCATCTGGGATGCTGTGCTATTGTTTAATTTCATAGAGGCCGATTTGGGAGGGCAGACAAGTATGAGAGTGTAGAAAAAGAAATCCTTGGGGTTTCTTCCATCCATCATGCATAACCGCCTTAGGATCAGTTTGTACTGTGCCCCTTGGGTGAGAGACAGTGTGTAACTGTGCTCAACCCTCAAGAATCCTGTTTCATCTATAAAGGTGTGTTTATCATTCAGGAATAAGCTCTTAGGAACCCAAGATGCCTGGGCTTCTGAGGGCTGTACTGCCGCTGGCCTTCAAGCCCTGAGAGGAAACCATCAGTACAGGACTTGGCCCTGGTTGTATACTGCCCTCTTCAGAAGGAAAATATTATTCTCCTGTGCAGACTAAAGGCTTCAATTCTCTCCCTTCATCAAAGCCACTTTTAATTGCTCATTATTGCTCTCCAACTCTGGCCAATAAATACCCTTCCCGTAGGAATGTTCCTGGAGACTTGAACACAGTGGGGAAGTTGAAAAAACAGGGAAGAGGAGTGAATTGTGCTGTGCTTTGTGCTTAGCACAACTTAAAAGTGCTTTATGTTGAACTGGATTTTTGATTCTTGTTTGTATCTCATGTGTTTGTTTTAATCAAAAGGCAATGTTGCACTCTGGATATCAGGCAGAAAACCATTATTCCAGTCTCAGAGCTTCCCTTTAACTAGTTGCATGACCCACAGGAAATGGCTTTACCTCTCATCTGGAAAATGTTACTTTCAAACCTCCCCTGTCTCCCCGGAGGGCACTTGCAACCTGTGTTTCATGTTCCCTGCAGTCAGTGAAAGCATGTTGCAAGTCATAGACTGTCATAAAGATGGTAGTTATTTTCCCAACTTTTTTATGGCAATCTTGAAAAGCCTTTTTCTATTTCATAGTCACTGGGGGCATCTCTCCTTTTCTCTTATCCACTCAAATGTATCTTTAGAAGGCAATAGAGAGTAATTTGAGCTGCATTTCCCATGGGACATATAGAAAAATATAGCTAATGTTTAGTGAGCGCCAGTTTTAAACACTTATATTTTAACCCATTCAATCCTTCTACTGCTCTATAAAGGAGATACCATCATCATCATCACCACCATCATCACCAGTGTCCTGGTGAAACAGGACACTGAGACATAAGGAAGTAACTGTACCCAAGGTTACAGAGGTGCTTAATGGAAGAGCTGGGATTTGAACCCAGACTGTCTGGCACCAGAACTCTTACCCTGAACCCTGTGCTGTACAAGCTCCCAAATATTTGGCCCAGAGATGCTGAACTGTAACAGCGCCTCTGCTAGACTAGTGTGACGACCACATTTTCCCATGGAATGGTACAAGGACATGTTTTCTTTAGAAAGTTTGGTTAGGAATATCAGAGGTTAAAAACAAGCCACATACAAATGATTTCTGCTTGGTAAACTAACATTTTGTGTTGGAAAGAATGAACAGAGGTTTAGTAAAGAAGCTATCACTGAGAGAGATGGAGACGGAAAGGACTTGGGGACCCCTGGGTTCTCAGCCCGGACACAGGAGGAGGAAGAGGCTCAAAGCTATCTGATGCTGGGTGTCATGAGGAGCCTTTTCTAGCTCTGACATCCTTGGAGAAAGGATGTTAGCGACTGCAGTTATCACTTCTGCTCAAGGACCACAGCCTGTCTCTTCCCTGCAGTGTCAGTGGGGATGGTAGCAGCAGAGAAAGGAGAAACAGTCGCCTCTATGACTAGTAGATAATGCAGGCACTATTGATGGAAGTGCAAGGAGATAAGACAGAGGCGAGAAAAAAATGAGAGCACAAAAACATCGGGAAAAGAGGAGAGATACAGGTATATTTATCTTGGCCAGGGTGTAAGCTCTTAAGAGTCTGTCTCATCGTCATGGAGAATCATGTGATGTTTGTGCAGGAAGGGTGCTGGAGCACAGAGTTGATCTCCAGATTCAAATCTCATCTCTGCTATTCTCTACCGTCGTGACTGTGGACAAAGCACGGAGGGCTTTTGCACCTGAGTTGCACCTCTTTCCTGTAAAATGGGGACAGTGGCGCTGCCATTAGCGTTACTGGGAATATTGATTGTGCTCTTGAATGCAAAGTGTTTCTCACCATGCCTGGCACATACCAGGTGCTCCTACGATGCCGAGCATCCATCTCTCAGTTAAAGCTCTTACCGAATGGGAGCCCCCGAAGAACACAATCAATCTCTCTGTGTCCAGTGCTCAGCCCAAGGGCGAGCACATAGTAGGTGCTCAGTGATTATTTGCTGAATGATTCCTTAGTCCCCTCTCTTTCCCCTGCTGTGTCACAGATAGGACAATCATGGCCAGGGAAGGTGGCTGTCTTGCTTATTGTCCTGCCAGTAGCCAGTGGTGCGTGTCCCAGGCTCTTTCATTAGTAGCTAAAAGGAACACTTATTGAGCGATCACAGAGGGCCAAGCAATTGCAGGCATTGTTTTTCTTAATTCCCAGAATCCTGTGAAATGGATACTAGCATTATCCCCACTTTGCAGATGAGGAAACTGAGTGTCCAGGATTTGAGTAGTTTCCCCAAAGTCTGTACTCTCACTGAACCTTGTATTAAGACAGATGGAGCTGATGTGGATTTCTCTTACACAGCTTTGGGGGAAATAGCAGACTATCGTGAATAGCAAAAATAAATTGCAGGAAGCCAATTTGTGGGCTAGAAAGAGGCAGAGCAGTGGAAGTGACCTTATCAGGCATGCTGTGCTGTAATCCGATTGCTACGAGTCTGTAAGAGCTTCTTAAATCAGGGGATTATGTATTGGTTGCACTGGGACACTCGCTCCACACCAGCCCGGTTTAGATTAGACAAGCCCCTTGCAAAAACATCCTTGCCATGCACACATCGGCCTGGTTAACTGCAGCATCCATTCTTGCATACGTTTGCTCTGTTCATTCATTCATCATTCAAATGATACTCAGCTCCCTCTGCTCTGCCAGACTCCACTGTGGGGATTCAGCAGGAGCAAGACTGCCATGGTCTCTGCCCTCCTGGAGCTGACAGTCGGGAGCTGTCCCGTTGTGTGCCTCAGATGTGATCATGGGCAGCTGGACAGGAGCTTGGAGAGCTGTGAAGTGAGGGTCCGGGCAAGGCTTCCCAGCCAGCACCCCCTTCTCCGAGCCTCAGCCCCCAGCCCATTTCGGCATCGCGGCACCTTGCTCAGGACTGCAGACGGACTCGGTTAAATAATTCCAGGTTATGTAACCTTGGAGGAGTCACATCGTATCTCTGAGCCTCGGTTTCTTCATCTGTAAAAAAGAGAGCTAAAAAAAAAAAAGAGCTATAAAAAAGGGGTGGTTGGGAGGCTAATGGAAAGAACACATGAAGACCCCATCACACAGGGACTGGGACCAGGGAAACGCTGCACAAGGGATGGCTCTGGGCTGGGTATAAGAAGCGCGATGCTTTGAGAAGACCCCTCCGTCACTTTGCTCATCTATATAGCTCTGGTCGCACATTTTCTTTTCAACAAGGAGGTGTCTGACTTTCTGCATAATTGCCTCATTTCCTCGCTGATCCTTAAAAAGCCTTCTTGTTTTGTTTTGTTTTCAACTTCATTCTCCCAAGGACTGTGAACATGAATGCTGTTGTCGGCCAAGTCCTTTCTCCCCGTGCCTCAGTCTTCCCATTTGTACAACGAGGGGCTTGGAGGTGGTGGTCTGCAGGCCCTTCCAGCTCTAAGGATTATGTTTTTGTTTCTTCCTCTGAGGAGGAGGTGGGGGAAGGAAAGGAGAGGAGGGTAAGGGGCATGAAGGTTTTTCTGGAGGTTCTGGGCTGATGCAGCTGTAGAATTCTGTCCTTGGCTCCACGGCTGACTGGTTTGAGGCTCTTAATGTCTCTTTGTCTCTGGGTTTCCAATAGCAGATAATGGTCCTAGCCGCTTTTCGGCAGGTTTTGTGATTTTTGCCTTTGACTTTGACCATCTTCAAAGACACTTGGCAGACACTGTTATTACATTTGCAGGGCCCAGTGTGCCCAACTACTCGGCAAATTGTATCAAAGAATCTCTGACTGTTACAGAAGAATGCTTGCACTCTGCATTCTTCATTCTTTGGAAATGTGATATTCTCATTGACCTTCTGTGAAAGTAACAGTAAATGGAGTTTCAACATCCTACAAGTGTAGTCTTTTTTTTTTTATTTTAAAGCCAGACGGAAACTTAAAGATAACATTCATTTTTTTTTTTCATTCAACAAACATTTGTCAAGTGCCTACTGTGTGCCAGTGTGGTGTGTGAAAGAGCTGAACTCGGTCCTAGTTTTTGTGACTCCCATCCAGTTGAGAATAACATGAAAGACTAGTAAGTACTGGCTATGTGTTGTAACAGATGATGTTAGTTGGCAATCTAGTGCTGTGTAACAAATTGTTACTCACTTGACTGCTTGAACAACACACATTTGTTATATCCCATTTCCATGAGTGAGGAGTCGGGGCATGATTTAGCTGGTTCTCTGCTCAGGATCTCAGAAGGCTGCAGTGTCCGCAGCAGGGCTGTGTTCTCATTTGAAATCTTCACTTTGGGACAACCCACTTCCAGTTGCATGCGGCGGATGGCAGAGCTCGTCTCTGTGACGGTATGACTGAGGGCCCCACATTTTTGCTGGCTGTTGGCTGGAAGCCACTCTCTGCTCCAAGAAGTTACAATGTTTTTGCATGTGGCCCAGATGTTAGTTGACTACTTCAACGCCAGCAAGGGAGTCTCTCTCTCTCTCTCTGGTCTGCTAACATGGGGACTTATATAATGTCATGTGATCATAGGGATGACATCCCATCATCTTAGTCATACAAATAACCTAAGCAAGGGTGTGTCATCCTATCCCCTTTGTCATATTCTATTGGCTAGAAGCAAGTCACAGGTTTTCCCCCAACTGAAGGGGAGGAGAACATACAAGGGTGTGACTCACTGGGGGGTCCCCTCAGAGTGTGCCTGTCACACAGAAAATGGCAAAGCATAGCAAGTACCCAGAGGATGAAGCCCCTGGTTCTTCCAAGTGAGGTCAAGAAGACTTCCTGGAAGAGGGAACATTTGAAGGACAACACTTGAAGGAGAGAAGGGTCATCAGATGGACCAGCTTGGAAGGACACTGAGGCAGGGGACAGCATGAACAAAGACATAGCAGCAAGAAAGAATGCAGTATGTTCAGGAAATTAAGGAAGTTCTCGTTCTGGGTTCTGGATGTAGCAAGCCCATGGCCAGAGATGTGGCTGGAGAGGAGAGGGGTGAGGCTGAATTATGACAGACGTGGGGTGCTGGGCTGAGCCACTTGGACAGTATTCTGAAAGCAAAGCAACAGGCAGCCATCCATTTGCAGGTGCAGGTTCTGATTTTCCTGGAGGGGCACCAGGCACCTCCTCTAACAGCTCTCAAGGATTTACAGATGCACTTGTACTCCGTAAAGATCCACAGCCAGTCAGCGCTCTTGCAAGGGTACGATAGACACCAGAGCTGCCTAAAAATATGCCTGAGCCGCCACGGCATACCAAGCCATAGGCTATGTTTGTTGGAAGAGACGTCCAAAATCCACACAGGCCAATGGCTGCCTTTTGTCCTCACTGCAGTGTGAAATGCTTGGCAGAGTGTGGCAGGCACTGGAGTCAGGCTGGCCTGGGTTCGAATCCTGGCTTTGCCACCTGCCAGCTGGTAAGACCTTGAGTGAGTGACTAGCCCCTCTGGTTCTGCTTCCTCATCCATCCAGTGGAGATGACAGAGGGTGCAGTGAAGAGGGAATGCAGTTTTGGATGCCAAGCACTCATCCGGCACATCGTGCGTGTATTGGTTTGCTAGAGCTGCCATAACGAAGTACCACTGCCTGGGGGGCTTAAACAATAGAAATCTATTTTCTCGCAGTTCTGGAGGCTTGAAGTTCAAGATCAGCGTCAGCAGGGTTGCTTTCCCCTGAGCCCTCTCTCTCTGGCCTGTAGATGGCCTTCTTCTCCTTTTGTCTTCACATCGTCTTTCACCTGTTTGCGTGTGCCTGTCTGTGTCCCAGTTTCCTCTTCTTGTAAATCATATTGGACTAAGGCTCACCCTAAAGCCGCATTGTAACAGAATTGCCTCCTTAAAGGCCTTATCTCCAAATATGGTTACATTCTCAAACTCCTGACCTCAAGCAATCCTCCCTGCTCGGCCTCCCAGAGTGCTAGAATTACAGGTGTGAGCCGCTGTGCCTGGCCAAACATGGTGACATTCTTAGGTACTGGGTAGTAGAATTTCAACATATGAATTTGGGGGTGTGGGGGGCCACATTTCAGCCCATAATGGTATATTCCCAACTCCCGTTAGATGCTTCTTCCTCAACCTCCAATTAATGAAAATCCTTGTGTCCCAATTCCAGGCTTGACGTCTCAGCCTCTCCTGTCCAGACTATTCTATGAGACCAGTCTGTCTTAGCAACAACCTCCCAGAAGGACGCGCGTGCACTCCTTGCTCGGTAAACACCAGTCGCAGCAAGAGCAGCCCTGACGCTATCCTAGCACTGCTGAAATGTGCCTAACGAGTCAGCTGAATCACCTTTCTTTAACGCAATCAAATGGCAGTAATTTTCTGGAACGCACCCTTCCAAAGGAGCAGCATGATCTCCTGGGCTTTGTGTTGCCTAATTAAAAGGCACTGTAGCAAGAAGGAGATTGCAGTTACATTTTTGAATCACATTGTTCTGATTTGGGAGTTTGAGGAAATGAGGATTCTTTCACTGGACTGTGAGGAGGTTGGGAAGGGTGGCCGGCCCAGGGAGTCTGTGGGAGCATTTGCTAGTCACGTGGAGAAGGCTTTGTGTCATTGTTTTTGCTTGTCAGAAAAAGCCAAGGTCACTCCACTGGCTGGGAGTCCTTTTTCCTTATAGGTGATGGGCCAGGAAGGCCTGGTCATGGGCTGAGATGGTCACTGGCTCAGAAATTTCAGGGGGAGCTGATCCACCTTCAAAATTGTTCGGTAGCACCCTCTGATTGAACATTTATTAGGGGCTGCTAATAATGGGCATAATAATAAAAATAATTAACATTTACAAATGTCTCAAAATTGTGGGCTGTTAATTTCAGGCTCGTGGCTTCAGAGCATCTGTGAAGTTCCAGGGACTGTGCACAATATTTGTGCATGTATGCATATCAATGCTTCATTTTTCTAAATACTGTGGTCCATGAACCAGAAAGATTAAGATCCCTCTATTCTAAATAATACCTGCTTCAATTTATTGAGAGCTTGCTATAGCTTGCTATAGTACTAGAGCGTACATTATGTTCCTTTCTTCGTTTATGTCAATTCTCTAAGATCTCTGTATCATCCCCATTTAACAGATAAGGATTTCACAGAAACAGAGGCTGGGGGGCTAAGCCTTTAAGAAGCAGGGCCTGGGTTTCCTCCATCCATACAACAAACATTTATTGAATATCCTTGCTCTAGAAGGAGAGTCATACAATTGCAATACAATGAGTTGGGTGCTCCAATAGAGGGAGGCAGATGGGGCACAGAGTGGGCAGCGTGGGGGTCGGAAACCAGGAAGGCTTCCTGGAGGAGTGAATGCCTGTACTGAATCTTAAGGAGAAGGCAGCAGAAGAGGTGGGGAGGGCACTCCAGAAGTGAAAGCTAATATGCATCTGGGAGTGTGCCAGGTCGAGAAGGTGGAAAAACACAGATCTAACCAAGGTCATTCCTTTTGCAGAATCCTCATTCAACCAATAAACTTCAGAAGAGATGTTCAGCCTCATTTGTGATCAGGGAGTTGCAAGTTAAAACCACAGTGAGATACCATTTCACACATCCAGATTGTCAAAATCAAAATATCTGACATTACTAACTACTGGCAAGATTGTGGTGCAAGAGGAATGCGCTTTCAGGGTTGGTGGGAGTGTAAATTGGCACAGCCACGCGGAGAGCTACTTGGCAGTGTCTAGTAGACTTGAAAACATGCCAAGTCTAGACCCGGCAGCTCCATATCTTGGTGTATTTCCTGGAGGAACTTTCACACATTTGTACCAGAAGTGTGTCAGTTGGTTTCTGCTACGTAACAAACCATCCCCAAATGCAGTGTCTTAAACAACCATCGTTGGTTTAGCTCACACTTCTGGGTCAGCTGGGCAGGTCATCTGGTCTGGCCCAGCTCAACTGATCTCTGCTGGGCTCTTTCATGTGTCTGTGGTCAGTTGTAGAGTTAGCTGGAAGCTGAATGATCTAGAAGGACCACACTCACATGTCTGTTAGTCCACTGGCTGTTGTCTGGGGCTACAGGAGCAACTGGCCCACACATCCCTTGTCCTCTAAGTCCACATCACGATGAACATTCTTGCCTGGGAAGAGGAGATGCCTCTAACCCACGAAAGCTATAATCACACTTCCTGCAGGATGAACTGATAACATGAATTAGGAAAAGGCAGGCTTCAATTTCTTTTCTTTTCTCTGTTTGTGTAATACCTCTATCAAAGTATAATTCATGTACCATACAGTTTGCCCACTTAAAGTGTACAACTCCAGGTTTTTAATATATTTACAGAGTTGTGTAATCATCGCCACAATTTTAGAACAGCTCTAAGAAATCACTCATTTACTTTCTGTTTCTAGAGATTTTCTCATTCTGAATAATCTCCATTTATACAAATGGAATCATCCAATACGTGGCCTTTATGTTTTTAAGGTTCATCTATGTCATAGCTTGTATCAGGACTTCATTCCTTTTTATAGTTAAATAATATTCCATCATGTGCTTTTACAATAAACATTTGGTGTATCTGTTAATCAGTTAATGGACATTTGGGTTGTTTCCACCTTTTGGCTATTATGAACAATGCTTCTGTGAATATTAGTGTGTAAGTTTTTGTTTGGCCATATGTCTTCATTTCTCTAAGGTATCTATCCAGGAGTAGAACTGCTGAGTTGTACAATACCCCTATGCTAACCATTTGAAGAACTGCTAGACTGTTTTCCAAATATGGCTGCAAGAAGTCTTAGAGTTTTATAGCCTGCGAGAGTCAGCCTACTGGGGCCTTTTAAGCTAACACCTGCTGGTATAATGCTTAGTTCCTTCTTTGTTGCTGTTGTTGGTTTTGTGTCTTTGTCAGCTTTTACAAACCAGGATTCAGATGTGATGTGGCTTCAGGCCCAGTGAAATTAACAGTGTCTGGGCAGCTCTGACTGTGCCCCCTTTTGGGCTCTTAGGCCCTGACAGGATAGAGGCACAGCAGCTAACTCACCTGCACACTTTCACCAGGCTCAGGGGGTACCTTTCTGTTCCCAGTTCCATTTCATCCTTCCTGTCCCTTCTGCTGCACAGCCTCCTCTGCCAGTCCACTGGGGCAGGGCCTGGGGGTCATCCCACCAACCCCCCATTTCTTGCTGGGGACTCTGAAGCAGGGTGGGGTGGTTGTGCTGTCCCAGGTCAGAAAATAAGTTCATGGCAGAATTTAACAGAAACCCATTTCTTTTTTTGTTTTTATTATGATAGAAGTAGTGCGTGCTTTTTATAGAAAAATTAGAAAATAAATGTAACTCAAAAAGAATAAAAACACACTTTAAAAAAGATCACCCCATAATTTCACCACCTATAGAAAACTAATACATTTTGTTTTTTAACTTTTATTTATTCATTCATTCATTTATTCAGTGTGATGTGATTTATAATAAGAAATGTATATTTTGGTCTCTGACCCCAGTTGCTGACACAGAGCTGCCAATCCCTTGGGATTTCCTGAGTGATAAGAGCATCTGTCATTCTAATGAGGCCACTCTCGGTGGGCTCCTGAATGAGGGCTGGTCCCCAGAAAGATGGTGCTGTGATCAGAAGCTTGGAGCTTTCAACCCTACCTCCCATCCTCTGGGAAGGGGGGGGAGCTGGAGACTGAGTTAACAATCAGTCTTGCCTATGTGAAGATGCCTCCATAAACATCCCTGAATACCAGGCTCGCAGAGCTTCTGGGTTGCTGAGCATGCGAAGGTTCGGGGAGGGTGGTGAGCCCCGAGAAGGCATGGAAGCTCCACGCCCCTTCCCGCAGGCCTTGATTTATGTATCTCTTCCTCTGGCTGTTCACCTGTTGCCTTTGTAACACCCTTTATCATAACTGGCAAACACGAGTGCGGTTCCCCGAGTTCTGTGAGCTGTTCTGGCAAATGATCAAACCCGAGGAGGGGGTTGTGGGAACCTACGACTTACATCTGGTCCAAGGGACAACCTGGACTTGGGATTGGTGTCTGAAGCTGGGGGCAGTCTTGTGGGACTGAGCCCTTCACCTGTGGGGTCCATGCTAACTCCAGGTAGATAGTGTCAGAATTAAATTTTACTGCAGGACGCCCAGCCGATGTTGAAGAATTGGTTGGTGTGGGAAAAAACCCACACATCTGGGGTCCCAGAAGTGTTATGTATGAAAATAAAGAAAAAGTTTGTTTTTCCCGTACACATCCAGTAAATGTTTATTGGTGTCTACCAATTGCCAGGTACTTTACTAAACCCTGGAGACATTGTTCTTTGCATATGTATGTATGTAAATATATACATCTCTTCCTACAAAAAAACAGGATCATCACATATATTTTTTAATAATGTGAATTTCTCTACCATACCAACAATATGTTGTAAATCCCTTTCTATGGCAATGCATGTAAATCTACATCATCATTCTTAATGACTGCACAGAATGTGCCATGATTCATTTAAGCAATCCCCTATTATTGTACACTTAGATTATTTTTAACTTTCCTTTATTACCAACATAGCTATAATAAATAATCTTTTTATATTCTTAATCCTTCAGATAAATCCATAGAAACATAACTGCTGGGTCAAAAGGTATATTATTCTTTTAAGGCTATTATTCATACATTTTGCCAACTCATACAACAAAAGGACTTTACAAATATAGTCTCCCATGAGCAGTATATAAGAGTACCTATTACTCACCCCTCATGAACATTCTGCTAATCCCTGGGGAATTTATTCTTTTCCAATTTGAAAAGCCAAAAAAAAAAAATCATTGTATAAGTTTCCTAAGGCTAATCTAACAAAGTACCACAAATTGTGTGCTGAAAATAACAGAAATTAATATTCACAGTTCTGGAGGCTGGAACCCCAAAATCAAGGCGTCAGCAGGGCCATCCTGCCCCTGAAACCTGTAGCGAAGTTGTTCTCTGCCTCTTCCTAGCTTCTAGTGGTTTGTTGGAGATATGTGGTGTGCCTTGGCTTGCAGCTGCATAACTCTACTCTCTGCCCTCTTTGTCATGTGTTGTTCTCCCTGTGTGTCCCCTGCCTTCACAAAGCCACCTTCTTATAAAGACACCCATTATATTGGATTAAAGGCCCATGTACTGCAGTATGAACTCAGCTTAACTAATATATCTGCTATGACCCTATTTCCAAACAAAGCCACATGCTAATGTACTGGAGGTTAGGATTTCAACATATCTTTGTGTGTGTGTGTGTGTGTGTGTGTGTGCATGTGTGTGTAGAAGGATACAATTCAATCCATAACAATGGTATTAAATTACTGTAATATTTGTTTTTTGATTACTGGTCAAATTTAGCATTTTCCCATATATGCCTTAGCCCATTTTTCTACAAATATGTTTGTCTTTTCTTTACTATAAGAATTCTTTACATAATAAAAATATACACACCTAAACCACAGGCTTTTCTCCTCTTTTACTCAACCTCAAACATAGCAGGATCTCTCTAGACTTTGGAGTGTTTGTGGAATTGTCATAGTATGGCTTGCCCTGGGCGCTACTCTCTGCCTACTGGCATGGTGAGAGAATCCACTCTTTATAGCCCCAGCTGAAGGATGTGACTTTCGTGGCTTCTGTGTGAGTCAAACTGGACTAGATTGTGCCACATAAAAAAAAAAAAAAGAGTCCAGCAATCTTGGTGGGTCCCAGCACAAAGATTTATTTCTTGCTCAGACCACGTGTCCACGGCAGGTTGGCCAAGACTCTGCCCTACATCATCACTCCAAGACCCAGGCTCCTAGAGGAGCTCCCATCTGGGACATGAATGTTAGAGAAACAGAAATTGCATTGTTATTTTAACAGAGAGAATTTAATACAGGGAATTGTTTTAATGAGCACCGATGAAAACTCAAAAGAGAACAGTGAGGTAACAGAGAGTTAACTGCAGGAAGCAAAGACCACCCTGTAGGTCTGGGGGGACAAAGGGAAGAAGTTGGGGTTATCAGAGCCTAGCAGCTTGGAGGTGCAGAGCTGGTACCCAGACCTCTAAAGAGGGATGCTGCTCAGCTGGCACAGGCACCTCCGGAGGTGCCATGAGGTTGGCTTTGGGCGGGCTGGAAGACCTGGGAACTGGAACCAACCATTAAGCCAGGAGGAAGGGCTGTTGCTATGGAGACACTGACTGGATCAGCAGGCAAACAGGAGTGAGCAAGACCCCTTTCCCTTCTCCCTCCCTGCAGCCTCCTCCTGTGCTCACTAATACAAAATGCAAGGGGACAGGTGACAAAGGAGCCTCAGCATTACCGAGTAGAATACAGAAGAGTGGGCTTGGGGCTAGTAACTGGCAGAGCTGGCCCTATGGCAGGGGCAGGGGGAGCGTGATGAACCAAGTCCTGGTCTGCAAGTGTCCACCAGAAGTGCCCCCAGCCCCACTCCCCGGCCAGAGCTGGCCATGACTCCCTGCTGTCAGTGCAGCAGGAGAGTGGGATTCTCCTCCATGAGAGGCTTCCGATATTGTGAATAGTAAATACAAAACGGCCTGCAGATTCTAGCAGCTTTCACCTGGTGAACATCTGCTCTTCCCCATATGCCCAATACCTGGTTCGAGGATACTCTAAGGTTTTGTTATCCAAGATGTGGTCCGGCAGCACCTGGGCTCTCCTGAGAAATGCAGACTCTCGGCTCCACCCAGATCTGCTGAGTCAGAACCTGCATTTCAACAAGGTCCCCAGGTGATTCGTGCATGCAAGTTTGAAAAGCTCGTCTCTGGGGGTCTCTCTTGGACCTTGAACCAAAAAGAGAGTATGCTTTGCTCTTAAACCTGGGTAGAATTTTTCCCAATCTACCGGTATCAGCAGCCTTAAATGAGTGTCAGTCCTCTTAGATTCTGGCTGTAACTTGAGAGCCCATCTTAGTTTCCCACATTGACAGGAATTTTATAATTTCTCTTTTTTTCCTGCCTATTCATAAGGATTTAGTGAGAAGCTGGGAGGGACCACATTGGAGGTTGCTAGCCAGTTGTCACTTTCCTGCAGTGTTTTGACTCCCAGTCCTGGGGCTCTAACTCACGTGGTCCCTGGTTTGTAACTTCATTTGAATGCCCTTCCCCTAAGGCTTGGGGGTGTGTTAGTTTCCCAGGGCTGCTGTAACAAATGAACAGAAACTGGGTGACTTAACACAACTGAAATTTACTCTCATGGTTCTGGAGGCAGAAAGTCCAAAACCAAGGTTTCAGTCGGGGAATGCCCCTCCCCTCTGATGGCTCCAGGGAAGAATCCTTCCCTGCCTCTTCCTAGCGCTCCTGGAAGTCCTCAGCTTTCCTTGGCCTCCCCAAAGCAGCCTAGCATACTGTGTCACTGCTTACACCCATCACATCACCCTGCTGACTCTCAGTACGTTCCAAAATATTTACTCATTTGGTCACTCAGAATAATTGCCTCTGTCCCCAGCCTCTGAGACTGGCAGGACAGAGCAGCAGAGAATTCTCCTCTTGCCTGGCTCTCCTGCTGCCGAGGGAGAAGTGGGGGTACGACCAGTCGTGGGGCAACACGAAACACTCAGACATTCTGCCAAGCATGGCCTCTCTCACCCTAGAGCCACGTTCCCTGTCCACACTCTCAGTTTCTGGTGGAGGAATCATCATTGTCCTGGAAACCCAGGCTTAAAACTCAGAGTCATCTATTCATTCACTCAAACTCTTACTGGGCACCTACCTTGTGCCAAACCTTGTGCTGAGCCCTGATCCTGCCCTTTCGCTGTTTGGTAGATGACCTATACTTGAGTGCCTGTACAGTGCCCAGCATAGAAAAGGCTCCAAAGAGATACTTATTAAATGGACAAATGGATGGCTAGATCCATGGAAGGATGGATCAGTGGATCCATGGATGAATGGAAGGATGGATGGATGCATGGAAAGATGTATATAGATGGCTGGCTGAATGGGTGGATAGGTGGATGGATTGATGCATGGATGAATGGATGGATGGATGGATGGATGGACAGATTGATCCATGGAAGAATTTATGTATGTATGTATGTATGGATGGATGGATTGATGGATGGGTAGAATGGTGGAATCTCTTGGTTATACCTCTTCAGCATCCTTTCCCCCATCTTCTGGAAATAGAATCCCTCTTTCCTAAGGGGGACACATTTCCTGTAAGTAAGTGGGGCTGAACTTGACCCTTCACACTCTCTACCCTGGCCATGTGTCCCAGGATTATCCCAAACTTCTGGCCACATAAATTGGTTTTAGTCAAGGACATGTGATGCCAGCCAGGCCAGAGTTTTCCCTGGGACTTTTTGGCTGGTGCCAGCAGTAGACAACTTCTCTTCCCTGGGTTGCTAAGCTGCTAAGAGGTTTGTTTAAGGTTACTGGAGGCTCTTTTCCTTGCCACAGAGAGAGCCTGACTGAGGATGGGAAGATGAGAGGTCGGAGAAGAGAAAAAGAAAAGGAGAGAAAGAGGAGAATGGAAGGGAGGAGGAGGGGAAAGAGGAAGAAGGAGAGGAGGAAGAGGAAGAGGAAGAGACATAGTCAGAGACATAACTTGAGCCAATGAATTCCCCTTCTCTGACTTAAGGCAGCTTTAGTTGTCTTTCTTTTACTCACAGCCAAGAGAATCTTATCAGTGCAGAGTGAGGGAGTAGATAAATGAGTCAATGCATGATTGAATGAATGAGTGAATGAGTTCTCTAAATATCAAACTAGTCGATATTTTTTCCTCCCTTGAGAGCTAGACCTGCAAATATAAGGATTTAATGAGATGTTCCTTGGTTCTACTGGGGCCTGATTGCTTCTATGATGTCTGGTGTTGACTCTAACTCTTGAAATGTAAATGAAACATGAAAAGGAGAAAACAGCCCACTAAAAATAGTACATTTCTGGGGCATTCAACTCTGGCTGCAGATTCCATACTCTAGGAGTTAGTATAAAAGGAAGACTGAAACAAAAACCAATATAAATTAATCCCCCCAAAGGCCTCTTCCCCACCCTCCCTATCTCATTCAAGCCAAAATGGTGGGAGCAGGTGGGCAGGTAAGTGTGACCACACATACATATCCCTGCCACCTCTCTATCTCCCAGAACGTTCTCTCCACCCAGAACTTGTCAAGAGCCCCTCAGTGATTGACAGCAAGCACAGCCTGGGAGTTCATGGAAATCTTCCCAGATAAAGTGATGCCTGAGCTGTGCCTTGTAGACCGGGAAGGACCCAGGGACAGAAAGGTGGGAAGGGCTTTCTGGACGTGAAAACAGTGTGAATAAAGTCACAGAATGGCAACTTCTGGACAAATACAGGCAGTGGGAGTGGCCAGAGATGAGGTTGGAGGAATTGCTGAGGCCAGTTATAAAATTCCTTGTAAATCCAGAATTTGTGTGTTTCTTTAATTCTCTAATTGTAATTTTTCAGACTTTGTTGTTTCTCTAATTCTCCTCTGTTTCTGTCTCTGTGTGACATCTTTAACAGGCCCTCCTGGGGTGCTTTCAAATGGTACCAGTCACAGGACTGTACTGCAGATGCACTTAGGGGAGCATCTGTTGGGTGGAGTCACAAACTTTGAATTTGTCTCAAGTCCCCCAGGGGATTCGGATGCTTGTCAGAGTTTGCGTGCTGCTCCCGTAGCTGATGGGAGAGTGTAGCAGCTAAGACTGAGTCTGACTTCAGTAACAGAAACCAAGGTGCGATTACTTAATGAAACAGAGATTTCTTTTCCTTGCATAACAAGAAGTCTGGAGCTAGGCAGTTCGGGGTTCCTGAGGCTGCTCTAGGAATTCATCAAGACAACAGGCTCCTTCTAGCTTCCTGCTCCACCAGCCTTAATGTATGCCTTTCGTCTTTCTGGTGCCCAGATGACTCTTCCTCCAGGCATCAGTCTGTGTGTCAGACAGAAAGAAAGATGGAAGCTTGAAAAGTGCTTCGTACCAGTTGACTCGATCCCTAGTTATCAGGAAAACCACAGCTTCCCTGAGAAGCCCCACCTTGCAGACTTCCGCTTACATCTCACTGGCCAGACCTGGGCACAGAGGGCTGTAAGAGAGTCTGGAAAGTGAGATTTTTAATTGAGTGTGTTGCTGGCCCAAGAAAAATTGGGACTCTATTAGAAAAGAGAGGGGAGATTGAATATAAGGTTAGTAGGATGGACATAAAGTTAATAGGTATAGGGAGCCATGGGGGCTGTTCAGCAGGGCAGACGCACAGGTGGACATCAGTCATCCTTGCTGCAGAGCAGAGGATTGATGAGGAGCAAGGCAGACGCGGAGGATCAGCGGGAAGCCACTGCAGCCCATCGGGTGGGAGGTGACGATGGCTGATGGGTTGTGCAGTGGATTCAGGACCTGCTTGGGTCACATTGACAGACTTGACAGATTGCACAGGATGGGACTGGGGGAACAGGCAGGATGGGGGAAGATGCAGGGTCCAGGAAGGAGGAAAGGGAGGCACCAAAGATGTCTGTAAGGTTCTGGTGTCAGTACCTGGGACGATGACGCCATTCACGAGTAAGTTTGGAGCCACAGAGAGAGAAGCAGTTGGGATAAGCTGTATGGTTCAGAAATATGAAATCTTAGCATCTCAGGTGGGAGCTCAAACTCCAGGGGCAAATGTGACAGTCAAGGTAAGAAAAACCAAGGACCATCGAGGCTGCTCAAGTCTCCAGATGGAAGTAAATCTTTTCTAATTTTCTTTGAAACCTTTGTCCCGCAGGGATTATAAGTAGAATGCTACAGGTTCCAAAGATCTACCCTCTCTCTGACCCAGGGAGCCACCAAGTGGTCACCACCACCCCCTCCCCAGAAACCGTCTAAGATCTTGTCCTCCTCTGGGCTGAAAAACAACAAATAGCGATAGCTAACACTGACCGAGTGCTGACTCGGAGCCATGAACTAAGGACTTCCCATGTCACATCTGGTTTAATTCTCACAACTGCTCCCCTATCTCCACTTTACAAACAAGGAAACCAAGGCTCAGGAGGGAAAATGACTTTCCCAAGGACATACAGCTAGTCAAGGTCAACACCAGCAGGTGAAGCCATATGTGACTCTGAAGTTCTAAATTGTAGCTGCTGCTACGTGACGCCACTTCCTAGCCCAAAGCATTTTCTACTTTGAGTTCCAATTATTTACATCCTTGTCTAATATCCCCTGTTGAACTGCAGCTTTCTGAGAACAGGAAATTGCTTTAGACCTTTCCTTAATAACTACTGAATAAAAGAATTCATGTAGGCCCCAAATTACGGCTCTGGGTTTCAGTGTAGATACACTTCCTGGCCTTCACAGATCCTTTCATATTCCACCGACCCTCGTTCGCCCTTTAGGACTAGACTTAGTCCTTTTGAGTGTATAAACATTTGTGAAAATTCTGTTTGTGATTATCTTGATTTCAGGGATGAAAAAGAGCAAATGCCAGCTTGTTAATAAATTGCAAACACCGCAATGAGCAACCAGTGTTCCAAATGGTTGCTGCTGATTCTATCATAAGAATTTTAGTTATAACAAAACTAAATTTCTTAAATAAGGTAAAGCAGTTGAATGGACACAAGTGGACTCCTGCTTCTAATGCAAGTGTTGGGGGCGTTCATAAGCCCCTGAGACCTAAGTCTTTGCACCATTTGGTCAGAGATGGGCCGATGGGAAACAAACCCTATGTATCTGTGGATTGAAGCAAAGGGAGAGGGAGAGGTCTTACAAGAAAACTGAAATGTAGACTTTGAAGCTGCTATGGAGTACCCTACTTGTCCGGGTGATACATTGTGATCTGTCTCAAACTACTGGCCTTTCAGAGGATCCAGTTAGATATCTGGACCATGAAGAGTTACAAACGCCACCTCTGACACTAGCCACACCAACACTGAAGGAAAATGTGAAGGCAGGAGTGGGAAATTAAAAGGATTAAGGGCTGCAGCCACTATTTCTTTCCTTTCAACTGCATATTTCATATAGGTTTCTTTCCTTTTCTAAGGAGCTGAGTTCCTTCTCCTATTTGCCTGTGTTGTTCGCCTGGGAAGGATTGGGGTAAGATCTTCCTTTTCTGCCCTGAATTCCTCTAGCTAATGCAGACACCAACCTCAAGATTCATATGAATTAAACTCTGGTTTGCTCTTCAGAATATCCTTGTTACATTAATTTAGGGAGCATAATAAATCCAAAGTGAAATATGTTTGCTGCAAATGCTAATTCGCTCAATGAGAATATCAATTAGATCTCCAAGGCATAGAAGTTATAGCTGTTAAAGATCTCAAAGGTCATTCTTAGCCTGGTCCAAAGTGAGAAGACAAGTGATTATCTGTCCGCTGGAGGGGTAGGTATTAGGGTAGTTAAGGTGCAAATATTTAACACCAATTGAAGTGTCAGGTGCTGTGCTGGGGACTGAAAATTCAGGAGTTCCAGAAAGCCACCCATAGATCCTAAGCTATTGCTGACAATAATAATAATAACCACAATGACAGTAATGCCAATAACAATGATAATGATAGCCTGCCTACATATTGAGCTATTATCACATCCTAGTTACTCTCCTAAGGGCTTCATAAGTATTAACTTATGGAATCCTTGCAACAGCTCTATGAGGTACTAGGTACTATTATTATTCTCAATTTGTAGGTGAGGAAATTGAATCGCAGGTGGTTTAAATAACTTTCCTGGCTTCTGCACCTGATTAAACTGAAGTAACAGGAATCATATATACTCTCCCCCTCGAAACAACTGACAAACCAAACGACAGTTCTCAAGGCACTGGACGTGAGTCAACACAGGACAGTGACCCCCAGAGGAGGAAATAAATGAGGTGGCCTTCTGATCGCCCTGGCACATTGTGGAGAAGTTTCCAGCCCTCACTGAAGATCAGGGGGAATCCAGGAAGAGCCCAGTAGACTTCTTCAGTCAAGGATGCAGAACTGAGAGTCCAAGGAAGTCAAGGGGGCTAGAATTTGCAGGGCAGGGTATCAGAGGGAAGAGAGCTTAACAGAGAACTCTGGAACTCTGCAGAAGATCACCCGCAAATATTCAGTTTACTGATCAGTGTATGCATATGAGGAAACCAGGAAAAGAACCACCTCAAAGAATTAGAGGGAACATTGCTCAGAGTTCACACAGGATTGAGAATAGTGCCTGTCCCAACACCCAGAGTAGAAAACATTCATAATTTATAAGGCATCAGTTAGAGGACCAATAAGGGCATTGCCTCATTAGTGGGGAAAACTAACACTAAAAGAAATACTGCTCTGGTCATGCCTAATAAAACTTAAAAGGAAGCCCTAATGATCACACTACGTCCAAATAACTACATCTCAGAAAAATAAAATAGCTCAAAAATGTATTTTAGAAATATAAACTGTGACCTGGCCAGATAAAATGTTTAAGTAGATAGGCCAATATAAAAAAATTAAGAAGATATACATTTTATCATTTCTGGTTGTAAGTATACTGTCCTAGTTCTTTCAAGCTGCTATAAGAAGATGCCATATACTCCAGATAGCTTATAAACAACAGAAATTTATTTCTCACAGTTCTAGGGGTTGGGAAGTCTAAGAATCTGCATTAGCAGATTCAGTGTCTGGTAATGGCCTGCTTTCCATTTCATAGAGGGCACCTTCTTGCTGTGTCCTCACATGGTGGAAGGGGCAAGAGATCTCTCTGGAGTCTCTTTTATAAGGACACTAATTCCATTCATGAGGGCTCTACCTCCATAACCTAATCACCTTCCAAGCTTTCCATCTGCAAATACCATCACCTTAGGGGTGAAGATTTCAACATATGAATTTTAGAAGGGCATAAACATTCAGGCCATAGCATATATGAAGCTAAAATGGTCTCTGTTCAGATTTATTTATTTATTTATTTATGGAATTCAACAATGTCCAGCACATAGTAAGGTAAAATTTAAAATGTCCAACATCCAATTAAAAAATGACCCTATATGCAAAAGCAGGAAAATAAGGAGAGAAATCAGTCAAACCTGAACCAGAAATGACATACATGATAGAATTAATAGCTAAAGATTTTAAAACAGCCATTGTAATTTTATTCCATATGTTCCAAAGCTAGAGGAAAAATTGAGCATGTTCAGTAGATACACAGAATGTATTTAAAAAAAAAAAAAACAAATTGGAGTTTTAGAGATGAAAACTATAATGTCAGAGATAAAAATACACCAGATGGGACTCATGGCAGGTTAGACATCAGAGAAGATTAAAGAACTTAATGAAATAGCAATATAAACTATCCAAAATTATATATAGAAAAAAAGACTTTTAAACATGAGCACAGCATTGGAGAACTGTGGGACAATTTTAAGTGGTAAAAGATACATGAAATTCCAAAACTATAATAACATACCACTTCACATCCACTAGGATGGCTACAAAGTAGTACTTAGTAGTACTTATAGTACTAATACCTATATTAGAAAGGAAGAAATATCTCAAAAACATTATAAGAAAAGAAAACTACAGACCAATATGCATCAAGAACATAGATGCAAAATTCTTAATACAATTTTAGTAAATCAAATTCATTTGTATAAAAAATGACAAATACATGATGACTAAGTGGAGTTTCTCCAAGGAATATAAGATTGGTGTAACATTAAAAAAATCAGTGAGGGCCGGGTGCGGTGGCTCACGCCTGTAATCCTAGCACTCTGGGAGGCCGAGGTGGGCGGATCGCTCAAGGTCAGGAGTTCGAAACCAGAGCGAGACCCCATCTCTACTAAAAATAGAAAGAAATTAATCGGCCAACTAAAAATATATAGAAAAAATTAGCCGGGCATGGTGGCGCATGCCTGTAGTCCCAGCTACTCGGGAGGCTGAGGCAGAAGGATCACTCGAGCCCAGGAATTTGAGGTTGCTGTGAGCTAGGCTGACGCCACGGCACTCTAGCCCAGGGAACAGAGTGAGACTCTGTCTCAAAAAAAAAAAAAAAATCAGTGAGGGCTAGGCAAGGTGGCTAACACCTGTAATCCCAGTACTTTGGGAGGCTGAGGCGGGAAGATCACTTGAGGCCAGGAATTCAAGATCAGGCTGGGCAACATAGCAAGACCCCATCTCTACAAAAAATAAAAAAGTAGCCAGGCATGGTGGCATGCATATGTAGACCTAGCTCCTCCGGTGACTGAAACAGGAGTTTGAGATTACAGCGAGCTATGATCATGCCACTGCACTGCAGCTAGGTGACAGAGCAAGACCCTGTCTCTCCCCGACCCCCCAAAAAGTGTAATTCATCAAATTAATACACTAAAAAAGAAAAACCATATAATCACCTCAATGGGTATAGAAAAAGTATTTGGCAAAGTCTAATGTCCATTTCTGATTTTAAAAATCTCAGGAAGTTAGAAATAGATGAGAATGTCTTCAACCTGGTAAAGGACATCTATAAAAAACCTTCAGCAAACATTACACTCAATGAGAGGATGAATTTTTTCTCCTAATACCACAAATAAGATGAGGATTTCTATTCTCATCACTTCTACTCAACATTTTTTCTAGCCAGTGAAATAATGCTAATAATAATAATAATAGGTGGTCAGATTAGAAAGGAAGAATTAAAACTGTCTTTATTGACAGACACCATGACCGTTTAAGTAAAAAGCCTATGGAATGTACAAAAAAGCTATAGAATTAATGAGATTATCAAGGTTGCAGGATACAAGATCAATATAAAAAAATAAATAGTATTTCTATATATTAGCAATAAACTATGAGAAATTAAATTTTTTAAATTATCATTATAATATCATAAAAATATAAAATAGTTAAAGATAAATATGACATAAAATGTATAAGACTCATACACTGAAAACATTGCCAAGAGAAACTGAAGACCTAAAAAAATATAAAGCTATGCCATGTTCATGGATCAGAAGACTCAATATTATTAACATGTCAATTTTCTCCAAAATTGATCTACAGATTCAAATCAATCCCTGTCAAAATCCCATAACTTGTTTGTTACAAATTGACAAGCTAACTCTAAAATTCGTATAGAAATGCAAAGGACCTAGAATAGCAAAACAATTTTTAAAATGAAGAACAAAGAGAACTTACACTACCTGACTTCAACATTTATAAAGCTATAGTAATCAAAACAGGTGGAACTGGTGTAAAGACAGACAAGTCAATGGAACAGAAGGCCTGGAAATTGACCCACTTATATATGAATAATTGATTTTTACAAAGGTACAAAGGCAATTTGGTAAAAAAAGATAGTCTATTCAAAAATTGTTCCTGGAACTGTTTAAGAGATATATATTATACATATTATATATATATATGAGATATATGATATATTATATATATACAAAATATATATGCAGAGATGAACTCAATTCATACCTCATACAGTAAACCAAAATGAACTCAAAATGAGCTATAGACCTAAAAGTAAAATCTAAAACTAGTAAACATAGGAGAAAAAGGTTTCTCTTACTTACCGTAATGGGTTGAGTAGTGTCCTCCACAAAATCATGTTCTCCTTAGAACCTGAGCCTGTGACTTTGTTCGAAATAGGACCATTGCAGATGTAATTAGTTAAATTAAGATGAAGTCATACTGGAGTGGGCCCTTAGTCCTACCCTGAGGTAGGATTGTCATAGAATAATCTACACCTGTCCAAAGTGTACAATTTGATGAATTCTGAGACATGTAAACACATATGAAACCATCACCACAACTAAGATCATGAAGAGACACAGAAACATACATGGAGATCACCATGTGAAGACAGAGACAGAGATTGGAAGGATGGGTCTGTAAACAGAGGACTGTCGAGGACTGCTGGTAACCACCAGAGGCTAGGAGAAAGTTATGGAGCAGGTTCTCCCTCACAGCATCCAGAACCATGTGAGAATTAGTTTAAATTGTTTTAAGCCATCTAGTTTGTGGAACTTTGTTATAATAGCCCTAGGAAACTAACACACTTACCTTGGGCTAGGAAAAGATTCCTTAGCTACAACACCAAATACACAATTCATAAAAAACAAACTGATGAATTGGTTTTCATAGAATTTAGAACTTCTACTATTTGAAATACACTATTTATTTATTTATATTTTGAGACAGAGTCTTACTCTATTGCCCGGGCTAGAGTGCCGTGGCATCAGCCTAGCTCACAGCAACCTCAAACTCCTGGGCTTAAGCGATCCTTCTGCCTCAGCCTCCCGAGTAGCTGGGACTACAGGCATGTGCTATCATGCCTGGCTAATTTTTTCTATATATTTTTAGTCGGCCAATTAATTTCTTTCTATTTTTAGTAGAGACAGGGTCTCTCTCTTGCTCAGGCTGGTTTCAAACTCCTGACCTTCAGTGATCCTCCTGCCTTGGCCTCCCAGAGTGCTAGAATTATAGGCGTGAGCCACCACGCCCGGCATGAAATACACTCTTGAAGAATGAAATGATAAGTCATAGACTGAGAGTAAACATTTGCAAATCACATATCTGATGCAGGACCTGTAGTCGGAATATATAAAGAACTCTCAATAAGAAAATAAAAACTATGCTTTTTAAAATAAGCAAATGATTTGAACAACTGCTTCACTAAAGAAGAAATACAGATGGCAAATGTATACATGCAAATCTGCTCGACATCATTAGCCATTAGGGAAATGCAAATTAAAACTAAAATAAGATGCCACAATGTCTGGAATTCAAAATACTGGCTGCTATGGTTTGAATGTCATCTCCAAAACTCAGGTGTTAAAACTTAATGGCCAACATGGTGGTGTTAGGAGGTGTAATTGCCTTTGAGAGGTGATAGGCCATGAGGGCACCACCCTGGTGGGTGGGATTAAGACCCTTATAAAAGAGGCCTCCTGTTTTGTTCATCTCACTTGCTCTTAGCCCTTCCACCATGTGAAGAAACAGCGTTCCACCCCTCTGGAGGATGCAGCCCTCACTAGACAACTGAACTTGCTGGCACCTTGATCTTGGACTTCCCAGCCTCCAGAACTGTGACCAATAAATGTCTGTTGTTTATAAGCCACCCGTTTCATGATATTTTGTTATAGCAGTTCCAATAGACTAAGCCATATCAAGTGGTAGACAGGATGTGGTGGAATTGGAACTTTCTTATGTTATCGATGGGATGTAAAAATGGCACAACCATTTGGAAAATAGTTTGGCAGATCTTTAAAAAGTTAAACATATACATACAACATGACCCAGCCATTGTAATTCTAGATATATTTCCAAGAGAAATGAAAACATATGTCCATACCACTACTTATACATGAATGTCCATAGGAGCATTATTTGTAAGAGTCAAAACCTGGATAAAGCCCAGTATCAATCAACAGGTGAATGGATAAACAAATCATGGTATATCTGTACAGTGGAATATTACTCAGCAATAAAAAGAAGCAAACTGTTGACACACATAACCACATGGATGAATCACAAAATAAATATTGTACACTTTGAATGTGTGTAGTTTATTCTATGTCAATTGTACCACAATAAACCTGTCCTAAAAACAAAAAGGTGAAAAAACAGACAAACATAAACAAGTTCCCTAAGGCCATGCATCTAATAAATAGCAGTCTGGCTGCAGATGCTAAATACCCGAGCACTACTTTGCACTGCAAGGTAGATATTACTCCCATGCTGTTGATGAAAGAATGAGAATCAAGGGCATGATGTGTCCTCTCCAAGGTCACACAGCTGGTAAGTGATAGATCTGAAATTTACACCCATGTCTGTTTTACTCCAAATCCAGTGCTCCAAGTTAGTGCTGTTTATTTGAAGTCTCTGGACACCATGCACACAGCCTCTGCTCTCCTGCAGGGCTCTGATCGCCTCCTCCTCATTGTGCACCTCTTCCTGCAGATGGAAAGCCCTCTCTGGACTGCCTGTCCTCACCCATGCATCATTACTCAGCTTCTATACCTGAAAACATGGGAACAAATCAATTTGTAAATGCCCAGAAGAGAACAGGACTCTGAGTAATTGCCAATGCATCTTTGTGAAAGCAAGAGCTTGCTGAGCACTTGGAATGCAGCCCCTGCCTGTTTTCAAGAAATAGGCACTCCGAATAGAGACACACCAGCATGCGTGCCTCACTTATCAGATACAGAGCCCTTTCTTCTCTCTCTTCTTACAACATCTAAGTACACATGGTATTTTCATACCCTCCCCCCACCTTTTATTCAGATGAAGCAATTGATACTGGTTATGAGGCTTAACAGACCTAAATAGTTGAGCCTATATTCAAACTTATCCTTTTTGGGAGAGGGAGGTTGCTTTGAATTCTGGATCTCATGTAGGTCATGGCAGAATGGACATCTGACCACTTCGTTCAATATAAGCATGAACTTTATATAGTCAGAGTTGTTTTTAAAAAAAACAAAAAAACGCACACCTGGGTTCCTTGATGGGGGGGGAACAGTTATTGTAAAGCAGTCCAAGCAGAGGCCAGATGGCTACGATCAAGAAAGATGCACAAGGGAACCTTGCCTGAGGCAGAAGCTGGAGCTGACAAATCCTGAGAGCCCTTCCCCATCTGGTGGTCTCTGAATAACAGGGGTCCTCAGCTCGTTCTGAGAACACTGGTGCTGTTACACGTGAAGTTAGGGGTGAAATGGGATCTCTGCCTTGCCCCCTCTCCTGACTAATTCAGCATTTCTCAGCCTCTGGACTGTCTTTACATGTGCGGTGCAAAGCTTTAATCATTATGGACAATTGTGTTTTGCCATAAATGAGAACAGATACTGGTCCCTATTGTCACTTGGCTGGAACATGGGGATGCAGGGCACAGTAGAATACACTTCTCCTCGTACTCCGAGGACACATTTTATGTCGATCTGAATGTTGTGAACTATAAATATTGTGATATGAAACATTAATTAAGCTTTTGATTTGTGTGCAAAATTTGACATAATGCAATGTCTCCTAAATTGAAGAAATGCATTGTGAAAAGAATAATTTTCAAACTGTACAGAGGCTGGGATGAATTGTACATTGCTTTTCTGCTATTGACTCATGGCTGTGCCTCTTGAGCAGGGAAACTGAAGTACTCACTTTCCTTTGCCAGGGTCTGTCTTAAATCATGCTATGTTTTCAGAAACCCTGCATTGCCCTGTCAAGAGGTAAGGAGCAAAGGACAACATCAAATCAGCTCCAAGGAAGCACTGTGTATTTTCCGGAACATGGAAAAACTTGACCTCTAGAGCAGCTCAGTTCAATGGAAATATAATGTGAACTCTATACATAATTCTAGATTTTCTAGGAGCCATATTTAAAGATGTAAAAAGAAACAGGTGAAATTAATTTTAATAATATATTTCATTTAACCCAATATACCCAACATGTTATTTCAATATAGCATCAATAAAAAAATTATTTTTGAGATATTTTACATTTTTTCTTTCATACTAAGTTTTCAAAATCCTGTGTGTGTTTTACACTTACAGCACGTCTCAGTTCAGACCAGCCACGTGTTAAGTGCTCAATAGCCACATGTGACTAGTGGCGACTGCGCTGCACAGGACAGGTCCAGGGTATCAAGGTGTACGGTCAGGACACTAAAGAAGTTGACTTGTAAGGGGCATAACAGCGGGAGTGGTTCCTTCCCGGGAAACAGTGTGATACCTGACTCCTTTATCGACACTCTAGAATATTCTCCCACTCTAGCAGCCATAGAACAGTAATTATTGCTCCCTTTATCTTGTTGTTTTAAGTCTTTTTTTTTTTTTTCTCTTTGAAACAAAGTATCACTCTGTCTCCCAGGCTAGAGTGCAGTGGTGTCATCATAGCTCACTGCAACCTCAAACTCCTGGGCTCAAGTGATCCTCCTGCCTCAGCCTCCTAAGTAGCTGGGACTATAGGCACGTGCCACCACACCCAGCTAATTTTTTCTATTTTTGGTAGAGACAGGGGTCTCACTCTTGCTCAGGCTGGTCTTGAACTCCTGGCCTTAAGTGATTCTCCCGCTTCAGCCTCCCAGAGTGCTAGGATTACAAGGAATGAGCCACCGTGCCCTGCTTGTTTTATGTCTTTTAATCCCTCCATGTAGCCCAAACTCCAGTATTCAAAGGCATTCTCACTCAAGAAGACTGAGAACCACTGAATAAAATATTGGACAAGCTACAATACTGGATAGTTAACCAGTTTTTACAATAAACTCCCCATTTGTAGAATGATGGTATACAGAAATACCAAGAGGATAAAATGAGACAGCTAATGTGAAAATATTCCAGGATAACTTTTACATTTTTCATCATCATCTTGAAAAGATATTAGTGGTATAATTTGATTATTGTTATGAATGGTTAAAATTACATTCCCTGGCTATATTGCCGTGTGTGTTTGTGTATAATTTTATATTGTGTCCTATATTCAAAGCAGGTATTTGAACTTAAAGCAAGCATAAAAACCCAAACTTAAACAAACAAACAAAAAAATCCCCAAATAAACTATATGTATTTGTGGAACCTCCAAGAAACCAAACCCAAATACTTTTTAAAGTTTCACCGAGAATTGAACTCATTGCAAGAAAAACAACAACAAAACAAACAAAAGACCCAGTGAGTTATTTCTAACTAGTCTACTATATTTTTTGGTCCTTCCTCCAGTGTCAGATCCCAGCCCAGGTTCTCTATACCCATCACAGGGCTCCTCTAAGGTATGAAACCCCAATACACATGGCTCCGGGTGAGGGGTCGGGGGTGGGGAGGTGAAGATGCCCGGAGGCCTCAGCCAATCATTATGTATTTTCTTACGATGTGGATGCAAAGGCAGTGAGGCTATGTGTTTATTTTATAGAATGTGCAAAAGGGAATCATTTAAGATGAACTTCCAAGCTGCCAGGTCAGGCAGTCTGTCCCCAGTCGAGCATCACAACATGCCCAGGTACCCTGATTTAGAACTTGCTTAAAGGAAATTGCCCTGAATGAGAATCCACTAGGGAACCTGGTTCACCCTGTCCTGCTTGGAAGCAGATTTATTTCTCCCTCATTTGAATGATAGGTTATTATTATGTACCTGGTGAAAGATTTGAGGCTGCTGACTATGGGTGTCCTACAATATTTCTCTCGATGAAACTTAATGAAGAGTAACCAGAATAGCTAAGCTTAATCCTCCTCTGCTTAAACAACCGATGGCACATCCACACACACACACACACAGTTGCTAAAGACTCATCTACTGTGCTGCTGTGAAAAATGTCGTGGACTTTTGCGGTAGGGCAGATAGAGTTCATATCCTCGTTTTGTTCCTTACACTGTACCTTAGTTTTCCATCAGTAAAATAGAGATAATCATGGCTACCCAACAAGAGATAAAATGAGATCATATAAGTAACTTGTTGGCACATAGATGGTGCCTAATAAATGCTTTCCCGTCTCAGTTGGCAAGCCACAATTCACCTCCCAAACTGATCTTTCAAGTAATTGCTGGGTCTTTTCCAAATGGCACAGCAGATGGTGAACTTGTTGAATCAACTTTATTACGGCAACTCTAGGATTGCTTCCCACAGACTGGCAGCCAAGACTCAAGCCACCATCAAACGAGAGGATTTTCTGCTCTTGTCCCTAAGCTAGTGGTAAGACACTATTATCTCCTACGACTACAGTGTTAGTCAGTTCTTAGAGGCAGAGCAATCAATCAGGAAATAATGAGAAATTAATGAGAGCTATATGTGCAGGCGTGTGTGCATTACTGATTAACTCCTTGGAATAAACATTTTAGAAGTAGAATAGTTGGTCAACAGAGCCTGCATATTTTAAAGGCTTTCAAAATATACTGTAAAATTGAGTTCAGGGATATGCCACTAGCAGTGTATGGGATTGTTCCTTTGCTTATAACCTCATTAAAGCCAACTATTGCCCTTTCTCTTTATGCCTACAAATATGAAGCATGAAATAGTATAATATCTAATTCGTAATGCTCTACTGGACATTTTTTCCATATATTTATTGGCCATTGATGTTTATTCTTTTTTATTCATGTGTTTAGCACATTGTTCTTTAGAGGTTAAATTTTGTTCTTATTGCTTTATAAAAGATCATTGTAGTATAGATATATTAACTCTTGATCATATATATAAAACAACTGTTTGGGTTTTTTTTTTTTTACCAGTATATTATTTGACTTTTAAGGTTCATTTCTTTTTTGAAATCACCTAAAAAATAATGAACAACCATTTATCTATCCAATAAACAGTTACTGAATGCCAACCATATGCCAGGCTCTGTGCCAGCCAATGGCATTAGAGGAGAAAAAAAGCTCAAATCATTGCCTTTTACGAGATCACAGTCTTCTAGTGAAGATAGTGAGGACAGATGTAAAAACCAGTGCCATCAGCACAGTGTAATCGTTGCTGTGGCCAAGGGAGGCACTGGGGCTGTGGGGCAGAGTAAGGGTATCCTAACCTGGTTGGGAGAGGACAGGGAGAATGAGGGAAGGCTTCATGGAGGTGGTGACTGAAGCCAAGTCTCAATTAGACAGAACAAGGAGTGACCTTGTTCTGGAGGAGGAAAGAGCATAGGAAGAGGAAGGATCCCAAGGCATCGAAGAGGCTTGATCTTTTCAGAGATTCCGAATGATTCAGGGTGACTAAAGCACATGATATAATGAATGGGTTGGGGAGAGGCTCATTCAAGGGAAGAGATTTGACAGTGATGAAATAGGACAAGTAGGCATGGGCTAGATTGTATAAGTCCCTGGGTGTCAGCATACTGAGGCTGAACATCATCCTGAGAACCCTGGGTTGCCACTGAGGGTTCCGGGCCGGGAAGGGGCTGGTCAGAATCAGGTATAAGTGTGAAGGCTCAGACTAGAAGCAAGAATCCAGTTAGCTGGGCAAGCGAGCAAGCCAAGAAGGAGGCTCAGTTTCTGATGGGGCAGACAGCTTCTCAGTCTTCTCAGGGCGGGTGCTGGGACAAGGTGGCACTGGGCCTCTTTGCATGTATAAATCCCTCCCGGAAAGATCAGCTCCTGTTGCTGACATCCTGGAGTCAGCTCCAAGAGGCACAAGAGACAGGCTCATCACCACAGTCTCCCAACTCACCTTTGGCCAGCCAGGGACGCTGCAGCCTTGATTCCTGCGATTGCGTATCTGGGGGAGGCAGGAAAGAGGGGTGGCCAGGACGCTGAGGTCCATAATTCTGTTGACTTCAGTTCACCAGGCTCTGACCAGCACCCTCTGTACACAAAGCCACAGAGAGGAAGAAGGTGAGGTCCCTGAATCCCGTACAGGGATAAAAACAAGGACAAAGGGGAAGATAAATGTTGGCCTATGCTTCGCACCATATGGAAAGAAATTAGAAATAAGAAATTTCGGGCAAAGGTTGTGCCTTTTTGGCTCAAGAGAGCATCTTTTGAATAAAGTATTCAGAAGTAGGGCTGGCAAAGGAAGTGGGGCCCAATATGGGGTTTTGTTTTCCAGATAGTGGGGAATCTCTGAAGATCTTGCTGCAGGGAGAGAAGTGCTCCAGAAGACAACCTGAGAAGCATCGACATAGACTGGGAACAAGAGTCTAGTTAAGAGACAGTTGCAGCTCTCAGGTTGCTCTGAGTGGTGGTGGTGAGAAAGGAGAGGAGGGATGGGTTGCAGAGATACTCTAGAGGTCAAGGACCCGAGGGATGGAGATGTGGGTTAGGGTGATGCTCTCTTACAGAGTCAGTTTAGGAAATTAGCGAGGAAATCCTAGAATCAAAGGCCAAACTGTCGAATCTTCAAGCCACAGGACATCACTGGCAGAGCCCTTGGAGTTCACTGTGGTGGACTAAACATGGCTGCAAATTCTTTGACATATCCTACTACAGGTGGGGACCGTGTCTCCTCTGCTGGGAGCTGGGTGGGCTCTGTGACTGCAAAGTTGCAAATCTGCAATGTGGGCAGGACTTGTCAGGCGCAGTCTCCTCTCCAGGCAGCATTAGCTGGGGAAGCACAACTGGGGCAGGAGGGGTCACTTCCAAGACGGCTCACCCACATGGTTGGCAAAGTGGGGCTGGCTGTCAGCTGGGAACTCATCTGGGGCGACTGGGGGAATAACAACAGCTTATGGTGACGCTGTGCTGGTTTCTGGACCCCGGCCGTGAGACATTGCCAGCTTCCACTTCTCATCTCCTGGAATTCTCACTCTTAAAACATAGCTGCCATGCTGTGGGGAAGCCCAAGCAGCCCTGTGGAGAAGCCCGTGTGAAAAAGATTAAGCCCCTGGCCATTTTTAAAATTTTTTACAAAAACTGGTGAAAGGCCCAAATGTGGCCATCTAGCCATGGTTTACCACCCTCTGCTGGATGACTGTCCCCTTTATCTATGGCTATGTGACAGGCTACCTGAAAATTTAGTACAACAGCAATCATTTGTTTTGCTTATGGATTGCCTGTTTTTGTTTATTGGAAGACAGCAATGCCCACTCACTCATGTGTTGCCTTTGCCTGCTTTCACGCAACAGTGGCAGAGCTGAGTAGTCGTGACAGAGACTCTATGGCCCACAAAGCCTAAAATATTCACTATCTGGCCCTTTATAGAAAAAGTTTGCCAAACCTCTCATCTAGTAGTTTAGAAAGAGGCCTAAGGAGAAGAAAACTCTTGCTCAAAGGCTACGCACAAGTTAGGGACAGAATCCAGATGAAAATTCGAGATTCTCTGATCCCAGTCCTGTGTGATTTACATCATTCTATTAAATACTAAAATTTATTAAGCACCTTCTGTATAGTAGGCCTGGAGCTACAAGTTTAGAGACAATGGGGTCACGGCTGCTCCCCAAGAGCACACTGCCAGCAGGGAAGAGAGGCGGGTAAAGAAATAACTATCTAGTAGTCCAGGCGCAGTGGCTTGTGCCTGTAATCCCAGCATTTGGGGAGACAGAGGTGAGGTGAGAGGATTGCTTGAGGCCTGGGGTTCAAAACCAGCCTGAGCAACATAGTGAGACCCCGTCTCTACCCCCCAA
>VBSM01003204.1:12113296-12125103 GCA_008086735.1 Cheirogaleus medius | reverse complement strand
TAGTAGAATGGGTTCCAGCTCTACCCAGGATAATACAAGAGGTGCTATATCACTGTTGTTTCTTATAGCTGCATAGTACTCCATGGTATACATATACCACATTTTATTTATCCAAAAAGGCATTCTATAATAAAGACATCTGCACTCGGATGTTTATGGCAGCACAATTCATTATAGCAAGGAAGTGGAAACAACCCAAGTGCCCGAGTCCTTTGGTGTTCCAGGCTTGTACATTGCAGTGAAGGCTGTTCTTACCTTAGCTACATCCAGGACCTCAAGACAAAGAGGAGAATGGACATTGACCTGTAGGTTATAGGCAGCAGAGTTGGAGTCACTCATGGCATTCTCGTGGCTGAAGGGTTGTGATCGGCAGCTGTATTGAACACATTCCAGTCACAGGATGAGATGAAACATGTTTTATTCAGCAGCTACTGAGAGACAGAGAAGTGGGAATCCCTCCAGAACAATCCTTGGGGCGTGCTAAGGCAGTAAAGGATTGCTATAGTTATGTCTGCCCAGATTTTGTAAAAGAATTTAACAAGTACGACACAGATGGGTCAAAGTGGATTAAACAGTATGCTGGAATGAATGCTATCTCAGAGAAAGAATTTTCCACTGATGTTGGGTATGAGAGATTCTTGGGACCTGAGATCTCTTTTTATCCAGAGTTTGCTAATCCAGACTTTACACAGCCTATCTCAGAAGTTGTAGATGAAGTAATTCAGAATTGCCCTATTAATGTCAGACATCGTCTCTATAAGAATATTGTCCTCTCTGGAGGTTCAGGCATGTTCAGGGACTTTGGACATCACTTGCAAAGAGATTTGAAAAGAACTGTAAGATGCCAGGCTGAAATGAAGTGAGGAATTAATTGTCAGTAGATTGAAGCCAGAACCTATTGATGTACAAGTCATTACACATCACATGCAGTGACATGCGGTTTGATTCGAGGGATCAATACTGGCTTCCATGCCTGAGTTCTACCAAGTATGCCGCACCAAAAAGGATTATGAAGAAATTGAACCTAGCATTTGTCATCACAATCCAGTGCTTGGAATCTTGTCCTAAAACTGACTTCATAGTTATTGGGGTTAGGGAGGTGAGGAAGAGATCATCTTTCTGATTATCTGTTTCGTCTGGATGGCTGGTGTTGAGGTTTTAAACCTGCCTTGAAATAGTAAGACCAAACATGATTATATAGGAATATTTTAATAAGTGTATCAATATGCAGGTGTAGAAGAGAGCAAAAACGATTAAGTGTTTTTCTTTAAATATTTGAATGTTATGTGTTAACAAAAAGAAGTGGATTTTAGTTCTTTCTGTGCCCTGATATTTTGTATAGTAATGAATTATCCAAGATTTGACAGGATTTTTTGGTGTAGATAGCTCTACAATGCTTGAATTGTACACTTCTAAGTGTGCAGTGGAAGAGCTTGTTTATAAATCATACTTTTTATATCTTGAAGGAAAAAGGCAAAGAAAGGATAAATTCAAAAAATAGCCTTATGAAACTTGGCCTGCACACTCACAGGGTTTGAGTGACTATGAAGTGCTTCCTTTCCTCTCTTTCCCTGGAACTAAGAGCTAGTATCTTGGATTAACTGATGCCTGCTAGTGCTTTCAGATTACTTGAACTCTGTTTCTTGATTTAAAAGAAAAAGATGAGACTGTTGGACCAGTATTGTAGTTCTGTGGTATCATTCCTTATTTTTAAATAACCCAATAATTTAATTATCAAAATTGATATATTTAAAGGCTATCATTCTAACAAAAGCACATTAAAAAAATACTTATTTCCAGCTCTTTAATCTCTTTATATGTTAACTGGTGAATCTATTTTCTTTAAACCTCTACAATAGTTCTTTAAACTCACAACAGTTGGTTAGCAAGCTGATTTTTTATGTGTTCTATACAAATAATTGCAAACTTTTAATATGTTGAGTGCTTTCGTTTTGGTAACTGGATCTCTATTTGATAGTTTCATTTGTGTAATTTATTTGCAGTTTGAAAATTTTTTTGTGTGGCAGTCCCTAACATATCATTGAAAGTTAATTTTCTTGGCTTTTAAAATATCTAGATCATGAAGAAAAAGTGATGAGAATAACTTAAAATTGATTTTTTTTTAAAAAAACAAAATACATGGGATAATTAAGGAGATTATTTTATTCAGGCTATTTCGATACAGAAAGCCATCCAGATGTGACGATCAAAGTGTTGTGGCAAGGTGGCTTTGCCTTTCACGGTTATAGGGAGGAGTAGACAAGTGACAGGCGAGTGATACACAGTTGGAATTGTTTTGCAATCAGGGGAAGTCTCGGCCGGCTGACTAAGAAATGTTTATTTTTGTGTCTAGCATCAGGGGTCCTCAAACTACGGCCCGCGGGCCCCCGTCTGTGGGGTGTTTTTGCCACCCTGCCTGTCCTGCTTAGCTGCTGACTTGTCCGGGCACACAGTGCGCATGTGTGGAATGTGCGCCGCACTCTCCAACGGCCCTCCAACGGTCTGAGGGACAGTGAACTGGCCCCCTGTTTAAAAAGTTTGAGGACCCCTGGAACTAGTTTCAGGGGCACAAATAGTTCTAATCTTAGTTAATCGTTTGGAAGTCAGAGAGTCTGTATTTGGCCTTGTCACAGACGAACACGGGAGTTATCTGTGAATCTTATGGCAGGGAGTGTTATCTAAATTAAGGGAAGGAATGGTTCTTCTAGGAAAGTGATTTCCAGGAACATAAAAGGATGGGGGGGACTATGGAGATGTCTTAACTGTTGCTGTTTTCCAGGAGCACAGAGTTTAGGTAAAGTTTTACATGGTCAATCTCAATGTTGAAAAAAGTATGAAAAAAGTATGGAAATTAAATTATATTTAATTAGATATCAAGCCTCATTTATTTTAATTTTTAATTTTTTTTTGTAGATAGAGTCTCATCCTGTCACCCTGAGTAAAGTGCAGTGGCGTCATCATACCTCACAGCAACCTCAAACTCCTGGGCTCAAGCGATCCTCCTGCCTCAGCCTCCCAAGTAGTGGGGACTACAGGCATGCGCCACCACACCTGGCTAATTTTTTCTATTTTTAGTAGAGATGGGCTCTCACTCTTTCTCACACTGGTCTTGAACTTCTGAGCTCAAGCAATCCTACCGCCTCAGCCTCCCAGAGTGCTAGGATTAGAGGCATGAGTCACCTGGCCCAAGCCTCATTTGTTAAAACAAAACAAACAAACAAAAAAGCAGGGCACACACAAGCTCTGGCCCTCGCTATTGCAGACACATCAAGAGCAAGCTCTTGAAATACATTCCTGCTACTCCTCTGCTAGCTTCTTATTGCTTAGAATTCATCTCAGAACCTTCTTCCCCCTCCCTGTGTGCACTCCGGCCTCACTGCTCTTTCTACAACATTCCACATTCTCTTTTGCCTCAGGAGCTTTTGCCCAAATTGGTCTTTCTGCCTCAAAAGCTCTCCATAACTGGGTGTGATGGCTCACACCTGCATTCCTGTAATCCCAACACTTTGGGAGGCAGAGGTGGAAGGATGGTTTGAGATCAGGAGTTTGAGACCAGCCTGGGCAACATTACAAACTTTAAAAATTAGCCAGGTGTGGGGGCGGGCGCCTGTAGTCCTGTCTACTCGGGAGGCCTTTAAACACCCTTTCATAACAAAGGCCTCTTAAAGCAAAATAAAAAATAGTCTAGAGCCCACATAGCGAGTGGCTTCAAGAAGTAATTTATTTAGCTCCAGGGGAAAGTGAGACATGCTTGCTGTTGCTTTTCAATGGCTCTCTGAGCCTGATAACTGAAGGGGGCTCCCATTCCTCAGATAAAAAGTTTCTTTTCTTTTTCAATCCCAGTGTGAAAAATGTATAATAAGGTGGTCGCCTAAGCCAGAGGCCAGAAGGAAACCTCATGTGGGAGTGGGGGTGGGGCATTCAGTTCTTCCATGAGTTTCCCATGGGGCAAGTCATGCCCTCACCCTAGATTTTGTCACAGGTTTATTACCCGGGGTCCCCACAAAGCCTTTATATAAATTTTAAGAAGGTGCTCTCTTTGGGCCAAATGGACAGAGTTGGGCTGGATTTTAGCCAGTCTTGCCTCCTTGTGCAGTTCCTGCCCAACCATGTGCAGTGGCCTTGCATAGTTTCTAGAAGCAGTCACTTTGAGGTGAATTTTCTTCTTTCTTTCTTTTTTTTCCTTTTTAAATATATGAGACAGGGGTTTCACTGTGTTGCCCAGGCTGGTCTCAAACTCCTAGGTTCAAGCAATCCTCCCGCCTCAGCCTCCTGAGTACCTGGGACCACAAGCACGAACCACCGAGCCCAGCTCTGAGGTGAATCTTCATTGACCAGACATATGAGGTCATTTATTATTTTTTGTTGAAAAATCACTATCACAGGGAGGCCAGATATCTAAGTTTTTGTGAGTAGTGAATAGGTCCTAAGCTAGTTACATGTATTAATTTATTTAATCCTCATAATAGCTCTATTATACTATTAACCCTTTTTTTTTTACTTTTTTATTTTTAATTATTATGGGTACATAACAGTTGTAGATATTTATAGGGTACGTGTGATGTTTTGATACAGACATAAATGTGAATTAATCAAATCAGGGTAATTGGGTATCCATCTCCTCAGTTATTTCTTTGTGTTACAAACATTCCAATTCCACTCTTTTACTTATTTTAAAGTATACCCTAACTTATTGTTGATTACAGTCACTTTGTTGTGCTAATATTAACCCCATTTTCAACGTATGAGGAGTCGGAGGCTCAAAGGGGCCAAGTCAAAAGGCCGCACACAACGATCCAGACGGCCACATATGGTTCCAAGGCCCCGGCTACAGCAACCAAAACAGCAAAAAGACAGCGAGCCACTGAAACCAGCTTGGGTTAGTGGCCAGAGGAAAGGAGGCCGGAAGCCCTGCGCATGCGCAGTCGGGGCACTCCCCTTTTCCCACTTCCGCCCCGCCACGTCCCGCCCTAGTCACGGGACTCCTAGAGCGGTCAGCTGACACGACGCAGCGCAAATCACATGACCGTGGGCGGGGCGCAGGCGCAGATTGCGGGCGGCCGGGTCAGTTGACCCAAGGGGTCTCGGAGCCGAGTTAGGCTGCTCGCCTCGGTTTCAGAGTTGCAGCCGCCATGGCCAGTCAGTCGCAGGGGATCCAGCAGCTACTGCAGGCCGAGAAGCGGGCCGCCGAGAAGGTGTCTGAGGCCCGCAAGCGTGAGTTTCGGGGTGGGGCGGCCAGGCGTGGCGCGAGTCTTAGGAAGGCGGCTAGGCCGCAGGAAGGAGTAAGTAAATGAGGCCCGAAAAACTGCGGGGTGCGGGCGTGGTAATAGTTGCAGAAACTTGCGTGTTTTGAAGCTCTCTGGGGCTGGAAGCCGCGATGTTTGTACTAAATTGGACGCGGAAACAATAATGGGTTAGCGTTCTGGGGGTCCGGGGGCGTGTGAAACGCTATCCACACGGAACTCTATCCCCTCTCCCACTTACTCCTTTGGGTAAGTCCCGGCGAAGGAAGCCATCATGAACACGGTTGCTCAGTTGAGAAATCTGGAGTCCTCTGCCTCTTCTCCCTCTTTCTTTTTCCATGTTTAGTTAGTCGCCAAAGCTTGTGTATCTTCCACTTTTTCCTCATCTCTTCCTCTTGTTCTTAGTCCGGGACACAACTTCTCTGAAGCTCCGGTAGTAGCCTAAGTTCCTTATATGTTTTTTGTGTGTGCGGCTAATACGTAATAAGAGCAGTACCCAGTGCATGTGTTTTACTTCACCATCATGGTATTCAGCGTCCCAGTGAAGGAAGCAGATACTGAATTGGTTCATTGCAGGTGAGATGGGGGCTAGGGTTAGGAAGTTCGAGGTTGCTAATGAATTTAACAGGTGGATCTAATCTAGTCTGGGGAGTGGAAGAAGCTATTTTACTCTCCTCCAGTCCATTCTTACTGCAGTCAACCATCCTTCTAAAAATGCAAGTAATGACTTCCCCACCGTCTTACAGGCAAATGGCTAGTGCCTGCGGAGGAGGCTCTTTGCGTTCTTCCCCAGTCTCACTTTTAGTACTCTCCTACAGCCATAGTGAATCCCTGTGATTCCTCGAAGGCATTTTCATTTCTTTCACCTGCAAGCTTTTGCACACTTTGTTTTCGTTGCTCGGACGAGCCTTTTCCCATTTTCCTCTCCTTTGTTCTCTAAGCCTTAGCCTTCTATCAGACTTCAAAATTTAGGCAGCTGTTTTTCTGGAAGCCTTTCCTGACTCATCTCCTCCCCTCAAACTAGGCTAGGAGTCCCTCCCAAGTGCTTACTTCTGTTACTGCAGTGCAATAGCTTGTTTGTTTATATGGCTCAGTCAGTAGACTAAGCTCCTGGAGAATAGGGCCTGTGTCTAATTTAACTTTATCCAGTTTCCTTCCTGGTGAGAAAGATATTTCTATCTCTATTTCACAGTTGGGAAAAATGAGGTTTGGGGAGAAATGGGTTTGATCATACTCTAGGAAGCAACAAAGTTGAGGTGGAGGCCTCCTTTTCCATGCAAGGCTAAGATACAGAGGAATGTTGATCTCAATAATTCCTTGGTGTTTCTCTTAGTATGACTTCTGTTCAACATTCAAGTAGATTTCAGCGTGGCTCTTCTGCTTTCTCATTTAGGGGTTGTGTGATACTCCGTGTTTCATAGGAAAAGCTTTCTTTGAGGGTTCTGGGGATGGGAAGAAGCCTTTCCTTGCTCTAGTGACTGGAAGGTTCTGTATTCTTCCCAGAATATTTCCAGTCATGCCCTTGGCAAGTATTTCCAGAATGACTTCTCAGAGCTTGTCCTGTGGTGGCTCATCAGTAACAGAAGTTGTATCTCTTTGGAAGGATGTGAGAATATTTGGGGGAAGTGCAGGAAAAAATACTTGGAATGTGATTAGAATAATTCTGAGTGCCTTTGAGGTAGGGGTCATGTTTTACACTTTTCTTTATCCTGTCAAGCCTGGTGCAGGATCTTGTATGTCTCAGGGAGCTATTACATATTTGCTGAATGAATTTGTTTTGAAGATGTTAGTTTATGGCTGATATGCATCTCAGAATTCTTTTTTTTTTTTTTTGAGACAGAATCTCACTCTCTTGCCTGGGCTAGAATGCCATAGCATCAGCCTAGCTCACAGCAACCTCAAATTCCTGGGCTCAAGCAGTCCTCCTGCCTCAGCCTCCTGAGTAGCCGGGAACTACAGGCATACACCACTGTGCACAGCAAATTTTTTCTATTTTTAGTTGTTTGGCTAATTTCTTACTATTTATAGTAGAGACAGTCTGGCTCTTGCTCAGGCTGGTCTCAAACTCCTGATCTCAAGCAATCCTCCTGCCTCGGCCTCCCAGGAGTGCTAGGATTACAGGCGTGAGCCACCACGCCCGGCCCAGAATTCTTAATAGTTAGGAACCAGAAGTTTTCAGAAGAACTATAATACAATTTGGAAAAATGATTGCCTTTCTTGAACTGCAATTATGGTTGACTTGCCCAGTTAATTGAGAAGAGGCAACCCCAAAATTTCATGAAGTCATTGCTTTGGGCCTTAAAAAAAAAAGATTTGTGTTATATTTTATGGTTTATTTCACTGGAGTGAAACAAAACTCTTGCTCCCGTACGTAAGGCTCAAGAAAAACAAAATTCAAGAGAAATACGATTTCCTGTTTAAATATTTTTGGTTGCCAGATAAACCTATCAAAATTGAACATTAAAGGTGTTTGCTGAAAGGCAGTGAATGGCATTTTAAGTCATAAATTCAGGAAGTTGTGGGAGTAGGGAGTGATGTTTTGTGAAATTATGTTGAGCTACTGCATAGTTGAGCTGTGAATGTTATTTGTAGATAATTGGTTTGGAGATCTTTGGGTTTGCAATATGGCCCAGTGATTGGGGTAGAGGTGAGCAGAAGCTGATAGTAGTTGGCCTGAAATAATACTGGAGTGAATACAGACTTGTAGAAATAGTCCTTGGGGTTCTCAGAGACCTGTTAATTGTTTCACACTAGCCTCATGGACTGTTGATGTCATGGGGTCATTACAGGTCCAAAATTCTGTTCTTAATCAGAAGGTGGAAGGTTAAATTCCTTTTCATTCATCCAGCTGGGCTCTGGACAATTGATGTGTACAGTAAGGGATAACAAAGCTTAATATTAGATGCAGGGTGTCTTTTGCTGCAAAATAAGTACTAAGGTTGATTGTCTAGGACAGCGGTCCTCAACCTTTTTGGCACCAGGGACTGGTTTCATGGAAGACAATTTTTCCATGGGTGGGGGTGGGGTGGGTGGTTGGGCAGGCGTTGCTCAGGCAGTGAGGGATGGGGTGTGGCTGTAAATACAGATGAAGCTTCACTGCCTTGCCCACTGCTCACCTCCTGCTGTGCCCCCCCTTTCCTAAATTTCATGGAAGACAATTTTCCCATGGATGGAGTCGGGGTCAGTGGAGCTCTGCAGCCTGGTCCCTAACACCCAGTATCGGTCTGTGGACCAGGGGTTGGGGACCACAGATCTGAGACACCCCTCTTTTTTACATTTGCATATCCAAGAAGTTTGATTGGTAAGCAAAGAGTATGTGTTGGCAGGTCTTGTGGTCTGTTTTATACAGGCTCTGACAGAACCTAGAGATGTTTTCCTGCTGTGTGGTGTGTTAAACTACCCTCTTGTAGAAACTGGAACACCCAGTTCGCCACAGGTCTGTCAGCTGCTTGCGCAGTCTTAGCTGCCCAGTCCTCCCCATTCAGCATTCCTTCCCAGGCACCACTTTCATTACTTCCTTGTGACAGGCGCTGAGTTTTAGTTTCCAGTGTATTATATCATCTGTTTCATTAGTTAGATTTTAGGTTGATGTCCTTTGGGAACGTATTAGCCTCCTTGCTAAGCTTCTGAGCAGAGCTCCAATTGTACTCAGCAGCATACTTAGTATGTTTACTTCATGAGAAAAGGAAGAGTTCCCCAGATGGCTAATGTTACCCATTTTGTGTTGGTTCTTAGTAGTTGAGATTGAGAAACTATTCTGACACAATCTACATTTTTTCGATCATTTTTATGGGCTATAGTTATGGAAGGTATTTCTTTTTATCTAGCTACTTTCTAGTTCAGTACAGCCTGTAGGAGGCAGGAACCTATACTTAGCTCTGAATTCCCTCTTTCCCATGCATATCTCCTGGGACTGTGTCTTAACATTTTTTTCTTTGTTTACAGTTAAAATGCACCATCTCAATCTCTGCTTGCTTTTCTACTTTTAACCACTTCCTGATGTAGCTCTCCCTTTTGAAAACAGGAAAGAACCGGAGGCTGAAGCAGGCCAAAGAAGAGGCTCAGGCTGAAATTGAACAGTACCGCCTGCAGAGGGAGAAGGAGTTCAAGGCCAAGGAAGCTGCGGTGGGGGGCCCCTTTGTTTTCATTACTGCTTTAGTTTCCTGAGGCTCCCCCTCTTCCTAGGCTCTCCAAATATCCAGTATAACTCAGAAATTCTGATTCTGGTAGAATTTTGAAAATTTGGTTATTGTATGTTTTATTGGGTGTTCAGGCCGAGTCTCAGGGTGATCAGTTTTTCCAGCTGACATTGAATCCTATTTTTCATTTATTCAGTCATTTAACCACTTCGGTACGGCGCTCACCGGCTGCGAAACCTTGCCCACAGCCGGCTCTCATAGTCCGCACGATAGTTTGTCCTGTGCATTGATGACGAATCCGTTTTGCTCTTGTGTGATGAGGAAAGCTTTAAAGCACTGAAAGCTTGTTTTACTTTACAGGCAGCTTTACTTGTAATGTAAATCAGAATAGGTAACACATACATACGTGTTTTCATTACATTCTTTTTAAATGTTCACAATTTTATTTTGATAAATTGAAAATTAGAAAAGTCATATCACGGCTGTCAGCTAAAGTCGCTTTGCGTGTTCATCTGTGGCTGTCGACTGTAGTCGACGCTGGTACCGAAGTGGTTAACAAAATCTGTTCAACAGTTAGCATGTGCCAGGTACGGTGCTAGATGGTGGGGATCAGCTGTGACCAGAAGTACACATGATCCCTGCCCTCAGGGGGCTTAGCTTGCTGTCTGGAGACTCAGTAATAAAATGCAAGTCATGTGAATCTGCTGCTGTGAAAAGTGCCATGATGGTCACAAACAAATCAAACGGAGCCTGACTTTAGTATATAGAGAGACATTTGCCAGTAGTATAGGCTGTATTACAGTGCATACAATAATAGTACAAAAACAGATCACAGGGAGTATGAAGGAAGCAAGGAAAGTTCTAGAAAGGGGAAAGGATGGAGGAGGGCTTCACAGAGAAAAAGAACTCTATCAGAACTCTTGGGTACGGATAACAGAAAAAAACAATTTAAACTTGTTCAAATTGAAATTTATTGGCCTGTATAATTTAAAACCCAAGTGAAAGGCTAACTTTACCTTGATCAGGGTGCTTAAACAGTGTGCTCAGGACTCTTGTTCCTTCAGCCCTGCCTTTCGCTTTGTGTGCTTCATTCTCAAGTTCTTTGGCACCAAGCACACACCCTTCCAGGCCCAAGTCCAGTGATTGAAGGCACATGCCTGCTTCCTAACATTAAGTAGTAAAGGTTCGATCATCTTTATATTCTGCAATTACAGTGTTATTAAAACTTAAAATGTTCTTCTGACTCTTGAACTGGAGCTGATTGTGCTGTAAGTTGTCATACTGCCCACAAAACAATGTGTACTCTTGTGTCAAGGCAGCCATCGTGTCTTCACGTTTTTACATTCTGTGCTGCAGTTGCTTATAGAGATGGTATCAGTATTGTATGGTGAAGTACAGGTCTGGTCTTTCTGGCAGTATTTCACTGTAGCCTCTTCAGTTTTGAGACAGCTTACTAGAGCTTGGCATATGGTTCATATTCATGGAACTGAGATAGTGGGGTTCCCCCCTGCCCAAGTAGGGGTTATGGACTTAAATATATGAGTTGATGAGTTGGCAACTGAGCTAAGCGGGACTGCCACTTCTTAAAGAAAAAAAAAGGTGAGTGAATAGCTTCCGTGTAGGTTGTAAGGATTAAGTAATAAGAGAATGCTTTGTAAACTAATGTTCATTTAAACCGGCAAGAGCAGGTTAGGTGGTAAAAAAGGGTCAGACAACAAAATTATTATCTGTGTAACATTAGTTCCCCCTTAGACTGCATATTTTACAGTTCGTCTCATGTTGCTGAATAGTATATAGCTTCTCTTGTATAGAAACACCATAATTTAACTGGTCCTCAATTGTTGGCTCTTAGATTCCAGTCTTTGGTTAAGGCTACATGTTAGACTTTGGAGAGATGTGAGTATGTCTCCCTGGGATAATTTCCTAGCAGTGGAAATGCTGTGCAGTTTACCTTTTGGTACATGTGGCTCTTAGTAACTTTGTAGTAATACCTATTTCCCCACATGCTCTTCAGTCACGAAGTTACATTGTCTACTAACTATTAATATTTACATTGATCAATGAGCCTGGGTTTCTCCCGAAAGTCAGCAAATAGCTTATGAAACATTCCTTATCAACCAGAGCATTGTCGTGATAATCCCTGTGTCATTGCTCCCCGTCTCCAGGCACTGGGATCTCATGGCAGTTGCAGCACTGAAGTGGAGAAGGAGACCCAGGAAAAGATGACCATCCTCCAGACCTACTTCCGTCAGAACAGAGATGAAGTCTTGGATAACCTCTTGGCCTTTGTCTGCGACATCCGGCCAGAAATCCATGAAAACTACCGCATAAATGGATAGGAGAAGAAAGAAGTGCCTGTTCCATGAATTCACATTTTAGATGCCCACATGGAATAAGAAGCTTTAGCAAAACTTGAGTTACATTC
>VBSM01003204.1:12091832-12102337 GCA_008086735.1 Cheirogaleus medius | reverse complement strand
TTTATATTTTCTACCACCTGGTTTTTTGAATTTGTATTTTGCAATGTCTTATGGGAAGCTATCTGAGATCCTTTGTGTCAACAAGGCTCCCTGTAGTGACTCTGTCTCTCTTGCGAGTGGCTGCTGTGGCATCCTCAGTAAGGAACTGGAAGTCTCAGATGCCTGGGAGTGGGACCTGGTCAGCCCTTGAGTTCCCCACGGGCCCGTGGCCGCTGCTGAGCTGGAGAACACCCGAGACCAGAAGGGAAGTTCTCAGTCTAGGCCTTGGGGGTTTTTGGTTTCTCCTCCTTCCATGAGTTTTTCTCAGCATGGTCAGAAAGACCAATGTCAGCAAAAAGGCTCCCGGTGGCTCTCCCTGGCCTTTGGTGACTTTGGCCTTGGAGAGAGCTGTAGGAAGCCCAGCCTGCCCAGGCCCAGACCTGAAATTCTCTTTGTGCTGTTTTCTGAAGGCAAGTGAAGCTGAGGCGGCCGCTGCAGAATGAACCGCAGCCCTGAGAAGGGGAAGTAGAAGCTCAGCTCGCTCTCTGCCATGGCCTGTGAACCGCAGGTGGATGCGGGGGTGGCTGGCCCCTTGCCCACCTCCTCCCCCGGCTGGGGCATCCTGCCTGCAGGGAGCCCTCCTGGCTGGGGGCAAGGTAAGGTCACAACCCCTCGTTCTCTAGCCCCTTTCCTGCCCCTGCTGAGCTGGACTCACATAGCCTGATGGTGGGGAGGGGAGGGGCACAGAAGTTCCTTTAGATAAGGATGGGCATCCTTGGGATACATCTCTAGGCTACTTCCATCATTTCTACCCAGGTCTCTTTATCACCACCTCCTTAGATCAAGCCACTGTCACCCTCTGCTTGGACCCCTGTTCTAGCTTCCCAGCTGGTCTCCTCTTCTTGGTCCCTCTTCCATTCATTCTCTGCACGGCAGCCAGAATTCTTTTAAAATGCATATCCAACCACGTCACCTTCTGCTTCAGTGTTTCCCACTGGGCTTAGCATGGAGATCCATCATTCACCAGCTTGCAAAGGCTGCCTTAATGTTCTTTTCCATGCTCTTCTGCCTCAGGACCTTTGCACGTGCTGTTCCTTCTGCCTGTTCTGTTTTTTCCCCTGCCTCCTTACTCCTGCTTAATTTCCATTCATCCTTCAGAGCTCAGTTCAAATATCCCTTCCTTGAAGAGTCCTCCTGAGGCTCTGCCTGAGTTAGGACACTCTGATATATTCCTCTTTCTTCCTACAGCACTTATCACAGTCTATAAATAATTATCTAGGTAATAAAGCATTGAAATCCAGCTTCCCACTAGATTGTAAGCTCTGTGAGGGCAGGGGCCCCATGTTTTCTTGCTCATCCCTGTATCTGCAGTACCTAGCATAGGACTTGGCCCATAGTAGATGCTCAGTAAGTATTTTGTTGAACGAATGAATGAGAGGCTAGGTACAGGCAAGGGGAAACATTCTCTGAATTGTGCAGGTCCACAGGAATGTGGCTGGTTACTTACAGAATTTGAAACTTGACTGCTTAAAAGCAAAAGTTCCTTTTATTACTACTGTTATTAGGAAACCCATATATATATATGATACACACACACACATACACACATACACAACAGTAGAATAGAATGGAATGAAATAATTTTGCTTTCAGAACTTTGAGGACATTGCTCCACTGATTTCTGGCAGGCCAGTTCTTGTTCCTTTGCAGAAAACCCTTCCCACTTCTCTCCCCAGGCACCCCCGTACACTCTCTTCTTTGGTAGGTTTACTTAGCCTAGGTGTAAAGACAAGTATTTCCAAGTAAAGGATTCGCTTTTCTCACTTTAAGGAACAGATGAGAGCTAGTATTGCCAAGAATCCAGGAACTCTTGGTTTGAAAGGCAAACAAAGACATCCTGAAAGGTCTGTTTGCTCGGGCAAACACATAACGTGCAAAGAGCCAGGCTGGGGGAACGGTTTGAATTCCCCGAGTCCAATGTGGGGTGTTGGTTCTTGCAGTGACGTGGAGAGCTGGTCCGGACCCCGTCGCATGACTGCCTGCATTTTGTGCTCTCCCGTCTCGCGTCTCTTTCTCCCTTTCATTTGCCCTGTTATTATAGCGTCGGGCAAGTTCCTTCTCTTTTCAAAGGCTCAGTTTCCTTTTCCCTGTTAATGGTCCCCGCCTTAGGGCTCGTGGAAGATTAAATGAAATCCCGACGGAAGCCCAAGCTCAGCGCCTGGCACAGAGTAAGAGGCCCCATAGCCGGAACCTTTCTCATTATCTGCCTTTATTTCCTTTTTGTCTAGTTTTCCTCATTTGCTTATTTTTAAATTGAATTACATAATTTTATCTTTTTATGTTTTATTTTTATGAAGCTTCCTTAAATCGTTTCTGAAGGTATGGGAGGGCAAAAACAAATACAAATAAATCTCTGATGCTTGATTCTAACTTTCAAGTTCTGACATGCTTGCGTTTAAATTATGACAACAATCACGGCCAGTTATTCTGCGCCCATTTTGTGTCGAGCACTTTATTTTCATCGTCTTAATTAGTTGGAAAGTCCTCTGCAGCCATGTGATCATCCTCTGAGGGAGGAAGCAGGCCCAGGGGTTTAGGTTGCTTCTGCGCGTTTACCCTGTTAGTGAGAGGCTGAGCTGCAGTGTGAACCCCAAAGCTATCTACCTGGTGCTTTCTGTGCCTCACTGCCCTGCCTCCACATCTCACCCCTTCTAAAAAACAAAACAAAACAAAACAAAAAACAGGAAGAGAGAGAGAGGGAACAAAATAAAGTTCTTTTTGGCAGGACATAGAATTCTATGGAACCCTTGAAATCAGAGATGATACCGCAGGGTATGAAAAAGGAACCGTATCAGGGTTGGGGACCAGAGTCCTATTGTCTTTTTTCATTTATACATTGAAGATGTATTTAGTACCTACTGTATGCTAGGCACTGAGCCCAACTCTGGGGATTCAGTGATAAACAGACCAGTGTGGGAGTATGTAGTCTGCTAGGGAGGATGGGTTTTATTCAAGTAATTGCATACATATGTTTTCATCTTTTTTTTTTAAATTTCAGAATTTTATGGGGGCACACACATTTTGGTTACATAATTTGCTTTTGTACGTTTTGAGTCAAAGTTAGAAATGAGCCCTTCACCCAGTTAGTGTGCATTGTACCTGTTAGGTGTGAATTTACCCGTTCCCTGCTTCCCTCTCCCACCTGCTTGATTTCCGTTGAGTTTTACTTCCATGTGTGCACATACGTGTTGATAGATTAGTTCTAATTTAGTATTAACTACATGTGGTGTTTATTTTTCCATTCTTGCGATACTTCACTAGGAAGAATGGCCTCTAATTCCATCCAGGTTGTATATTCATCTTTAACGAGTGTAGGGTAGAAGAACAGGTAGTCAGGAGTAGGTGCAGCAGAAGAATTTGATCCATTAAGAGTTTGGAATGCCAGGGAGAGCTGCCTGGGAAAAGTGACCGAACTGGGATACAAAGATACATAGGCTGTAACTGGGGGAAGCTGGTGGAAGTGGTTTAGGGAGAGGGAACGGCATATGCAAAGGCCCTGGGGTGAGAGAGAACACTAGGTGTTCAAAGAGCAAAGGGGGCTGGTGTGGAAAGACACAGAACTAGTGTCTCAGGGCAAGTCTGGCAGGAGGCTAGTTCTCCTAAGGGCTTGAAGAGCATTGTAAGAAGGATGGTTTTAGACCACAAAGCACCGAGAAGCTGTTGAAAGTTTTACTCAGGGGACTGGTGTCATCTGACTTGTGCCGTGGCCACTGTGCGGAGAATGCATTGTAGGAGAAACAGTCAGTTTGGAGAAGCCAGTTAGTTAGGAGGCTACTGCAGAGGGGCAAGGGAGAGGTGGGAATGCCCGGAGGTGCATGGAGTGGACAGAGATTTTGTGGGCCCAGTTGGCAGGACTCAGTGGTGGATTGGGTACAGCGGGAGAGTGTTTGGGTGGGCCGGGGTTCCCAGGAATGTAGAGTCACTCATTTGGCCTTGAAGACTCCAGTATTGCTCAGAGCTAGGCTGGAGTGACAGGACCTTTGGGCCAGCAGAGAACATAAGTATGGTTTAATCTTTCAGTCCTGCCGCATCAGCTAAGCAGCAGCCACAGAGAATGTGGCATGATAGGCAGGCCTCAGCCACGCGTGGCTGGACCAGGATCTTAGAGTCTCAGGGCTGGAATCTCCCCCACCCCAGCCCCCACCTCCGGTGACTGACTAGTGGCTTGTACTGGGGTGCGAGGAGATCTCAGTCCTTTTGTCCAGAGGTTCTTGGAACTGAAAGCAAGTAGGTTTAGCTTCACGCTGCTGCCAGTTGTCCCTGGACTTGGGGAAATTTCAGTCTGGACCTTTGCAGTTGGTCTCATGGTCTGGCTCCATCCCAGCACTCTAGGGCAAGAGTTCTGGCAGCTGTTGTGACCGGTGGGTTGATGTGTGTCTTTTGCAGGAATAAAGACTGAATTTATGCTTTTGAAATGTTGAGTTGCTGCTATGCTTGGGGGAGATGATCAGCGAGTCAGTGTATTAGTTTTCCATTGCAGCTGCAGCAAATTACCACTAACATAGAGGCTTGAAAACCACAGATTTATTATCTCACAGTTCTGAGGGTTAGAAGTCTGGCACTGGTCTCCCCGAGCTAAGATCCTGAAATCCAGGTGTTGGCAGGACTGTGTTCCTTTCTGGAGTCTCTGGGGAGGATCCATTTCCTTTCCTTTTCCAGCTCCTGGAGGCTGCCTGCATGCCGTGGCTCGTGGCCCCTTCCTCCGTGGTCAAAGCGAGCAGTGTTACAGATCTCTGTGCCTTTCTTCCTTAGTCACATCTTCCGCTTCCTCTGCTTCTGCCCTCTCCTCTACATGTAAGGATCCTGCGATCACACGTGGCCCACCCAGACAATGCAGGATCATCTCTCTATGTAAGACCAGCTGATTAGCAACCTTAATTCCATCAGCTACCTTAATTCAGCTTTGCCTTGGAAGGCAGCCTATTCACAGGTTCTGGTGTGGATTAGGGTGTGGATCTCTTTGCAGGAGTGTTATTGTTCTGCCTACCATAACCAGTTATCTCTTACTCAGCCTCCCTGAGCCTACTGGGAATTTAAGTTATTCAGTTGAGCTTTCTTTCAGTGCTCAAATAAATGTCCACTGCATTATACCCTTAAGGTAGTTAGTTGTTCAGTCTCTGTTTAAATATTCCTTGAGATGAGGAACTCACTGTCACCCATTCTTGGCGGGGACAGCCTTCACTCTTGGGAAGTTCTTCCTTACGTGGTCTCAGATTGTGACCCAGTAGCCTCCTCACTCTGGCCTCGGTTCTGCCTCCTGGGGGCTTCCTGGTCAAGTCCAATCCTTCTCCCATGGCGATTGGAGGTTGGCCACCATGTCCAGGTAGCTCTGGGCTCATCCGAAGTGGCGACCACTCAGCCAGATGACGTTTCTGGTCTGCCTCCAGAGCTCCACAATGGCCAAGTCCTCACAGTTCTCCGGATCGACAATACCTGTGCACCCATCTCCTTCGATCTGGGAGTTGCAGAAGAGCAGCTGCAGACCTGGGGCATTCAGGTGAGCACTGACTTCATTGGATCCCCACCATTTTCCTTCCCATCCATCCATCCGTCTGTCTGTCCGTCCTTTCATCCAGTTATTCACAAAATATTTATTAAACACTTACTCTGTGCTAGCTGTAGGAGGATATATAAGGAAAGTGAATTAGGACTTTGTTCTGTTCCCAGTTAATTCACTTAACAAATATGTTTTTAGGTGCCCACTCTGTGCCAGGCACTTAACTGGCTAAACATCATAGAGGTGGACAGGACACATGCTCACGGGTCCCACTGGGGGAGACGGACGTGTGTTGGGTAGGTCGGGACAGCAGGATAGACGTGCTGCAGCAGAGGAATGTACAAGGCATTGAAGACATTCGTGGGAGAAAATGATAAACTTGCCTGGGGTGGGGCTGGGGGTTATGTGAGTTTTGCAGAGGAGCAGATACTTGATCTGGGGTCTTGAAGGGTAAATAGGAGTGTACTGAGAAGACAGAAGGGAGGGCATTTTAGGAGAGGGAACTGCATATGCAAAGGAAAATGCACGTGAGTTCATTGGATAATGAAACAATACCTTTAAGAACAGTGATTCGAGGCACAGACTTCACAGACCCATAGAACTGGAAGCAGATCCACTTCTGCTCATTGTGTGACTTTGGGCAGGTGACTTAACCTCTCTGAGCCTCAGTTTCATCATCTGTAATGAGGACAGTATTCATAGCTATTATTAATAGGGTTTTTGTTAGTATCAAATGAAATAATGCTTGAGGAACATTGGCTCTGTCTCTAGCATATAGGAAATATAAATTATAGCTATTTATTGTTCTGAAGCACTTACAGGTATATTTTTCTCGCTTCTCAAAACCCGTAGCATGATTAGGCCTTCTCTGTGTTAGCCAGGCAAGATTAATTAGGGATGGGGAAGATACACTACTAATTCTACCCTGAAGATTTTAGAATTTACTTTAAAACTGAATTGTTTAGAACAACATTTTATCACCATTGAAGGAAAACGTTCCCAATTGACATTGCTAACCCCACATCAGCACAAACTGGTTTATTATTCCATATTTCCTCTGTGCAGAAGAACCTATTTATTAAAAAGTTTCCTTTAGATTGGGGTTTTTTAGCTGGTGAACAGTTTACATGTTGTTCTACCATGTTCCTAAATATAATTTTTGTTGGTTAAATTCTGTTTTCTTAGGTCTACTCTAGCAGAGCCTTTATGCTCTACAGACACTGACGTTTTTGTCTGGGCAGGAAGATGTGAGTGCTTTGGTCTGTATTCATAGATATTGATAATAGCACCTGTGTGTCGAGTGTTCACTGAGGACCAGCCCTGTGCCCAGCACTATATATGTATGATCTCGTTTAATGTGTGCCCCAGCCCTGCAAGGGGGCTACTCTTACTATCCTCGTCTTACAGAGGGGAAAGCTGAGGCTCGGAGGAGTGGGGTTACTTGCTCCAGGTCACACAGCATGTGAGTGGCAGGGCCAGAGTTTGGGTCCCAGGCTGTTGACACCAGGTCCTGTGCCTTAACCACTAGGCTACCCTGTGCCAGCGTGGGGTTCTGAGTCTCAGGCTGGGCGGCTCCTTTTCCAGGATGCCGTGATGCCTGTTCTCTCCTAGCTGAGAGCTGCACCCTGCTCCAAGCTTCTCATTCTGCCCCGTGGGGCGTCCCGGAATGTGCCTAATCCCCCTTCCACATGACAGTCACATGAACTGGAAACGACATGCTTGCAGGAAGGAAGGAGGTGGGGGGTAGCCTCTCCTCTGGCTGATTGGTCCCTTCCCCTCGGGTTCCGAGCAGGTCCCGGCCGACCAGTACAGGAGCCTGGCCGAGAGTGCCCTCTTGGAGCCCCAAGTGAGAAGATACATCATCTACAACTCGAGGCCCATGCGGCTGGCCTTTGCCGTGGTAAGGAGGGTGTGGCCCACACCCTGCCCCTGCCCTGGTCCCTGGCGGCCCTGCTGGGTTCAGCATCGTGTGCTGGAGCCTGTTGATGTGGGTGAGGGGTGTGGGGGCTGGTGACGCGGCTGCCTGCCACAGGGACTGGATTTGGTTAAGAGGACATTTATGGGAGAGAGTTGTAACCAGGCCCCTGCATAAAGGGCGGGAGTCAGGGTCTGCTGTGGCAGGTCAGAGCTTGGGATTAGGAATCTGCAGACCCACCGAGGCTCTGGACTCAGTGTCTGGCCTTGGCCAAGACTTTCCCCCTCTCTGGGGCTTGGTTTCCCCATGTATTCAAGACACAGGTTCATTTCAGCTGTAGCGTATGTATACATGTGCATGTGTATGTATAAACACATATACACACCTACATGTGGATATACCTAAACACATACATGCATATACAGCAGAGCTGGGATTCAAACCCAGGCAGTCTGGTTTCAGCATCTGTGCTCTGAGCTGCTATGATTTGTGGCTGTTTTGTATATATAAATGGTCAAATAGCACACCCTACTCCCACATCCCACTTCTAGGGAGAAGGGACCCGGCATTTGTTAATTCCCCAATAGGTGCTGGGCTATTGCATATATTACCTGGTTAACCCTTATAACAATGCCATGAAGTAGGTATTTTTATTTTATTTATTTATTTTTACCCTGGATATGCTAAGAGAAGCAGGTATTGTTAATCCCCATTTTACAGATGAGGAAACTGAGACTCAGAGGTGTTATAATTTGTCCAAAGCCACATAGCAACCGAAGGATTAATGTGGACTTCGGACTCAAATTTATCTCACTCTAGAGCCACCTGCCTTTTTCTGTTTTACTTGAAATTAGGGTAAACAAGGATTAGGAGTAGCTCCTAACCCCTTTAATCTACATATAACAAGGAACACGAGCCCATTCGCCCAGACCCCAGTGTCCGCATCAGTCCCTTGCTTGCCCTGGGAGCTGTTGGAATCCAAGGAAGGTGTCAGGAGTGCGGAAAGGGTGTCCCTGTGCATGGAGCTGCTCCTTTTGAAGACTGGTGTTCCTGACCGTGCGCTCTGGCCGCTCGCAGGTCTTCTACGTGGTGGTGTGGGCCAACATCTACTCCACCAGCCAGATGTTTGCCCTGGGGAACCACTGGGCGGGCGTGCTGCTCGTGACCCTGGCCGCGGTGAGCCTGACCCTGATGCTTGTGCTTGTGTTCGAGAGACACCAGAGGAAGGTGAGTTGTCCGGAGATCCCTGCCACGCTCCCTCCAGGAGGGCTGTGCAGGAAGGAGGATTCCAAGTTGGAGTTTTCTCTTTGCCTGCCTCAAAGAATTCCTCCAACCATGAAAATTCATATACTAGCCCATATACGCTTAGGGACTAAAAGAAATCAAATCACACCTGTGATTAAGTCCTCTCTGTTTTTTTTCTGTCTAATCCTGTTTTTCTAGAAGCAAGCTGTGTTTTGAGAGATTGTCTGGGAGGAGGGCACCAATTGCGAATATTCTTATAGCGCTTTAGTTAACTGAGCCCTTTCATTCGCCCCCTCTCTCAGGATGCTCACGATAGCCCTGTGAGCTAGGAGGAGTTACTGATCTCCCCTTGCAGCAAAAGGTGCCTGGGGTTGAGAGATGCGGAGAAGCGATTCCCACTAATCCTTCCTGAGATGGGTGGATGCTGACCTGGTGCTCTGTTGACAGTCTCTAATCCTGGTGACAACCTCTGGTGCAGAGAGTGGGTGATCAGAGAGTTTAGGTAACTTGTCCTGGATCCCGCTGTTGGTGGCTGAGTCAGGGTTCAAAGCCTGAGCCCCCTGATTCCTGATCACATTCAGAAAGAAGGTTGATAGTTCCCAGCTTAATGCTTGGTTCTGGTGGTAGCCTGTTTCTTCAGTGCCTGTCTTTTTTTACATATAGAGCACTTAGTATGTATTAATAGTAGGTTGTCTGTTAAATGCTTTATTCATTAACCCTTTAAATCTCTTAGCAAATCTCTGGGTAGATGCTGTCACACGCATTTTCTAGGTGTGGAGTCTCTGAACGGGTCACGGAGCAGCCCAGGGCCGTGCTGCTAATAGATGGCAGAGTTGGACTCAAGTCAAGGCCAGGACACCCAGATTCCAAGCCATGTTCTCAGTCAATACCCTACTGTATTGGCTTTCTGTGGCTGCTGTAACAAATTACCACGAACTTGGTGGCTTAAAACAACATAAAATTATTATTATACAGTTCTGTAGGTCAGAAGTTCGACATGAGTTTCCCTGGGCTACGATCTAGGTGAAGGCAGGGCTGTGTTCCTTCGGAAGGCTCTCGGGGAGAATCTGTTTCCTCAACTTTTCCAGCTCCCAGAAGGCCCCGGCACTCCTTGGCTTGTGGCCCCTTCCTCCATCAGAGCCAGCAATGGCAGGTCCACTCTTTCTCACATCTCCTTCTCTGACCCTTTTGCCTCCTTCTTCCACTTTTGAGGACCCTCATGATTACATTGGGCAACCTGGATAATGCAAGATAATCTACTAATTTTAAGGTCAGCTGATTAGCAACATTAATTTCTCCTACAGCTTGAATTCCCCTTTGCCATGTGACAACATATTCTCAGGTTCTGACAACTAGGACTTAGACGTCTTTGGGGGATCTTTGTTCTGCCTGCCACACCTACGCTGTCATTCCAGCTACTTGGGAGGCTCCTGTCCCTCTGTCCCCCAGTACCTGGCACAGTTCTGGACTCTGAGAGCCTTAGCAAACAATCTGCTCTTGCGTGACTCAGGAGGGGACGGCAGGATGTTGAGCAATGTAGTCAGGGTTTGGGGTATGAATTCTATATAGCGCCTGTGTTCCTTCACAGGGACAAAAAGGAACTTTATGGCTTAATCATTCTGAAAGGATCTTTGCTGGGCTTTGCCAGGAGCCTGACAAAATATGCCACCCTTAGGGTCTATTGGAACTTTCATGGCTTTTGTGTTTGGCCTGTAAAATATAAATTGAGCTGGCGACTCCTGCAGCAGGGAACTTTTCTTAGAGAGGGGGCAAAAGCCAAGTGCTTGGTGTTAACAGAAGCAAGCAAAA
>VBSM01003204.1:11982420-12087717 GCA_008086735.1 Cheirogaleus medius | reverse complement strand
TGGCACATTCCTGCCAGAGCAGCCTACGTCCGCTGGGCCTCCGAAGGCTGGGCCTCCGGTGAGGAGACGGGAGGTGGAGGACGTCGCAGGGAGGGACGGTTCCAGGTAAGGCTGGCTTTGAGCCACTACGGTCATGGCTGCTTCTCCCCACAGCTCTGGTTTGTCTACTTCGACCTGGAGAACTGTGTGCAGTTTTTGTCTGACCATGTTCAAGAAATGAAGACTAACCAAGAGGTAAGATATCTTAAATGAAAAAACAAAACAATACAAAGATACGCCAGGAGTCCAAATTGTGTAGGTTGCATTACCTCCATGTTGGAAAGATGTTTAAGAAGGTGACTTGGAAGGAAGGAGGAATACTTCCATGCAGTAGTGGTTGTTTTTGCCTAGGGGAATAATGGTTACTTTTCTGCTTCTTTTCAACTAATTGTATCTTCCCCATTTCCTATAGTGAGGGTATATTTCTTAATAATAATAATAATGATAAATTCTGGCAGATCCAAAAGGATCATGTATTTAGATGACCTTCCCTTGTTCACAGTATCTTTCTGACATTTATTAAGAAGATAAGAGAGATCTTGCTGTGATTCTATAGAGGAGGAAACAGGCTCTGGAAAGACCTGTCACCAGCCTGTGGTCACAGAGCTGGCTGGTGATACCCAGGTTTGGAGGCCAGGCCTCCTGTCTCCTTCCCTAGGACCTCCCGTTCCTGGGCCCTGGCCGCAGCGGGTCTGGAAGTCAGGATTGTGGTTTAGCTCTGATCCTGGCTTGTTAGTTCCTGGGTGGCCTTGGGCAAGGCCTTTAACCTCAGTTTGTTCACTGCAATGTGTGGGGAAAGATAGCCATGCTCCCAGGCTACTCTGAGCATGGAAGGAAAAGTATTTAGAAGCTATTAAGGTCCGTACTCTTGTAGGGAATTATGTGATCTCACCAGTGTGGTTCAGTTCCAGATTCTTCCGAGGTCAGCATCTTCGTCTGTAGATGGATCTGTCCTCTGCTGTGTCTGCAGCTCAGGCAGTGACCCAGCCTCCCAGAGACCACCCAATTTAGGACACACCCAAGCCCCTTCTGTTTCCTTTGCAGTCCTTGCTGAGGAGCAGATTGAGCCAGTTGTGTGTTGTCATGGAGACTGGGGTGAGCCCCACGACAGCGGAGGGGCCCGAGAACTTGGAGGATGCTCCCCTCCTGCCCGGCAGTCCTTGTTCCCAAGAGAGACCACTGATGCAGACTGAGCTGCACCAGCTTGTTCCCGAGGCCGAGCCGGAGGTAATGGGCCCTCTGAGTTGGTAGAGACCATACAAATCTAGCCCAGTAGTTTTCAATCTTTTGTTCTTCAGCCCAGCACTTTTAAAAATAGTTTATAGGAATCATTTTATATTTACTGGAATTTTTTGTTGCATTTTTTAATATCTTGGATATTCTTTGTAATAGTTGCATTGGACAGTTAATTGCATATTGATGGATCATAGCTTCCCTTAACCATGAACATATTGATGAATATTTGGGTCTTTATCAATCAGTCAATCAATCATCTGTTCATCTATCTAATCTGTCTACTTAAACTGCAGTTGGATATTTGAATCTTGTATGCATGTCTGTTGAATTCCAATTCTTCCAGCTCCAGCGTTCTGTTGGGTCCTGCCATCCAGACTGTCTGCTGGGTGTGGCTACAGCACTGGTAGACCAGAAATCTGCAAATGCGGTTTGCACCTCATGCTACGTTCTGCTCATCAGGAGGGCAGACCCACCATCAGGGGAGACACAGTGAGGGGTGACCTCGGGTGACCTTTGGAACTTTAGAAGAGCACTTAGGTTTCCTTTCCAGCCAAGAGGCTTGGGGATTCAAGGTCCACACCAGCCTAGGCTTTCTCTTTTGCGTTGGTAGGGAGTGGGAAGCCTGCAGATAGGACTATTTAAAAGAGAAAATGATAAATGTATTAATCTCTTCACTTGAATCCTATTGACTATTTTTTAAAGAGCAGAAAAGATTCATAAGGTCATGTACTTTATTACGACATGCACGTCTGGCTTTATGTGCAATAGCCCATTAACTATGGGTCCTCTAAATTATTTTTCAAATTCATTCATACCAATAGCAATACAGTTTCCTGTCATGAATATCAAGTGTGTGTGCACATGTTTTTAAAGTAGCTGCTCTTATAATTTAGCTAGGGAAAATATAACTGATGCCCAAGTCTCAGCATGGGGAGACCGTCATATCTCAGTAGGAACCCAGTGTCTGTGAAAGACAGAGAGAGAGTTATAATGACCTTTTACATTTCTACAGATTTTTTATCATGCATAAAATACTTTAGCATACCCTCTGGGGTGTGGATTATTTTCTCTTCCTTAATAAGGTTCCAAAAGGTCAGCTGACTTGCCCAAGGTCGCAGAGCAAGGGCAAATGTGGCAAAGCCAAGGGCAGAAGCCAGCCTGCTGATGCTAAAACGGGCCAGTTTTCTTGCTACAGTTCTTTGCTTCTCACATTATTGATTTTAGAGTAAATTGGTGAGAAGACTGATCTGTGTTAGTGAGTAGTAAACTATTTGAAGTTTTTAATATTTTCTAGCACAAAGGACAACTGGAAACAGAAGCCAATCCAAGGAACCATGTGGGGTTTCTGCTTTTTGAATAATAATGGTGATAGTGATGCTGGTGACATCTGCTGAGCACTGGGCACGGGGCTAAATGCTTCCTGTCCCTCTGTTCCTTTAACCCCCACTCCAACTCAGTGAGGGCCGTGCTACTATTTTCCCAATTTAATGATGAAAAAATAGTCCCAACAAGGTGAAGTGACTTGCTCAGGGTCAATCCCAGTGTGGCTGCGCTGAAATTCCATCCTGGCCTTTTTGGCTCTAAAGCCTGTTCTTAATTAGTAACTCTACAGACACACGTAGCTTCGATGTCTCCCACACCTTACTTTATTACGTTCAGAGTGGACACAAGTATTGTGAAAGACATTTAAGCATTTTCCATGTAATCCCAAGTGACAGACCAGTGAATGGAAGTTATGAACCCAAATGTGTTCATAAGAACATGTATTAAATCTGATTTTTTTTCTTTTGAGACAAGATTTTGCTCTGTTGTCCAGACTGGAGTGCAGTGGTGTGATCGTAGCTCACTGCAACCTCCAACTCCCAGGCTCAAGGGATCCTCCTGGCTCAGCCTCCTGAATAGTTGGGACTACAGGTGCACACCACCACTTGGCTTATTTTTTTTTATTATTTTTTTATTTTTGTGTAGAGACAGGGTCTTGCTATGTTGCCCAGGCTGGTCTCAAACTCCTGACCTCAAGCAATCTTCCCGCCTTGGCCTTCCAAAGTGCGGGGATTACAGGCGTGAGCCACTGTGCCCGGCCTAGCAACCCTCTTTTAATATATTAGGAATGCTTACGTAAAGAAACCTACCAGGTACCCAGTATGCATTGAAGAATCCTGCTATCATGCTATGATGGGAATAGTTCCCTCCCCACTTAACTAGTGATTTTCTTTAAGTGAGTCACTTTGACCTTATGTACTTTACAGACCTCTAGACATTTGAAAGTGGAAAAAGTGTGTGTGTGTGTGTGTGTGTGGTTTTCTAGGCATAAATCAGTGGTAATTCCTCCACTGCTTTGAGGCTGCGTATCTTCTGTGCATATTATTATTGCCAGTCAGCAGTTAGTTACCCACCTTGGGGGTTGAGTAAACTGAGGCTATAGGAGCCCCACAGCCAGTCAGTGCAGAGTTGGGGCTCTCGACCAGGCGACGTCTCCCCAGAGCCACAGGTGCCTGCCTGGCCTGGTTCTTCCAGTTGGGCATCACTCCCGGGTCCAGGGGCCAGAGCCCGGCATGGCCTTCCCCTCGTTCCTAAGCCCCACGCCCCTGGAGGTGCCTTCCTGTGGCCCTCACTGTGCTTCCCTGCCTCTTCCAGGAAATGGCCCGGCAGCTGCTGGCAGTGTTTGGCGGCTACTACATCCGGCTCCTGGTCACCTCCCAGCTCCCCCAGGCGGGGGGGACACGACACACAGACTCTCCGAGGGTTCCGTGCCCCTGCCAGCTCATAGAAGCCCACATCCTGGGCACAGGGTGCTGCCCGTTCCTGGCCAGGTGACCTAGGGACGAAGGTACTCATCTTCCTCTGTGACCGAGAAGTGGGGGCCCAACACGGCCAGTGGCGAGCCCCCGGTGAGAGCAGCGTCTGGGGCACTTCAAAGGGGGTCAGTCACGTCAGCAACAGGGGTGTCGTGCTCACTGCGGGACACTGCACAAAATGCTGAGCCCTGGCCTTTGCAGAAGCTGATGGTCGCTGAGCTGGTCCCAGCCCACGCTACTCTGTGCTGCTCCGAACCGTGGACATGGATGGAAGGGCCCGTCTCCCATCCCTTCCAGCATCCGGAGAGCCTAGGAGTTACGAAGATGGTGACTGGGGAAATCAATGCGTCCAAAACTTGGTCTCAGATGATGCTTCTATCCCCAACCCCTTATGTCAGTTGGAGAAACTGAGGCCCAGAGAGGATACTGCTCTTTGCAGCATTGCCTCGGATGTCTAAAATTGTAAGACTTCCTCTTTCTAGTCTGAGGAAAATAAGTCAGTTTCAGAATTCTCTTCATTTTTGTGTTTTTCTTCCCCGTATTTTAAGAAAAACAGTGGCACCTGGCACGCAGGCCACAGAAGACAGGAGACAGAAGAAAGAGACAAAGGCAGATAACTGTTAATGTGAATATTTGGAAGAGGCTGACCCTGTTTGACTTGAGGATTTATTTTGTTCAAAAGTGTGCATGCTTATGGCTGTGGTTATGCTGCGGATGTCTAACCATAGTCGTGTTTTCGGACGCTAACGTTGTCCTGGCTTGAAGTGTGATCAGTCACTTGTGGAATTCTGAGATGAGCTCAGAGGCCCTTGAATGAGTCTGAAGACCCGTTGTTCCACAGGCCCAAGTCCCAAAGCCCTGACCCGGCTTTGGAAAGCTCCCCAGTCCCCAAGACCCACCTTCATCTACAATTTTGGCTTCATCTCCCACATAGCCTCTTTGAAAGTTGAAACACTGTCCTGGTCTGACCTACCTATTCCTATCTATCTGTTGGACTCCTATTTATGCCTTAAAGCCCAGCTTTCCTTACCCCTCCTCAGGAAGCCTTCCAGCACAGCCAGAGCCCTGCTGCTCTCTGACTCCTTTAAGTTCTTGATACAACTGCCACCTATGCTGATGTTCTGTGTTATCGATTCTGTTTTCCTGTGTACATGCTAGTTTTTCTAGCTAGACTGTAAACTCCTCAAGGATAAAGACTGTACCTTATACATTTTGTGCATGACCTGAGCCTGCCAAGGAAAAAAAAATCCTGTGGATTATTTTGCCGTCTCCATGGCTCCTTTTGCAAATTGTTCTCCAAACTCAGTTGAATGATAACATTGGTATGGACCTGGGTTCTGGACCTGATCTGCCACTTCTAGCTGCGTAACTTTTGACAAGTTACTTTCTTTGGCTGGTCCTCAATTTGCCCGTCTATATAATGAGTGTATAATGGATGATTCTTAAGGGCCCTTCCAGGACCAAAGTTCTGGGAATTTCCAACCTATTCTGCACCCTCCTAGCTCTTGGTCTATCTACCTGTTATGCCTTTATCTACATGCAGAAAGGTCCTACAGCCCCACGTGGCTAAGCTGTCCTGGGCCTGGTATGCCCTTGGACAGAACACTGGCCTAGCTAGCAGGAGACTGGATTCTTGTCCCTGATGTGCTGCTTGCTAGCTGTGTGACCTTGGCTAAGTCACTTAACCTCTCTTAGTGTCACTTCACTCCTTTATGAAATGGATCTGGTGAACATGAAATGTAATAATGCGAGTGACTCACTGTGTAAGAACCGGGTCTGACTATGCACTTTCTCTGTGCCAGAGAAGAGAGATTGCATGTGTAGACCAGCCTCCGGAAGTGGCTGTTGTAGGCAGCTATCTTTAGTCAAGGTTGAAGGCAGCTTCACTCAACGAAATTATTCACCAAGGTGATCACTGTCTTTCTGACCTGACACAGAGGAAATACTGGCTGTGAATGTGACCAGTAGAAACCTGTATTTATCATCCCCTCGTAAAACTGTGGTATGTATAATAACGGAGAATAAAAATGTATTTGTTAAATGACAAAGCAGCAGTTTTTCGATTTTAATGTCTATTTCAAGAGCCCTTTATGTGTTCTTCCCTGCTTTTTCCTTTGTTTAGGATTTCTAATGGTCTTACCTGGTGGGTGGTCATTCAGGGTGTGCCCACAGGGTACATACATTTCTCTGCCATCTGTGCCTGGGTTTTTCCTCATTGTCGCTCTGGTTCCAGAGTCACATTTATTCTAACCCAGTTCTGCCACTAGGGACAGCAAGCTTCCTGTGTAGAATGGGGACGAGGACCTACCTGGCAGGTTGTTGTGAGGATTAAAGGATATAAAGAATGTTTAGTGCTCGCAACTTTGAATTACAAGTTTGAGTAAGAGCTTAATAAACTGTTGCTTTTTAAAAAAAAAAAATCTCACTGTCTTGTATACAGTAGGTGCTTGAAGTAGTATGGATTTTTGTTGATGTAGGTCACTGACAGTCGATGTTTATTCAGTCTGCATCAGACTTCAGTTATTTCAGCACCATGGGGTTTATTTATGTGAATGAAGAGTTTAGTCCAATCTCTCTGGAATTTAGTGCTGGGGAGGTTAAGAGCAAGCTGGTGACTTGGGGCCAGATACTCACCCTTTCTGTGCTTCCTGGACCTTCATTTCTTCATCTGTTAAGAGCTAGTGTGATAATAGGGTGATGAATGGAGTGTTGCATGTGGAGCTCAAGGCCTGGTCCACAGTACGGTCCATAGTAAGGGCTCAGTCAGTGGAGGCTTTTCTGCAGGTGTTGGATGCTGTTATCTTCTAGTTTATTTCATCCTATGTTATGCTACAGTTTGGTGTTTTTATATTTAGGTCTGTGATTCCTTCTGAGTTCGTTTTTGTGAAGGGCATAAGGTCTGTGTCTAGATTAATTTTTTTGCATGTCCTTCCAGAACTATTTGTTGAAAACCTCATCTTTGCTCCATTGTATTGCTGTTGCTCCTTTTCAAAGATCAGCTGACTGTATTTATGTGGGTCTATTTCTGGCCTCTCTATTCTGTTCCACAGATCAGAATTGCCTATTTTCCAATACCAGCCTGTGTTGATTCCTGTAGCCTTATAGTAAGTCTTGAAAATGGATAGTATTAGTCCTCCAATTTTCTTATTCTCCTTCAAGACTGAGTTGGCTATTCTGGGTCTTTTGCTGCTCCTTATAAACTTTAGAATCGGTTTGTTAATATCCACGAAATAACTTGCTTAGATTTTTGATGGAGATTGCATTGACTTTATAGATTTAGTTGGCAAGAACTGACATTTTGACACTATTGAATCTTCTTATTCATGAACATAGAATATCTCTTCATTGACTTAGTTCTTTTATTTCTTTCATCAGAGTTTTGTATTTTTCTTTGTATAGATCTTGTACATATTTTGTTAGATTTATACCTATTTCATTTTTTGGTATTATAATACCAAAATGGGGTTATAGTTATACTAATAAAAATGGTGTTGTGTTTTTAACTTCAAATTTCACTTGTTCATTGCTAGTATATGGGAAAGCGATTGGCTTTTGTTTATTAACCTTGTATTTTGCCACCTTACTATAATAACTTATTCGTTCTAGGAGTTTCTTTGTTGATTCTTTTGTTGATGAGATGATCATCTTGTCTTCAAAGGCAGTTTTATTTCTTTCTTCCTAATCCATATACCTTTTATTTCCTTTTCCTGTCTTAATGTATTAGGTAGGACTTCCAGTATGATGTTGAAAAGTAGCGGTGAGAGGGAACATTCTTGCTTTGTTTCTGATCTTAGGGGGAAAGTTTCTAGTTTCTCACCATTAAATATAATGTTAGCTGTAGGGTTTTTTGTAGATACTCTTTATTAAGTTGAGGAAGTTTCCTCTATATTCTAGTTTACTGAGAGGCTTACCTTTCTTGTGATTAGTGATTACATAGTATGATTTTGTTCATCCTTTTACTTTCAACCTATCTGCATTTTTATATTTAAGGTGCCACCCTTGTAGACATATAGGATTTGCTTTTTTTTTTTTTTGAAATTCAGTCTCTTCTAAATCAGAGTATTTACTGCATTGTGTCTGATGTATTTACTGATGGATTTGGGCTTGGATGTATCATCTTACTATTTACTTTCTATTGGTCCTCCTTTCTGTGTGTTTTTTTGTCTTTTTTTCTTTCTTTTGGATTAGGTGTTTTTGTTTTGGGTAATTTCTCTTTAATTAGCCTATGAGGTATACTTTTCTTTAGCGGTTACCTAGATTACAACAAGCAACCTTGACGTAGTGAAGTCTATTTTAAGTGATTATATCTGCCGTTTCCTGGACAACCCAAAGACCATACAGCTCTTTCTCCTCTCTGCCTATTGTGTTAGTCTTGCCACGGATTTCAATTTTCTCTGTAATTTAAGTTACAACAGACATTCTTATTAATGATTTATACTGTCAATATTCATTTAGATTTATTCATGTTACCTTTTATGACTCTATATTACTTCTTTTTTATTACTCTTTGTCCCTTCCTGTATTTCTATGTATCTGTCTAGGATCCTTCTCCTGGGACTCACCTTAGAACTTTTCTTTAATATGATATATTTACAAACACCTTAAGTATTTTCCTTCCAGTGCCAATATTATGGTGACAGATTCAGTTTTTTTTTGTTGTTGTTGAAAAGTTATCTATTTTGTTCTTATTTTGAGAGATATTTTTAGTAAGTAAGGAATTCTAGGTTAGTATAATTATTTTCTTTCAACCCTTCTAAGATGTCATTGGTTTTCATTGTTTCTGTTGAGAAATCAGCTATCAGTTCTGTTGCTGCTCTTAACATTTTCTTTTTGCTTTGGGTTTCAGCAGTTGTATTCTGAAGTGCCTCACTGTAGCTTCGGGTCTGTAGCAAGTCTTGAACCTGTGACATGATATCTTTCGGCGTAGCTTCTGCCTTCTCTTTCATCTCCTTCTAGGACTCTAATGATATGCGTTAGACCTTTTCACTGTATCTCTAAGACTCTGTATTTTCCACTCTTTTGGCTCTTTGTGATTCTGACTATTTTCAGTCTGACTATTTTCAACTGACTTATCTTCTACTTCATTAATCTTTTTTTTTCCCTAGAGACAGGATCTCACTCTGTTACCTAGGTGGGAGCACAGTGGCATGGCATGATCATAGCTCACTGTAACCTCTGTACTCCTGGGTTCAAGTAGTCCTCCCACATCAGCCTCCCAGGTAGCTGGGACCATAGGTGCATGCCGTCATGCCTGGCTAATTTTTTGTAGAGATGGGGTCTTGTTATGTTTCCCAGGCTGGTCGTGAATTCCTGGCCTCAAGCCATCCTCCTGCCTCGGCCTCCCAAAGTGCTGGGATTACAGATGTGAGCCACAATGCCTGGCCTCCATTAATCTTGCCCTCATTTGTGTTTAATCTTGTCAATTGAGTTCTTAATTTCATCTATTGTGATATTCAGTTGTATAATTTTTATTTGATATTTTGAATAATTTCCAGTTCTCAGGTGAAATTATTCATCTTATCTGTTTTCTTCAATATTTAATTGCACTTATTTTATTTTATTTTTAGAGACAGCCCCCCTCTGTTGCCCAGGCTGAAGTACAGTGGCATGATCATAGCTCAGAGTAACCTTAAACTCCTGGGCTCAAGCAATTTTCCTGCCTTAGCTTCCCAAGTAGCTGAGACTACAGGCATGCACCAGCATGCCTGGCTAATTTTTTAATTTTTGTAGACATGGGGTCTTGCTATGTTGCCCAGGCTGCTCTCAAACTCCTGTCTTCAAGTGATCCTCCCACCTCGACCTCCCAAAGTGCTGGGATTATAGGTGTGAACCACCGCACCTGGCCTAAATATACTTATTTTAAAGTTCATGTCTACTGACTCCAATATTTGGTTCTTCTGTAGATTTCTTTGTTTTTCTTTTGCTTTTCAGTCAGTTGGTCTTATCTTTTGATATTCCTGCTAATTTTTTATTGAATGCTAGTCTTTTTTTAACTTAAAAATTGAAGAGATATACAAGGCTTTAGATCTTCCTTTAGAGAGGATTTACTTTTGCTTCTGGGAAAAGTAGGATTGAGATAGTTTGGACCCTGGGCTTATCTTTGTGAGAGCTGGTCTATTTCTGAATAGCCCTTACTCTCAGGTTATAGCCTTTCAGGGGTTTTTAGCTGAAAACCTATTTAAAAACAATTTTTTTTTAAAACCAGGATTCCTCCTTCACAGTGAGCCCTGAACCTCCAGTTTTTGTTACTCCAAGCTGTGAGACTGGAAAGCGCTGCTCAGCTTTTTAGCCCGATACACTCTGTTTAGGACTTGGCAGGTGCCTTGAGGGATCAGAAGGTCTCAGTGTCCGTCTTCCTTTCTCTCCAGGATCTTGGCCCCTCAAGTCCTAACTATGTTGGTAGCTCTCTCATGCATTCAAGCATATTTAAGAAAACAACAAACAAAGAAGAAAAAAGAGCAGCTCTTTAAGTGGCCCTCAGTAGGAGGGTTTTTCTCTTATAAGCTAGTTTGCCATATCAGAAGTAAATCCAGTTGTGGCTTCCATGCTTATTTTTATTGTTACTATTTAAAAGTCTTTCAAAGAAAGATGCCACTCTAAGGCTTAGAGCCCTTTGAAAAAGTCACAAGATGGGAGCCTCTTTGCATCCCTTCTGTGAAGGGGTTTCTAAATTATCAAAGCAGGGAGTGACATTTAAGGAGCATCTTTCATGTGCAAAGCACCTGCTGTAGTTGTTGCAGAAGGCGTTCCAAGACATAAGGAACCCGGGTTTGCTCGGGAAGGAAAGCGGGACGTTGGCATGGGAGGTGGTGAGGCATGCTAGGATGAGAGGAATCTGGGTTAGAGGGTGGGTCCAGGGCATGCATTGTGAAGACTAGCAGTGGAAGAGGACCCTGGTCAATGAGGCCAAAGAAAATGAACCGTATCTGCACCCCATCGGTGCCAGTGGGGATTATTCCCCTATTGGGAAGAGGAGCCACAATATAGCGAACTGATAACTGCACACACAGAGCAAGCCCCTTTCTTTCCTTCCACCCATAGTCCTTTCACCCTTTCCAGCTAAATATTTCCAACCTCCTTCTTAATAGGGCTATCTGAATGTCCCATAGGCCCCTCCAGCTTGACATAGCTCAAATGAAAGGATCTGCTGTGTTGTCACCTTGGCCTCAATGCCACAAGAACCTCCTTCCCTAGAATCTTCTTTTCTGGGTGGTTAGAGTTAGAATCGGCCAGCTTTGCCTGGGAAAGGCAGCTGGGGCCCTCTGCATCCTAACTGCTGCTGGCATGGTCTGCCCTGGCCGCCTCGGCAGTCTTTTCATTTGATTTCTATATCAGTCAGGGTCCAATCAGAAGGTAGGAACCACACAAAAATTTGAGTATGAGAAGTTGAATATAAATAATCATTAACTATAACAGGGGATTGGAGTCATGAAGGAGTGGTTAGTAAGAAGAGAACTTTATAAAGAATCTACGAGTAACAGATACCAGGAGCAGCCCCCGGCCCTAGGGCTAAGAGAGCATCTGAGGAAGAATTCCCCAAACTCCATCCCCAGCTGAGGTCCAGACCTTGTTGGGAAGGGCGTGGCTGTGGCTCATGATGGCAGAGAAGTCTGTGAGGTGCTATGTTGGCAGAATATTCTAGAAATCTGCCCCCTGGCTGCCAGGGAAAGCAGTCGTGGAGGTGTGTCTCACTGGAGGTACTCCCTGCATTTGTGGGAGGCGCTAGGAGAGACTTGCTAAGTGCTGCTGACCCCCAGCTGCTGCAGGATCCCTGCTCTGGAAGAGCTGCCTGCACTGCAGGAATGTGGTATTTGAGAAGCCTTGTGCTCTGCAGGAGACTGCAAAGATGGGCACAGCACAGCGTGGAAGAAAAACCCCTTCCTCCTCCAATGTCTCCAGCACCCACTGCTGACAAACTGCAACTCTGCACCAGCTACCAAAGGAAAAATACTTAAAGGGCCCAACTCCATTTTTGAAGAGTGGGCAATAAATGGTCAATTTGAGGTCCTTTCAGAATATGGAGTAATAACTGAATGTCATTCTATCATCGAGGGGCTGCACAACCAACTAAGAGTATAGACTCTGGAGTCAGACTTCTTGAGTTCAAGTCTTAGCTTTGCCACTTAATATTAGTGTAAATTAGTGTACACCTTAGAGGATTGATTTAACCTCTCTGTGTCTCAGTTTCCCAATCTGTAAAATGAGGGTAGTAATAGTACTAATCTTCTTGGGTTATTGTACTAATTGAGTTACTATTTATGAAGCACTTAGAAGAGTACCTGCCATCGCCTGAACAATATATCAGAATTTGTGTATTGCTATTATCATGTTACGCTCAAATCCATCCTTCCAGCTGCATCGAGGATGGGCTTTCCATGGTAGGTATGAATTGATTTCATAGTACTGTGGCAGAAGGCGTCATATTCCTTTATTTCTCTCTTTTCTGAGGTGGGGAAGGCACAGGGGCTGCCAATTAATACGTTGTCTTCCAGCTCACATTGTAATGGTCTTGATGTTTGTGTCCCCCCAAAATTCATATGTTGAAATCCTAACTCCCAAGGTGAGGTATAAGAATTGGGGCCTTTGGGAGGTGATTAGGTCATGAGAGCAGAGCCCTAACGATTGGTGCCCTTATAAAAGAGGCTTGAGAGAGACCGCGTGAGAACACAGTGAGAAGATGCCATCTGTGAGCACATAGGCCTTCACCAGACACCGAATCTTCTGGTGACTTGGTCTTGGACTTCCCAGCCTCCAGAACTGTGAGCAATACATTTCTATTGTGTATAAGTCACCCATTTACGGTGTTTTGTTATAGCAGTGTGAACGGACACTGTTTAGATTGCAAAAATCAGAAATCTGGCTGTCCCACTTTGTTGCTTAAAACCCATCCATGGCTCCCCATGACCTCCAGGAGAGAGTCCAGCTCCATTTGGGGCCTCTTGCACAGGACTCCTGTTTGCATGCTTGGTGTTTCAGCACGAGCAGCACTCCACATCTGCACTGGCTACGCACTGCACAACACTAGGGCTGCAGAGTTTTGCACCATCTGCCCCGCTGTTCCCTATGGCCCTGAGTGTCACAGGGAGTAACATAGTAGGTCAGCAGAATTGTGCCCTCAAGCTCTGGACACCTACTACAGCATCCATTTGTAGCTGCCTGTTATGCTCACTGGCCTCTCCTAAGCATTTTCTTTTTTTTCTTTTGAGACAGAGTCTCACTCTGTTGCCCGGGCTAGAGTGCCGTGGCGTCAGCCCAGCTCACAGCAACCTCAGACTCCTGGGCTCAAGCGATCCTCCTGCCTCAGCCTCCTGAGTAGCTGGGACTACAGGCATGTACCACCATGCCCGGCTAATTTTTTCTATATATTTTTAGTTGGCCAATTAATTTGTTTCTATTTTTAGTAGAGACGGGGTCTCGCTCTTGCTCAGGCTGGTTTCGAACTCCTGACCTTGAGCGATCCTCCTGCCTCGGCCTCCCAGAGAGCTAGGATTACAGGCATGAGCCACCGCGCCCGGCCCTAAGCATTTTCTTGTTAGGTTGGTTAAAAGTGACTGACATAATGTTTTAAAATGATAAAACCACATTTCTTTCCAGTTGCTCCACATTCATAGGAATCTCAGAAGTAGGACTTGGGAAAAGGGAAAAGAGGAGGGACACGGTCCTCTGATGTGAACAAGGACTTTAATCGGAGGCAGCTCCTCCCGTGGCAGCTTTTCAGGAGCCGGAGCGACTTTCGCTGGTGGCACAAGGATGGTTCAGACGTCTTCTCCTCCTCTGGGGGAGTTTCTGAATCAGTCTTCATGACTCCTGGCCATCACCCTCTTCCTCCTGGGGGCGCTCCAGCAGCTGCGTAGCCTTAGGGACCCGCGTGGGTGCTGCCGGCTAGCATGCTGGTCAGGGTCGCCTGAGGGGGAACACCTTGAGCATCACCCGCTTGTCAGCGGGGAGGCCTGAGCGTTTCCTTGGCATACTGTTTCGGTGAGAATTTCTGTTTAGATCTGAAAGAATGAAGGAAAAAACTTACCCTGGGTACAGGCTCTGAGTGATGTGTGAGTGCCAGTCTTGGTCAGACCCTGCTCAGGGATTGCTCAAATCGTGCATGGCTTTAAGAGAAGGCTGCGTGTATGAGCTAAGAGTGACCTGAACCTAGGGAAAGTAACTGAGATGTTAGAGTTTACTCATTACCCAGTGTAGCCCGCTGATCCTTACTAATTCGTGTACACGGTTACCGTTTGTCGAGTGCCTTCATGTCGGGCCATAGTCTAGGCACTCACTTCATCCTAACGACCTGCAACGTAGGCAATATGTTATATTATCGTTACCCCCATTTTGCAGAGAAGGATGCTGAGGCTTAGAGAGGGAGGGTTAGTGACATGTTCAGGCTCAGTAAGTGGCTGAGGCAGAAAGGAAACTGCTATGCAGGGCTGAAGCCAGTGATTTCAACTAGTGTCTAATGCCGACTAACTGATGCAGTCTTTAGGCTGTGTCGTTACGGGCTTGAGTAACTACTTCCCTTCCACACTCTCAAAAGGCTGGAAGAAGTCTGAGCGTCCCAGCAGGCAGTGGCCGGGGAGACAGGCTCAGAGGAATAACTCAGATTCCTGCCAGCTACCACACACCCATGTCTGGAACCTACTGAGGGACCGCGGATGCTGCTGCTGTGACATTCTTGGAGTCCTGGAGCCAACAGTGGGAGGAGGCCTCTCATCAGCCTTGCAGCAACAACAGAAGATCTTGGCCGCCATGTTTCGGTGGGCCGCGGGAGGAGGAAAGGGCATTCAGGGGCAGCCCCAATCCTGCAGCCCCAATCCCAGAAGCCCATTGTTATTGAAGCGCTGGGTCATACTGGGCCCTCCCCTCTCCCCAACCTTCTGTAGCTCCCTGTGCCTGGCAGGTCCAGGCCCAGCTGCTTGGGCCTGCATCTCTGAGGGCCAGTCCTTCTACTGTGCAGGTTTCTCCTACCTGAGGAAAGGACCTGGAGCCTCTACTCTGCCAGTCTTTACCTGCAGGGGCACCTTCTTGAATCCGCAGAGCGTGGGGTCGGGCACAGTTCTCTGGGCAGGGCTGTTTCCTAGAATGTAAGACTATGGCTGGAAAATGCCAGTCCCTTCTTTCCAGGTCCTATGGCAGCGGCCTCTACAGATGAGCTTGTGTTTAGAGTCAAATTTGCTTTCTGCTTCCTAGGTGTTTGCGCTTGTGTGCTGTTCTGTGATCTATTTGAGCCTTACTTTTCTTATCCTGAAAATGGGAAGAGTCACACCACCTTAGAGGAATGAACGTTGAACTGTGTGTAAACTGGCCGCTCTGATGGTTGGTGCCCAGAGTGCTCACTGGGCCTGTCTTCCTGTGTGGTCAATGGCTCCGGTTTATTCCAGCTGGGCCCAGGTCCCGTGGGAGCAGGGTCATGAAGCTCAGCCTTGCTGGTTCCAGTCCCGGTACTGCCACTAACTTGCTGTGTGGCTCTGGGCCAGCCCATGCCTGTCTCTGGACCTGGGCTCCCCGTCTGCAGCAGGAAGTGGGCAGGCTGCATCGTCTCTCCAAGGATCTGTCCAGCTTTCATGGCCTGAGGTTGTAAGTCCACCTTATTCCCGGCCTCCTTTCTCTCTTCCGGGCCCTGGCTGTCTCCCGCTCTTGCTCTCCTTTCCCTGTGGCCAAAGCCCCACTCTGGAAATTTCCATCATTGTGGTCGTATTTCAGTTGCAGCACACTGAGTTCACTGCCTGGCTTCATCCTTGGGCACAGGCCTCCCACCCCTCCAGGGCTACTCCCCGGTCCCAGCCACCACCATCTCCCACCTGCGTTACTGCCACGGCTCCTAGCTGGTCTCCCTGCTGCTGCGTTAACGTCAACACAGCTGAATCCTCTTGGCGCGCATCATGTCACACCTCTGCCCAGGACCTCCCAGTGGCTTCCCACATCATGCAGAATGAAAGCCAGAGTCCTTCCCTGGGCCTCTCTTGACAAAGCTCCTAATCGAAACATAGCTTTGCCTGCCCTTGCCGGGCTAGCTCCCGCTCCCTCGCCCTGCCCGCCATCCCCAGGCCGAAGCTCTCCTTGCCTTCGCTCCACCTTCTGTCTGGAAAGCTCTTTCCCCAGAGATCCTCGAGACTCATCCGCTCACTTCCTCCGAGCTTTGCTCAAAGGCCCCCTTTCCTAGTGAGGCCTTTCTCCAGCCTGTTCACCTATTTCATTTGCTCTGTTTATCCTCACTGTTCAAGCCCCTCACCCGCCCAGTACTCCCATCGCCCTCCCCCCACCTCATTCTTCTCTGCAGCCCTTGTCACCGCCTAGAATTTATTTCTTTGCATGCGATCTCTTCCTGTCAGTAAACCCACGAAGGCGAGGAGTCTTCTGTGTTCACTGCTGGTCCCCCAGTGCAGGCGTAGGGTAGGCGGTTAACAGACATTTGTGGCATGATTGGAGGAAGCTGTATTTATCCCACCTTGATCCTGGGTACAAGCGGGTGTTGTCACCAGGGAGCAGCAAGGAATGTCACAACCAGTGGGACAGCACCCCTCTTACCCACCTACCAAGCTGACTGATGGCATTGTGGATGACTCATAGGGTTGCTTTTGGCTGCCTGCCAGTGGGACCACCCCCCTTGCCCACCCTCTTCAACCCAAACCTGCTTCTCCTCCCATGTTCCCTATTTTGAGGCAGGTCCCACTGTTCGCTTTGTGTCTGCAGCCCAAAATGGGGAACCCCCTTCTCCTGCTTCCCCCAAACTCACATTCACTTGTTCATCAAGGTATTTTGATTCTACCCCATGAACATCTCCTCCATCGCCAGCCTTCCAGCATCCCTGCTGCCCTCGCTACCAGCCCCTCTTGCCTTTGGATCCCGGCCGCAGCTGCCGCACTGGTCTCTCTGCCTCACCTGCAGCCAGATCTGCCCCCAGTGCAAACCCCATCAAATCACTCCTCTGCCTCGAACCCCAGTGGGGTTTGTCTACATAAAAAAAGAATCTGTGATTTTTAAAAATATGAGGACCTACTGGTGCCAGGTAGTCGGGATGCTGCAGTGAACAAGAGCAGCAGATACTTGCTCCCAAGGAGGCAGGGATGGGTCCAGGCCACCTGGGGATCCCAGCACGCAGCGCAGGGCTGTGAACAGAGCAGGCATGCTCTCCAGACTGTGAATAAAGACACAAGCCTTCTCTGACTGTTGGACAGCAGTATCCTCAATCCTATGCCGCGTTTTCCCTTCCATGAACAGATTTCTCTGCCCCTAGGAATGGAAAAAAACATCTTCATTCAAGACTTCTTCCTTCTCCTCTGTGACTTCAATCATAGAATTAATGGGAAGAAAAACAGCCATGGTGTCAAGAACACCGACACTCACTGAGCATCTTGGGCAGGTCCTTCGACATCTGTGAGGGCATTTCATTTTCATCTCCGCTCCACAAGGCAGGACTTTGTCCCATTTTCCAGCTGGAGGGAGCTGAGTGTCAGGAAGGTGACTTGCTCAGGTGTTGCAGCGGCAAGAGGAACAGCTGGGATTTTAACGGAGTTTTGTCTGACGCCAGAGCCTGTGCTGTCCACACAATTCCAGAGTGAGATGATCAGAACTACCTTGTCCTCCGAGAGTTGATGGCAGGGGGTCGTAAAGGGAAAGGCTCCATCTGAAGCTCGGCAGGGCAGAGCAGCACTGCACAGCACACATTTTTTTTTTTACTTAAATGGACTTGGGATCCTACTTCCTGCTGCACCTTGCTGTGTAATTTAGAGCAATCGTTGAACCTTGAAACTCTATTTTCCAGTCTGTACAATGGGATGGTAAAACCTACCCAAGAATGTTGTTGCGAGGATTGGGTGACATAAAGATGTCAAGTGCTTGGCGTGCTCTCTGGCACAGAGTAAGCATTTAATAACAGGAAGGACCGTGATGCAGGAGAGATGCTGGCTGTGGCCAGGTTGAGCGTGGCATTTCGTGCACTAGCCTCTGTCTAGAGGGAACAGCCAAAGAGAAGGGCCCTTGGGTTGTCCCCAGTGCGCAGTGAACTTCAGGCCTCTAGTGACTCCACGGCACTTTGGCCAGAACAAGAAAGATCAGTAGGTCACCCAGGAAGGCTTCTGGATCTGTAGGGGCAGTTTGGCACAGGTGGGGAGACTGGGACACACAGAGAGAAACAGTGGGGTCAAGGCAAATGAGCGGCGATCATTGCTTCTTGTAGCAAAGTGAATGGGTATCCAGGAGGGGTGGGGACATTGTCCCTTCTAATACAGAGAAATTACCCCTTCCTGCTCTTAAGGTCTAACCTTGCCTCACTCACCTGCAGCTGCAGAGTGGACAGGAGGCTGTCTGTGATGTCACAGAGCTGGGGAGGCAGGGAATGTTGAGGAGATGGGGGGGATTGGACTGGACTGTAATGGCAGGGAAGGGGAGGACGTCTTCTGACCCTCTCTGCAGTGGTCTGTCCCTCTGTCCACAGTGTCATGCTGTCTCCTGTGCCTATCAGGTCTGCTGGAGTGGTTATCCCTTTCGGATCCATAGGCTAGCCAGGCATGTTCTCATGGGCGTGTTAGAGGCAAGACGCAGCAAGCCACACCTGTGAAAACACATTTCTAAGCTCCTGCTTGTGTCCCATCTGCTAAGTTTCCATTGGCCAAGCAAGTCACGTGACAGGATAGGGCAAAGAACGGTGGAGAATTGGGGCCAACATGCCACTCTGCCACAGGGAAATACCAATTCTGTGTCCATTTACAGACGAGAAAACTGAGGCACAGAGAGTTTATTAGGTATCTTGGCCAAAGTGACACAGCTAGTGAGTGAATGGCAGAGTGAGGATGGTTCGGGGGCTGAGGCACTTTAAAGGTTCAGGGTGGATACTGTCCAATCGCTTTACAAGTGGCTTGTACCAATTTAGCTCCTTTTCTACTAGGAAGGGAATGGTGGGGCATTACCTGCTGCCACCTCCCCTCCTGTCCTGGCCTCTGTGCTGTGCTGGCAGAAACCCACCCCAGAGCTGGGCTGCAGATCCTCCCCATTGGATTAGATATGGCCCACCCAGATATTGGGGGCAATCTCCTATCTCAAGGTCACTGAGTAGCAACCTTCATTGTATCTACAACTTTAATCTCCTTTGCAAAGTAAAGTAACATGTTCCCAGGTTCCCAGGAATAGGTTGAAAACATGTTTTTTTTGGGGGGCTGGGGGGACATTATTCTGCCTACTGTACAGTCTTTAAATACTTGTATCAAGAATAAGAGAATGAAATAAATTATCAGTTCAAAAAGCTAGAAAAAGAACAACAAAGTGACCAAAAGAATATATAAGATTAAAAACAGAAATTTCTACAATATAGAAAAACAGTAGATCTAATTAACAAATCAAAAATTTTTTGGAAAAAAATAACAAAATAGAAATACTATGTAGCTTGATCAGGAAAAAGAGGGAGAAAGCACAAATATATAAAATTAGAAAGGATAAGGGGAGATTAACCACTGAAACAAAAGAAATTTTAAAAATGTCGAGAGCCTTTTATATACCTTTATGCAAATAAATTTGAAAAACTACATGGAGTGGATAATTTCCTGGGAAAATACAGTTTATCAAATTGACTGCATTAATGGTAGAAAACTCTATAAATTTCTATAGAAGAAATAGAGAAATTTATTAAGGAACTTCTCTCCCTAAAATAGGCAATAGGCCCAGATGGTTTTACAGGGGAATTCTATCAAGCTTTCAAAGACTAGATACTTCCAATACTACATAAATTGTTCTAGAGCATATAAAAGAAAACTATCAAATTCTTTTTGTGAAGCAGGTATATAATATTGATAACTACATCTGATAGGGACAATGCAAAAAAGAAAATTATAAGCAATATCATGTATCAATATTGGTACAAAAATACTAAATAAAATATTAGTGAACAGAATCCAACCCCATATTATTAAGATAATACATAATGCTTAGGTGGAATTTGTTTGTGGAATGGAAATTTAATTCAATATAAGGAGAGAAATTATATGATTTTTTTCCTTTATAGATGCTGGAAAAAACAAGAAGAGGAAATTGATGGATATTTTATTAACATGATAAAATGGCTTTCTCTCTCTCTAGCTTTGTCCTAAATGCAACTTCTTACTCAATGTGCAAACACAAGAGCTATTTCCTTTAAAATCAGGAACAAAGCACAGATATCCACTTTCTTCACTATTTAACATTGTACTGGTGGCATTAACCATTGCAATTAGATAAGATAAATCAGAGATGTAAAAATTAGAAAAAGCAGAAGCTAAAGTAATTCTACTTGCAGATGAGATAATAGTACTGCTGGTAGCCATAGAAAGCCAGTGACAAAGCTAACAATCAATAAAAGAATTCCGAAGGGAAGCAAGGTATAAAATTAACATACTGAACTCAACAATGTTAATATACATAAGCAATAACTAATTACAACCATAATAATAGAGAAAACTCCATTTATAACAGCAACAAAAAAGATAAAATAGGAATACATTTAATAAGACATTTTCAAAATTAATATGAAGGATATTTAAAAATAGCCCTGATCAAAACGCTTGACATTTTCATTATATAGTGTTAACAAGCTTAGTTGCAAACAAATAAAACACTTAAGCTATTTGTTTACCTTGAAAAAAAAAATAGCCCTGAAAGACAAAAATGTAGGTTTGAACAAATGGAAAGTCATTTATTTGTGGATAGAAACTGACACATAGATGTGTTGGTTTTTCTACTTTATAATTTTCCCTAAGTTAATTTATAAATTTAGCTCAATCGCAATGGAAATACCATCAAGATTTTTTTATGGAGCTAGGCCAATTGATACTAACATTTACATTAAAAAAATAAACATGCAAAAATAAAACAAGGTGGTACTAGTAGATGAAGAGGCAGACTCTCCAGTGGAATAGAATAGAAAGTTCATTACAAAATAGTTGATAAAAAAAAAAAAAATAGATCAAAAAAAAAAAAGAAAAAAATAATTAAAAGAAAAAAAAAAGAAAGTTAAAAAAGAAACCCAAATACATGTGAAAATCTAGTATATGACAATAAAGGTGTCATCTCAAATGACTGGGCCAAAGATGTTCTCTTTAATAAATGTGCTGGAATGGTTATATAATCATTTGAAAAAAAGGATAAAATTAGATCCATACTTCCTAAATCCATAATAATAAATGCTAAATGGAATAGGGTATAAATATATATTAAAAAACCATACAAACAAACAAGGAAATATAGGTGAATTCCTCTATAAACTGTTTGTAGGGAAAGGCTTTCTAACAATAACCCCAAATCCAGATGCAATAAAAGATTAATACATTTGACTTTGCGGAGCTACTATTCCTAACATATAAAGAGCACTTAAAAATTAAGGGGAAAAACAATAAAAATATGTGGAAGACATGAAGAGATAATGCATAAAAACATAAAAATGGCCCTTAAACATATGAAAAGATGTTAATCTTTACTCATGGTAACAGAAATGCAACTTAAAACCAAAATGATATACCATTTCTCACCTGTATATTGGCAGAAGTTAAAAAGTTGCTGAAAGCGTGGGGAGACAGGTACTCTTGGATATCATATGCAACTCTTATGGAAGAGAACTTGGCAACATCTAACAAAGCTATATATGTTTTTTCTGTTCGGCTGAAAAGTTCATGCTTAGGAATTAGAGCTAAAGGTACATCATCCAACCACAAAATATGTGCACACAAGGTTATCCATTGCAGCATCATCTGTAATTGCAAAATATTGAAAATAATCTAAGTGCCCGTATAGAGGAGAGTGGTTGAATAAACTATGACCCAGCCACACAGTGTGGAACTAAGCAATGCATAAAAAGAATGAAGAGCTCTGCGAATTCCTAAAAAGTAATTTCCAGGATATATTAAGTTAAAAAGAGCTAAGTAGAAAATAGTTTCTATAGCATGCCACCTTTTGTGTAAGAAAGGAGGGGAAATAAAAACTATTTATGTATTTTCTTATTTTTATAAAAAGAAACAGGAAGAATAAACCAGAAACCATAGTGTGTGGGGACAGGGTAGAAGGGCTTGGTGGGAGAGTGACACTTCTGTGCATGTAACTTCTTGTATTATTTTGACTTTTGGAACCAGGTTAATGTTTTTATATAGCAAAAAAAGTAAATCAACAAAGATGGGAGGAAAAAATGTCCTCAAATTAAATACAAACAGAAGTCAATGTACAAACTGTATTTCAAACGACTGATACAACTATGATAAGAAAAAAGAAAGTAACTCAGCAATTTTTGAGGGCAGTTTTTGGCTATAAGTCTTTTATCAGTAGACAATAAGATCTGCAGCTATTCTGAAACTAATTTCTGTGTATTCCAGAATTGAGCAACTATATTGAGGATAATAGGATTCAGGTCTTTCATGGAGAAGAGAATTGCAAATATGAAAAGAGGAACAACTAGCATAAATCCTGTGGTGTTGGATGGGATTGGAGATATCAGTATGAACCACTGGTTTTTATTATTTCTTTCCCTAGTTCTCCGTGTGTGTGCATATATTAAGTATATCTACATGTTTATGTGTGTGTGTTTGTGCATTTCTAGCTCTATCCACTGAAAAAGCCTAAAAGCATCGACACCCCAGTAACAATGAGCACACCTAGCACCAAGATCTTGGTTTCTAAATACAGTTCTTTCCTGAGAAGGACCAAGGCTTGAAGAAGTGGCTGATTCTAGGGCTGAGATTGTAGGGTCAATATCTTGTGTGTCAAAAAATGATGGGGATATGTCAAAACACAGAAGTGAGCTTCAAGAGGGTTCTCACTGGTTAAATCTGAGGCATTTTGAACATCAAAATAAATCATAGTAATGGATTATAGCCCCTGTAATAAAGATTTCATGAATCTAAATTTGTATAAACAAACATATAAATAAATAAAGGGGAAGGAGGAAAGGTTTTCCTTATAGTAGAGGATTAATGAGTATAGAAGAAGCAATGTAGAGTTAGAAAAATCACCCTTTGGTAAATAATAATTGATTCTGGCAAGAATCACTTATGGATGCTTCCGTTAGTGGGTGAAAGTTTAATGAGGAACAGGATATTCACAGAGTCTCAAAGTATCCCCCTCCCAAATTACTTATTAGTTACAAAGGGGAAAATAACAACTTGCAGTGGAGAGATGCAGCAGCAGGCTCCACCTCAGCTGAGTGATCTGAGTGATCTGGGCTAACATCACCTGTAATCATCCGTAATGGGACCTACCTACAGCAGGTGCCTCCTGAAACAGTGCATGAGGAAGGACACAATCTGGCTTCTGTAGTATTCCTGCCCCCAGTGGAAAACGTGAATTTCATAATAAGGAATCATCAGATAAACCCAAATCGAGGGGCACTTTATAAAACAATCCTGCTCGTATGCTTCAGAAATGTGAAGCTCATGAATGACGAAGACAGAGCTGTTCCAGGCTGAAGGAGACTACAGACATATGACAACTACACGCAATTCATGATCTTGGATTGGATCCTGGACTGAGCGAAAAGGTACATTTTGGGAGACAGTTGATGACATTTGAATGGTATTGTATCAATACTGAATTTATTGCTTTTAATAACTGTACTGTAGTTATGTAAGAGAACGTGCTTGTTCCTGGGAAACACTCATTGCAATATTTAGGGGTCAAGGGGCATGATGCGCACAACACACTCTCAAGTGGTTCGGGAAAAAATAGGAGAGAGAGAAAAATGATGAAACAAATGGGAGAAAATGTAAACAACTAGTGAAACTAGGTAAAGGTAAATGGGACTTCTTTATTCTCGCAACTTTTCTGTATGTTTGAAGTTATTTTAAAAGCTATCCAGAGGTGAAAACATTTTTTTTTAGGTTAGTTAGATGTGACACTATATTTAAAAAGGGTAAGACATTGTTTGGAAGAGACACTCCCTAGTAAGTAGGAGGGGAAAAGAAGAGGGAGGGACACAGTCCTCTGCTTTGACCAAGGACTTTAATTAGAGGCAGATCCTCTCACAGTGGCTATTTTAGGGGCTGGTGGGACTCTTGGTGGTGGCACAAGGGTGGCTCAGACGTCTTCTCCTCCTCCAGGGGAGTTTCTGAATCAGTCTTCATGACTCCTGTCCACTCTCCTCTCTCCTCTTCCTCCATGTCCTCCATTCTCCTCCAGGAGGCTCCTCCGCAGCCGTGTATATGCAGTGACCGACATGGGTGCTGTTAGCTAGAAGCCTCAGGGTCTCCCAATGAAGCACGTCTGGAATGGCCAGCGCTCCTGGGAGTAGCGATCTAGGTTCCTCTTGTAAAAATTGCCTGAGGAATCTCGTGTATACAGATCTGAAAGGAGAAAGGAAAAAATGATGCTGGGTGAAGGCCTTTGAATTAGGCTTCTTGGATGAACTGTCCTGGTCGTTGGTATCCATCTCTGATCATTCCTGAGATTCTTGAACCCTGTGGGAGCCAAGGTGGACCCCATCCTAGGACTTGGAAGTCCTCTGTGATAGGGAGGAGTTTCTTGCAATAGGTTTTGCCTTGTACTACACTGGTGGCTTCAATGATGGCAGAGTGTCTGGCAAAGCACAGTGGCACGGAAAGTAGAATCCTGGCTCTGACACTAATGTTGGTTCCCAGTGCACTTGTGGAAAGTCCCTTCCCCTCTGTGGGCCTCAGCCCTGTGGGAGTGGCAAAGGCGAGCTAGTAGGACTCCTAGCTCCCTACCCTCAACTTAAGTAGAGCAGGTCCTCTTTGATATTTTATAGAAACTGGAATCTGGGTGAGATTTTGTTTACGAGGAGGGTTTAACTCTTAAGGTGACTGGGCTGGATGATCCTTAGCTCTCTCCAGCCTGGCTTCCTGTGATGGTTGTGAGCTATGTGAGGCCATCTGGGCACAGAATCAGTGTCCAGCAACGTGGCTGCATTTCTTCTTCCTGGGCCGTGCCACTGTCCTGGGCTTGGGCATCTGTCCTTCCATGGCCCAGAGGCATTTTGCCCCCGACTAAACTATGCTCAATCCACAAGCATTTCCTGGCATTGTTTGGTTGCCTTGCACCTGGCTGGATTGGAGGGAACAACAGGGAACAAAACCAATGGGAGCCCTGCCCTCTTGGAACTTACTGTCTAGTGGCCAAAGTAGACATCACACAAACGCATGAAAATTACACATACGATGACACCACAGGGGCTTAGGAGGAAAGTATGGATGTGTATCCTTTTCCCCCAGACCTGCTCCTCCTCATGCACCTCCTAGCTCGAGAATCACGGAGGTGGGTCTTAGACTCCTGGGGTCTCTCCAGTGTGCTCTGGGACATGACTGCAGCTGCCAGATGGGAGCGGTCCCATCTCTCCTGTCATCCCACTTAGCTGAGCACGAATATCAATGGGGCCTGTCATGAGGATGAGGTCCCCTCTCCAGGGGTTCCTGGTCAGTGTTAGCACCTCAATATGTGACTCACCCTTAAAATCACTGCTGGTGAAGGAAGCTGTCTGTTTTGGACGTATCAGGGGTTTTCCTGAAGGCAGGCGGGAGGTTCCTTTAGCATGCTCGGGGGTTTGTCCACCAGGTGCAGTCTTCTGATGCCGCATATCTGGCAAGGAGAATTCCACAGGGTCAGGTGGGGAGGCTCAGATAGCAGCGCACATGGGAAAGCGGTGGTTATTATGGGGTGGGAGTGTACCTGAATCTACCTCCTCCTGTCCCTGACGACTTCCCTCATAAGCAGATGTTGGATTCAAAATATGTATCCATTTTAAAACATTGACTTTTTTTTTCTATTTATAAATGTAATGCATACTCATGAAAGAAACAGTTAGGAAATATTGAATCATATGGAGTAGGAAAAAAATGGCCCCAAACACCCCTCCTTCCAGATATTATCAGAGTTCTAGTCTTCTTGCTCTGTGACAGAGCTGAGATTTGAACTAGCATGTACAGCTCCAAAGGCAGGGCTATTAACCACTGTCTTTCTACTCTTTAGTCCAGGGCTTCTCAAACTATAACATACATTCAAATTTACCTGGAGATCATGTTGATGTGCCGGTTTTGATTCCATAGGTCTGAAGCTGGTCTGAAAATGCATTTCTAACAAGCTCCCAAGTGGTGCTGATATTGCTAGTCCATGGACAACACTTTTAGATTAAGACTTTAAACTTTCTGTTTATTAGTTTGGGTACCTAGCCACCCAACTCCCACCGCATTTTAAGTTGGAATTATCACTCAAAAGATGCAGGAAGTCTGGAGGTATCTTAGCAGGGGAGGAATGAACAAACTGAGGTCTAGAGAGGCCACGCAGTGTGTTTTTATCTGGTACCTACTGTGGGCTGGTGGCTGATGCTCTTGGATTTGGTTGGGATCATTGCAGTTGCTAATGACACAGGACTCCTCACACTCTCTGCAGCACAAACAGAAGATCTTCCAGGCCGAACTTTGGTTGGCTGCTGTGGGAGGGAAAGGAATGGTGGCCATGGGTGTTGGGGACTGAGTTCCAGATGCCTGTTGGAAATTGACTGTGGTGTGGGGCACATTGGGTTGGCCTCTCCTGAGGCTTAATACTCCTCCCCTCTCCCAAATCCTCTGTAGCTCACCATGGCCAGGAGGTCCAGGCCCTTCTGCCCAGGCTACCCTGAGGCTGCCAGGCTGCCATTTTTACTCTTCTATACAAAATTTTCTTACCCATGGAAAGGAGTTGAAGCCTCTACTCTGCCACCTTTGTCTGTAGAAGTGCTTTCTTGTTGAATGAGCCGATCTTAAATTTGAGCCCAGTTCATTGGACAGGGCTGTTTCCTAAATAAATATGAGACCACAGCTGAACAATGTTAGTTGTTTATCTGTATTCATATTCCAGATAGGATCCAACAATAGAGAAATCCTAGCTCATGCAGAAATGCACATAAACATGCTGAGGTTTTAGATAGATCTGTGTCCTACCCCATTTCTAGGTGCATGTTCTTAAGTAGATTCTTTACCCTTTTTGAGCCTCACTTCTGTCATGTGGAAAATGAGAATAGCAGTGCCTACTTTGCAGAAGTAAAGGGTTAAACACATGAAAAATGACCCCTATGGTGCTAGGTATACAATAAGTGCTCAGTCAATGGTCATTCCATTTTCCTCATTGGCTTCAAATTATCCCAGCGGGTCGAGGTCCCATGGGGAAGCACCATAGTCTTATGGGTTTAAATCCTGGTTTTGTCATTAACTTGCTGTATGGCTTTGGGTAAGTTCATGCTTGTTTCTGTGTCTCGTGCTCCTCATCAGTAATAAAAGGAAGTTAAACTAGACGTCTCTTTAAGAATCTTTCTAGTTCTGAGAGTCCAGAATAAGACCATGTTTTACTCCCAGTCTTCTTTCCAGATCTTTGGATACATCCTGTTCTCACTCCCCTTTTGGTGGTGGAACCCCCTTTTAGGAAATTCTTATCATGGTATTGGTTAGGTGTTCCTCACAACACGCAATTCACTATGTAAGTTGCTTCCCTCATAGGCACTTGCTTTTCACTTTCTCCACTGCTATACCCTGGCCAGAGCCATCATCATCTCCTGCCTGAATTATTGCCATACCCTCTTACCTGGTCTCCCTGTTTCTTTTACCCTTGACCCCCTTAATAATTAATAGAAAAGTTGGAGTAGTTCTGTTAAAATGTCTTTTGTTACCCTTCTGCTGCAAACTTCCAATGATAGGAAAATTTGGATATAATAGATGAAGAAATATAGTATTGAAGCAAGAAATGAAAACTCTGAAATAGAATCAAATAGAAATTCTAAGTCTATAAAAACCAATATCTGAAGGAAAAATATATCAGGTAGGATTAACAACAGACTAGACAAAGCAGAAGAAATGATCAGTGAACTTGAAAAAAGTTCAATAGAAATTATCCAAACTGAACCAGAAAAAGAAAAAAGACTTAAAAAGCATGAAAGGAGCAGGAGTGACCTGAAGGTTACTACCAAGCTGACTAACATACATTTATAGACATGCATATAGAACATATCTCAGAAGGAGAGGGTCAGCAAAAATATTTCAAGCAATAATGGCTGTAAGTTTCCCAAATTTGATGGAAAGAATCAATGTAAGTACTCAGTGAGCACCAAACATAAAAAAATAAAATGAAGGAACATTATCATCAAATAACTAAAAACTAAAGAATAAGATCTTAAAAGCAACCAGAATAAATAAAGGCACCACACATTGGTAAACAGGACAAGAACGACAGCTGATTTTGCATCAGAAACAATGCATGGTAAAAGACAATGGAGAAAACAAACAAACAAACAAAGACAAGGAAGTAGAATATTCTGAAAGAAAAAAAGAACGTGTAAACCCAGAACTTCATTTCAGTGAAAATATCCTTCAGTAATTAAGGCAAAATGAAGACATTTTAAGATAATCAAAAATGAAGAGCATTTGTCTTTAGGAGACACTGGCTATAAAAACATGCTAAAAGATTGAAGGAATATGATACCGGATGGAATTCATAGCTACAGAAAGGGATGAAGAGGATAAGAAATGGTAAACATATGGGGATAAATGCAAACTTTTTTTTTCTTTTAGTTCCTCCTCCCCCTAATCTGTCAGTGGTTTACCTTATTCCTCAGATGAAAACCCAAAGTTCTTACCTGGGCCTTAAGACGCTCTAATCATCATCCTTCCCCCACTCCCACCCCTGACCACCAGCACCACCACCCCCCTAACCACCACCACCAGCTCTCTGCCTTCAAGTTCTGCTACTCTCCCCAATTCCATTCGAGTCACAATGGCCTCTTTGCTAAATTTTAAAACACACCAAGTTCTCAACTCAGGAATTTTTGCTTGTTTTCCCCTCTGCCTGGAATGCTGTTCTCTTAGACAACTACATTTTGTCATTACCTTCAAGTTTTTGCTTAAATGCTACCTTTTCTGCTGAGAGTTTCTTTGTCCACTGTATTTAAAATTGTACTTCCTTGCCCAACACTTCCTAACCCCCTTCCCCATTTACTTTTCTCTGTCATTTTCTAAAACTCTATATAATTTGCTTACTTACTATATTTGTGGTTCTGCTTCTACCCATTAAATTATAAGTCACTAGATTATAGGCCATGGATTCCAACTGTTTGGTTTATTGCTCTATTCTCGGTGTCTTGAGACACTGAGTACCTACCATGGTGTGGGCAGTCAATAAATGTTTGTTGAGTAAATGATCAAACTAGCATTTATTCATCTTTTGTCTTGGGTGAAAGCATTTACAGGCACTGGGGGCAATAAAGAATTGGGTGGTAATTTTTGTGCCAAGAACATCACAACCCATAGGACACAGCTTACCTCACTCATGTGCTAAGCTGCCTTTGATGGTTTCATGAGTCAATTTTAGTTCTGCCCTCTGTTTACTGGTTGGAGTTATTTTCCTTCTGCATCCACTGCAAACCAAATCTATTTGCCTTCTTCCCATGTTCCCTGTTTGGCAGAATGATCTTACGATTCACTTGGTCTCCAGAGCCAGAAACCTGCCAGGCTCCTACCATCCTCCCACATTCATCAGCCTTTTGATTTTACTTTCCAAATATCTCTTCAGTCTGTCTGCTCACTCCCTGGCCATTGCCCTCACCATGGCACAAGCCACCGTCACCTCTCACCTGGACCACCGCTGAAACTTTCTCATTGGCTTGTTTGCTTCCACTAGGCCAATTAGGTCTTTTGTTTTGGAGATGATCCATTTAGCAAAGATACAGTTATCTGGTTCTCTGTAAATCCCATAATATCACACCTTTGCCTCAAACCCTTCAGGGGCTCCCCAAGTCTGTGCATCCAACTCCTTTTGTGATCACCACTGTTAATCTCTTCAGCCTCATCGTCTCTTGGTTGCACTCACTACTGTACAGCCACAAGAGATGCTGTTTAGGCAGTTCCTCCAATCACCATTTGACTAAATGGAGCCTGTTCACTTACTGTTCCCTCCACCTGGGGTGTTCTCACCTCAATCCTTCACTCATCAAACTTCAGTACTCAGCCCAGTGGTTACATGAAGCCATCACTCAGTTGTGGGATGGGTTAGGGGTCCCTCCTTTGTGATCCCACAATACTCACCTCCCACCATGTTTTCCTGTATCACAGCCTGTTATAGTACAGTGACTGCCTAACTTGTGGTAAATGCTCAGTAAATAGTTGCTGAAAACATTGTAACTGCCTATTTAGTTGTCACCAGTCTGGATACTAGTCCTTGAGCTTTCTTTCATTTATTTAGTATGTATTTATTGAGCACCTACTATGTGCCAGGTACTGGTAGATGCTGGAGATACAGCAGTGAACAAGATACTAGATAAGTGCCCCACTCACATGGAGGAAGGTGTAGTGTTTTATTCATCTTTGTATCCCCAGCTCTCAGAGCAGGCATGGGCACAGAATAGGTACTTTATAATATTTACTCTGTTGGATAAAAACTGTATGCCCAATAGATCTTTCTCTCTTCCACTAACTGATCTTTAACTTCCTGCACATGAGCTGTTCCTGTGGTCAGATACATCCAGTGGACTAGGCACATGCAGATGTCCCCATTGTGTGGGAGCCTTGGACCTAGTGGGGGAGGGGCACTCACTGGGTGCCTTTAGCCCCAATCTCCAGTAGTCTTTTGGATCTGCTGCCAGGTGGGTTTTTCAACATGATTTGAGCTCTAATATATTTCACTGAGCTCTCTTTAATGGATCTATTTTATTTTTCTAGGATTTATCTACAAATAGAAATTTATATAATAAGGCAGTTAGATGTTTTGTGTTGGAGATGCTCCATTTAGCAAATATCCTTACCATTAATCTGCTTATTCTTCTATTTGCTTTAGTTTCAATTTTCTTCATCCACTTATACAAACACTTGCCTTATGGGGTTTTGCTTTGTTACAGACTGCCTTGCGTCTGCTGAATATAGAAGAAAGGGCTTCCTAAGGACGGAACAGGGAGCATGGGTCTGGCAATCAGCCCCAAGAATTAGTGGCTAGAGTTCTGTTAGACTGGTGACTGATTTGCCTATAGGAAATTGCTAAAACTTAGACTGGGGTCCCCCAAAACCTTCATGAGCACCTGTTCTTATTAAATCACAAAAGGAGGTCACTTTACATATCCTATATTCTGGAGGCAGCAATGTCCTGGTCATTGATCATATGGCCTCTTTTAGGCTCTGCTTGGCCAAGGGACTCAAGACACCATACATCAATCAGTCCAAACTTTTGGCCACTGTAGTGTACTCTTTTCTGTTTGTCACGGTCTCACCTATATTAAAGTTTCTGCCTCTTTCTGGAAAAGCTCCTGCTTCATATATATATTCCCACTATACGTACTCTCATGTGCTTACCTTAATAAATGGCCAATTTTCACTAGATGATTTAGGATTACCTGGATGATTTAGGTAATCCTAGATGATTTAGGATTACCATGGGCATTATGAAAAACTTTTTATGTTAAAAATAAAAGATTTAAGAGGAACTCTAGAAAAGAGAGAAGACAAAAATTCCAAACATTCAACAGAGGGCTTCTTTGATTGGTATGCTCTGGCTTCAGAAAGAAAAAAAAATAAAAAAGAAAGATCTTATTCCTACTCCAACCTTCTGACACCTACTGTCTTTGCCTTTCTCTTTCTCTCTCCACTCAACTTGATCTTTACCACACCCGCTTATACTCTTCCCATTCCTTCCCCAGGCTGCCTAAATAAACTTTCTTCGGGGAGCATGTTTCTAGAAAAGAACAATCACATTGCACGATACACCCCTAAAACTCCTGCACTGGAGGTGAACCCAGAGAGGTTGAATTTAAACCCTGGGTAAGAATTGAGTGCAAATACTTAGAATCTCCCCAAATTTCAGAACAGCAGGAAGTTGTTGTATACTTCAGGATTCTGTTAGTTACTTATTTCCCTGGACTGTCATATTTATACCAATTAGTTCATTTCATTGTTGACCTTCAATATGGATAAAAATGTTTAAAAGCAGCAGGATGGAAAAGACCAGAGGATTTAAATAGCCCACTTATTCATAATTTTTAAAAAATGGCCTTGAGAAGGTAAGAAAAATAGGAAGCACACCACATGAAACTATTTCAAAAGCTTTTCTCTTGAGGGTAGATTGGTCAACGATTCAAAATTACAAACAAAATTGAAGATGAATCAATAGGTGACTTAGACTTCAGGGTACTTTCACAGAACATTCTGGGGCCAACCAAGAGTTTAAAGAGCCCACACCGTGGGGTGCAACTGACCAATTTAAAATCCTTAGCTCAAGTAATTACGGATCATAGACTACCTTTGGATTTTATTTTGGCTAATCAGGGTGGTCTGCACCATTGCTAACACTTCATGAGGTACCTGGATTAATTCCACAGGTGAGGTTAATCTGTAGCTAAGCCAAAAGAAAAAGCAACCTGGCTATCTAAAGTAGATGGTCGTACCTAGGAAACCATGGATCATGATTCCAGAGAGCCGTTCAGATCCTTCTTAAAATACTTTTAATTATTATTGTTTGTCTCACAACATTCAGTTTCTGTCATTCGGAGAGCTGAATGCTTTTATGCAGCCTCTGGTCCAACAGATGGTGTAACAGATGATTCAAACAAAAACAAGGCTGAGCATGATGGCTCATGCCTGTAATCCTAGCATTCTGGGAGGCCAAAGCAGGAGGATTGCTTGAGCTCAGGAGTTTGAGACCAGCCTGAGCAAGAATGAGACCCCATCTCTACTAAAAATAGAAAAATTAGCCGGGTGTGGTGGCTCACTTCTGTAGTCCCAGCTACTCAGGAGGCTGAGGCAGGAGGATTGCTTGAGCCCAGGAGTTTGAGGTTCCTGTGAGCTATGATAATGCCACTGCACTCTACCCAGGGTAACAGAGGTAGACTCCGTCTCAAAAAAAAAAAAAAAAAAGAAAGAAAAAGGGGGAAGAAATCTGACTGACTGATAATCAAGGTGAAAACCAGATCTCTGCAGATGGAAAAATGGAACTGTGTTTTCAAGGAAAGCTGATGACAGTGATGTAAAGCTGGACAATATTGAAGGGTCTTTCCTGCAGCTTTGGTTTAGGAAGGACCAAAAGGTGGAGAATAAAGGAGGAGAATAAAAAGGGAAGCTCTCACATTCCCAGGTAAATACTGATCGCCCTGTAACCATGGTAACAGGCAATCACCAGAACCTGTGCTAAACCCAATTACTCTAATAATGAAACTTTGCCTCAGTGACCATTCTCCTGAGAATAACAGACACATGCCAGTGTCTGTTTACACTTCACAGGTAAAGGTCTGCCATTCCTAAGCACTCCTGCCTCTGAAATACCACCATTCCATCAACTCAACACCTCCCCAAACCCCTTACATACCAGCCACTAGCTTTGTTCGGAGACTGCCATGGAGGCAGTTTCCCCGTTTAACCAGAAATGCTGAATATAATGAACACTAATCTGGTTACGGGCACACGTAAGCAAGGTATCCCTGTAACAAAAACATTTGTACCCTCTTAATATTTTGAAATAAAAAAAAGAAATGTAAACGGGGATGCTGATGCTGTCAAGATGCGGGGCAGGTGCTGAGGAGGGGTGTGGCTTTTCTTGCGCTACCAGTGCCCCCCTCTAGAGGGAAGCAGGCACCAAAGAGAAAGGCCCTTAGGTTGTCCCCAGTGGGCTGTGAACTTCAGGTCTCTAGCAACCCCATGGCAGGCAGTTTGGCCAGAACAAGAAAGATCAGTGAGGTCACACCGGAAGGCTTCTGGGTCTGTAGGGCAGTTTGGCACAGGCGGGGAGACTGGGACCCAGACAGAGAAACAGTGGGGTCAAGGCAAATGAGGGGCGGTCATTGCTTCTTGTAGCAGAAAGAATAGGTTTCTAGGAGGGGTGGAGACACGGTCCCTTCTAATACAGAGAAATTACTCCCTCCTGCTCTTAAGGTCTAACCTTGCCTCACTCTCTTGCAGCTGCAGAGTGGACAGGAGGCTGTCTGTGATGTCACAGAGCTGGGGAGCCAGGGAATGTTGAGGAAATGCGGGGGTGGTGGTGGTTTGGACTGGACCACAAAGGCAGGGAAGGGGAGGACGTCCGCTGACCACGATGCTGTGCTTGCTGCTCATCTGGGAACAAGTCCTGGAGCCTCTTGTGGAAGCACGCTGAGGACGGCCCTGCCAGCAGGGGGCGGTGCAGCACTGGATGCTATGCTGTGGACAATGATGTCGGGGAGATGCTGAGGAGGGGTGTGGTGTTTCTTGCACTACCAGTTCCCGCCTCTAGAGGGAAGGAGCGGGGGAGAACGGGGCAGGGGGTTGGACTTGGGTCACAGTCTGCCTCTGTCCACCTGCTGGACAAATGGACTTCATGCCCCGAATTCTCCCTCTGCAAAATGGGAATCATAATAATTATATGTCCTATATGTATTTTTTAGGATGAGATGAGATCCCGTAGACAAACATTTCACGTGGTGCCTAGATGTAGTAAACACTCGGAGAAAGGGTTAATATGTGCTAAAATAAAGCGACATTTTCTTCCCAATCTATGTTGCAGAAAAAGGGGGATCATTTTACATTGGAGCCCCGACAAAATCTCTAACCTTATGGGGGAACTCTTTCAATTCCTTTATTGAAGACAACCAAGGACTATTTGGGGAAGCCAAATTAGGTTAAAATGTTCTCAGTCAGTGCTATCTTTGGATGCTCATTGAGGTCACCAGATACAATCGAAGCAGAAGAAAGCAAAGACATTCAGCACAGTTTTGGGGTCACTGGGTCGATGCGGGAGAGCGATGTGACCTTACCATCGTAAGTATTTCCTGCTGGGTTAAACAGCCTTTAAAAGCTCACCTGTAAAGCAACAGTCTTAAGTGGTAACATTGAAGGTCCTCCACTCTACCTGCAATTGAAATTCTCTGGAAGTGCTTTAAAAATGAAGAATGCCTAGGGCCCAACCGCAGATAAATCAGAATCTGTGTGGGGTCGGGTGGATCCTGGGCAGCAGTACGTTTGCAAAGCTTTCCAGGTGATCCTTGTGTGTAACCAAGGACTACTAATTTCCACTGTGGGGACTCTAATCCTACACGTAAGTGGTGGTGCTCAGCTCGGGCTGCGCTTTAAAATCGCCGGAGGAACTTTGGAAATCGCCGGAGGAACTTTGGAACTCCCAGCACTAGCTCCAGGTCAGTAAAATCACTATTTTGGGGGCCAGGGCCCAGGTATTGCTAGATTTTAAAGCTCTCCAGATGCTTTTAATTCACAGCCAGTGCTGAGAACCACTGACTTACAGAGCAAATTTTTAGAAATCCTTAATTTTCTTGATGTGATGCAAATGGATCCTTTTAGTTCAGGATCAGGTTTTCAAGAACAGTGTTATATATGAATTCAAAAGCACTATTTTTAAAATAACTTAGAAATGAAGATAATATACTCTGGAAACTTGTGTTACGTGACAACTGTGAACATACTGATGTTAAAGATGTGTGTGAAGCATTTGAATGAAATTCCTTTAGAAAGTGGGAGAGTGACGGTAGCAAGACAGGTATTTCCAAATTAATATAGTTTATATAATATGCCATTGTAAAGATATATTGGGGATTGAACCTTGTAAGTTGATGCTTGGCTATTTCACCAATAGCAATAAACATTTATATATTCAAGTTGGCCAAAATACTTAAAATCTTTGCATGAGAAACTGGGGTCTTGCCTTTTGTTTGGGGTGGCTTACCATTCAAGCATGTATGGCGTGGTTACTTTCTTCCCCTTGGGTCTGGGAGGAGAGATGGGTGAGCAGGCTTCTGTATTAATTTCTGGTTCGGGTAGAGAATAATAAAGTCTTGACCTGAGGCACTGGGCTAAGATGACTGGGTGGATTTTGAGTTTGCTGATTTCACAGTGCATGAGCTTTGGGGTCAGAATGCCTGGGTAGGAAGCTTGCTTTCGTAGTGTAATAACCTTGGCCATAACTGTTAACCCCTCTAATACTCAATTTCCTTATGTTTAAAATGAAAATAATAATAGAGTTGATATGAGGAATACATTAGACCAGCCATGGAAAGCTATAAATATAGTGGCTGGTAGAGAGGAAGCACTCAATAAATGTTGCTTATTATTATTATTTGATGTTGAGAGTGAAGGATATGGAAGAGTCTGGGCTCATGCCTGTGTGTCTTGCTTTCACACTTGTGGATGCAAAATTAGGGAATTCAGGAAGAGGAGCAAGTTTTGAATAAGGATAAAGTTAGATTTTTCAAGAATTTTATTTACAAATTTACAGGAAGTTGCAAAGCAATATACAGAGAGGTCCCAGGGGCCCTTCACCCAGCCTCCCCCAACGTTAACACCTTGCCTCACTATATTATAAGACCCAAATCAGAAAAGTAACATTGGTACAATCCACAGGGCTTATTCAAATCTCGTCAGTTATTCCCATACTCATTTGTGTGTGTGTAGCTGCATGAGATTTTATCACGTGTGTAGCTTCGTGTAACTGCCACCACAATCAAGATAACTGTACTGTCACTGCAAGCTTCCTTTGTGCTTCCCCTTCACAGCCACACGCATCCCTCTCGCCACCATCTCTAACCCCTGGAAACCACTAATCTCTTCATTTCTATAATTATGTCATTTGGCAAATGTTACATAAATGAAAACCTGCAGTATATATGTATCTTTTTGAGGCTGGTTTTCCTCAGCATGTGTCAATAGTTAACTCCTTTTTATTGCTGAACAGTAATCCGTGATATGCGTGTGCTACAGATTTTTGACCATTTGCCCATTGAAACGTATTTGGATGGTTTCTAGTTTTTGGCTATTCCAAATAAAGCTACTATAAACATTTGTGTACCAGTTTCCAATGAAAATAAGTTTTAATTTCTGCAAAATAAAATGCTTTATTATACAATTGTCGGATATTGAGATGGCCAATAAATCCATGAAAAAGATGTGCAATATTTTTTAAATAACAGCTTAATTGAGATATAATTCATATACCATAAAATTCACACCTTTGAAGTATATAATTTGATGGTTTTAGCATATTCATGGAGCATAATGAATTCCTGGTTATTTTCATCGTCCCCAAAGAAACTCTACATTCATAATTAGCAGTCATTCTCCATTTCTCCTTCCTTTCAGTGCCTGGCAACTACTAATCTACTTTCTGTTTCTATGGATATACCTATTGTGGATATTTCATATAAATGGAGTCATACACTACGCAGCCTTTTTGTGACTGGCTTCTTTCATTTAGCATAATGTTTTCAAGGTTCATCCATGTTGTAGCATATATTGGTTCTTCATTCTTTATTTATTGCCAAATAATATTCCACTGTATGGATATATCACATTTTGTTTATCCATTCATCTGTTGATGGATATTTGTGTTTTTTACACATTTTGAGTCTATGAATAATGCTGCTAAGAAAATTTGTGTGCAAGCTTTTGTGTGGATGTATATTTTTATTTCTTTTGGGTATATGCCTAGAAGTAAAATAGCTGAGTCATATGGTAAGTCTATGTTTAGCATTTTGAGAAATTGCCAAACTGTTTCCAAAGTGATTGTGCCATTTTGCAATGCTGCCAACAATGTATGAAGTTCCCAATCTCTTCACACCCTTGACAACACTTGTTAATGTCTGTCTTTTTTTATTTCAGCCAGCATAGCACATTTGAAGTGGTATCTCATTGTGGTTTTGGTTTGGATTTTCCTAATGACTAATGATATTGTACATCTTTTTCATGGATTTATTGGCCATTTCCATATCATATTTGGAGGAATGTTTATTTAAATCCTTTGCCTTTTAAAAATTGGGTTGTTTGTCTTTCTTTTGTTTTAAGAGTTTTAAAAAATATATTCTGGATACTAGACCTTTATCAGATATATGGTTTGTAAATATTTCTCACATTCTGTTGGTTGTCTTTTAATTTTCTTGATAGTGATAGTGTCCTTTGAAGCACAAAAGTTTTTAATTTTGATGAAGTTCAATTTATCTAATTTTTTCTTTTGTTTGTGTTTTTGGTGTCATGTCTAACAAGCCAATTGCCTAACTCAAGGTCATGAAGATTTACTTCTATGTTTTCTATTAACATTTAAAATTTTAAAAAATTTCCAAGAGTTTTATAGCTTCAGCTTTTACATGTAGGTCTGTACTCCAGTTTGCGTTAATTGTTGCATGTGGTGTGAGGTAGGGTCCAAATTCATTGTTTTGCACGTAGCTATCCAGTTGTCCCAGCACCACTTGTAGGGAAGATGATTCTTTTCCCATTTAATGGTCTTTGAAGTCTTTTTGAGAATGAATTAACCATAAATATAAGAATTTATATTTAGTTTTCAGCACACTGCATTTGACTATAAAGGGACAGTCAAATGGGAGGTTTCTAGAAAGGTCTAATGAGATATAGAGTGTGATAGATTGCATTGTTGGTCCCAATTCTTTATCCCTGCCTATGGTTAAACCTTTGCCATGCCTTTATCACAGGCAGGGTGTGTTTCCTTTATTCTGATTTTGGATTTGAATAAATGACTTGCTTTGGTCAATGGTTTGCGGACAGAAGGGACAGTATCAGAGTTATGAGCTCAGGCCTTAAAAGGCCTCCTATGTTGCCATTTATGCCCTTGTTCTTCTGCCATTGCCAGGAAAGAATATGCCCCCTTTAACCCATTAGTCCCCAGAGGAGGGCGAGAGACACAAATCAGAGCAAGCACCCTGGCTAAGCCCAGCTTAGATCCGCTGACCCCCGTGCTACCCACAGATAAGAGAACTATGATAAATGACTGTTGCCACTGGGTTTGGGGGTGGTTGGTTACACAGAGTGGTTAAGTGAGACACAGGACATGAGATCTCTTTATATCTACAAAGTACTGTCCACATGGGAGGAAAAACTGAGATTGTTCACTCCACGTTCTTTCAATCCACTTCTGTTTGTGAACAAGAGCTCTGATCCTTTAGAGACCTTGGGACATTTGCTAGGTGCAGGCATTAGTGAAATATTTCCCCAGAGTGTGGGGCCCAGTCCCCTGCTGGGGAGGGGCAATCTAAGGTCAAATGTGGTCATGACATTATATAACATGGCATGACAGCATGACAGAAGGACTCCTTTTTTAGCCCTTTCAATGACAGAAAGGGAGAGATTATAGTTAGGTGTTACTCACTCAGAAATGCCTACAAACAGCAGCCGACTTCCCCTAGTAACAAAAAGAGAACAGCCTGCAGGCTCAGAACCTTGCAGATAACAGCATCGGGTCAGAAGGTAAGCACGTCATGTTGTTTTCATTCTGTTTATTTTTGTGTTGACCTTTTCTTTTTAGGGTAGTGATAGGTACATTTGTTTTGATGTAAAAGAATGAGATGGTTTAAAGAAAAATATTAAGAAAATAAGAGTAGAGGGAATAGACAAGAGTCACAGTGATGTGTGAGCAAATGGAGTTTAGGAAACACTGATTAGGTCCATCATTGTATTTGTCCGGGCTCTCCAGAGAAGCAGATTTACACATATCTCCTGTTATCTGCAAGCTGGAGATGCAGAAAAGCAGGTGGTGCAGTTTGAAGGGCTGAGAGCTAGAGAGCTGACAGTGGGGAGTCCAGCGTGAGGCTGAGGGTCTCAGGGTCAGGAGCGCCGAGGGCAGGAGAAGGTGGATTTTCAAGTCAGGCAGGGAGAGAGTGAATCCTCTCTCCTTCTACCTTTGTGTTCTATTCAGGCCCCAACAGATTGGGTGATGTTCACCCACACTGGGGAGTCTAATCTGATTTACTTACTCTACCCATTCAAATGCTAAGCTCTTCCAGACATACCCAGAAATACTGTTCTAACCAGACACCTGAACATGTTGTGATCTGGTCAAGTTCACGCAATCGTTTAATGATCACAGCCATTATACCTATGACCTATCTAATAAATGTTATGAGCTGGGTTCTTGTTTTCTTTCTGAGAAGCTGTGGAAGGGTGTCGTGAAGGATGCAACCTCACCTCTTGTTCATGCTTTTTGAACTGGAAATTTGACTTATTCTTTTAGATGGTTTCAGATCCTCGATTTCCAAGAATTCTAACCCCCGAACGCTCTTCAAAGCCCCGAGGCGACTGTCACAAATAAAACCCTCTTGTGGCTCTTACATAATCGATTCTTAAGAACCTTTTGGAAAAAAATCCTCCTCTGTAATCTCACATTCTAAAAATAGGCTTGACTTTTGGATTGCTGCTTAATAAAAATATATTTTTTCGATTATACTGGAGACAGAGAAAAACATTTCCAGTATCAATTTGAGACTTGTGGGAAAATGGAGAGAATAAAAGTTTCACTGTTCTTGTTGAAGGTTTTGGTATTGAAATTTTGCCGCAGTGGCAGACTTCTGAGTGTGGTGGGGCTGGGGAGGAAGGAAGAGTGAATACTGTCACCAGTCATTTAATATTTTACTTATTACTCAGATCTGACACCACATGCGAAGGCTGCCTCCGGGAGATGAAGCCTGTATCACTATACATGCTGTAGTCAAGGATAACATCTCTGAAATCCTCTGGTTTCTTTGAGTAATCACTGAAACTTCACAGTGACATTATTTGCTGTGGCTCCCAGCCAGTGAGCGTCATTCTGTGCTGCTCTGGGCAGTACCTGAAAGGGCTTAGGTTCCGAAGAGGTGATGTGAGTCCCTTTACGGGGTGCCCTCACCCACTGGGTAGCATACAGAACAGTGTTACAGGGGCAGGTCATCTCTCAGGAACACATGGTGGGCAATTCCTCCTGGTGCTGCGTTTTGTGCTTCCTGCCTTCCCTTTTGGAAGAGTGGGTAGGGAAAAAGGAGCCACAGCAATGTAGAGGGTAGCATGGAATCCAGAGTCTATAGGATAAAGCGACAACTTCTCAGTGAGGATTTCCCAGAGCTATCGCCTCTTCTGTTGATCTGTCTTGCTGCTGGATGTGTTATACTAAACCTGGTTTGGTACAAGTATTTCTGTATGTGATTTCTGAATTTATAGAAGCTGGTCTCTTGGATCACCTATGGGGTACAACTAATAGCTCTGCACTCAGAGGTCCCATGTTTCTTTTCTAACCCAGCCCTGTATCAGACATCATGTGCAAGGCACCAGTCCACCAGTCCTTGTCAGTCCTCACGGTTGTAGTTATTGCTTATGCCCTTTGTCACCTGATAATCTGTACCTTCCATCTAAAACATCGCCTCAATCCAGCTGGAATTAGCTGGATGACTACGTCGCCCCTCCTTCCATAGATACGGAAGGGTAAAATTGACAGTGGGGAATAAGGAACAGAGAGAATGACCTGAAAAAGAATAAAAATGGTTTTTGACTCTTCAAAACCCCCTTCCCCTTTTTGAGAACTAAAACCTGTATCCCTGCCTTAGGCCAGTGGTCGGGAGGGGCAGGGGAGTGTCCTTTGTTCTTTGTACTACAAGGGGATGGCTCAAGGGAATTGTCTGGGCGGAGGTCACGAGATTGTTTTAGTCAAAGATGGGATGAATCAGGACCTTTAAAAGCTCTGTACTTCTGCTCAGAAGCAGGACGTTGGCACTTTAGATAGGAGTCTGCTAACCTCCTCATTTGCCGGCAATTTAGTAAACTCTTCTTTCCTTTTCCTCAAACCACTTGTTCTTGTTCTTCTCATGTGGCCTTGGGGACAAGTGCTAAACTTTCAGTAACACAATCTGCCATGGTCCCTTAGTGTTCCTGAAAGCTTTTGCTGGGTATGCCAAGGATGCAAAGCCCTGACTGCTCCTTACTTAGGCCATTTCTCAGAGATGTGTTTGCAGTGTGCAACCTTGAGAGGGAGGCAACATCTCTTCCTAAACAAAGAGCAGGCTTGATTACTGCCTACTCTAAAAGCCATGATTTCCCACGCTCGGTGTTCCTTGACTCTGGTGCAAACCCACTGTGTTCCCAGCATCTACCTGAGTTCCTAAGTGTCATCCCTCTGGGACTGGAGGGCAAGGGGGACAAAAGCAACTATACTGATGCTCATGTTACTTGCTGTACTATAAAATCCTTTATTCCTGAAAACAACAACCACCACCACAATAAAAATCCAGAGTCAATATGTGGCTTCCCACATTCCTTCCAAGGATGCCTTCCCCTTATCACCTAGTCATCTGGAAGGTCCACGGCCAAAAATACGACCCATCCTTAGTTGAATTCAGACTTCTGCCTTTACCACGCAGGGCAAATCACTTCCCTTCTCTGAGTCTCACTTGCTCATCTCTGAAATGGAACCCACAATTCCCACCTTGCCCGGACAAGATCCAGATTGTATGAAGTTGCACTTCGAACTGCACCGTGTGGTGTATCTTGGAAGGACTTCTGTGCCTTCCCCAATGACGTACTGTGCTGCCTTTGGGCAGCCACCCAGTTCTCTACATTTTTGTGCTCACAAAGCTCCACCATGTTACCTGGCCCAGATGGGAATGGGGTAAATGTTGACTAAACAATAAATGGACAAGCTTGGGGCCCCACCCTTTTCTTGATGACTCTATACTTAGCCTTATAACTGATTTTAAGACAGGGTGCTCATCCACAGGGGTAGGGAAGAGATGATTTCTTAAGATTGTTCTGATGAAACCCTAAAAAGTGAAATCAACATTCTCAGTAACCAACAAAATAAGACAAATCTCGGGCTTTGGCAGGGATGTGGTAACCCTACAGGAGAGCTTATGGGTTCTTCAGGGGAAGTTTCAGCCAGACACTATGGGTTAAGGGATCCCTGGGACCACCTTGCCCAAATGTAGGGAAGAATCATCTTGAGGGGAGTGAGCATAATAGTAACATTTATGGGTATTAGCTCGGTACCAGGCAGCGTGCTAAGTGCTTTGTTCTGGAGACAACTGCCTACGATGGAATCCCAGCTCAGCCTTGCACGAGTTTTGTAGCTTTAGTGTCCACGCCTGTAAATGGGATCACAATGCCTAACAGTGTTTCTAAAGGATTTGTTGAAACATTGAACTTAAAGTTTTAGGCACAGTATAAACACTCAGTACCTAACGTTGCTGTTTTGTTGTTATAATTCATACATTTCTTATAAAATTCAGGGTAGCCTTGAGCTTTGTGGCAGATGGAGTGTTCTGTTGGCTCTGGACTTTAGTGCCATTTTGAGATTTTTTTCCTCGAGGAGAGAGATACATACTTGAGTTTTAGGGTAAGAGGATTTCTGAGTCGTAAATTACACGAGTCTGATTTGTAAAGTAGATAGTTTCTTTCATCACAGAAGCGTAAGGCTTTATGGGACGTTTAGAAAGAGGTAATTAGACTCTGAGCAAAGGTTTCTTCCCCCTTTTATAAAGTGCACATATGGGCTATATAATTTGATGATGGAAAATTAAAATGTATCTTTTCTCTATTTCTATTCCAAACAGGGACACATAAACGTGGCTTGGCTGGATTTTGAATATCTGACCACTCCCTTCCCAAACCTTTCTGGGTCTCACAGCTTCCTTAGACTGGGTCCCAAGCAGGAGTTGAGTGGCATGATGGGATCCTTGTTCTCTACACACCACTGTGCTCCTGAGGGTTAGAGCTGGAGACTTTAGAAGCTTAGATGCCTGCCCCAGACAGATGCTTCTATATAACTTGAAAAGCAGCAATGAGAGAGCTCAGGGAGATCTCTTTTTCCAACAGAGGTTTGTGCTGGGCGTTTGCCCTTTCATTCACTAAATGCTTTTGGACTGAAGGGCAGTGTCACCTGTGTGTGTAAATAGGTACATCTGATGGAAGGCCACCCCCTTCAAAATCTTCAATCTATGATTTCTGGCAAGGAAAGAGCCTTATGGGGCTTAAGAGACTAACCCTCTCCCTTGTTCCCATTGTATAGATAGGAACACTGATACCCAAAGAAAGAAAAAATTTGTCCAAGTCGCAAGTCGAGTCCCTGGTTGAGCCTCAATTTCCATCCCCCACTTGTTTCTTAATAATAGGACCTCTAATTTGTGGCTGGAATAAAGACTACTGTTTTCCAGTCTTCTTTGTGGTATAGGAGGCTATTAGACTATGTTCTGGCCAATGACAAGCTATAGTGTCCTATGCGACTTAAGAAATGTTCCTTTGTCCTTCCTCCTTCCCTCTGTCTGGAATGTGGAGGTGACTCATTGCCACAATAATGCTGAGTAACAAATACCCACAACAACTCAGTGGCTTATGGCAAAGCCTGCTTCATGCTCATGTGCCTGGGATGGCCAGGCAGGCAGTTCTACTGAACTTGGCTGGGCTTGGTCACACGTTTGGGGAGTTGGCTGGCTACTGGATGGTCTACAGTGGCCATGGCTGGGACAGCAGGATGACTTGACTCTGGTTCACATTTTGCCCCTCCCAGCAGGCTGGCCCATGTCAACAGAAGAGGCCGCAAATGACGCGTGGAAACATGCAACTCATTTTTCTTGCCTCTGCTTGTGTTACAACTTGTTGGCTGAAGCAAGACACAGGGCTGGGCCCAGAGACAGAGTGGGAGGACACTTTCCTGCTACATGGCAAAGGCATGGGTACAGGGAAGGATGAGGGGTGGGGCCTTCAGGGAGCCAATCTTTTGCAGAAGGATACCTGAAGGAATGGTGGGATGGATGGAAAAGGGAAAAAAAGGCAGATGGGGGAGGAAGTTCTGTTCACTGTGTCTGATACAAGAGAAAAGGAGGTGCTAAAGGTCAGTTTCACAAGTGTCCACTGTGCTCCTGGGCTGCCCACCCCGGGGCCATCTTGGCTTGGGGACGGCGCGTGGCACACAGGGGTACCTGGAGCTTTGCTGCAGACGCGGGGTGTGGGGTGTTTATATCGTGACTTGCTCCTCTGCTGGGGAATCTTTTCTTCTGAGTCATTGTGAAAGGCTTCGCAAGCTTCACCTTGTGGCTGGGAAGTCTATTTTGGAGATGAGCAGCCTTTTCAGAGGCCCTGAGTTCATAACACGAAAACGATTGTGCTGTGGCTTGAGGACCAAACCGGGAAGCAAGGGACATGGGTTTCAGCCCTGCCTCTGCCCCGTCAGGGAGGGAAAGAACAACAACAAAAAAGACACATCAGAAACAGGAGTCTTGGGCGATTTTTAAGTATTACAGAATCTTGTCAGCAAGAGAGAAGGCTAGACAAAAGTTTTAAAAGAATATATTTTCTACCAATCTTCATGGTTCTTAGAGATCCTGATAGTATGTTTTTTAACTAGGATAAAAATTCTTTTTAAAGAAGATAATTTTAAGGAAAATAAAACTAAATTTGATAACTTAGTTTTCTATTATATATAGTGAAGATTCCTTTTTTTTTTTTTTTTGAGACAGTCTCACTCTGTTGCCAGGGCTAGAGTGGCATCCTTACAGCTCACAGCAACCTCAAACTCCTGGGCTCAAGTCATCCTCCTGCCTCAGCCTCCCCAGTACCTGGGACCATAGGCACGTACATGGCACCAAGCCTGGCTAATTTTTCAGTGACAATTCTTTGCTATTACTTGTTTCAAAGACCTTTAAAATAATGCTCAAATATTTATGTAAGTCATAAAATGATGGCTACTATAAAAATCAAAGTCATAAAATGATGGTTAGTATAAATATTAATGTATTATTAATTTGAAAATTAATGATGATTTTAAATTTCATAACCGGCAATGCAAGAGATTCAGCAGTAAGTGTGACCATGTTTTCTTCAAAGATGGAAAAAAACCCAGTTTGTTTTGATGGCATTAGGGTAAATAATTTACTTGGTCATTTTCCTTCTTTAGTGGAAGTAAAAGTGATTCTGGCAATTTTCCTGAATTTTAAACACAAAGTAAATGCTTCATTTGCTTACTCAGCTTAAATGCAAGTAAAATTAGATCCAATTCCTTGGCATCTGTAGGGCCAACATCAAGGGCACTAAAACAGACCCACGTCTGAGGGGCTGAACTCTGGAGACCTGAGATGGATCTTTCTGATCCTGTTTTAGAGCAAGCCAAATGTGACCATCATCAAATCCCAGAATGTCAGAGCAGGGATACCTGAAGATAAAAATTTTGTCCAACTTCCTTCCCCTACTATGCAATTCTGGGGAATGCTGAGGCCTCAAAAGGGAAAAGAGACTTATCCTACGCAAGTCTTGGGGACCACCAGGAACACTGGATCCTCATCTTGGTTCTCTGCACATTGCATAGGATCACCTGCTTCCATCCCACACGACTCACGTCCTTTAAATGGTGACTGGCCAGTTCCTAGATGCACTGGTTCAAAACATATTCTACATTTGCTTTCAGAAGACAGAAAAAGATGTTACACAATATTGCCCCAGGGATTGATAGCTATTTCATTCCCTCATTGCCTTAGTAAACCCAGCCTAACCTGTATAAGTTTGCTAAATGTATGCAGGGCCTGTCTTATTCTGTCTCCATCCTTTCATCCTCTTCCTCCATGGCTTGCACTGAAATATATCAGAGGGAATGCCTTTTTGGTTTGTGATTTCACTTCATTATGAATTTAGGATGGGTGAGAGACTGAAGTTGTCAACACCAGGTGCCCGACAGCTGTGAAGGGCTCCCTAGGCCTGACTCAAAGCTCCTTTGATCAGAGGCCAAATGAATCTTAGAAGGAGTGGCCCAGGGATTCTTTCCCTGTTTGAATCACGTAGGACAGCAGTTCCTGTGGGCAGACTGATGGCTCCCGATAGAGGAGAAGCTGTCAATGTTGAGATTCTCCTGCTGATTTTTTGGGTCAAACCTTGCAGCTGGAATCTCACTTCTTCAGAGGGCAGCAACAGTCCCCGTCTCCCCTGCTGACTGTGGCCAGGAGTGGGGATGCCGCTGGTATCCGATTCGCAGCCAGTTCTGCACCTTGTGTTCTTCCAAATAGGAGGAAGATGACTACCTCTGGGAGGCATCCAGGATGCTGGGGTTTGTGGTGAGTCTTCAGAGATTCTAACACCCTACGGTTTTCTCAGTGGATTCCTTAGACTCATTTTCCTTCTCTGACCTCAGTTTCCCCATTGCTAAAACTGATGTCCATGTAGACAGCACTTCAGGGGATTAGGGAAAGGCTGAACAGAAGGGGCCCTGGCCTCGTACACAGGCTTTAAGCAGAGCAGCTCTGTGCTTATAGTTTCATAAACTGAGGCTCTGTAAACGCCAAAGTGTCAGAGGGACAGGAAGGGCCTCCTCCATTCAGGGTGTGTGTTTTCATCAGTTCTGGAAGAACCAGGATTCTGCCCTCGGGTTTTCTGGTTCACCTAGCAGAAGGCAGAGAACTGGATTCCGGGAGCTTTGGCGGTCCCTTCCTGTCTCACTTTGGATGCCTCTGCAGTTTCCTCCCAGAGAAAGGGAAAAGTCCCGTTGTCGCACGGTGGTGTGAATGGAAAAAACTCAACCCAAACCAAAACCCCCCAACTTTTACTATCCACGGGGCCTCTTCTGAACCTCTCTGCAGAGAGCAATCAGGGATGCCCTGAAATCGAGAATGCGGTAGAAGGACTGAGACCAGGTTGCTCACAGCACGGGGATGCGCTGGGTGCCCAGTCATATCAGGACTCAGGAGGCGCACAGAGCCCCACCCTGCGGGCTGTTTGAAGGTCACACCGACTCTGCGGTGCTGGGAAACAAGCTCAGTGTCTCTGTTTGCGGGTTCCCTGCACCAAGGGTACGATTCACCGGGGCTCTTCCCACCAGCGCCTGGCCATCTCTCCACCCACTGCCCTCTGACCCTTGGCCCGGAGCCCCTCCCAGTGGGGTTGACTTTTATACTTAAATTTTTTGTACTCTCTTTTTCTGTGTTTTCTTCAGAATTTTTTTTTTCTTTTTTTTTGAGACAGAGTCTCACTCTGTTGCCCTGGCTAGAGTATAATGGTCTCATCATATAGCTCACTGCAACCTCAAACTCCTGGGCTCAAGGAATCCTCCTGCCTTAGTCTCCTGAGTAGCTGGGACTACAGGCATGAGTCATGACAACTGGCTAATTTTTCCATTTTTTTTGTAGAGGCAGGTCTTGCTCTTGCTCAGGCTGGTCTCAAACTCCTGGCCTCAAGCGATCCTCCTGCCATGGCCTTCCAGAGTGCTAGGATTACAAGCATAAGCCACTGTGCCTGGCCTGTGTTTTCTTCAAAATTTGTTATAAGGAGCCAACTTGGCATGGGAAGTGTGGCAGTGGCCTGATGCCTTGGGGCCGAAAGAGCCCAGGGCCTGAAGTCACCAGGACTCTTTACGGACTAGTGGAATCTGAGCCAGAAAGGAGCATGTGACTCCCGAGGGCAAGACCGTGCAGTCTTCTCTGGGTGGCTGCCACCCCTGGTGTCCACTGCACTCCAGGGCTGCCCACCCTGGGGCCATCTTGGCCTGGGGACGGCGCGTGGCACACGGGTACCTGGAGCTTTGCTGCAGACACGGGTTGTGGGGTGTTTATATCGTGACTTTGCTCCACCCCTGCCACGCCTTTGGGGTCAAGGGCCCCTCAGGAGGGTGAAGGGAATGATGTCTGTGAGGCACATGCTGTGGGACAGGTATTCTGTCCAAGTGGTTCCACTTAAGCCTCATGATGCACACTAAGGGAAGTGTTAGTATCATCCAGTTTTGCAGATGCCGCTCAGGGAGGGTAAAGAACACATCTAACAGCAGAGGTCTCCGGCTCGCTCTCCCGAGACCGCAGGGAATGAATAATCTCTTAGCATCCTTCCTTCTGGGCCCCTCTGCCTTGACAGGTGTATGCTGCAGGAGATGAGGTGTCATGCTCACTCTGATCTGCGTCTTCAGAAAAATCCCTTTTTCTCTCCGGGCTTCTGTCTCTGCTTCTGTAAAATAAAGTCCTTGGTATTAGGTCTCTTTGAGCTCAAGGATTCTATAATGCATGCCCACTTCTTAGTGCGTACATCCACTCTCCCTGGCTCGGGAATGGGCTGTGTAGCTTCCTGGTATGTTGGTGTCTATTCCAGTGATCCCATGGACAACAGAGCTGATGGGGAAGATGACAGGGACAGGTATCAGTTATGGTAGAAAAAAGGATGAATGATTTGGCAATGGACCGAAAAGATGACTGGGTGTCTTCGTTGGAAAAATAGGTGTTTCTAAGGGGAGTCTGTGCCTTTCGTTGCCTTTGAACTCTTTCAGAACTCTAAGTTGCAGATGACTGAGAGTGGTGTAAATGTCTCTGGTCCATAGATATGCAAATACATTTTTCTGGTGGAAATAGAATTGGCTTACCACATATCCTGTGGAATAAACCAGTTTTGCATCAATTTGTAAATTCATTTCAGCATTTCTTATTTGTGTATATGTGGTTCTTGGCATTCTTTTTTTTTTTTTTTTTTGTGACAGGGTCTTGCTCTTGCTCAGGCTGTTCTCAAACTCCTGACCTCAAGCCATCCTCCCACCTCCGCCTCCCAGAGTGCTAGGATTACAGGCGTGAGCCACCATGCCCAGCCGTTCTTGGAATTCTACTTTGAGCCAGTTGTGATATCTTACAGGTTCTCTCACAAATTAACTAGCCACATAAAATCCTTGACATGTATTTATGTTTCAATGAGGGTCATGATTATACCCTTTTGTAGAGAGCATCCTGTAACAATTTATAGCTAATTCTAACAGCAGTCTGTTAGGCATTGTTGGTGGGTAAAGGGCTGAAAGTGCAAACCTTTCTGTAGACTTCAGCCTGGAGGCTGCTTTTCCGGTCTGGAGGTTTTTCAGGACATCCTTCTTCCTGGCAGGTCCCATATGGTTTCTGCTCTTCCTGTGTGCTGCCATCGCTCCAGGGCCCGGGGTTTCTCTCCCCACATTCCCTGGAAGGGAACCCATTCTCCCCAGCTTGCTACTTCTAAGCCACCCTGGAAGCTTGGCTAGCCTGCCACCTACTTCTGTGTTCATATGTGACACATCATGATTGGGGGATATATGAATACCCACCGTGGGGCAGGGATGAGGGTTCAGTTATGTTGCATGTGTTTGAGGGTACTGGCTTCCCTATCCCTGTCCCCCCATCTGTCCCTTAGCCACGCAGGTAGAACCCTCTACCACTTGCTGATGAAATCTGGGCTGGAAGAGCCAACCAGAGCAGGATGTTAGGTGTCCCTGCTTCTCAGAGCAAGTGATGGGACTTTCTAAGGCCTCCAGCCTTTCCTGGAATGGTCTTTTCCAGGAATTTTCTCACCAGCACTTTACTGTTTACAAAGAGCATTTCCCTCCTTCCTGAGTTGAGCCCTACAATAGCCCCTTGAGCTAGACAGGAGAAGCTTCCTCATCTGCTACTGTACGAATGAAGGAGATGAGCTTCAGAGAGAGTAAGTCACTTGCCCAAGGTGAGCGTGGCAGGGAAAGGACCCAAACCAGGACATGGCAGGCCCCAGCACCTCTAGTTCTATTCTTCGCTTTGATCCCAGGCTTCTAGCTTCCCCCAGCCTTGGCTGTTTTAGAGGTTTATACCTTTGGTCCAAGAGAGGATCTGAGGAAGGGGTGGGGGAGGAACCCTGTTCCACCCTTTCCCTTCTGCTTCGGATGTCTTCCTAACCTGACTTTAGCTGACGTTAGTTATCCTTCGAGATGAAAATAAAATGGGGTAGTTTGGCTTGAATGCTATCCCATGGGCAGTGGGAACGCTAGGACTCTCCTAGTCTCTCTTATTGGTAGCATCGATCAGAATACATTTAGTTGCAGGTAAATGTATTAATTTATGATGACTTAAAAATTAGGGATTTATTTCTCTTGTATAACAAGGAGCCTGGAGATAGATATCTCAACATCACAGTAAGAGATTCTATGATTCTCTCGCCCTGGCTGTCCAAGAAGGTAGCCACTGGACACAGGTGGCTATCTAAATTTAAATTCAGATGAGTCAACATTAAAGAAAACTGAAAAACAACCCAGTTCCTACCAATATTTCAAGTGGGTAGTGGCTACTGGGTTAGGTCAGTGCAGATGTAGAAAGTTTCCATCGTGGGAGGGAGTCCTGGTCAGCCCCTGCAGGATGGTTCCTGAAGCTGTAGTTGTGGCGTAGGTGTTCAAAGAAAGAAGGAAGACAGAAGGTGATGGTGCTAGCCATGTCTGTTCCTTCTTATCAAGACAGAAGCACTTTTCCAGAATTCCTGCAAGACTTCTGCCAGTGTCTCATCAACCAGAACTTCTCCTAGCTGCAAGGGAAACTGGGAAAATGAGAATCTTGAATAGGACTGAACACTTTCTGGCCCTGTACAGAATTGGGGTTCGGATAGCAAGAAGGAGAGAAGGATATTGGGCAGGCGATTCTGTGGTGGGGAGAGGCTGGTATTTTCCTGTCCCCTCTACTCTGGGATCCTCTCTCTGCTGGGTGTGTTCATTCAGTCCATCAACGGTTCCTGCATGTGCTGACCTCTCAACGTGTCTTCAATTTCCTCAAAAAACAAAAAAAAAAACAAAAATAAAAATACCCACATAAGGCTTTTGTGTGTAGAGCACTTCACTGAGGTTCAGGGGACTTGAAGGGGACTTAGATCATGTTAATGCAAATGCTAACAGCTGACCTTCGTGATCTTAACATCTGTCTACGGCACAGCACGCTGTTGTGTTGCTCTGACATCCTGTTCCTCCTCTCACTTTCTCTACTTACCCACTCTTTGGCTCCCCACCCCTCAGGCCTTCTGAATCTCCTCTTATTAAGTAGAGTAATTTAGGATGATACTACAGGTCACTGGCCTGGGGCCTCCCTTTGCACGCCCAGACTCTGCAAAGCGATGGTGTCTTCAACTCCTCGCATCCCTACTACTATTGCTCGTGCCAGAGAAGCTGGGGAAAGCTATGAATGTCAGTCGATCCCTTTCTATTTGCTCTGCCATGTAAGAGGGCACTACACGGATTTATCTTCCCTCTGATAGAAATTATATCAGCTGTCTTTGGCAGAAACAATCATAGCAGTTTTGACTTTACATAACATTTTTTTACCTTCTACACAGCATTTGCAGTATTGAACACTGAAAAAGCAATTAATCAAACATTTTGGTTAAGACTGGTGTTAACAAATTTTTGAAAAAAAGGGATACAATATTTTTAATTCTGCAAGCAGAACGTCCTGGCAGTCAGATCTGAGCAAGCTGTGTGACCTTGGGCAAGTGTACTTAACCTCTCTGGACCTCAGTTTTTCCATCTGTGTAATGAGAGGGTTGGATGAGGCAGGGATCCACAAACTACGGCCTTTGGGGCAAATCTTGCCCCAGGTCTGTTTGTGTATGGCTCTTAAGCTAGGAGTGTTTCTTATATTCATAAAGGGTTTAATAAAAATAGAGCAAAGAAGATTTGACAGAAACTGCACGTGACCCACCAAACCTAATATATTTACTGCTTGGCCCTTTATAGAAAAAATTGGCCCATCCTTGGATTACATGGTCTCTGAGGGTTTTTCCAACTTTCAGGTTCCAGAAATCTAGGATGCTGGAAGCCTAGATGATTCAGGGTGTGCTGTTCAAGTCCAGGGCCTTGTGGGCTCACACAATGACAGTGCTTTCCCTCATCTCTGGGTCTCTGCATTCCCATACCTGAAGGGAAACAGGAGGGGACATGACTAAGCAGGGGCGGGGCTGGAAGCTTCAAGATGGTGACTTTATGGTAAACCTGCTGACACAGTCTGTGGAGAAAGAGTTCCCTTAGCAGGTGAGCAGCCGGCACCCACGTCAGATCCTGGAACCGCGGGGCGGAGCGTCTGGCCGAGCTGGCATCTCGGAAGGCAGATGGCAGCCTATCTGTGGGCAGGTGGTGGCAGCTCCAACCGTGGTCAGCTGGGCAGCGCTGGCTCAGATGGTGTGGGGGTGGGCGTGGGGGAACTGAGTCCCATTTTCTGTCTTGATAGAAGGCTTTGTATGGGAGTTGGCCTCTTGCTCTTCTGCTCTGGCGATCCGGGGCCTGCCCCTCAGGGCGGGAGAGGCCAGTCCTTGGGAACCACCTGAGCCTTTACTTCTGGTCATTCCCAGTGTGACCTTGGGTGAGTCGCTTCACTTCTTCAAGACTCGGTTTTCTTAACAGTAAAATGGTGCGAATGAGTCCTAATCTATAGATCTTGTTGGGAAGGCAACAGGAGGTATTATACGGAAAATCAGATACAGAAAACTACTAAAAGGCCTCAAAGTTTCAAGTGGAGGTATTTTCAAAGCACATGCCATTTATCGAACACTTACTATGAGCTGGGCATGTGGATAGGCCTTTTACATGGTTTATTAAGGTAACCCTCACAAAAACCCTCTAGAGACATTTGATTATTCCTGTTTATGAACAAGGAGAACTTTTTAATGAATGACGTGCCTTATAAAAGCTCAGTACTAGACTCAAACCAGGTGTGGTATGAAATCTGTTGCTCCTGATCGCTTTCCAAGACCTAGATAGACAATACACTTCTGGAACACGCTTTTAGGTGTTGTAAGGATTCCTGTGTTTGCTCATTTGGTTCCTTCCTTCTGTTCACGGGAAAGAGCTGTATTCCTGTGGCTTGCTGAATGATACCAAGGAAGACTATTTCTATTAAAGCTCTTAACTGGAGTATTGATATTGTTTAGTAATATTAGAGAAAAGGAAAAAGATAGATGTTCTCAGAAGGTAAACAGACAACAAACAAACAAACAAACAAAACCAAAAACTCAATCCAAAATGAAATAACAATAGCAATAGCAAAACAGGCTTCAATGTGGGAGTTATTTTTTTATTTAGAAAAAGTAATCTAACTTAATTTCTAAAAATTGACAAATAACAATTATTCACATTTGTGGGGTACATAGTGATGTTTGGACACTTATCTGTATAGTGATCAGATGAGGGCAGTTACATATCTATCATCTCTAAGAGGAGATTTACATGCTCTATATATGGAGCTTGACTCCATAAAAGGATAATTATTATTTAGATGTGACTGGACAACTGTAATTCCCAAATGGCTTCATTCCACAATTATCCATAGTGCAGGCAGAAAAGGGATGAAAACAAGCAATGAGAGAAGTAGAATAAAATCAAAGGATTTTGAAACCTCTGATAGCACAAAATCCACCCAAGGTAGATAGTTTTCTAACCATGTTTATTTCTATTGTCTTAGTTGCATTTTATGCAAGCCTTCTGAGGTCTGGAAAGCATTATATCTCTTGTCCAGAAGAGGAAATGGAGGCTCAGGGAGGTTAAGGGACTTGCTCAGGACCAAACAAGTGCTCCCCAGCGAGGCAGAACTCTGGACTCGCCACCCCTGGCTGCCCCTCTGGGGAAGGCAGCCTGCCCTGATTTCATGGTGTATGAGGGTAACGGCGGCAACCATGACAAACATGGGCTGACTCTATGTTTAATTACTTCCCTTTTAAACTTCACAACAACCCTGCAGTATAGGTATCGATAGCCACTGAAGTCTTACAGATGAGTAAACCAAGACTTAGAGAGGTGGCACTTTGCTCACGTTCGCTCAGCTAATCAGAGGTAGAGGCGGGATTTGAACTCAGCTCTGCCTGGCCCGAGAGCACATACGCTTGCACACTGTTTGCTATGCGGTCACTGACACAGCCAGGGAAGGTTTAAACGAGAGTGAGGGGAGGGTATACTATAGGGTATCTTGGTTCCAAAGTCCACTGGGATTTTATCTGGCCCATTGGTGGGCTAGGGAGCGAGTCTGGCGGGTGACCTACATGCGGGTTTGGTGATCAAGATGGAGGGTGTGTCCAGGAAGTCAGTACGTAGCAAGGCAGCTAGAAGGATGGTCTGAAAACAGCAGGCAAGTGTGGCCAGTTTGGGCAGGTAGTGTGTGTGTGCACGCACGGGTGTCTTTCAGCTCAGTATTCAGGAGCTTATTTATTAAACCCCTCCTAAAAGATTTATTGAGCTCACTGCAAGATGCATAATTTTTATCTCTATTTTAGAGCCTAGGAAACGGAGGCCTAGAGCTATGCAGTGTCTTGCCCAAGCTCACACGGCTGGGAGGGGCAGGCTGGGATCGACGCCCAGTTCTCTCTGCTACTGGGCCACTGCGCCTGCTGCCTTTGTCTGCCTTTTCATTCAGTCTGGGGCCCTTCTCTTTCAAGCAGCGCTCGCTGCCATATTTCTAAGCTGACTTGTCCCAGCCCCAGCTTCTGGGGAAGTCCATGCTGGGTGCAGGCATGACAAAACTCAATTCCCAAGAGACCAAAATGCTGCTCCTGGCTATGAGCTCCTGGGGACGTCAGAGTCAGCTAGCTCCTATTTTCTCGTCCTCGTTCCCTTAGGAGCACCTTGTGTGACCCGGGCAGACCTTTCCCTAAGGGATTACTGGTAGTGATAGCTAACAACCGCACACGCATGCCCATTCTCCGTCTGCCCTGGGAAGGCTCAGCTACTTTGTAGGTATCGCCCCCTTCAAGGAGGGCTCGTGCAGTGCTGCCAGCTATCTTTGCATGGCCTCGGCTCCACACTTGCCCTCTCCTGGACCTCAGCCTTCCCGCCTGCCAAGGGAGGGGACCCCTGGAGAGCTTCTAAGGGAGTAGCTGAGGCCTCTGTGGCTTCTGTATAAAATTCTAAGGTTTCACTTTGTTTTTTAAAATCTTGATGTTAAAAGATTTTAATATTATAAAAACACCCCAAACAAATGACAACATCTCTCTCAAACCTTTTTTTTGGAGCAAGGTATGTTTTTTTATTATAGTGTGACCTGTGCCCAAATGTAATTGATTATCCTCCACTCTTTCTAAGAAACGGGGAAGACAAATTTAGCTTTGGAGCAATTACTCCTAATCTAGTACAGTGTCTCCGTGCCATGGTCACAAGCTGAGCTCCTAATAGCACATCAGGATGAAGACACACATATTTTCCACCCAGGGGAAATGTCTGTTTCTGTGACCAAACTCATCCCTCTCCCTCTCGCAGAGTGCTCAGCTCTTGGGCCATTTCGAGAGCTTGCTTTAGGGAAAAGCCCATTTTCTACCCGACAGCAGAGCTTTCGTTTTGAATTAGCTTTGGACACTGCAGCTCAGGGAAGAAAGATTGCTCCCTTTGCTTTACTAAGTGCTTTTTATTTTCCCTTTTGGCTATCGATTTCACAAACATCCCTTTACCCATCACCACCCCACTCTCACCTCTGTGCTAACCAGAAGGATGGGTCTAAGATGGCAAGTGGGACGTCAAATCTGGAATAGTCTTACCAGGCTGCAAGGAGAGCTGCGAGGCTACGTCTTTGGTTCCATTTTTGGCCGGCTGTCCCTCGTGGTTGCACAGTGTCTCCCGGCCAGGATGAAGATCTTTTCCTCTGAAGCATCATACATCAGCCACTCCTCCCCTCTGCCCACCTGAGCTCTGGACATGTGCAGAGAAGCCTGAAGTCTACTTTTTTGTTTTCAGGATGTGTCCCCTTGAGACAAGTGGATTTGATTGGGAAAAAAAATGCAGAATTGACCAAGAATGGTCTGCTAAGGCTGCACTGAAATTACTAACACACTGCCTGTCTCGCCCACCAAGTCTGGGGCCACCAGCTCTTCCGGGGCTTTGCAGATCAAAAATAAATTTAGCTGTTTGGTCCTTAGGAAGCCACAAGGTAGTCTGGGAAAACACTTTCACAGTGTTCCTGCTTTGCTCAAAAAGACTCAGTTGTTCTTGGCAATAGTTTCTGTTCCTGTGTAACAAAGTATCCCCAAACCCAGAAGCTTAATATCACAATAAATATTTATTATTTTCCACAATTTCTCTGGGCCAGGAATTTGGGGGCAGGTTAGCTGGGGGCTTCTGGGCTCAAGAAAGAGTGTCCTCACTCATTAAAAAATGGATGGTATGGTTCGATTCATTAACAAATAGGATAGTATGACTTGTCTTCCCAGCTTTGGGGATAAACATGGTCACAAAAAATTATTTGGAAATGTACTTTGAAAGCAATAAAACATAGAGAATAACATAAAATGGGTGTTCCCAACCTGTCCTAAGAAATGAAACATTTCCAATACCACGGGGACTCCTGGCACCCCTTCCCTATTGTGTCCTCCTCTGGGCCACCCCCTCACTCAATGAGTGGCCCATTCCTTGAATGAGGCCTTTATTATTCCTAGTCATTTGTCTTTTTGTTTTTTCCTGTCATTAGTCCCTAACAAATACTGTATAACAGGTATTCACATAGCATTTGCATTGTATTAGGTATTCTAAGGAATCTAGAGATGATTTTTTTTAAATTTCAAACTATTAAGGGGTACAAATATTTTTGTTACCTGGATACCTTGTATAATGCTTAAGTCAGGGGTTTTGGTGAATAGTGTTCATTGCAACCAATAGGTAAATTTTTATCTCTCCCGCAGTCATTCGTCTTATACTTTTACTGCACCAGCGTGTATGTGTCCCTAAGCAATGTGAAGCTTTTTAAAAATTTTTAATGAAATTTTTAATTTTTAAAACTTAAAATCTTTATTTCTTATTTTTTTTAAACAAATGGCTCATCATTCAACTTGAAGCAATGTATAGCTTTTAAACTACATTATACTGTCATACTGTGTGTATCAAATAGTTTTTCTGCAATTTGCTTTTTTTCATCCAGCATGATATTTTACTTGTGAACAGCCTCGTTCATCCATTTTTCATGCTATAAAGTATTTTACTGTGTGGAAATACCATATTATATTTATTTATTCTTTTGTTGATGGAGATTTGGGTTGTTTATAATTTCTTTTACATTAATTGCTGGAGCTCTCCCTGCTCTGAATAGCCTCTCAGTCTCTGTCTTGAAGCTCCACCCTCCCAGCCACCGAGATGTCCAGGCATCTCAATGACTTTCTTAGGACTAAGGCATCAGTTCTGTTCAAGAGTTGCATCAGTCTGTGGCTGCCCTTGCTGCTGGATAGTGACATGATGTCACTGCTCAAAACTTGTTCCACATGGTCTTTGTGTCCTTCCCTGACTCGGTAGCATCTCCAGGAGAAGAGCTGAGTTTGTGAGTATGAACCATAGAGCAGTAACTGACCTGGAGTCTGGCGGGGGTCACTGCTGCTCCCATGCAGGGGCACCATCAAGGGTGTGGCTGCAGCAGGACACAGGGACAGAGACTCCCTGACCAGTGTCCCACCAGCCTGGAGAACACTGATCCAGATAAACTAATCAATAACCAATCAATAATTGTTCCCACCCCGTGAGGTTAGAATGCTGTTGTCGAGGCCTTTAGAAGCACTGCCTTTGGTGGTCTGTCGGAGCAGCTTCATTTTTTTCTTTCTTTCCTTTTTTTTGAGACAGGATCTTGCTGTGTCATCCAGGCTGGTGTGCAGTAGCATCATCATAGCTCACCGCAACCTCAAACTCCTGGGCTCAAGTGTTCCTCCTGCCTCAGCCTCCTGAGTAACTGGGACTACAGGCGTGAGCCACCACGCCTGGCTAATCATTTTTAACAGCAATCTCTTAGTGTATGTATTTTAGTTTCCTCATCTGTAAAGAATGTTACCCTACGTGATGAAGAAAACCATGTCACTGACTGTTTAGCTGGAAGCAACCTTACCTAGTAGGGGCTTCCAGCCCTTCATACCCTGCCTCCTTCCCTTGGGCAATGACTTTTGCCTGGATTCCCTGCTGGGTGTCTGCTCAGCCGGGATGTCTCCAGTGGAAGGCACAGCCAAGACACTGCTCTTGGAATGAGAAGACCAGGGCTTCGGCCCCATTCCTTCCCATCCTAGCTGTGCAACCCTCTTCATGCCTTTTCATCTCTCTGTGCTCCCCCACCTGTAAACACAGCGAAAACCACCTCTCTTTCCATAGAACTGCTGTGAAGGTGAAAAGAGACAATGAACTTGAGAGCATTTGAGAAGCTGGAGTGGGTAGGGTGAGGGTGAGGGTCTCATTACCTTTGGAGGCAGCACGCTCTGTTGTTGGATGACTCCAACCTTGCAAACATCAGGCCCTGCTGCCCACAGCCCTCTGGGGCTCTGCATGGAAGGTGTGTGGAACAGACTCTGCACAGCCTTTTGGGAATTTGAGGACTCTCAGCACATTCAGACGTCCCCCTGAGTCTTGTTTTCACCAGAATAAACTTCCCTAGTTCCTTCAAAAATGACTTGATGGTTCACAGTTTCCATAAAACAAAAAAGGATTGTGGACTATAAACTTCTTGCAAAAGTGTAAAATGCCATGTAATTCTAAGGTGATATTATTGTTAATGAGACCATTGATTACTGTCACAATGGTGAAAATGATGACTTTTCCCCATTGGGGGCAGAGGTGGCTGATGATTTCCGTGTCCTTAAATCCAGGGAATATCTTTAAGCCCTCATCTGACTTGATTTCTCACCTGGTCACACCTCTCTCAAGACATGACACTCCTGTTACCTCTTACTTTCTTGGCAGCTCCTCTCAGCCTCTTTTCCTTCTTCTTCAGACCAGCCCTTAAGTGTTGTGATCCTTGGAGTGTGTCCTAGGTCCTCTATTCTTCTCCCACATCATCCCAGAAAGCTCACCTAAGCTCATCCATGCCCATGGCTTCAACTGCCTGTCATCAGCTGCTGAATTCCAAGGTCAACCAGTCCAGGGTGCCAGGGCTAGAGCTTCAACTGCCTGTGAGACACCTCAATTTGGATGTCTTCTGGGCACTCCCCATCCTCCTCTCCCACCCCCAAAACCTCTTCTTGTTCCTATGTCCTATATCACAGTGACAGTCCCCTCCATCCACCAGTTGCTCAAGCCAGAAACTGGGGGATCATTGTTGACCTCTTTCTTGCTTTCTATCCTACATGTAAAGAACCACCGAGCCCTGTCAACACCATCTGTTTCTTCATTCCCCTTGCCACGACCTCTGTCTAGGATGCCAACAGGTCACTGCAACAGCCCCTTAGCTAGTTGCTCCGTCTCCAATATTGCCCACCTCCTATTCAGTGTCTACATTCCAGCCAAAGAGATCTTTCTAACGTACACTCAGATCATAGGGATTTCTGGTGGATGGCTCACTCCACTCTCCCCACCACCCCTGACCCCCAAAATGTGAACGCTTGAGGCACTATGGAGGGAGAGGAAAATGTGGAGGTGCAGAAGAACTAGCACAAAATCTGTGGGGAAACTCTGGGCTGGGAAGAGGACACATTCGGGCTCGACATGTGGAGGGAACGTGAGCCAGAGACGGGATGGGAGTGTCACCAGCGGACAGTGTGACTCCTGTGCCCACCCCCCCGCTCCTGTGCTTTGCCTCGGGGTGTGGGTGCCTGCCTGGCACAACTATGAGATGGAAAACTGTGGGGCACCTTGGTTATCACTGCAGTTGAAACCAAGAATAAGCAACAAGAGGTAGTTATGGGCTGAACTGTGCCCCCAAATTTGTATGCTGGCGTCCTAACCACCAGAACCTCAAAATGTGACTGTGTTTGGAGATGGCATCTTTAAAGTAATAATTACATTCAAATGAGGTCATTAGTGTGGGCCCTAATAAAATATAACTGGTATCTGTGTAAGAAGAGGGGATTAGGGCACAGACGGGTACAGAGGGAAGACACTATGAAGACAGAGAAGACTACCAACTACAGGCCAAAAGGAGAGGACTCCTGACACCTTGATCATGAACTTCCAGCCTTCGGAATTATGAGAAAATTAAAAAAAACTGTGCTTTTGAAGCCCTCCAGTCTGGTGTTTTGTTATGGCGGCCCTAGTAAACTAACAGAGAGGTGTGAGGATTAGAAAGGGAAGACAAAACTATCATTATCTGCAAGTGCTATGACCATCTGCATAAAAAGTCAACTGAATCATCAGACCCTCTTTTAAAACTAATACAAGGACTCAGCAAGATGTCCAGGCACAAGATCAACTGCTAAAACCGATAGTGTGTCTCAACACCAGCAAATACAGTACCAACCATAAAACATAAGAAAATAAAATGCCACTCACAGTAGCTATAGAAACTATATATACCTAGAAATGAATTTATCAAGGAGTAAAGACATCCTCTATGGAAGAAAGATTTAAATTCAATTAAAAGACATAAAGGGAAGTTTTGAATAAATGGAGAGATATTCCATGTTCATGACAGAATAGCAGAACATTGTAAAGGTGTCAATTGTCTTCAAATTAATTTATAAATTTGACGTAATTGAATCAGAATTCCAGATGGATATGTTGAGAAACTTGACAAACTTATTCTGAAATTAGTATAAATGTCCACAAATAGCTGATCCAACTTTTAAAAGGAGGAAGGACTTGTCTTCTAGATATTAAGATATAACAAAGTCAGAGTTACAGAAGAATTGTGTGGTTCTGATGGGAAGACAGACAAACAGACCAATGGACTAAGATAGAGAGCTCAGAGCGATATCACACATATATGGGAACTTCATACACCATAACTATAGAATCATAGATCAGTGGGAAAGGTCTCACTGACTTGTAGATGGCTTTGAAAAACTGGGTGACTATATATACCAGAGTATAACTATACCCCTACTTTATCCAGAATATAAAAGTAGAGTCTAGATAAATTAAAGGCTTAAATGTCAAAGGGTAAACAATCAAGCTGATGGAAGACAACATGGGGGAAGTCTTCTCAAATAAGACCTCTCAAACACAAAGCATAATATAAACATTAATTTAAATAAAATAAATGAATTTTAATAACATTTGAAAGTTATGGATTTCTAACCAATGGGATTAGAGAATCATAACCCAGTTGGAGGGATAGCCTATAGACCAGTGGTTCTCAACTGGAGGCAATTTTGCCCTCCCTGCCCTAGGAGATTCGGCAGTGTCTGGAGACATTTTCGGTTGTCACAATTGGGCCGGAGGTGCTAGTAGCATCTATTGAGTAGAGAGGCCAGGGATGCTGCTAACCATTCTCCAATGCATAAGACACCCCACAGCAAAGAATCGCCTGTCCAAATATTAATAGTGCTTAGATGGAGAAACCTCGCTACAGATGAATGCCATATAGAGATGCCACATTTAAAACCAACATAGAACCCAAACCTAGACTGTATAAAAAATGCTATAAATTGTTAAGAAAGAGGGAAGGAACCCAAAAGAAAGTTGGGCAAAGTATACAAATACTTCATAAAAGAGGAAACACAAATGACTTATAAGTGTAGGAAATGATGCTCAAACTCATTAATAATTAGAGGGATACAGATGAACACAACACTGAATTATTACACCCACTAGCCTGGCAAAAATGAGAAAGTTGGATAATGCCAAATGGTTAGTAGGGACGTGAGGATCCCCTGTGTACCACTGGTGGGGGTGTAGACCAACCCAGTGGTTTTGAAGAGCCACTTGGCTAAGGCAGAATTTAGCCAAGATATCCTATCTGTATGGAAGGATCCAGCCATCTCACTAGTGTTATCCCAGATCCTGCTACACAGGTCCAAAAGGGGACATCTTCAGGCTTCTTCATTGTGGTGCTGTTTTTGGTAGCAGGACGTTAGAGGTCCCCAGCTTTCACCACTGGGGGAATGGAAAAGTAAAATCTGGTGTAGGTGCATAGTAAAACACTATGCGGCGGTCAGAATCCACCAACTAGATATATATACACCAATGTGGCTAGATCTTAATTAAACAACTGTAAGAATTAAATGAAATAAGCTAGAATCGTGCCTAGCACACAGGTCAGCTTTGAGGGATGCCTTTGCACATGCCATTTAGATACATTTAAATACATGTGTGCACATGTTTTGGCTAGAACATGTACATGTGTGTTATAAATGTACATAAATTCATTAAACACCTGGCTTTGTTCACTCAGTACTATTGATATGATATCAGTTAACGCTTATTCAGACCTAACAGTGTGCCAGGCACTATTATTTTTATCATTTGCCTCCTCATGCCTGCATAAGTAATTATTTTAAGGAGTTGATATTTATATATAATGTATGTGTATGGGGGAGGTGGTGATAAAAACTAATTAAAAGAACTTTAACAGGAGAGAGGCATTGTATTGGTCTGCCTGGACTGCTATTAAAAAAATACCATAGGCTGAGTGGCCCAAACAACAGAAGTTTATTTTCTCACAGTTCTGGAGGCTGTAAGTCCAAGATTGAGGTGTTGGCAGGTTTGTTTCCCCTGAGACCTCTATCCTTGGCTTATAGATGGCCACCTTCTCCCTGTGTCCTCATGTGGCCTTTTTTCTTGTGGTTCCCTGTTGTCTTTCCTCTTCGTATAAGGACATCCGTCCCACTGGATTAGGAATCATTTAATATTAATTACCTCCTTAGAGGTCTGTCTCCAAATACAGCCACTTTGGGGATTAGGCTTCAATTTAGGAACTTTGCAAGGACACAATGCAGTCCATACAGCTTGATCGGTCTTGAAGAACGAGTGCGGAGGCCCCTGGGATGCTTGTTACATTCCATTTCTTTTTCTTTTCTTTTTTTGTTTTTGAGACAGAGTCTCGCTCTGTCACCCTGGGTAGAGTGCAGTGGTGTCATCATAGCTCACATCAACCTCAACCTCCTGGGCTCAAGCGATCCTCTTGCCTTGGCCTCCCCAGTAGCTCAGGCCACAGGTGCGTGCCATGACACCCACCTAATTTTTCTATTTTTAGTAGAGACAGGGTCTTGCTCTTGCTCAGGCTGGTCTCGAACTCCTGAGCTCAAGTGATCCTTCTGCCTAGGCCTCCCAGAGTACTAGGATTACAGGTGTGAGCCACCATGCCTGTCACGTTCTGTTTCTTGATCCGAGTGCTGCTTACATAGGTGTGTTTAGCCGGTGACGATTCATTGTACAGTTAGGAATTATAGACTTTTCTGTAGGTATGTTGTGCCTCAATGAAAGTCTTAAAAAGGATTGAATTTTAGCCACTGCTTTTTCTGCACTTACTGATATGTTTATATGGATTTTCTACTTTGATTTTTTTCCTGTAGTACTGTATTACTTTGCTAGGGCTGCCGGAACAAAGTACCATAGAATGGCTTAAACAACAGAAACTGATTTCCTCGCAGTTCCGGAGGCTGGAAGTCTGAGATCAAGATGGCAGGAAAGTTGGTCTCTTCTAAGGCCTCTCTTTTTGGCTTGTAGATGCTGCTTTCTTTCTGCGTCCTCACAGAGGGGGTCTCCTCTTTGGGTGTGTCTGTGTCCAAAGTTCCTCTTATTACAAGGACACCAGTCATACTGGATTCGGGCTCACCCTAACGACATCATTTCAACTTATTAATAATTACCTCTTTAAAGACCCCATCTCCAAACACAGCCACATTCTGAGGGACTAGGAGTTAGGACTTCAACATATGAATTTTGGGGGGACACAGTTCAGCCCAGAACAGGTGCATTATGTTAATGGATTATCTGAAGAAATATCCTTGTAGTCCTACCTGATCATGAGGTATTTTATACCTTGCTGAATTCAAATTGCTGGCATTTTATGTAAGATTAAAAGAAATCTATGGCCACATTTAAATTTGTCTCACATTTTATTTTATGATGCTATCCCTGTCGGCTGTAAGTATCACAGTTATAATAACTTTATAAGACGAGATAGGTAATTTTTGCTCTTTGCTCTATTCTGCGACGTAACCTTGTTTTATGTGTGCCTTGGAGGCCTGGTGAAACTGAAGAGCAGAACTGTATTACCGCAAACAAAGAAGTAAACCAAAGGCAGGAAATAGGAGGGGGTGGTCGTAAAGGTGGATGATGAACAGCACTGTGAGTGTCATTTCTGTATCCAAGATCCAACTCCCACTCCCTCAGAACACACAAAGGAGCAAACAAAACAAGTCGGATCAAGTCACTCCCCTGCTCAAACTCTTCAGTGGCTCCCTACTGCTCTCCGCAAAAGAGCCCACTCTTAGGTTCTTCGAGCTCTGGCCCTGCCAGCCCCTCCAGTCTTCCTCTCTCCACCTGGAACGGGATTCCAGTGCATTCACCTTCCTCTCACTTCTGCTCTTTTGTTGGGATGCTGCCCAGACCCCCTTCCCCTCCCCTGGTGAACTCCTCCTCCTCCTTCAGTACAGCCCAGACAGCACCTCCTCCAGGAAGCCCCCCAGGCCTCTCCCATCCCACCCCACTCCAGGCTCAGTTAGATGCCCCTCCTCCTGGCTTGCACAACCTCAGCCCTTCCCACCTCATGGCTCTCATTGCCAGGGGTCCTTCCAGTCAGAATCTGCAGGAAGAATGACAATCTAACTCAGTGGGTGAGACCCACAGATGCACATCATGGAAACAGCCTTCCCCTAATTAAACATTCAAAGAAATGGGAGTCAGCATTTGCTTTGATGGCCAAACCCTTTTTGAGAAGATGACGGCTCTCAACATTACATCTAGAGTTAAACACTGTACATTCTTATTTTGGGGTGAGATGGTCTTGGGTGTGTGGGGGCACACAGCCCCCCACTTTCTCTTAAAGCATGTAGCCTGCGGGAGGCAACTTTTTCCCTTGCTGTGGCTTCTGGGCTGGCTGAGACAGCCTCTGCCACTCTTAAGGGAGGGTATAATGCCTCTAGCCTTAGTATTGTTTCCTCTCCCTTCTTTGATTTGTGAATGGGCCTCTTTGAAAGCATATCTGGCTCTTCTTTGAGCCCCGGGGGCCTTGACTCCTTGGAGAGACAGTATCCTGGGAGCTTAGAGAATAGCAGCCCCTCCCATACTGTATACCAGGGAAACTGAGACCCAGAGCGGGGAAAGGCTTGTCCAAGTCCACCTCCGGTGGGGCAGAGGCAGGTACAGGAACAGGGCTCTCGCTGCCCGGTGGAAACTCTTCTGGCAGTGCATGTTCTAGGCCAGGTGTGATGCTGCTGCCTCCTTTCTGGACCAGGGAAGAGGGGTGCAGCCTTAGGGAGTGATTAGCAGGCTCGGTTGCATTGTCAGAAAGCACCGCTCCTGCTAGCCACAGGATTTGAATACCCGGCAGGAGCGGCCTCTATGAGTCATGAAACCGCAGGAGGCCCTAGCTCTTGTGTTTTTCTTGGAATTGGGTGTGTGGGTGTGAGCGCCCTCTCATGAAGACCTCTGCAGCGTCGCATCCTGAAAGGAGGGTGACAGCTGACCTGTGCAGAGGGCGCTTCGCAGTTTACAAAGCACGTTCACATGTCTTGACCCATTTCTACCTTAAGATAGCCCCAGGAGTAGGGATTATCATTCCTAGTTGAGAGGGACTTGCCCAAGGTCAGCACTTGTAGGTGGCCAAACTGGGATTCAAAATCTGGTCTTACTGCTCCTAGGTGGAGGAAAGGGCATTCACTGGGCACCTCCCACTGCCAGGCCCTTGCCATCGGTCATCTCAATACAGGAGGAAAGTTGAGGCCCAGGTAAGTGGGACGATTTGCTCAGGGTCTCCAGCAGGGGAGGGGGGGGGTGCTGTCCTGAGGGTCTGAACCCGTGTGGCTCTGACTCCAGAGCCAATGCATGTGTGAATTCACTACAGGCATGGCCTCCCACAGGGATTCCTGGTGGGTATAGCGCTGTGGCTCATCACCTTGTTGAAGTGGTTTCAGGCTGGCGAGTCATCATCTCCATCATCATCCTCACTTTGGGTAGCACTTATTGAGTGCTTACTACATGCCAAGCACTGCATTCTGTGCACTAGATGCTTGGTTTTCTGGGCTAAATGTGTGGTCCTCCCCTGACTCCCACCACATCCCTATGTCGCTGTCCTAACCCCAGTATTTCAGAACGTGATTGTCTTTGGAGATAGGGTCTTTAAAGAGGTTAAAATAAAATCAGTAGGATGGGTCCTAATCCTATATGAATAGTGTCCTTATAAGAAGAGGAAATTTGGACACAGACACACACAGGGGAGACCCCATGAGGACGCAGAAAAAAGGTGGCCATCGACAAGTCAAGGAGAGAGGCCTCAGAAGAAACCAACCCTACTGACATCTCGATCACAGACTTCTAGCCTCCAGAACTGCAAGGGACAAACCTATTTGAGTCACTCGGTCAGAGGCACTGTGTTTTGGGGGCCCTAGCAAACCAGTACACCTGATCTCACTTAGTTCTCATAACCATTATGGGAATGAGCCTTCTAATCCCTGGGGAGCCCAAGGGAATGGGCATCATGAGGCTGCCAGAGAAGGACCTGCTGACAGCCAGCCTGGTGCCCACATGTGGCAATTACCCTGGAGAGACTGCCACGGTGGGGGCTGGTGGCCCTCAGCTCTGTGACCTCAGAGTCAGCCCTCCGAGAATGGAAATAAGCCTTGAGTGGGCTCCACCTCTGTGCCGGGCATGTAATCGGTGCTGTGTCCACAGCGACCTGTGGGTGAGCGCTGTTACCCCCTCGTCCCTGCACAGATGGGGACGTAGCGAGTCAGGAAGCTTCCCTGACTTTGCTGGGGCCACTGAGCTCATAGGGACGACAGGCGGAATGTGGACCCAGCTTCGCCTGGTCATGCCAAGCTACCCAGAGAGCAAGGCATCATCTGTATTTGTAAGCCTGACGCCACAGGCCCCATTTCCAGTGAGCAGCGCACCCCCGTGTGGTTTGGGAGGATGTCTTGTTCCCTGCAATCATGCTTATCTGAAGGTCGCCAGGTGACACTGGAATTGGAGAAAGGAGAGTGATAAGTGTGTGTGTCTCCTCTTAAGCCAACAAGGCACAGTGGTTAGGAGAATGCACCCCGTGGGGCCAGCCTGCATAGGTTTAAATCTCAGCTCTGTCACTTGCCAGCTGTGTGACCGCAGATAAGCTGCTTAACCTCTTGGTGCCTCTGTCTCCCTATCCAGGAAACACAGAACATCCGGATCACAGAGCCCCTCCTGGGGCTGCTGGGAGGCCTAGGGGGTCAGGCTCCCCTTGCAGTGGGGGAGGGGCCTGGGGTGCTGAGAGGCCGGCAGTCTTGCCTTCCAGGCAGCCTGGGCTGGCTCGTCCAACCTCTCCTTCTTGTCCTTCCCTTTTCTTGACACCAGATCCGACAGGCCCGGTTTGTCCACTGTCCTTCTCTGAACAGAACCCAGCCAGAGGGTCCTGATTGTCCTCCCTGGGTTTGGAAACCAGGCTCTGTGGGCTATACTCACCTTCTCCCGGTCCACACAGACGGCTCATCTCTTCCTCTGTGGGTGGACCTTGGTAACGAGAATATTCCACCCCTCTCTTGCTTGTAGGCCTTTGCATCTGTGTTTCCCTTTGCTTGGAGACTTCTCCTCCTGCCTCATTGTATGACCAACTTTTACTCATCCTTTGGTGTCAGCTTAAATGACGCCTTCTCCGAGAAGCGCACCTTGACTTCAGCCTGGTGTCTGGGTGCCCACAGATCCCACCGTAGAAATGGCCACGGCATTGCCACTGCTCCTCCGGGTGGTGGTCTCTCTCCACGTCCCCTCTGCTCCTGCCCCCATTAGGGTGTAAGTTCGCTGAGGGCAGGAGTGTGTCCTTCTCATCCACGACTGAACCTATTGCTGGGATGTGTCCGAGGTCATGATGCAAGTGGGAAGTCGGGACTAGAATCCAGATCTCATGGCTCCCAGGAAGAGCTTTTCAGTCCCTCGTCCCTCCCCACAAACACCAAGCATGGGGCACTGCGCCAGAGCTTGGTTTTATGCAGGGAAAAGACAGGCACCCCCCCCCCCCGCCTTGATGGATTTCTTCTCGCGCCTGTGCCCTTCGCCAGCCTCCCGCTAATCACCCCAGTGTGCCAACTCTTGCAGGCTGCGAACGAACATTTGTCCCTGCTTTCCCTCTGCCCGCAGCTGCCTTCTCCCTGCTGTGTGCGTGGCTGGCTCCTCCAGCCTCATGTCCTCCCTCCTGGGGACCCTGGTCCACAACCGCCTCTTCCGCCTTCCCTCGTGGCCCTGGCTGTGGTTTTGCTTCCTTTGTGCGCTGCCACGCTGCAATCTGCTGGCACCGGTTGGTTGGCTTGTTGCTGTCTGTGCCCCCACTATGCTTTAAGCCTCGCAAGGGCAGCGGCCCTGTCACTGTATTTACTGCCGTGTCTACACAGGCTTCTGAGCTCAAAAACTACCTGGTGCTGGAATGAATGAAAAAGTCTGCTTTCTAGTGGGAGAAAGACTCTTTGACAAAGGATCACACGAAAAAGTAAACAATGACGAACTGCTGTCACTGCTGTGGGAGAGTGTACGGGCTGCACAAGGGCACAGTAGGTGGGGACCGGCCTTTGTGAGTCTTGCACTGAAGCCCGAGTGACACTGTGGGGTGGTAACCCGGTCCCTCCTGCAGAGAAGCCTCCCTGATACCCCGGACCAAGGTGGGCCTCCCTGTCGTAGCTCTATAGGTCCCTGTACTTTCTCTACAGCACTCGTTTCAAGATACAGATTTGTACAAGTCGTTTTATTTTTATTGTAGTAAAATACACATGAGATGAAATTTACCATGAGTGACATTTAGTACATTTACAATGTTGCTCAACCATCGCTGCTGTCTGGTGCCAGGATTTTCTCATCATCTCCGAAGGAAACTCCGTACACTTTAAATAGTCGCTCCCCGTTCTCCACCCCAGCAAGCGCTAATCAGCTTGCTGGCTCTATCAAGTTGCCTATTCTGGATATTTCATAGCAGTGGAATGCAATTAGTTTTTAAAATATGTATATGTTTCCCTCGTTGTCATCTGCCCCGGGGTAGGAATTGCGTCTGTCTGGCTCACCTTTGCCAAGTCCCTGACACAGAGGCTGGCACGTGCGATACGTTCCACAGACAGCGGTGCATGGCAGAGGACATCTCCACCACGCGTCTGCAGGCCCACTAGATGAAGGCCGCGTGACTCAAGCCACCACAGGAGTCTGAGTGCTCAGGTTCAGTTCTTCCAACTGCCTCTTGTTAGATCAAGTGTGACCTTAGGGTAGTTTCCTAACACCTTGAAGCATCAATTTCCACATCAATGAAATGGGGATAGTGGAAATGCTCACCTCCTTCTGGTGACATGGGGACAGCTGACAATCTGCCTGCATGAGAGCCTGCTACGGCACCTGGCCCAGAGCAGGTTTGCATGAATGTCAGTTATTGTCCTTTATTATTTTCCCTGTGTTTTTCAACCCCAAGTTCTAGGCAGGGTAATGTACAAAGTCCATAGTTGGCAAATGTATTTTAGTTTGAATGATGCTTAAAGGAGCTTAAAAATTAGACAGGTGTGCATTCAGGTTAAAACTGCAGAGAGTTCAGTTGGGATGAAGATAGAGAAGAGACCTCTCCCATGAAGATCTCTCTTTTGTAAAGTTATTCTGCACACCAACATCTGAGGATCTCCCGGCACTGGAAGCTTGTTTTGCTTGCTTTGTCGATCCCTGTGGGCCAGCTGCGGCTCTGCTCCATGGCTTTTTATTCCAGGATCCAGAATGAGGCAGCGGCCCTCATCTGGGCTGTGCTGTTCCTGTGGCAGAGGAGGAGGCAGGGGATGGCTTCAGAGCTCCTGCTCTATGTCGTAGACGTCACTACTGCTTGTATCCTGAGGCCACACAAATCACAGTCAAGCCTGATGCTGAGGGTAGGGAAGCATCGGCGACCTCTTCCAGGGAGTGCAGCAGATGACTGGAAATCACGTTAAACCAGCCACTCTCTGGTCTTAGAGCTTCAGTGGTTTTTTGGGCATGGTCTGATGCATCCTATTAGCTCACTCACTTAAATTCCCTACCTGCAAGTTGGAACCATCACACCAAGAGTTTTGGGAGTGCTGTCAACTAGAAGGCGGTACCACGTGGTCTGCGAGAGTCTCCTGACCTGCAGATTTGGTCCACAGATGGAAATCTTTGGAACTCCCTTCATGGCAGTGTTATTCATGGTAAAGGAAAACTGGAAACAAAGTCGACAGCCAGCAGTGGGGGAACGGCAAACACATAGTGGTTTGTTCATGAGATGGCATTCTATGCGCCATTAAAATAAGTAAATGACAGCTAAATATTAAACTGGAGAAATCTCCAAAACATAAGGGTGAGTGGAGCAAGCAGATATGGGATGATACCAATATTAAAACATGTAAAGTGTTCAAAACAGTCTGGCAGTTCCTGAAAATGTTAAATATGGAGTTACCATATCACGCAGCAATTTCACTCCTAGGTATATATCCAAGAGAATTGAAACATATGTCCACATAAAAACCTGCACATGATGGCTGGGTGTGGTGGCTCACACCTGTAATCTTAGCACTCTGGGAGGCCGAGGTGGGAGGATCACTTGAGGCCAGGAGTTGGAGACAAGCCTAAGCAAGAGTGAGATCTCTTGTCTACTACAAATAGAAAGAAATTAGCCGGGCAACCAAAAATAGAAAAAATTAGCCAGGCGTGGTGGCACCTGCCTGTAGTCCCAGCTACTTGGGAGGCTGAGGCAGGAGGATAGCTTGAGCCCAGGCGTTCAAGACCAGCCTGAGCAAGAGTGAGACCCCATCTCTACTAAAGATAGAAAAATTAGCCAGGAGTGGTGGCACATACCTGTAGTCCCAGCTCCGTAGGAGGCTGAGGCAGGAGGATCACTTGAGCTCAGGAGTTTGATGTTGCTGTGAGCTTTGATGATGCTGCAGCACTCTAGCCTGGGCAACAGAGCAAGACTCTGTCAAAGCAACAACAAAAAAACCCCCCAGAAACTTACAAATGAATATTTATTGCAGCATTATTCATAATAGCAGAAAAGCAGAAACAACCCAAATGTCCATCAAGAGTGAGTAAGGAAAATGTGGGGTTTCTATATCATGGAATACTACTCAGCAATAAGAAAGAATGACATAATGTTTTTTGCAGCTGCTTGGATAGGACTTGAGGCCATTATCCTAAGTGAAGTGACTCAGGAACAGAAAAATAAATACTGCATGTTTTCACTTATAAGTGGGAGCTAAACTATGGCCACACAAGGGCACACAGTGGTATCATGGACATTGGAGACTCACAAGGCGGAAGGGGTGAGGGGACAGTGTCCACCACTTGGCTGATGGGTACACCAAAAGCCCAGACACCACCACTATACAATGTATACATGTAACAAAGTTCAAATTGTACCTCCTAAATCTATTTTTTAGAAAAGAAAAAAAAATGTCCAACAGATGAATGGAAACACAAAATGTGGTATATCCACCAAACGGAATATTATTGGGCCATAAGAAAGGAACGAAGAGCTGATACATCCCACAGCATGGATGCACCTTGAACCCATTATGGTTGAGTGAAAGAAGTCAGTTGCAAAAATCACCTATTGCATGGTTCTGCTTGTATAAAATGTCCATCCAGGCCCATCTATAGAGACAAAAGTCAGATTCGTGTCTGCCAGGGGCTGGGGGGAGGGGAGAGTGGGAAGTGACTGTTTAGAGTGTATGGAGTTTCCTGAAGTGATGAAAATATTCGGGAATTAGATAGTGGTGATGGTTGCACAACATTGTGAATGTGTTGAATGCCACTGAATTGTATGCTTCAAGATGGTTAGAAGGTGAGATTTTATTATGTTATGTGTGTTTTACCACAATAGGGAAAAACAGGTGGAACAACATACATACTGTGTGTATGAAAACCTGCAGAGGAACTATAAATCCCAGTATCAGGGCAGTGGGTATCCTGGGGAAGGAGGAAGGGTGAGTGGGTGGTGAAGGAGTTCCCATCATACTATATCTGTAATATTTTATTGCTTTAAAATGCTCCAAAGGGTGTTTTGTCAAAATGGCAAAATGCCAACATTGATTAAATCTGGATTAGTGCGTGAGTATGTATTATACGATTCCTTGCATTTTTCTGAATGTTTGAAATATAATTAAAAGAGAAGAAAGCCCAACACCTTTGCAAACCCTGTTTCTGGGAAACGGAAAGTGAGTGTGCCTCCTGCCCCCTGCACTCCGGGAGCAGGTGACGTAGGGAATGGGGAACGTTCCGTCTCATTGTGTTTTTGCCTGGCTGCATCCCATTATTTTGGTTTCTATTGAAATTAATGATGCAAGGACCTTATTTTTTTCCCACCTAGACCTGGAACTTAACTCTGATCAATGAATTCCATCTTCTGGAGGCATGGTGACGGGCTGGGGGGGTTTTCATCTCAGATAATTGCTTTTTCCCCTTTGTTTGGTGAAAGACAGAGTTTTCCTTTCAGGGCCAAACTATTCAAAGATAAGGCAGTAAACTTGTTTTCTCAGTTTGCGATTTTTTAAAATGAGTTATTCCATCATCATTATAAGCAATTCTTCAATCTATAGAGCCTCTCAGAAATGATGAAGTGGGAGAGGGAGGAAGCGCGGGTGCTAATTTTAGATGTTACTGATTATGTCGATTGAACAAACAAATTCTGAGAGTGTCTCTAGGGACACGAGGCAGGAGACGGTGGGGGTGGTTTTTCCTCAGTAAGATTTAACAGCTTTCGGCGTCTTGTACTTTTTCTCTGTAAGGCAGAGTGATTGCCCTTTTCGTTTCAGAACTACCTATGCAATGAAGTCAATAATTTAAACAGAATTCGGCTAAACTTATGTATCCAGCAACAAGCATAATGCCACTGGGTCACCTTTCCTGAAGGTCCCTTCAAGGTCATGTTGTCCAACAAACTCATTTTATAGATGGGAAAACGGAGGCTCAGTTTGGCAGGAAGACATGCCCAGGATCCCAAAGTCTGTTTTCTGTTTCAAGGTCGAATATCTATCTGTGCGGTCTACTCACTATACTACTTCACTCACCAATCTTAGACTCAAATATCTTTTATCTATTTCTAAAAAGCAAAATTCTCCTTCCAGGGATATAGATTCCCTACTAAGAAGATTTTTCCATGGGACCATTTTGCTGTGAAAAAAACCTACACATTGGAGTCAGAAAACCTGGTTCGAATCCCTGTTCTGCCTGAGAACCTACATAATTTTCAACTAGTCACGTATCTTGCACAAATGTCAGTTTCCCCCCTATAAATTAGGCTAAGGATTCCCAAATCTAAGGATTGTGGTGAGACAGCAGATGTTCCCAGTGTTTGGGAAACTTGGATTCAAAGAAAGGGGCCCAGCAGGTAGTGACTTTGCGGACAGACCTCGTATACATACAATGGAATATTATTAAACCATAAAAAAGAAAAAAATCCTGCCATATGCAAAAACATGGATGGACTGGAAATAAGCCAGTTGCAGAAAAACAAATTGCATAAGTCTATTAATACTTGTATGGAGTATCTAAGACAGTCAGATTCATAAAAGCAGAGACCAGAAGGCGGTCGTCAGAAGCTGTGTCTGGGGGCAGAGTGGGGAGTTGCTATTCAAGGGGTATAACATTTCAGTTATGCAAGGTGAATAAATTCTAGAGCTCTGCTGTATAACACAGTGCCTATAGTTAACAATATTGTACATTCAAAAATTTATTGAGAGGGTGTATCTCATGCTAAGTTTTCTTACTACGGTAAAGAAAGAAAGCTTGTATTAAAGGATACAAAACTGTAGCTAGATAGGAGGAATAAGTTCTAGTATTCTCTACCACTGTCGGATGACTATAATTAACCATAATATTAACATATTGTTAATATATACTTTCAAATAGCTAGAAGGAGGATAGTGGATGTTCCCAACACAAAGAGATGGTAAATGTTTGAGATGATGGATATGCTAATTTCATCACTATACATTATATGTATGGAAACATCACTATGTATCCCATCATTATGTACCCCATAAATATGTACAATTGTTATATGCCAATTAACAAAATAAAATTAAATTAAAGAAAGAGCTTGTGGAGTTTTACTTTTTTGGGATAAGGAGGACTGAGGAGGGAGACCACGTATTTTGGAATGATATTTTGAAAGCTGACCCAGGAGGAATGCAACTTTCTTGGCATGATCTGCTTCCAGCCATTCTGTTTGTGCTAGAAAAGTATCAGTTTAGCCATTTGCCCATCAAGGCCTCTGGCATTGCTCCCTGTACCCAGAGTCTCCTGGGGTTTCCACTGCAGTAGAGATGGAACCACCAAGACTGGATTAGGGCTCCCAGCAAGGGCCCCACTAAAAATCTTTGCACGTGGTTTACAAGGCATGTCGTATAGTGGTGCCTGTGACCCCTTTTCCATTGCTGAGCAGAGTGTTGGTGCTCTGTCCCGGCTTCCCCACACCCTGGTGGGCCCTGGATAGGAAGGAAGATCCGGAAGGAGGCAGCGGTTTCGATGGCCCTGCTTCCTGCCCTCTCTTTCCCCTCCTCTCCCCCGCCGCCCCGATTTTCCTTTCAACCAGGTACTCACAGCCTCCGGGGTGGAGACTCTGCTGCCCTGATCCTGCCCCCTGCCCCTGTCCTTGTGAGCATGTATGGTACAGGTTGGTGGTGCACATTCTGTCGCCTGCGCTATTTTTCTTTTTTCCAAACAAGTTCTTCAGTACTACCATGAAATGAGAGCCCATCTTCTTATCAACCTAAAGTCTGCGTTTGTTCTTGCCAGTAGTTCAGGTATCTTGTCTTTGATTCTGAAATCTTAGAAGCTCCATAAACCAGAAGTTCCACTGCTGGGAAAGTTCTTTTTCCTAACCTCATCTGAACAGACACAAGGCTATTGGTATTCTTTATTTATCCCACTTACGAAAATTGCATATTCTGTTTTGTGGCAGATATTAGTGTCTTTGTTGTACTGCCCCCGACTCTGCTGGGTGTGTTATACAATAGAATATAAACAACACACAGCTTTTCTAAAATTGGGAACATTTTGATTTCTAAAATGCATCAGGCCCTAGAGCTTTGGATAAAAGATTGTGCATCTATATAATGTATAGCACATTACCTATATAATGTACAGCAATAATGAAGAGCTGCTTGGCTATTCTCTTGTTGCTGTGTGTTTGAGATTTTTTAAAAGCACGATTCTATCATATAAAGATACAAAGGTACTCCTCACTAATCCCTCCTTCCTTTGGGATTGTTTCCTTGGGAAGACTCCTCAGAGTGAAATTATTTTATCAGAGAACAGGAGGAATTTTATAGATTGTGTGCCCAGTACCAGGCTAGACCTTCTGAACTGTTAGGTTTGTGAGTGTTACCCAAACCTGCTTATCTTCTCTTGACTCTGGGGAGGGGGACTTGTATAAGGTGCCATCCTGTTCAGATGAGGCTGTGACAGTGAGCAAACTGCAGGACTCCATGCAAATAATCAGTTATCCTATTAATGCCTGCGTGGAATTCCTGGGTGCAATGTGGTCTCACCAATTCTGTTCGCTGGCTGAGGCCCAGGCTGTTGGCTGTCTGTCTAGGGGGCATCCATCCATCCATCATCCACCTGTCCTCCTATTGTTCCATTTTCCACCCATCCATCCACCCATTATCCATCTATCCTTCCATATTTCCATCCTTCCATCAATCCATTGTCCATCTATCCTCCCATGTTCCATTTCCACCCATCTATCTACCCATTATCCATCTATACTTCCATATTTCCACCCATCCTTCCATCATCCATCTATCCTCCCATTGTTCCATTTTTCCACCCATCTATCCATCCATTATGCATCTATTCTTCCATCTTTCCACCCTTCCACCCATCCATCCATCCTTCATGGGATATTTATTGAGGATGTAACTCTTATCTAGGAACCAAAATTAGAGCAATGAGCAAGACAAAGTCCTTGCTCTCATGGAGCCTATGGTATAGTCGGGGTGGGGAATGAGAAATGGACAGTAAACAACAAATGAATAAACAAGGTAAAGTGTCATGATCAAAATGAAATGATGTGGCAGGATTGAGGGGAGGCTGCTAGTTTGTACAGGGCAGTCGAGGAAGACTCCTTTGAGGAGGTGTTGTTTGCTATGAGGCCTGGATGGCAAGAAGGAAGCTGTTGTACAAAGATCTTGGAGGAACAGCCTCCAATCCAAAGAAACAGCAAGTGTGAAGGCCTTGGGAGAGGAAGGAGCTGGCGTTCTGGAGGAAGACATGGGAGCAGTTTCTTCCTCCCCTCAGCCCCTTGGAACTACCATTCTACTTTTTGATCCTATGGGTCTGACTACTTTAGATACCTCATAAGGAGAATTATGAAATATTTGTCTTTTTAAAAAATGGCTTTATTTAATTGGAATACAAAAACCTGCACATATGAGTACTAATGTGTGCAATTTGATGAGTTTGGACATAGGCAAACACCTGTGCTATCATCACGAGACAGTCAAGGTAATAGACACACCTAACACTTAATTGGATAGTGAAGATATAAAACATTTCCATTGTTATGCAAAAGTCTCTGGGACAATGCTGGTCTAATTTGAAATATAATCAGGCCTATCATTTTCCCTGGTGACTGTTCTGGGCTGAATTGTGTCTTCCCAAAATTCATATGTGGAACTTTGAATATGCCAGTACCTAAAAATGTGACTGTATTTGGAGACAGGTTCTTTAAAGAGGTGGTTAAGATTGAATGAGGTCACTGGAGTGGGCTCTAGTCCAATGTGGTTGGTGTCCTTATAAGAAGAGATTAGGACTTAGATTTGCACAGAGGGAAGAGCATGTTCAGAGACAGTGAGAAGACGATCATCTCTGAGCCAAGAAGAGAGGCTTTCAGAAGAAACCATCCCTGCCCACACCTTGATCTTAGACTTTCAGCCTCCAGAATTGTGAGAGAATGTATTTCTATGGTTTAATCCACCTGTAGTATAATACTTTGCAGTATAATACTTTGTTATGGCAGCCTACGCAGACTAATACAGTGTTTTATTTTGATCTGTTTACAACACATGAGGGTTCATTGAACTCTTTGGGAATTCAATTTTGTGCCGTCTTGGCCTGTGGAAATAAACTAGTTTTGATAGCCTGGGTGTGGATGTTGAGTATTGATATGTCATTCCTGGTGTCCGGGGCTGTTCCGGTCGCCACCCTCTGTCACGTGACTTTTGAAGAATGGATGCAGAGTAAACTTTGTGGATTGCTTTCTTCCTGTAATTAAGTTTATGACCTTTAATCTTAGGTCTTCATGTACCCCTTTTTTATTGCTAGATCATATGGTAAGTATGCGTCTTTTTAAATCAGTAGCTGGGTTGTACAATCTACTCGCAGAGTAGACATAAGAAAAAAAATTCCAAAGACAATAACAGTACAGGATCAGAAACCAGGAAATCAGATTTCTAGTTCAACATTGCATAGTCTGGATTTAAAAAAATGTTATATAATATTATTATATATAATATAACATATAGTTACAGTATGATTGTAATGTTATACATATAATTATAATATTTGATATATAGCTGTGTGTATCTATCAGTATAGATGTGTAGTCCTGCAGTGTCCTTGGTTTTGCTTTCCATGGTTTCAGTTACCTGCAGTCAACATCAGCCCGAAAATATCAAATGGAAAATTCCAGAAATAAACAGTTCATAAATTTTCCACTGTGCACTGTTCTGCATAGCGTGATGTAATCTCATGCTGTCTGCTCTGTCCCACCTGAGACGTGAATCATCCCTTTGTCCAGTGTGCCCACCCCGTACACACTCCCCACCCGTTACTTGCTCAGTAGTTGTCTCAGTTACCAGATCAACTGTCTTGGTGTTGCAGTACTTATGTTTAAGTAATCCTTATTTTACATAACAATGGCTCCCAAATGGAAGAGTAGTAAGGCTGGCATACTGTGAGAATTGTTCTATTTTATTATTATTTATTAATTTATTAATTAATATTGTTGTGAATCTCTCATGAGCCTAATTTAGAAATTAAACTTCATCATAGATATGTGTGCATAAGAAAATACATGGCATATATAAGGTTTAGTATTATCTGAGCTTTGAGGCGTCCACTGGTCTTAGAACATATTCTCTAGGCCTACTGTATACATGAATTATATTCCAATGGGTGAACCCACCACCCACAGAAAACTTTTCTAATATTGTTGGATAGATCTATGTTCTGCTGCTAATCCCTTTCCTCTACCTCTCTTTCAGCAGCTGTCACCACCCTGATATTTTGAAGAATTATTTCTTTGTTTTTTTAAAAAATATGGCTTTAGTACTTCTCTATGTACCCCTTAAAAAATTATCTAATTTAGAGCTGTTTGTCTTTGAACTGTATACAAGTGGCGTCATGCTTACATGAGTTGTACTCCACAACTTGATTCTTTTTATTCTATATTATGGTTCTAAGATTCATCCACGTGGCCTGTAGCTATAATTTAATTTTCTCTGACTACGGTACTCTGTTGTATAAATACATAATTTATTTGTTATCTTTTGATAGAAATTTGAATTCTTTGCAGCTTTCCATGTTATAAACAATGTTATTTTGAACATTCTTGTACATATCTCCTATTGTACATTATAAGAGTTTCCCTTGGGTATGTACCTAGAATGCTTTTATAATTTAAAAAATGTAAAGAACATATATAAATATAAAATATGCTTGAATATAATTCTACTTTATTTGACTAAAATTAAACAAATGGATTTTTTTTGTTTGAAATAATCTATACTTAGGATGTTCCAGAAGGGTGATATTTTATTGTATTATTAGAAATTCCTATAATTTATCTCATTTCTTAAAACAAATAAAGGTAGTTTAGAATTTTTAACTCAGTGGTTTTCATGGAGGTAGTCTTAAAAACTCTTATTTGAGATGCTATAATTTTCCTTTTACTTTCACGTCTCTATCCTGGTTTCTTGACTGGACGGTAAGCAATGAGAAGATATGTAATAAGGAAATATTGCCTCCATTTATGGGGAAGGAAATTGAGACTCAGTGAAACTAAGTAATTTTCCCAAGTCACACAGCAGATCTGGGAATCAGTCCAAAGCCCATGCACATCCCACTGCATGATCTGTGAGTCACAAATATTTGTCCCCTCGTCCCATGACATCTGCTGTCACTTCTTACTACTGGGGTTGGAAGAGGAAAGGAAGTCTCTGCATTTGGCAGGCTGATTGTCTATTAATGGCTACCATTTCTTACATGCCCACTATGTGCCTGCCAGACACAGCGCTAGATACTCATCGATGGGTCTCAATTAATCCTCATAACAACAATAAGATGCTGATAGTACCATCCACATTTTTCAATTTGAGGAGAATCAGGCAGAGTGAATAGATATTCAGGGTCACACAGGTAGAAGAGATGGCAGGGTTGGGTGGTTAATCCAGGTCTGTCTTACTCCAAAGGCTTTATTCTTTCTAAAAATATCATGTTGTCATTAGAGGGAGAAAACACCAAATGTGGTGTCACTTCCTATTGGACTCTGATTAAATATATACACCTGTGTTGCTAGAAGGAAGCAGGATGATGACAAAAATATTTTGAATGATCATGAAAATTCAATTTAGATGCACCTTTGGGAGGGGTGGCTCAAACCCAAAGAGAACCTTTTGTGAGTTTTGACCTTTAACCCCTAGTTGGAGTCCTAGTCCCTACTGGGATTTCGCTCAGGGGTGGTCGAGAAGTTGATAGGCATTCACACAGACAGTGGATACTCTTCACAGTGGGGTTGGGTTTAAGACTATGGACTCTGAAGTTGGGTGAGCTTGTGTTCAGATCCTGGCTCTTCCACTTATGAGTTCTGTGATCTTGGGTGAGTTACTTAACCTCTTTGAACCTCAGTTTTTGCATTTGTGTGATGGGGATAATTAATCGTGACTTTTTTATTGAGTACTTGCAGTGATTGCTTTAATCCATGCAAACCTCTTAAAATAATGCTACTGTAAACACCCAATATCAGCTATTAGTATTATTGAGTGATAATGATAAAGAAATAGAGCATTGAATCAGGCAAGGCTTCAGGATCCAATCAAGAAATGAGAGGAATGCCCAGGTTCTTCTATTGTAGGTGATTAAAAATCTGCACCTTTTTGATGCTTTGTAATCATTGGACAAAGTCCACTAGATCTTCTCAGTGGCCTTGCTACAGAGAAGCATCTTGCCACCAGATGGCCCCTCCTATCTACGAGAAAGCTGGGCCTGGCAAGGGGTGCGGAGACAAGTGACTCACTCAAGGTCATAGCTGCTGTTTCTCTCCCTCCCTCCTTCCCTCTTCCCCTTGTTCCCTCCTCCCTCCCTCCCTGCCTGCCTCCTTTTTTTTCTTTCCTTTTCTTTCTCATTTTCTTTCCTTCTCTTGATAAATAATAATTGTACATGTTTATGAGACATACTATGATGTTTTGATATATTGTAAAAGGATTATCAAGCTAACTAACATATCCATCATTCTACTTATTTTTTCCCCCACCCGCTCTTTCTGGGGACAGAACCTGGTGGCTTATTTGAGCCCTACATTGAATGAAGTCTTCCCAGTGATCTTTTTAGGTTCCAAAGGGACTTGAAAAATAAAACAGAGACTTCTAAAAATCCTACTGAAAAGAACATTTCCTCTCCATTGCAAAGACCCAACATGCCCACTTCTTTTGGCATTCATTAAGATGGTGAGTTGGCACTGTCCGAGTGTGGGGTCTTAGGTGAATTATATTTGGGGTGGCAGCTGTGTTGGTGTGAAGGTGATTTGCTTTTAAGCCCTGTGGACTGTTCTGTCTTCATGGACAACCATCTACCTGTGGCAGAGACTGGTATCTGAAATACAGGGTCTTTTTCTGGTTCATGGAAAAATCAGACATTCTGTTGTTCTTTTCTCTTAGAATTATCCGGTTATGCTTGGGAGTTTCCTTTCTGTTTCCAAGAAGTTGCCATAGTTATAGCTTGGTTTGTTTGTATCAAAATCAAAACATTAACATGTTACATTTTAAAAAGAAGTAACACAACTTTTTAACAATATAATTGGGTGGGGAAATTACCCAGTCCTGGGAAGAGTTCAGCTAAAATGCTACTGCTGACAGCATGGCTGAGCTTGGCCAAGGATTCAGGTTCTTGGACAGCAGTTGCAAGCTCTGAGGGTTTGGTGTTTCATGTCAGAGAGAAGGACCTCAGCCCTGGAGGGGAGTCGATTAAGATCTGGCCCTGGCTCTGACATTTGTCCTTGGTGTGACCTCAAGCAAGTTACTCTCTCTCAAGAGAGAGAGCCTTCCGTTGTTCCACCTATAAAAGAGGATGTTAGACTAAATGGTCTCAAAGATCCCTTTCACTTCTGGAATTCCAGGATTGTGTGAGTTCTGCTTTTGTAGCTTTGTAGTCCATTTGAGAACCATACCCTTTCCACTTAAGCCCACCAGAGGGCGATATGCCCCATGTCTTGGCCATTCCCCGGGCCTGAGACACCTGATCGCTGTGCTAAGTGCCTTGGAAGAGAAAGTCAATGACTCAGTCCCTGCCTTCCAGGGGAGATAAATGAAAAAATACATGATTTAAGCTGTCCCTTGGATCTACAGTTGACCAGGGGTATTCATATACATTGTTTCTTTGATCTGATGTCAGTTCCCTAAGCCACATGCTTGCTGGCTTCACATTTCATAGGCTGTGGAAACAAGGCTCAAGGAATTGAAAGGACTTGCCTTGGACTACCTGGGTTTTCAGTGATGCTCTTAAGACCTTATCCTCATCCCTGAGGTGTCCCTTTGGGCCTTTTCCCATGGACCTAAAGAGGCTGCTTCTGTTTCTAAGGTGTTTCTATTGAGCTAAGAAGACAATTTATATATGAGTTGATTAGGGCAAAAAATAAAATCATATTGGAGTCAGAGGTAGGAGCTGAGCTGCCAGGGTAGACAAAAACGTCCTTCCAATGAAGCTCTTCTTTTGGGATTTGGACTAAATGATCTATAAAATGTGGTGGCCAATAGGAACTATTATATAATGGTCTTGGTTCTAAGTTGCAGACAACAGAATCTACACTGGCTCATTTAAGTAGCAAAGGAATTTTTGAAAGGGCATTAGGAAACTCTCAGAATCTCCAGGAGGGCTAGAGAGGGAGAATCTGAAATTATGTGGCCAGAAGTCATGACCAATCCCAATGTGGGGGCTTTTCTAGGAAAACACAGACACGCACACACTGCCACAGCTGCTTGGCACTTAGGGTGTTTGGGACTAGGGACCAATGTGGACATTAACACTGATTGAGCACTTCCTGTGTGTTGTGCCCAGTGCTGGGCACGTATCTTATTTCATTTAATCCTATGGAATTGGTATAATATCCCTAATTTATAGATAAGGAGTGCAGGCTCGGGGAGTTTTATGACTTGCTTAATTAAATCCAGGCCTCTCTGACTTCAAAGTCTGGGCTCCAACAGAACAAGAGGATATGGACTTTGGGCTGGAGTTCGGGACTACCCCCGGTCCTCGAAGGGCGATGTCAGGACAGGAGGGACTTTCTTGGTGTTTCTTACTGCCTTGGTAACTCTTTTGTTTTTTAGTAATATGGAAGGAGAGAAACAAAAAGGAATGTTAAATTCTCATTTTCCATGTATTTTATCCTCTCATGCCTCTGATCCCTCTGACAAGTAGAAATAGCCCCAAAGGAAGGGAGTGTTTTCCACTTGATGCTCTACAGGGATCTGGTTCTCTTCAAATAAAAAATTATTGGAGTTGGAAGAAACCATGATGGAGACTCATCCAGTCTTATTAGTTTACAAATGGGGAAGCTGTTTGGGAAATTACTTGCTCAAAGTCATATAACTGTAGTAAGATAATGGCTTTCATACATAACAACACATGTTTAATGATTTGCCTACCACTGGATACTGTGTAGGACAGACAACTTCCCTGTTGCCATGGAGTTTTATGTAAACAGAGGTCCCAGAGATAGCCTCACCTGTAGCTCTCTAGCCTTAAAGTAATTTGGAAAAAAATACTATTGGCTCTTTTTCTTAATTAAAAAAATAATAAAAATAAAATAGCAATTTTATCCAGTGGCAGGTAAATAGAACAAAGTTTAACTTTATTAGTTATCACAAAGTGCAAATAAATCTTTTCCCTTACTTATCAAATTGGAATATTTAGGAAAAAAGACTGCTCAATGATGGTGAAGATATGTCAAATTCTACAGTCTCGTACACTGTTGGTGTGAGTATAAATTAACGTTTGTGACGGAAAAGTTTGCAATATGTGTCAAAGTACTCTTGACCCAGAATTAACTTCTTAGATTATCTCCTGGAAGAATAATTATGAATGTGTATGAAGCTACATCTAATAGGGATCACAGTATAGTTTGTAATAAATAGAAAAATCTGGAAATAGCCTAAATGTTCAACATCTGCTTGATTGTATGAAGCATGCTTTAGCCACTCTATAAGTTAGGATTCAATTTGGCTGTGTGTCATAGAAAACCCAAAATAACAGCAATTTAAATATATATGGATTTACTTTTCTCTATCTCAGAGAAACTTGGAGGTAGGCAGGTTTGCTGTGGAAGAGCTACAAAGTCATTTGGAACCCAGGTTCCTTCCATCTTTTTAGTATTGCTATCCTAGTGAATGGCCAAAGTGTCTGCCAGAGCTCCAGCCATTGCATTCACATGCTACATGGAAGAGAGGAATGGCGAAGCCAGCATCTCACTGGCCAGGCCTTGGCTATATGCATCTGCAAAGAGACTTGGAAGGGTGGATTTTCAGCTCGGCACATTGCCTGTAGTTTTGGTGTAAAGAATAGAAGGAAGAAAGAGAGAATGCATATTGGGTAGGCCTATAGTCTTCAAACAATTTTGCTCACATATTCCTTAAAGGAATTTTGAAAAATTATCTACCACTTTGCACATTTTTAAATTGTCCCTGAACATTTTTTTTTAATCACAGGTGTATATAGATGTGAAGGATACAATTTCTAGCTCCTTATAAATATTGACATAAAAATAAAGCTAATGTATCATCTTTTAAAATAGATCCAATGGAATATAAATACCACTGTGATGTGATAGCCACCATTCACTATCTGAAATATAAATAAACAAGCTTGTAAATAGTTGGAAATTTTCTATTATTTATTTTTTTTCATTCTATTTCCTCTATAGATTTTTTTCTAACACAGTATATATTTTTCTGTGGGAAAAGTTTTTTTATTGATCATCTCATGGTACCTCTTAGTCACAACAATATGTATGGAAATAGAAAGTTTAATTTTAACTTCATGTGGCTATAAGAAACTAAAAGTTTTAAGTTTTTTCTTTAAATTATCATCACCATTATTAATACTATACAGTTGATTAAAACAAAATAAACATAGCATACATTTTGACAAATGTGAAACAAAATGCTTCTGTTAATGATAGGGATGAGGGTTTTTAAAAACAGATTTATGTATCTGTGGATGACTATTAGTGCTAGAAAGAGTAAACATCACCATCAATTTTATTTTTATAGAGAAAACTTGTTTCTCCAGTAAATGAATGGGAATGGAAGGAATTATTTTAGAGTAATGCCACTCAATTCCCTGAACTCTTTTGAGGTACATGTCAAAAATCCTACAGTGGTCTGCCAGCAAGCATTATTTCTAATGATCTATAAGCTGAAAACTAACTCCTTTAATTTTGTTGAAAACCAAGAATTGGAAACCATATGACTTGCAAAGGGTTTTTACCCAGTCATTAGCTTCATTGATTACCTTAACATTGACACTGACATTTTGAATTGTCTCTTTTGACACTGGGCATCATCATCATCATCACCATCATCATCATCATCATCATCTTCTTCTTCTTCTTCTTCAGGGTGGGTGAAAAGTGTACCTTTCTTTTGTAAAGTGGGAAAAAAGTGACTTTCAAAGGGAAATCGAGAAAGGGGTGAGCCCAAAGCCTTGCCTTGCTCAAAGATGCATTCTCAGGCAGTTCAGTTTTAGGAAAGTGCTCAAATGGACACAGATAATCTAATCATCAATTTTCTTAAAGCGATTCCTATCCAAGTGACTCTTGGAATAACCCCTAGTTTGAAGATTGCTGGTGAGGCAACTAGCAGTTTCTGCCACGTCTAAACAAAGTTATGAAACATCATTATATTATACAATGCCACTGTATCCCAGTAGGTGCTATTAAAAACCTTACTGAAGGGCAAATTAGCAGTATGATTCTACTTCTGTATCTAGCAGGTTAAAAACAAATGCTTTTCTCTAGTTGTAGGAATCAGACAAATTTTTTATTTTTCTTACAATCCAAATGTCCTAGCCCTCAACAACATGTGAACACATCTTCCTTCCTTCTACAACTGAATATATATTTAAAAATTTGAATTATTTTCATTTTTAATTCATATTTATCTATTTTAATATCTTTTTAATTTTGATCTTGAGTGTACCATTCAGTCAATCTTGATGAATGTACATGAAGACACTGAACATTTCCATCAACCCAGAAAATGTTCTCATATCTCTTCCTAGTCAACTTGCCCCCAAATGGCAATCCCCAAATAACCACTGATTTGACATCTATTGCTATAGGTTACTTTTGCCTCTTCCAGGTGGAATCATATAGCGCGTACTTTTTTGTGTTTAGCTTCTTTCACTTAGCACACTATCCTTAAGGTACATTCATGTTGTTGCATACATCAGTAATTTGTTTCTTTTTATCCCTGAATTGTATCCCACTATATGAGTGTATCACAGTTTATTCCTTCTGCTCATGTGCATACATTTACATTTTACAAAAATAAAGCTTTATTTTAGAATAATTTTAGATTTACCAAAAAGTTGCAAAGATAGGTCAGTGGGTCCCTCATCCGGTTTTCCCTGTTTCTAGCACCTTTATTAATATGGTAGGTACATTTGTCGCAACTAAAGCAATATCGACACAATTTTAAGTCAAGCCCCTAATTAATTACAATTTTCTTAGTTTTCCATTAATGTCTTTTGTTGTTGTTGTTGTTCCAGGATCCCACCCGGAATAACACATCACATTTGGTCATCGCATCTCTTCAGACTCCTCTGTGTTGTAACAATCTCTCAGACCTTCCTTGCTTTTGATGATCCTGATAGTTTTGAGGTGTACTGGTCAGGTATTTTGTAGAATGTGCTTCATTTGGGGTTGACGCTGTCTCATGATTAGACTGGGGTTAGGGCTTCGGGGAGGAAGACGGCAGAGCTAAGTGCCATTTTCATCATATCATATCAAAGGTACATATCGTCAAGGTGAGTTATCACCGATGATCACCTGGCCTACTCGAGTTTGTCAGGTGTCTCTATTGTATTCTTTCCATATTCTGTTCTTTGAGAGGAAGTCGCTGTGCTCAGCCCACATGTGCAGAATCATGCAGTGCTGCTCCCGTTCCTTGAGGGCACAGTATCTACAGACATTATTTGGAATTCTTTGCTATGGAAGACTCATTTCTTTTCTCCCATTTGTTGACTTATTCACTCTTAGATTTATCTCAATGCAGACTCATGGGTATTTATTTTATACTTTATAATACCCTATTTGTTTGGTTGCTCAAATTGTTCCAGCTTTGGCCACGGGGTGCTCTTTACTTGGCTCCTGTGTGCCTTGGATATAACCCCATCATTTTGTTTTTTGGGCATTTTCTTACTTTCTAACACTACAAGATGGTCCAGGCTCATCTTGTGTAATTTTCTGCCCCAGCTGTAGAATCAGCAATTTCTCCAAAGAGTCTGGTTCCTTGTGTTGGTGAATAGTATTACAAATCAATATCTGGGTGCTGGACTATGCGTTTCTTTTTTATATTTAACTCTCTGTTGTTCACAGATCAGCTCTGAGAGACTATTTCTGACCGTCAATTTAAAATAGCACCCCATCCCCAAGCAACCACTCTCTGTGATATAATTAAAAACATTTTTTTGGACTCATCACTATATAAAATTATCTTTTTTCTCTCTGTGTGTGTGGGGGGGAGGGTTGGAGTATAGGAATGTTATTTTTTGGTAACTAAACCCCTGGATTTTTGTCAATGGCCATTCATGTTTCTTGGATGTCCAGCAGCTCCTATATCAATAGCTGAACTCAGATGACTTAGACCACAGAGTGTCCTGGGTGTGTGGAGAGGATTCCCCTCTGCTGATGACAATTAGATCATAAGGGGAAAGGAAGGATATCACGTTAGAGATGTCCTAATGTGACTGGACTGGAAGAGGAAGGGGAAACCCTCTCCTCCCAGGCTTGTTAGAGCCAGGCTCGGGGCAGCAAAGGCTCAGATGTGTGTGTGCCACGCTGACCTTGCTCATGTGGACTAAAGTCTGGGTGGGGAGAGGCCTATTTGCTAAGATGGGGAAGCACCCAAAGTAGAGGAGGCCTATTCCGGGTCACCACAGGATGCTTCGTGCTGGGCGGCCGGTGCCAATTAGGGAGAGGGTGGTGGTGCAGAGAAGTGGCTGCATTTTAAGAAGCACAGCGAGGGGCTACAAAGCCAGAGGTGGTGAAGCTTGTTGGGCAGGGAGCACTCTTGGTCCTTATTGGCTCCCTGGTGGGATGAAAGGCATCCAGATGATTCCAGCATCCATCCCGGGGGCACTCCTCCCGCAAAGGAGACTCTGGCAGAGGCTCGGCATGGGCACCCTTGTCACAGGCCTGCTGGATTATGTTACTGAGACCCAGCAGAGCTTGCAGGGCCAGCCAGAGAAGACCACGCAGGTCCAAGTCAGGCCCGATGTCTGTCAGTAGACACCTGTGAGGACTGAGAGGCCACCACACTGCCATCACACCAGCTTTCCTACTCACTCAGAACAGAGAGAGAGCAAAGAGTGAGCCTTTGCCCTAAAGAACCCGAGATAGTTAATAAAGACTATTGCAAATGGAGATGACTGAGATACTGTTAATTGGTAAATTAAAGTTTCCTTCTCTGTTTTCTTTACTGCGGAGTCCCCAGAGATTAGAACACTGCCTGGCACAGAGAAGGCTTTCAATAAATATTTAAATGAATGAATCACAGGGACAAAAAACCCATTTCAAGAGGCCTATTTTGGGGAAGAAAGACAGTTCCATCCCATCTGGCTTTTTTTTTTTTTTTTGAAAAATTGCTCTCCAGACCTTTATCCAAACTCCTCCCTCCCTCACTTGTTATCAGACAAATGTTCCCATGGATGTTAGTAAACACAAACAGATGCTGTGGGGCAGAGGGCAGCCATGGTGACCGTGGCAGGGAGAGGGGACAATGCAAGCTTCGTGTCCCTGGTAGCATCCCGATGCTGGCTCAGCCCTCAGAAAAGCTTTCTCTGTGCTTTTGTTACTTGCCATGGTTCAAATAATTCCCAAGTGTTAATTTTGAATTCAACAAAGGAAAATCTATTCAAAATTCCTGTGACAGCCATTAGCATCCATTGTTTGGGATAGTTATTATTATTATTATTTTTCAAGAGGTTATATAGTACAGCGGGGAAGAGGGTGAACTCTGGAGTCAGACTGCCCACCTTCAAATTTCAGACTGACATTTGCTAGCGTTGTAACTTCTGGGAAATTAATCTTGCTGGCCTTAGTTTCTTTTTCGTCTGCTTCTTCTGTTTTTTTTTGAAACAGAGTCTCACTCTGTTGCTCAGGCTAGAGTGCCGTGGCGTCAGCCTAGCTCACGGCAACCTCAAACTCCTGGGCTCAAGTGATCCTCCTGCCTCAGCCTCCCGAGTAGCTGGGACTACAGGCATACGCCACCATGCCCAGCTAATTTTTCTACTTTTTTGTGGAGATGGGCTTTCACTCTTGCTCAGGCTGGTCTTGAACTCCTGACCTCAAGTGATCCTCCCACCTCGGCTTCCCAGAGCGTCAAGATTACAGACGTGAGCCACCGCCCCCAGCTAGCCTTAGTTTCTTGACTGAGTTCCACGTGTCTCCTACACATTGCTTCATTTTACCCTCCATTCTTTTTACATTCTCTGCTTCAGTTTGCATATTTTCTATTGAGTTGTCTTCTATGTGTAGTCTGCTGTTAACTCATCAAAGGTATTTAATTCAAATATAATTTTCAGGTCTGCTTGATTCTTTTTCATAGAGTCTAATTCTCTTTTGAAATTCTTCACCTTTTAAACTTTTATTTTCTTGAACATATTAAAATTATCATTTTAGAGTTTTTAATAAGTCTGATATTATCTGAATCATCTTTGATACTGTTTCTGCTATTTTTTATTTCTATCTCGCCTCATAATTTTTGATCAGATGCTGTATGTAGTGGATGAAAAATTGTAGAGGTTCTGCATGATGCTATCTTCCTCCAAATATGGTTAAAGTGTTCTATTGAAAGGCAGCTAAAATACTGGTGCATCACCTTGAAATTGTCAAGTTGTGATTTTTAATCTTTATCAGAGCTGATTTATTTCAGGGTTTCTCTTACTCCTAGCACACAGCCTTTACTCTTAGCACATAGTCCTTTTTTTCTAATGCACGGTCTTTCTGGGCACTCAGCTGAAAACTTAGGGTATTTTCCAAGGTCCTCCACCATGGCAGAGCACGAATTCCAGCCTTAGTCTCCCAGCACTGTGAAGTTGTTAAATGCTGTGCTCATCCCTTTAGCCTCCAAGCTGCTATTTTCTGCTGGGTTTCTTGAAGTCTTGGCCTGTGCTTGGGCATCTTAGAAGTTGGTCCCGTGTGGAATTTATGTGCAAAATTTAGGAGTCCTTCTGTGTATTTTCCTATCTTCATGATAATGAACCTCAAGTGCTCACCATTTGGCAGTCCAGAATTCTATTATAGCATCTGTCCCCTCAGCCCAGTAACACTGCTGCTTTCTGTATGGACTCTAGTCTTCCATACTGTGATTTGGAAAATGCCCTCATAAAATAAACAGGGGAGAATGTAGAGCTTGCCTCAATTGCTTTCTCTCTTCTAAAGACTGTAGCCTTAATTCCTGACTTTGCACACCAATGCTTTCATTCTTTTCTTTTTTTGTCTTTCCCTCCCTCCCCCTCCCTTCCTTCCTTCCTTCCTTCCTTCCTTCCTTCCTTCCTTCCTTCCTTCCTTCCTTCCCTTCCTTCTTTCCTTCTTTCTTTCTCCCCCTCTCTCTTTCTTTCTTGAAATAGAGAATGACATAGCAATGCTTTTGGACACATTATCTAGCTTTAATAGTTACTTCCAGTGGGTGGGTGGTCTATTATGAACTATTATATCATGGCTGAAACTGAAAGTCATTGCCTTCCTTTTCGAGGAATATTTTCACAGAGTACGGAACTCTAGATTGGTGCTGTATGTGTGTGTGTTTGGGGGGGGGTCCTAGTACTTTAAAGATGTTAGTCCACTGTTTTCTGCCTTCCATAGATTCAGTTGAAAAGTCAATTGTCAGCCTTACTATTGGTCCCCTGTCCTTTTCCTCTGATTAGCTTTTAAGACTTTCTTTTTGATTTTTATCTTTAGCATTTTGACTATGATCTTCATAGATGCATTTTTAAAAATATTTATCTCTCTAAAATTAACTGAGCTTCTTGAATCTGGGAGTTGGTAAGTTGCCAGTTTTGTAAAATTCTTAGCCATTATTTCTTCAAACATTACTGGTATCTTTTTATCTCTCTCTTCTCTCTTTGACTCTGATTACACATATTTTATACATGTAGTCTGAATGTAACATGCCACACATATTCATCTTATACTTTGTTCTATTTTCTTTTGTTGTGTTTTTATTCTCTATGCTTCAGTTTGGATATTTTCTATGATCTGTCTTCTATTTCACTATTCCTCCTGTCTTTGCTGTGTCTAGTTTGCTCTTAATCCATTCAATATAGTCTTAATTTCAGAATATTCTTTAGTTATAGGATATCCATTTGATTGTTTTTCATAGATTCAATTCTCTGTTAAATCTTCCATCTTTTACACTGCTTTGTCGACCTCTATCCTTGTTTTCAACTTTTACTGACAGCTGTTTTCAGGTTGCTACATAATAATACCAATATATGCTTCTGTTGTTTTTGTCTTGATTATCAGTCATATTTTGCTGCACTTTGAAAATTTTGTGATTTTAATTGTGTGCCATACAGGCATACCATGGGAGCTCTGGATGATATTTTCCATCAGATGGGGTTGTCCACTTTTTGTTAGGTAGTTAGGCGAAGGGCTGATACTGCAAGCTCTTCAATGAGTGAGCAGGGTTGGTGTAGGTTTTCAGTTTTAGTAAAACCCAGTCAATCTGTAGTTCATTCTTGTTCTTTAGTTATGGCTTTTTTTTTTTTATTGAAAGCGTGGTCAATCTCTGTCTCCTCATGCCTCCAAAATTGTGGGTCTTTCAGTTATGTATTTTGTTGGTTTGGGGTTTAGTTCTTTAGCCTTGCATTACCCACAACTTCAACTTGCATTACCCAAAACTGGCAAGTGTCTTGACCTCTTATGTCTGAGGCAGTCTCCTTCCTTATAGTGAAACTCCTATGCACTATGATACTATGGGAGACTTTTACTCTGCCCTTTAGGAACCCTGGCCTAGCTCTTCAGTCTTCTGCACTGCCTCAGAACTTAGCACATTTTTCTTAGGGGATTCTGGGTACATTAAGGCTCCTTAACTTTCCAATAATGTGTATATGCATAATATACATATACTTTAAATCAAGCTATGCATTGTGTTCTGCAACTTGCTTTTCTCAATTTCACAATGTATTATAGATATCTTTGGAGATCAATATATATGGCTCTATCTTATTTTAAAAAATAACTGTTTATATTCTCTCTCTCTGTCCCCTCCACACATGTAATAATTTTTACATTGATGGAGCACTAGAGAATTTCACATTTTCCACTATTATAAACAGTACCATAAAGTATATACCTCTGTAAATTCTTGCATGCTTATTTTAACATAAACATTTAAAAATATTTTTTAAAGAATTTACTAAGCACTGATCACTATACTAAGTGCTTTTACCTGTGTTGAGCCATTTAACCCTTGCAATAAATCTGTAAGATAGCTGCTACTATCATTCTCATTTTATAAATGAGAAAGCCAGGCTAAGACAGACTAGACAACTTGTCCGATACCACCTACTTAGTGGATGGCAGTCTGGATTTGAATTCAGGTATGTATGACTCTAGAACCAAAAAGCTTAAATACTATACAATTTTGTATATGACAGGAATTTGAGGGGTTCAAAGTATGTACATTCTTACAATTTCCTATATGTATACCCAAATTGCCTTTCCAAAAGCTCTACATAGTCTTTCAATCTACAATTCTGCTTTCTATATAAAATAATAATTCTGGCTTTTGACGTGAGTTTGATGGTTAATCCTCGAATAAAAACTCTCCCAAAGAAACATGTGTTTCCTTACTTTGGCTTCTAGGACTCTCCCTGTAGTAGTTAGTGGGATGCTTGTTAATTATTTCCAGATCTTTGCTTTCTGGGTATATGGTAGAATTGTACTTTAGCCAACTTTGGGTTTGGTGTGGTGATATTACTTTCTTTGGCCAAAGAAATATGACCAGAGGTGAGATATGTCAAATTCCTGGAGACTCATACTGAACATGTGGTGTGAACCAGAAATAAACTCTGATTGTGTTGAGCCACTGGGATTTTGATTCTTTTTGTTAATGCAATGTAACCTAATTTATCCTGATGGATACAGCACAATCTACATTCTCCATTGGCTGTCTTGTGATCCTTTCACACAGAAGCATTGCTCCATTCAGGTTCCTTAAGAATATATCTTCCATTCTCTGGTCCTTTTCATTGCCAGCTTATTTGCTATAGCCATGATGAAGTTATACCTCCTCCAGGGAACCTCTCCAGACCACCCAAATCTATAGGTAAAATGTATAATATAGGAACTTTGAATAAGGCAGATCTAAATTTTAAATCTGTTCTCTGACCCTAGTGGGTTGACTTTGTATAGATAACTTGATGTCTTTGAAACCCATTATTTTTGTTCAAGAATGTTAGCTACAGTAATGGATAAACCCCTACATCTTGGTGGCTTATCACAATAGAATTTCATTTCCCACTCACTTGAAGTCCAATGGGGGGCACATTCTGCTCCATGTAGTGATTTGGAGAATCGGACTAAAAGAGTCTCTGTCAACTTTAACATGTGGCCCCAGGCTTCTCCTGGGTATGACACAGAGAGGAGAGGGAATGAAGGATCACATAGAGTTTTATGGGCTAGGTCTGGAAGTGGCATATGCAACTTCTTTTGGGCAGGATTCATAACCATAGTTATACCCAACTACAGGAGAGTTTTGGAAATGTAGTCTACATGTATGAGCAGGATGAAGGGAACATGAGTTTGTTCAAGGCTTACCAGTCTTTGCTACACAGAATTTCTTCTCCCACCATATACCACATGTGGAGAATAAGTTCCATCTCATGGGTTGCTGTGAGGATTGAATGAGATGCCACATGAAAAGCACTAATACAGTGCCTGGGATATAGTAGGTGTTTGAAAATGTTTAGTTTCACCATCTTTTTGAATTTGTGCCTTTATTTTGGGTCTTACACACAAAACTGCTTCCACTTATAATGTGACTTCTTCATTACTGAGTTTTCCACCGAGCAAGGTGTGATGACAGACAAATAGTAGGTGTTTGATACAAATCTGGTAGTTGATTGTGTTTGCTGAGGTGCGAGGGGTGGGGTGGGGAGAGAAAGTGGAGGCCTGCAGACTCCAAAAGTGCAGAAGCAATAGATACCAGATAGCATATACTAGGCCCAGCCCTGAGCAGAGAGAAGTGGCTTGTTCTGAGCAGAATAATTATGGTGACATGTTACTTCCTTTTTACGTGATCACTTGAAAAAGCAAGAGCAGCGGACACTGTTCTGACACGAAGACCACAGCAGCTGAGGAACAATGGGTGTGCGAGGTGAGGCTAGGGAGTAGGTGGGGACAATTCTCACACAAGAGGAAATGCTACCTTTTGTCTAATGTTACCTCCCTACGCACGGGAACGATTTTAACCATGGGTGAAGGGCTGGCAATTCGTGTGGTGGAGATAAAGGAAGTCCAGGCCCCAGCTCTGTTTGGTGGGGAATTTGAGATGCACAGAAATGACTATGGGTGATATCTCTTGGATTTTCTTCCTTCGTTCTCTTAAACAGGAAGTGAGAGCTTCCAGGGTGATATCAACAATGGTCAGCCCCTTGTTGGTCTTGGAAATTTGACCTCTTGGGTTTCCCTTGTTCTTAGGTGGTCTGTTGTCAAGAGGGGTTCTCTCTTAGCCCCACTTCTATCCTGACCCTTCACCTCACAGACTGTCAGTGTCTCCATTTATGGGATGGGAAGAATGTTATCTCTCATACAGTGTTGTTGTAAGTGGCACATAAATAACATATGATATTAAATGTACCACCTTCCTATCCCTTGGACCAAGCTTGTTTGCTCCCCTAGGGTCATCTAGTTTCGAGAATAGCTCTGCCTTGCACTCAGCTTCTCAAGCCATGATGTGAAGGAGAGGGCACTCAGGTCGGAGGGTCAGAGGGAGGTGCACTGGGAGGGGACCCCAATTCATGGGCTGCCCAATCTTCTCCTTCTTCCCCTCCTCAGGGAGGGGCATTTGACTTTTCCCTCTCTTTTCTAAAAGCTAAGCTCCTGTTTTCTTCCTGTCTCCAAGATGGGGAGGACTGATCATCTCATTTCTCAAGAACCCGAGACCCTGAGGCTGCTGGTCTGGTTGTGGGACAGGGGCAGGTGAGGACAGGCAGAAATGAGAGAGGCAGTGTGGCAAGTTGGGCTCTCAGGGAATGGCAGCGGAGTCTCCCCTGGGTGGAGCGGACCCCGTGAAAGTGCCTGAGGTTTAAAGCTACCTGCTGATCCCTCTAAGTGGACCACTGACTGGGGGAAAAGGCTTTTGCAGGCAGAGGCTGTAGGATGGACCACTCAGGGATGAGAGGGTTGAGAGAAGAGGAAGAGGTCAAGCCTCAGCTGGAATTGGTAGAAGGCAGAGTCCCCAGACAGCCCTCCAGAGAGCCACAAAGTGCCTGCCTTTGAACAGCAGCCCCCAGAGGGAAACAGCCAGCCTTTCAAGAGGTAGATCAAGAAGCAGAGACAACTGGCAAGACGGGGACTCAGCATCACCCCAACACATCCCCATGGGTTTGCTCACAGAAGGGAGCAGCCACACTCCCTACCAAGAGCCAGGTGTGGACAATCATCAATTCCTTGTCTTTCCTTCCCACCCCAATGCCAGAGGAACGTGGCCAGGGAAGAACAAGGGCCACTGGGGTGAGAGTGCCCCACATCCAGCTCCCTCTGCCCCAACCTGCTGCAGCCACAGCATGGCCTGGGCTCAGGGGTGAGGGGAGAGGAGAACTTTTATAAGATGGGAATTAAAAAATATTGATAGACAAACTAAGTTATAACAATAGAAACGAGGCTGTTTTAACATTTGAGCTGACTGAGAAGTAGTAGAATTGGACTGGGCCATATTAAGGGTGTTTGTGACCCAGAAGCCAAGGAAGGCTAGACCAAGCGCGAAATTACTATGAATTAGAAAAATAGACATTTTTCTAAATTTCCTGAGTTTCTTAATCCTTCTAATCGTCCTGCAGAACAGGTTGGAAGTCAGGAAATTATTTTCATTTCCAGATGAAGAAATTGAGAGTCATTAAAGTGTCTTGCTAAAGATTGCCCAGCTAGAAGGTGGATAATTATATTACAGTGTGACAGCAACACAGACTTGAGAAAGCGCAGAAATAGAAGAAGGGGGGTGGGTGGGTTGCTCTATTTTCACCTTGGTCAATGGCAATGACAGCCACCCAAGTGCTAATGCACCCTCCCCAGATTAGGTGCTAACCCTGGATCATCCCTTCCCCTCAACTCCCACATTCAATCCAGTATTAAGTCATGTGGGAGCTATTTGAAAAACATATTCCACAATAATCGTTTCTCTTGAATCTACACATGTAGACCACATCCCCATTTTCTCTTGCCTTGGCCCATCCAAACAATCTCCCAACTGGTGTCCTTCTTCTTTTTCATCTCCTTATTCTTTTTAGTTCCCTGTGAGCCAAAGATAAATAAAATGCTATTATAAATGGAAAACACAAGTGAGCCTCCAGGGCAGGAAGCAAGATAGAATAAAGTAATCACCCAGAAGTACCATCTTGCCTAACAACATTCAGCCACTCTTAGAACCCTCACAGTGAAGCCCAAAGTCAGGAGGTCCACAACCTAGCTCCACCTGCTGCCTTGGTCTTGCCTGCCATTGCTGCCCTGTGCCAATCGCTCTCTCCAGTAAACTCATCTTCTTCCCTAACTATCCAAATCCTCCTTGTTCCTATATTTTTCACAGTGTTCTCATTCACAACCAGAATGTCTGTTCTTTTTATGTCTCAACATAGCCTTCAAAATCCATCCTGTGCCCCACCTCCATAGGTTTGCACACCTGTATTGAGCTCTTACTGCAAGCCAGGCTTGTTTAGTCATGTGATCTTAGGCAGAGCAGGTACCATACCTCATGCACATCTTACAGATGGCCCTGAACTTGGCCTCTAGACAGGCGAAGGAAGTCAGGGGAGGCTGTACTGGGATGAGGGAAGCTCTTGGAGTTTCTCCAGCATCATTGAGGGGATCTGCTTTATTTGTTTTTACATAGTGTAATCCCATCCTAACCAGCGTGAGCTTTGAAAGTCAGCCTGAGAAAACCCCTTTGGAAGCTCAGCTCTGGAGAGCAATTCCTGGGCAGCACAGCCGGTTTTATCTCCAGTGGGGCTGCTGTTTCTTTAGATGAGCAACTTTGTCCTCCACTGACTGGGCATGCTGTGTGGACAATGCATATCTATACCTTTAAATGATGGAACCAGCTCACGTTCTTAAAGAAAGTGTGGGTTGAGACCCTCCAAGGGTCCAGTAGTGTCACACCTGTTCCCCTGGTGTAATGACCAGCGGAAGCCCACGAGATCTGACTTGCTGATTTTATGTTCTCAGGCAGTACCACGGTAGCTTGGGAACTTGCCCACAGACTGCTGTGTGCTTTCAAACTGTCTTACATTTAATTTAAATGAAGGGCCTGCTATTATTAATAAAACATTGAAACCACAGCTCTATACCTCATTGTCTTCTGTACTTTAGCAAATTGCTGAATTTGTATTATGCAATATGCAATGCACTGTGTCTTGGAGGGGATTTGATGCCCACAGTGTAATTATTGCTTTGAAGTTCTAGGAGCTGGGAATTCATCGCCTTGAGCCATAAATACAAACCTTGGTGACATTCCATGAGAAGTATGGATCTATAGAGTTAAATCAAACTGTTTTGGCTAGAAACAATGCTATCAAGGTGATTTTTTTTAAGTCCCAAATTTTCAGAGTTGAAGGCTATTAAATCAGAAAGGTTGAGAGAAAAAGGTTCTTAATTGAGTAAACTGAAAGCAAGTTCATTAAGTGTGTATGAACTAATTAGGATTTCGAATCCCTTGTTAAAATACCTCAGTGAACTTCAGGAGAGGAATTTTCCTGCAGTTGACAACAGAGCAACAGAAAGGTCCTGTGGGCTTGATGTCATTTTAGGAGGTCACTGTATTCAGTTTATTCATTCCGTCAATATTTACCCATTGGCTGTACCATTAACCACATTGGTGGGGTTCCTGCTCTTAAGATGACATTAAAATCAAACATTGTTTTGGAGAGTGGTACATGCCAGGTACCGGCAATAGCAACAGTGGGGGAGTCATAGGAACAAGGGGTCAGGCTTGCTAGGGCTGGGAAAGGCCTCCCCAAGAAGGGGACATTTGAGCTGAGACCAACTGACAGGAAGGCGTGAGCTACGCAAACTTCTGGAAGGAACATTGCAAGCAGGAGGGCAGCACGTACAAAGTCCCTGAGAATTCCTGGAGGAGGGCTCTTGGAATAGTGGCCCAAAGTAGGTGAGGGCCCTGTTATGTGGGGCCTTGCAGACCACAGCGAGCAACTCCCCACAGTGGGGATTTAATTCTAATTGCAATGGGAAGCCATTGGAGGGTTTTAAGTAGGAGAATGGGATCATTCATATTCAACCCTTTTCTGCTTGCTGGGCCACCCTACTCCCCTGCAGAAGGATTAGATCAGAGGTTCTACATCACAGCACTTAGAAAGAATTAAAATAATACCTAGATCCAGGCCTGACCCTAAAGATTCTGATTTATCAGGCTTTAGAAAATTGCCACGTCCACCCCTTCCTGAATGTTTCTGGCGCGTGGCCGTGGTTGACTGCCACGGGCATACATCTCCTTTGTGGCAGGTGTTTACCAGTTGGGAAATGAAGACCACACCTTATTAATTATGTACATTCCTACTTAGATGGGGATGAAGCTTAAAATTAAATAAATGCAACAGAATAAATTCAGAAATTAAGTCCAGAAACTGACAGCTACTACTGTACCATGTCTTTGTTGAGCACTTGCTATCTATCTCAGGCACGGGGCTAGTGCTTTGTGTACCTTATCACATTTATACCTGAACGAAGCATGTGAGGTAGGTGTATTATCCCATTTAGCAGATAAACTCCAAGTCATAAGACCAGAAAGTATATGGCTGAGCCTCCAGATCAGAAGAGAATTGTTGCAGAAATGGGGCATCAGACAGGACTGTGTGGTTTCTTTTTCTTGTACAAATAGGGACCCAGCATTTTCACGTTGCATCTTGGATTTAAGGTCAACTGCTACATTCCTAGCAATAATTATATAGAAAAAAGAAAAACCTCCCCTTTTGTCCAGATGGTCCGAATCTATATAGTGTATGGTTTTAGAATTTGCAAGCCCCATACCTTGTAGATTTCATTTCCTGCAAGGGCTGAGATGTCTTCATCCCCTCTAAGGGAAATTAGTGTATTCACTCAAAAGTCCTTTAAAATTTTTAGCTTCTGTAATGATCTTGGTCACTATTTTTAACCTTTTTAATGGGGAAAGTGTGGTTACAGAGCTCCCAAAGCCACACTCAACCCCGAAATAAAGCTTTGTTGATTTTCCTGAATCTGCCCCAGGTAAAGAGCATCTTTCCCCTGGTCCTTAAAGCCGACCTTGCCAACTGTGGGACTCTTCTCTTGTGAGTTAAACACATCAGTGTTTCAAAAAAAAAAAAACACCACTTGTCAAAACATGCTTTCCTTGAGTTTTAAATTTTGTGTCTTTTAGAGTCTCGGTTTTGTTCTAGTTTATGTGAAAAATCCTAGAACTATTCTGCCAAACTGGGCTTCTTGCTCCTTTTAAGTTATTTGCAAAGATCTGGACCTGCAGGCTCATCCACTCCAAACTCCTTGCCATGGCCTATGGGGACTGCTGCTCCCTCTCTGCCCCTGCTCCACTGTCGTCCCCTCCTTCCTCCCCTCCAGCTGCAGGGCCAGCCACACTGTCTTCTTTGCTGTTCCTGGAACTTGTTAAGCTTCTTCCCCTTCCAGGGCGTTTGCACATGTTCCCTCTGATTGGAATGCTCTCCCCCCTGATCTTTACATGGCTGGCGCCTTCCCTTCATTCAGGTCACCCTCCCAAAACACCTTCCCTGACCAATGGATCCAAAAGATGTTTCTCTCCCAATATCCTTTGTCATTTTACTTTATGTTTTGTTTTTTCCTTCATGGATGTATTATTATCTGAAATGATTTTGATTATTTCTCAATTATTTGTTTTCTTGAACCAGGACTTAAACTCCATGAGGGCTGGGATTTTGCCTTTCTTGTGTGCTGCTAATATCCTCAGTGTCTGGTACAGTGCTGGGCTCAATAAATGGCCACTGGATGAATGGATCTGATCTAGTTGTTTTCAGACTGTTCTCCACCTCCTCGGGGTGTAACCATGTTCCGCGTCAAATATGAGACGGAATGTCAAAATATAAAGCAAGTCAGAGTGAGGTCTCCCAGCGGAGGCAGTGGCAGGGAGCTCCATGTCCAGTTAGGGCAGTGTCCCCTCCTGCTCCATAGAGGCTGAGAAAGTATTCTGTGGCCACCCAGGGCCCCGTGGAACTCAGTTTGAGAACTATTGCTCTAATCCAACATTTTAATTGTACTGCCAGGAAGGCTAAGACTCAGACTGAGGATGGGACATGCCCAGGTCCAAACAGTGAATCCGTGGCACAGAGAAAACTTGAGCCCCGTTTGCTTTATTCCTGTAGGTCAGGGCTTTCTATAGGGCTCCTCACTTCCTGCCAATGTTATTTCCTTCATTCATTCATCTACCCATTAAATCACTAGTTATTGAATATGTTTTAGATACTAGGCATCAAAAAGGGGGTTAATTATTTAAGCTTGAACCCAAAGGGTTGTCTTTAGACGATGCCACTTAGTGTCTCTGGGTCTCTAGCCCTGACCTTCTCGTGTCTCCAGTCTGAATGTATCAGAACAAAACTGGCAGAGTGGACATGAACCCTTCCCATTTCCTGTCTACCTCTGTGAATAACAGAAGACATGCTTTCCATAAATGTGCAGTGAGTGCCTGTCACGTGACAGGCATGAGGACAGGACCCAGAGATGAAGCAAGCTCAGCCCTTGTCCTCAGGGAACTCACGGTCCAGTGGGTGAGGCAGTGTGAATGGATCAGAGTGGATCAGCAGGTGAGCTGAGGCTTGCTGGGGCACTGAGATGGAGAGGCTAATCCAGCCAGCATGTGTAGAGTCAGGGAAGACTTCCTGGAGGAGGGAGCACTTTGTCTGAGACCTAAACAGTGAGTAGGAGTGAGCCAGCGAAGGCTGAGGGAGGGAAGGGGGCTTAAGGTGGGAAAGAGTTATCTGGATCTTTGTAACATCCCATGCAAAGGCACTGAGTTGTCCAGGAGCTTTTGAGGGAGCTTCAGGTGGCTCAGGGAGGCCAGATATTCTGGGAATAGAATGCAAAGGGCTCTATGGGAAGAGGGGCTGTTTGTTCCCATTCTAGCTCTGGGTTTTATTACATCAGAATTGGTATGGTTGAGGATAAAGACTCTTAGATCCAGTTTTCAAGTTAGTTTTGCTCCTCTACTTGACTGACATCACACTTATTACCTTCTGAACCCCCCAAACAAGGGCAAAAGCTGCTCCCTCTCCAAATGTGTAGGGCTGTGAGACCACTGGTGTGTGGGACTGGTCCTCTGAGAGGAAGAGCAAAGTATCATCAGTCTGTGTATGTGTCCATACATGGGGGTGGTGAATATATGTGTGGGTACATGTGTGCTGTGCATGCATGGGTGGGGGTTGAATGTGTGTGTGCATGTGGGACTGGATGTGGGTGTGTATGTACACCTGCATGGGGGTGCTATAGAGTGAATGTATCCTCCCAAACTTCACAAGTTGAGCTCAACCCCAAAATGATGGTATTAGGAAGTGGGGCCTTTGGGAGGTGATTAGGTCATGGAGATAGACCCCTTATGCATGGGTTTACTGTCCTTATAAAAGGGACAACAGAGATCTCCCTTGCTCCTTCCACCATGTGAAGACACAGGGAAAAGAGGGCTATCTATGAACCAGGAAGTGGGCCCTTGCTAGAAACCTAATCTGCTGGCACCTTGATCTTGGACTTCCCGGCCTCCAGAACTGTGAAAAATAAATTTCTGTTGTTTATAAGCTACCCAATCTACGGTATTCTGTTATAGCAGCCTGAAGGGACTAATACTCTCTGCTGGTCCCTATGCTCTTGGAGACCAAGGATCTTGTCTGTCTTGTCAACTGCTGGGTCCTAAGAACCTTATATAGTGCCTGGCACACAAAGATCATTTGAATAAATGGCTCAAATTTGGGTTCTATTTGGAATTAGTGATTAATTTTAATAAAAGACACCTGGCATATCATTGATCCACAACAACAAAAGAGCTTCTGGAGATGAGAATAGAGGCACAAGGTGGTTCACAGAGTTCTGGTAACTTCCCTTTCCATCAGCATTTCAGAAAGCATTGATTTTGGATCAGACAGATCTGGCCTCAAAGCCTGCTCCTTCCACTTTTTCTCTGAGTAGATTTGGGCAAATCATTCCCCTTCCCTGGGCTCTGAGTTGCTGTCTGTAGTTTGTTATAGCAGCCTGAACGAGACTGAGACAGGGTTGAATATGCATGTGTGTCCATGGAGGAAGAAAGTGTGTGTTTAGAGTGATTGTGTGTGTGTCTCTGTGTGTGATGTGTGTGCATTGTGTGTCTGCAGTTGGAATGAGATAAGAGGGGTCTGGCAGCCAACCAATGAAACAACAATGAACACCTTTTCTGAGGTCCCACTTTGTTCCAGGAGCTGGGGGGTTAATACTGATTTCACAAAACTAGCATCTTTGGCTGGAGAAGCACCTGGCAGCTTATCTCACTCTCTCCAGGATTCTTGTTTCACCCTTGTAGTAAAATTTAAATTAACTTGCTTTGATGGTTTTGAGTCCACATGGCAGACTACACAAGATAGAAATGTGCTCACATTAGCAGAACACACAAAAAAATATTCAGGCTCACCCACAAAAGCTGACTCAAATCATTTGTGAGCTGATACTCTCTAAGAGAACTTTGACTTTCCTTCTTGAATATTTTGCACAAATGAGGAGACAGGCATGAAAACATTAGATAGTGCTCAGTCTATGGAAATAGAATTCTGGAATAAAGATTATAATAATAGATAACACTCACAAAGAGCTTAGAGTGCACTAAGCAGTTTACACGTGGGGTCTCATTTAATGCTCACAATAATCTAAGGAGGAGGCATAATTATCCTCATCTTCATTTTGCTAATGAAGGGACTGAGGCTCTCAGCAGTTGCCCATGATCACACAGCTTGAAGAACTTAGAGATCTTAAGTTGCTTGCCCACAGTTACTCAGCAGGTAAGGAAAGGTGTGGATTGCAGAACTCCAGTCCTTGATCTTGTATCCATTGTTGAACTTTCTGTAAGGTTTGCAAACACAGTGGGGCTTCCTTTGGAAAGATGCTCACTGCTTTGCTTTTTAATGGACTACAGTGAAAATTTTTCTTTAGAGAAAAATCTCCAAGGGCCCACATTTTCCAGAGACTTTGGTTTTAGAATGGTATATGAAATCAAGTACTTGGAACCATTTCTGTGTTGGAACTGGAAGATTCTGGGATTCTCAGGAAATCCAAGGTCGTGAGTTCCAGCTCCCAGTTGAAGAGAAAAACCAGTTGGTCTTCTCTAGTTCGGCCATTCACCGGCTCCCACTTCCGGTTGGTGCTCATTGCACCTGGGACTCACTGGGAGGCTGAGCTCTTGGATCTTCATTATCAGACTGTGGCTCTTCTTGGGTTTCTGGCTGGAGTCACCTTCTAATTTACCGAGCACCCACTGTGTGCCGTTGTTAAGCTAGGCATGAAGAAGCATATGTCATGTGAGTTCCTGCCCTCTTGGAACTCACATTGGAGTGGGGATGGTAGTTACAGATATTAAAAATTTGACCACAGTATGGCTACATAAAATAATAGGGAGGTATTTGTGTAAGCCCAGAGCAGGCCTCTGACCTGGTGGTGGCAGGAAAGGGGAAGAACAGTGTCAGGAAATGCTGTAAATGACATCTCATCTGAGAACTGAAGTCAGAGGAGTTGGCTAGGCAAACAGGTGTGTGTGTGTGTGTGTGTGTGTCTGTGTGTGTGTCTGTGTGTGTAGGGGCATTAAAAACAGAGGGAGCAATGTGTAAAATCAGAGCTAAGTAACTCTAGTGGACTGCAAGACAGTTTGCAAAGGGAGAGTGGTGGGAGGTGAGGCACAGGTATTATGTGAGCTGTATCACTCAGGGCCATGCCGGGGAGGAGACGGAATTTATGCTAAGGCAGTGGGCAATGACACCGGAATATTTCTATTTCAGACCAATCCCTGACTGCAGTGTGGGGGCCTCGTTGGAGTGGTCAGACTGCAGGCTGGCGGTCCGTCTGGGAGACCATTGCAGGGGTAGAACCCCAACTAGTGTGGAGGCAATGAACCTGCAGTTGAAGCAGATAGACTGGAGAGATGATAAGGAAGGATTCCACTCATACCCTGAAAGAATCTGCAAATCAGAGTGTGAGCTTCTTGATGACAAAGTCAAGGTCTTTTCCTTTCATTAAATTAAAGTGTAATTTACACAGATTTTACGTGTACAGTTTGATGTGTTTTGACAAGTACATACATCTATGCAAGCCATATCTCTATCAAGATAGAGAATATTTCCTTCATTCCAGAAAGTTCCGTAGTATCCCTTCCCAGCCAACCCCTAGCTATCCCCTGCCCAGAGGAGACCACTATTCTGATTTCTACCATTCTGATTTCTATCACTGTAGATTAGTTTAGCCTGTTTTACAACTTCATATAAAGGGGATAATACAGTATGCATTCTTTTATGTCTTGCTTTTTCACTCAACATAATTATTTTTGAGATTTGTACGTGTAATTGCATGCTGAGTAGTAACCTGCTGTATGAATATACTGCAGTTTGTTTACCCGTTCTCTTGTTGATGGACATTTGACTTGTTTCCAGTTTTTAGCTATTATGAGTGTCTTCTCTATACATTCTTTTTTTGTCTTCTCTATACAAAAATTCGTATGTACATATACTTTAATTTCTCTTGAATACTCAAGAGGGGAATTATTGAGTCATAGGTAGATACATAAGGGTAATTATTAACATAAGAAACTGCCAACAGTTCTCTAATGTGACTACCATTTTACATTCCCTCCAGCAGTGTTTGAGAGTTCCAAATGCTCCACGTCTTGGCCAACATTTGGTATTGTCAGTGTTTTTAATATTAGCCATTCTAGTGGGTGTGCTGTGGTTTCTCATTGTGGTTTTATTTGCATTATCCTAATGACTAATGATCTTAAGCACTTTTTCATGTGCTTGTTGGCCATTTATATATCATCCTCAGGGACATAAATGTTTGAGTCTATGCCCATTTTTGTATCGGGTTGTCTGACTTTTTGCAATAGAGTTGTAGGGGTTCTTTATATATACCACTAACTTGCTATTTTTTTTCCTGTGGGTAGTGTTTCCTGTGTCCTGTCTAAAAGATCTTTGCCTGCCTCAAGGTTGGGGAAATATGCTCCTTTACTTTTAGCTTTTATATTTAGGTCTATAATCCATTTCAAATAATTGTTTTGATGTACAATGTGAGTTAGTATTTTTCTTTTTTTTTTATTTCATCATATAATGAGGGTACAAATATTGTTAGGGTTACATA
>VBSM01003204.1:11947046-11982320 GCA_008086735.1 Cheirogaleus medius | reverse complement strand
CAATCCATGAACAAGGTAGATTTTTCCATTTGTTTAAATCATCTGCAATTTCTTCTTTTAGTGTTTCATCCAGTCTCTCCTCTGCCATTTATATCAATATAAAAGACTTGACTTTACCCTTTGAATTATTTGGCCTTTTATAAAAAAATCAATAGAAGGTATAAAATATAGGAGTATTCTTGGACTCTCTGTTTAATTCCACTGAAATATTTATCTATCCTGTGTCATTACCAAACTGTCTTGATTACCATAGCTTTACCATAAGTCTTGAAATCAGGCAAAGTAAATTCTCCAACTATATCCTTCTTTCACAGATTGTGTTGGCTATTCTAAGTCCTTTGCAGTTCCTTATGCAGTTTAGAATCATCTATTGATTTCTATAAAAAAGCCTACTGGGATTTTGATTTAGATGGTGATGAACTTATTAATCAATAATAGGGAGAAATGACATCTTCATATAATAATATTGAGTTTAGCAGTCCCAGAAATGGTAAATTTCTCTATTCTTTTAGGTCTTCTTTAAGTTCTTCAAGCATTGTTTAGTAAGTTTCAGTGTAGAGCAGGAGTTGGAAAACATTTTTTGGTAAAGGTCTAGACAGTAAATATTTTAGGTTTTGTGGCCTAGAAACAAAACAAAGTTATTAGGTAGATTATTATATAACAAGAGAGAAAACAAATTTCTACAATTTTTTATTTACAAATTTCAAAATATTGAGAACATTTTTTTGGTACTCTCTCAGTTCTCTATATTTTCGCCAAGCCTTTACTAAAGCTAAGGTTTATTTTCATTCCAAACCATTATACTCCTCTGCTCTCAGTTTAACTCTTTTATAAATATCACCCAATTGGAATTCTTGAGTTAGATGAAAATTAAAATTCTTAAGGTTGCCAAAATAAAAAATTCATATGTACTCAAAATTCAACCTAACAGGAACTCTCTATTAAGGAGGAAACACTAGATCTATTTTGGCTTTAAAGACATTTTTGTAGTGGGGTTGAAACTACAGTATTTTTAATATATTTCATAGCTTTAGAATATCGCAGGAATAGAATTAGTATCTTTTGTACGATGTTTTTATTTTTATGCTTCAATTTCAACTTAAAATTTAACGTCTTAAATTTTTTAAAGACTCACTATAATTAAAAACTGTAAAGCAACTCAATGCAAACAGTTAAAGGTGTGTAAGATCTAAATTTCTTCCTTTCAGTAGGCTACTTTCCAATTGAGTATTCCTTCATTCAGCACATTTCCATTGAGTGCCCACAATATGCAAGACCCTGGGCTAGGTGCTGGGATTCGGCAGTCAGAAGGCAGATGTGGTTACTGCCTCATAAACACATTAAAAGAAACCAAAACCGATACACGGTACTAAGTAGGAAACAAGAGAGATGTAGGGCCCCACGTAGAGTGATCTGGGAAAGTCACCCTACGGAGATAATAGATGAATTGGCTGATTTTGAATAACTATCAGTAACAGCATGTCTGAGAGGGATGGTCTCAACAAGCCATCTGAGACAACAGCATTTATCATTTTATGATAAATGAAATTGTTGCTTGTGGCAATATGGGATCTAGTTTCCTTTCATTTCCTTTCATTCAGTCTTAGAAGAGTTTCTATATGTGCCTGCTGAGTTGGAACTAATGCATATTGTGGCTGTCGAGCTGTGTTAACTGCTGGAAATTGTGGGCAGAGGTGCCACAATCCTTCTGGTACCTAAATACTAAGATGATCAAACCAAGAATCTAGACTAACTTGTTCTATGGCACCCAGAGTCTGAATTTCAGGATCTGAAAATCCTTCAACTAGTGGCTGTAGAATTGGGAAGAGGCCCCAGTTCATCTGGGGGATTGGTACTGGGCCCCAGTGCTCAACCACTGCATTTGGAGAGACATGACAACTTCTAGGAACACAATTAAAATCTTTCCAATCGACATCCATTTCCTTTGATAATTTTTTTCATTTATTTTTGAGTCATCATCATCTTCCTGTTTAAGATCTCCATTTTTGTCTTCCTCAAATGAAGTAATATGGAGATACCTCAAAGAGCTACAAGTAGAACTACCATTTGATCCAGCAATCCCATTACTGGGCATGTATCCAAAGGAAAAATAGACGTTCTATAAAAAAGACAACTGCACTCGAATGTTTATAGCAGCACAATTCATAATTGCAAAGTTGTGGAAACAACCCAAGTGCCCATCAATACATTAGTGGATTAATAAAATGTGGTATATATATACCATGGAGTTCTACTCAGCCACAAAAAAACCATGGTGATAGAGCTGGAGCCCATTCTACTAAGTGAAGTATCCCAAGAATGGAAAAACAAGCACCACATGTACTCACCATCAAATTGGTATTAACTGATCAACACTTAAGTGCACATACAGTAATAACATTCATCGGTGTCGGGCAGGTGGGAGGGGGGAGGAGGGATGGGTATATTCACCCCTAATGGGTTTGGGGCATGGACGTGCTTGGAGCTCTGATTCAGGTGGGGCAAAGGCAATATATGTAATCTAAACATTTGTACCCCCATAATATGCTGAAATAAGAAGAAAGAAAGAAATAAATCTTGCTTTTAAAATCTTCTTTCTCAGGTCTATTTGTTTCAGCATCTTTAGTGCCAAATTTCCCTTTCTAGGTTGAGAATCCAATTTGCCAGTGGAGAGAAAAATTAATACATATTCTACCACACTCACACCAAGACCTGTATTTTTTGCATCACATTCACATCACTAACTCCATGAAAATCCTGTCCAGATTTCCTCTGTTCATAATAAGCTGGGACATAGAATGATGAGAACCTCCCCGTGTGGACTTTCTCCATCCGTCATCTCTGAGCTGTGCCTTTTTGTCTATTGTTTGTTAAAACTCTAAAACTGGTTGGTAGGCAAAGACTATTTCTGAAGAAACAAGTAGAAGAGGTTGCCCTTCCGATGGTGGGTCAGGAACATTATCCTAGTCTATCTCATTCTCTGAGATTTTAACGTAAGATCTTGAAAGTTATGATTTATTTCACCTGCCGACAAATCCAGACTACTGCAAATCTCTCGTCTCCCCATCCTGCAATCTAATATCTATTTTGTCTTCATTTTTGAAGGATAGTTTTGCTCAAAAAAGAATTCTGTGTTGATATGTTTGTTTCTTCAGCAGTTTAAAGATGTCATTCCATTGTCTTTCTGTGGTGAAGGTAGAAATCATTCCTATCACTGTTTTCCTGAATGAAATACAGCTTTTTTCTCTGACTGCTTCTAAGATTTTACTCCTCTTCATTCATTTGAATATGGTGTGCTTTTATTTCTTTAAAATTTCTTTTATTCTGCTTGTAGCTTATTGAGTTTCTTGGGACCATGGGTTATAGCTTTTTTTTAAATATCAAATTTGGAAAATTTTGGCCATTATTTCTTTATATACTTTTTTCTATTCCAATTTCTTTTTTGTCTCTTTCTGGAACCTAATGAAACATATGTTGAACCTGACTTTGTCTCTCAGGTCACTGAGGCTCTGTCAATTTTTTCCTTTATGCCTTAGTTTGGATGGTTTCTGTAGACCTGTCTCAAGGTCACCAATCATTTTTCTTTCTGCAATGTACATTATGCTGTTAAACCTATCCAGTCAATTAAAAAATTTCTCATATGGTACGTTTCATTGCCAGAATTTTCTTTGGATCGTCTTTAGAATTTCCATGTATTTTCTGAGAGCCCCCAGATGTTCACTAATATCCATCTTTTCATTGAAAACTGTGGACATATTTATAATAGCTATTTTAAAGTCTTTGTCTTCTAATTCCAACAGCTCTGCCACCTTTGGGTATGTTTCTATTGATTTTTTTCTTCCTGGTTATGTGTCACATTTCACAGGATTCTTTCCATGTCTAGTGATTTTTTTTATCATGTGTTGGATATTGTGGAAGCTGTTGTTGAAAGGGTTCGATTTTTGTTGTTTTCCTTTGAAAAGTATTGATTTTTTTTTTTCTCCTGGCAGGCTTGATCCTATTAAGGTAAGGGCCTTTTGGGACGGGACTAATGTGGTGTAGGGCAGCCTACTCCTGAACATGAGTCCCACGTCCCTAGGTTCTCAGCTGGATGCCTGGGGGTACGGTGATCTGGTTGTGCTCTGGCCAGTCATAATTCCCTCTTGTCCCAGTGGTGTATGACCTCTGTACTCTCTGTTCAGCTCTGAGGCCCCCTGTAGCTGTTTTCTGTGACGCTTCTGCATGTGTATAGTTTAGCATTCAACCAAAAGGCCTTGCATGAAGATTTCTGCAGCTTCTCTGCATGGCATCCTTGTTTCTTGTACCCTTTCCCATGCACTGTAGCGACCTCAACAGCCCCCAAACCTGATATGTGTTTCCTCCACCATGTAAGACAGCTGCTATCTCTTAGGGCTCCACTTTCCTGGGCCACAGTTTAGCAATTCCACAGGCAGAAAACCGAGGCAATGTGGAACACACCGCAAAGGTTGCATCTCTATGTTGTCTGTTGTCCAATGACCAAAAACAGTTGATTCACATATTTTGTCCCGTTTTATAGCTGTTCCAACAGTTCTTTAGCAGTTGTTCTGTCATGGCTATAACTGGAAGTCCCAATGATTTCTTTTTCTTTGTTTTCTCAGAGCTTACAGTAATGCCTAGAACTAGGTGTTTGAGGCAGAACAGAACACAGTCCCTGGGTTTTTGGCCTCTTGGTATGGACTTTTCTATGCTGTATCACACAGAGCTTTATTTTCTTTACTTGTGGTTTTGGAATTGGGGCTCGCAGTTCACCCAACATATACCTTTGCAGAAAGAAGGCTTAAGTTCCCCATAAATGACTTTTTCTTCCCTCCTTTATGAAATTGACACCCACACTTGCCATGAAACCACATTTAACCTTTTGGGATTCACTTTGGGGGACTGTGGGGGAAGCACAGAGAAATGTCCAGAATTTTTTAGTATTATCTCTTAGCTTCCTTCTTCATTTAGCAAAGCCACAGAACACTGCCCAGAGCATCCGTCCGATAAAGTGAGGACTTACTTTCCTGTTTTCTTGAATAATCCTAATGATTAGCTTGGTCCTTTTGAAGCAACTGTTTATTGGCCTACATTCCATCAAGCTGACGCTGAAATATTGATTTCTATTTAAACCGTTTCCTGGGAGTTGCTGCAGGGGGAAGTGGGGTTAGAAATTTTTATGTTGAGGTCAGAAATATGAACCATGCAGGAAGCAGGCCTCTGAAAGCTGAATTCTATGGCACACGGGCTGCACAGTATTGGTGAATTTCCTCAAGCTCTCTGGGCCTCAATTTCTTTCTTTATTTTTTGGGGGTGGGGTGGGGGACAGAGTCTCACTCTCTCACCCCATGCAGAGTGCAGTGGCATCATCATAGCTCACTGCAACCTCAAACTCCTGGGCTCAAGTGATCCTCCTGCCTCAGCCTCCCAGAGTGCTAGGATTACAGGCCTGAGCTACCTTGCCTGGCCCAGTTTCTTTATGTGTAAAATGGGAATAATAATACCTAGGTAAGATTAAATGAGTTCACAAGGATAAAGCACCTGGTGTTGCACCTGCCTCAGGGGAGGTTCTCAATGATGGTGAATGTTCCTTCCCTTCCCTTTTCCTTTTCCTTTTCCTTTTCCTTTTCCTTTTCCTTTCCCTTCCCTTCCCTTCCTTTCTCTTTCCCTTTCCCTTACCCTTTCCCTGTCCCCTACCCTTTCCCTCTCCCCTACCCTCTCTCTCCAGGGGAGAGAGAAACAGCATATTTTATTATAGAGGTTAAGAGAGTGGTTTTTGCAATCAGTTAAACCTTGGTTCAAATCTTGGCTCCACAGAGCATTACCTTTAGGACTATGGAAGAGTCTCAGCACCTTTGCGGGCCTCCGTTTATTCATCTGTGAAATGGAGGTATTGATTACTGACTGATAAGATCATTGTGAGAATTGAACAAAGGAAAAGCAGCCCCAGAAGCCTGCTCTGTGGCAGACACTCAGGATTCTCGGTCTCTGAGCTCTGGATCCACTTGGACGTGCTCCAGGCTCAGCTGCTCGGCTGGCTGGTGTAGGTTCCTCCACTCCGAGCCCCTCTCCTTCCTTCCTGGTGGGGAGAGTCGGTCTGGGGTGGCGATGTGGGTGGAATCTGGATTTACATTTCTGCAAAAACACAAATGATTAAAACGTGTCTTGTGGATTTGAGTTGGAGCCTTCTTCTTCCAGTTTCCCTGTACCGCTTCCAGCCCCCACGTGAAGCCCGTGTGGGCTCTGGGCGAGACCCGCAGGGGTAGGTGGGATTGGATACGAGCCAGGAATTGGAGGACACACAGGGAGGGGTCCAGATATGAAACTATGTTCAGTGGTGTGTCCCACAGGCATTTATCACAATTGGCTTGATGCTCATACCCAGGAGTGATTAAGACACTGTCTAAGGAAGGAAAGACAGCCAAGCAGACAAGCAGCCTACCACGAGGGGTGGGGATGTCTATGGGACCTGAGGCAGTTAGGGAAGGAGCCACAGGGGAAGTGACAGCCCATTTGAGTCTTGACACATGAATAAGAGTCCACCACGGGTCTGGGGGAGGGCAGGCATCCTACCCAGAGTGAAAAGTAAGCCACGAAGTGTGAAAAACAGAGCTTTAATCAGTGGTGCTGAGGCCAGCATTTACCAGCTCATGAGAAGGGAATACTGAATTTTGTGAGCTGGACAGTAAACACAGCCACAATAAAAATTAAATTACATAAGCCTACATCTATATAAATTACACTAAAACAAAGGTAGTGAATACTCAAAACTTATCACTTCCCAATAATCACTACATTTTACTATTATCTGTCCTTGTGAAGTTGTAAATTTCCATTGTGTCCATGTGTCAGAAATGATATTCCATGGTGTGTGACTACACATCTCTCGACTCCCAGTGCATTCGGTGACAACACCTTGGTTGCATGAAATTGGTCATGGTGGAAATATGTACACCACAGATATTGGCAAATGGTCCAAATCAGGGCTTTATCTTGGAGAGCTGGCTGTTAAACATTTACTAGCGTGCGTGCCACTGCCTGTAGCATGGGGGGTTGGGACATGGGACACCAGATGGAGCAGAGAGGTGGGTGGCTTTGGATGCCAAGTGCAGGAGCTTGCATTTCCCTCTAAAGGTGAGAGGACGCTGCCCTGGCATTTCAAAGCAGGAGAGCAGGAGAGTCATGAGACTTTTTTTTTTTAATAGAAAGGCCACTCTGGCTGCTGTCTGTCTGCTAAACTGGAGAGGGCTTTGCTGGAGGGAGGGAGACCAGTGAGGAGGCTGTTGTCACAAAGAAGAAAAGAAGGGTCTGATTTGAGACTCAGGAGCTGGCCTTGGTGAGTGATTAACTATGAGAGGAAGGGAGAGTAGCAAGTCTAAGAGGACCCCGAGTTCTGTCTTGGGACACCTGGTGGAAGACGGTGATGCCTCTGAAGCGCGAGTACCTGTGAGCAGATGGATGGGCATGAGGGTGTCCTGGAGTCATCGAGAGAAGGGCGGACCCCAAAGCATTGGGACCTTACTCCTCAGTTCCTGCCTGCATCAAATCCACAAACACAGGGATTCATTTTTTCTGCATAGACTCCCAGAGTGGAGTCTCTTAGCCCCTTTTGCCCGTGGACTGTACCCCCGAGGAAGGCATCATGGGCCTGGACACACAGTACTGTGATTGGCCAGATCTGGCTCTGTACCTCTATGCCTACGAATATGATGGTTTCCTCTCTGAGCCTCAGTTTATCTTTCTGTAAAGTGGATGTTCTCATCCAGCCCCTATTCTCCTCTCCATGGAGTTCTTGGGAGAAGGAACACATGCTGGTAATTTTCCTTAACCTTATGATGCCAGATCGTGTTTGCTAGTGCAAGGGCAAAAGCCAGGAGAGCTTCCTGGCACACAGGAAGGCAAAGCCTAGTTAGGTGTCATTCTTGAAAAACAACAGGGAGTGCCAAGGGGGACTGGGATCGCCCTGCAGTGGCTGCAGGAGAAAAGTTTCCATCTGAGAGCCTGGAGTGCAGCCTTAGGGATTGGTGGGGTAGTCACCAGCCGTGCCTGCAGAGTCCAGGGCGTGGCTTGTTTGCTTTGGCCAGTGCTCAGCCACCTTGTTCTTTGACCCCGAAGGTCCTTGTAATTAGCGGTACCCACTGAGTGAGTCACATTTGCTATTAGCCAGTAATTGTGCTGTGGAGTCACAAGTCCAAATGTTGACTCAGTCAAACACACTGCAGAGTGGCCTCAGAGAGGCCTTCTCCGAGTCACTCATTTGGAAAGTGGGCCCTGTTTTTATTCTCTATCTTCTCACTCTGTTTCTTTCCTTTAGATCCCTTATCACGATATATTATTGCATGGTAATTTCTTTATTGTACCCCCGCCCCCAACTTTAATTCAATAGCACAGAAGCTTGGCGAACCCAGCAGCCGTGTTTATTTCATGCACAGCAACCAGCATCGAGGGTGCTTGCTATGTATCGGCCGGATGAATGAACAACCAAGTCTCCAGCCCGTCATTTACCATTTTCATTATGATCTTATAATTTCCATAATTTGGTGTTGCTTCCTTAAACGTAGAAGAGGGGAAGTACAGAGAGCAGAATCTTCAGGTCCTTTTCTGACAGAACAACTGCTGTGTGTTGAGCACTGCCCGGGGGGGGCCAGGCAGCTTCATGGGCACCATCTCATTTTATCCTCACAAGGGTGCCATGAGGAATGCACTACTATTATTCCCATTTTGCAGATGAGGAAATTGAGGCTCACGTAGACTAACTCAGCTGTCTGAGATCTCATAGCTGGAACGTGGCAGAGCTGAGGGCATCATGCGGGTCTGCCTAGCTTAAAGGCTTGCTCTTTCTCTCATGTGCTGGTGCTTTGAAAACTGAGGTTCTCAACTCTGGTTGCACGTTGGAATTACTTGGGAGTTTAAAAAAATACTGTTGTCTGTCTTCCATCATTGGAGGTTCTGATTTAATTGGTCTGGGGTATGGCCTGGACACTGGACTTTTTAATCCATCCCCACCCCACTCCCACCAACATGCAGCCAAAATCGAGAACTATTGTTCTGGAAGGGAATGCAATAAACACGGAGTCAGTCAAACGTCTTTTCTCAGGGGACAGCTGTAGGCAGGGCTTCCTGGGAAAGGCTCTATGGCGGTGCCTCATGGTCCCTGGGAGGAATGCACAGCTGAGGAGGAGAGGGCTCTGGGTATCATGTCTCCTTACAAAACAAGACCTTACCTGCTCATCTGGGGATGAGGACAATTCTGGAACTTCTTGGCTGGAATCCTGGAATTTGGGGGCTAGAATTCCTAGAATTTAATCCTCAAAGGCTGCCTTCCTGGCCCCAAGATGAGTTCACAGCTCAGTTCCACATCGACTCCTACAGAGGTGGGCATTCCCAGGAATGGACCGCCAAATCCTCAAAGGACGATTGGGCCTTCCATTCAAAGTGGTAGCCATTGATTGAACACTCTGACCCCCACAGGGTTTCAAGGATGTCCTCCTTTCTTGAATGCCTGGTCCTGTAATAGAAACACTGGCTCTACCACTACCCAGTCAGCCCATCCTTGCCCGTGCTGGGAAGCCCCGACTCCGGCCACACCTATCCCTCAGCCCCAGCTACCAACCCTAGGATTATGTGGGAGCCTTCTCCCCTGTCCCCAGGGTCCCCTACAATGTCACCGTTCACCCAGATTGGCCTCTGGAGCCCCATGTTGCCTGTGCCTCTATTCTCTACTCTGCTTTTGTCAGACTTAAAGATGAGCTTAAAGATCCATGTGGAGGCCCAAAGGAGTTACAGGACTTGCCCAAGACATCGTGATGGGTAGGAGGCAGGGATGTGGGCAAAGCTGAGAGGCAGAACAAGACAGTGGTTGAGAGGCTGATAGGTCCAAATCCAGATTTATCACTCTGGCTGTGTGGCTTTGGGGAAGTCACTGTGTCTCCCTGAGCCTCAGATTCCTCATCTGCAAAATAGTCATGATGATTATGGTACTTACTCTCCAGGGTTTTATGGTGATACAAGGAAATTGTATTTGCAAAGTGTTTAGCACAGTGCTTGGCACAGGGAGGTGCTCAGATCTTTCCATGGGTGATAAAAGCAGAGTAAAGAATAGAGGCACAGGCAACACGGGGCTCCAGAGGCCAATCCAGGTGAACGGTGACATTGTAGAGGACCCTGGGGACAGGGGAGAAGGCTCCCCACATAATCCTAGGGTTGGTAGCTGGGGTTGAGGGATAGGTGTGGCCGGAGTCGGGGTTTCCCAGCACGGGCAAGGATGGGCTGACTGGGTAGTGGTAGAGCCAGTGTTTCTATTACAGGAACCAGGAATGGGGCATGAAGCAGGACCAGGCATTCAAGAAAGGAGGACATCCTTGAAACCCTGTGGGGGTCAGAGTGTTCAATCAATGGCTACCACTTTGAATGGAAGACCCAGTCGTCCTCTGAGGATTTGGCGGTCCATTCCTGGGAATGCCCACCTCTGTAGGAGTGGATGTGGAACTGAGCTGTGAACTCATCTTGGGGCCAGGAAGGCAGCCTTTGATTGAGGATTAAACGAGATGATGCAGGAAAAGTGCTTATCACTGTGAATGCCCCCAAATGGTAGCTCTTGTCTCCTACTATTGATGATAAACTCTGAGAGGGGGGTGCCTGTATCCTGACCGAGTTAGAATCTTGGTTTAACGGAGTCATTTTGGGCAAGTGGACTTAATCTCTCAGGCCTCATTTCCCTCATCTGTAAAATGAGAGGATCGTGCCAATCACATTGCATTGTGAAATAAAATGTATTAAGCAAAGAGTTGAGCTCAATACCTGACATACGCTAAGAGCACAGGGAACACAGCTGTAAGTGCTGGTGTTCAGGCCCAGCATCAGCCTGTGAGGGTAGCGTCCCTGGCCACGTGGCACGGCCGCCAAACCCCACGGAAGGGCGGAGGGGCCGACGGGCCGAGGGGGGATGAAGATGCTGTCAAAGTGGGATGGCACTGGCGGGCCCTGCAGCTCGCAGCTAAGTTCCAGTTACCTTTCTATTTCCTGCACCGAAGAGGTAGAAACTCCCTGTGTACTAGCTGCACGGCTTTGTAATCTAAGGTACGTGGGGAATTTTGTTTTCTCTTGGAGAAACTGTCTCATCTGTCTCCTCATACCTGAAAAGGGGAAGCTCGTTTGAAACTTACACGCTACAAGCACAGAGTCATTGAGACTTGTTTCTAAACTGCAAAGAGAAGGGACTTCAGCTCCCTTCATTCCCCTGTGCTCTGGATTCTCAGAAGAGAAAGCTGAGACCTACGGAAACGGTGGGTCCAACTCCTCGCAGTTGCCAGCTTGGCAGGCCTGGGCCTGGCACAGAGGTCGGCTGATTCCTGATCCACTGCTCCTTCTACGGTTCCACCTTGGGACACTGATACTATTGTTTATGATGAAGCTGGTAATGATGATGTGTGTGTGACCAGGGGGTTGGAAGCAATATAAATAGGGAGAATAGTCAACATATAGAATAGTCAACAATAGTCAACCAGTCTACTGGTTGTTAGAAAGTATCTGACAACCAGTATGGTATGAGCATCTGTCAATCAGAATCAATCATGTCTAACAAATGAGAACAGACACCAGCCCTGTGTGTCCTGACCGAGCGTTAGCTGGCCTCTGCTTAGACCCTGCATATCTCTGTGGGCAACTGGACAAATATCCGGAGAGACCATTGGTTAGTTTTGTCTCCTTGCTTCAAAGTTCCTAGGGATGGAGGGAGAATCCTTTTGAGAAGTGATTGAAAATACTGTCTTTGGTGACCTAGATTAGAAGGCTATTGATATTTTTCCTCTGGAGAACTTTTGCAGATACTTGGTTTTTTAAAAAAAAATTAGGGCAAATAATGCACTTCTCTCCACAAGTATAAAAATATTTTGTTCTTTTTTTATTATTTCAGAATATTATGGGATACAAATGTTTAGGTTACATATATTGCCTTTGCCCCTCCCAAGTCAGAGCTACAAGTGTGTGCATCTCTGCGACAGTGCTCACCGTACCCATTAGGTGTGAATATACCCATCCCCTCCACTCCCCTCCCACCTTCCCGACACCTGATGAATGTTACTACCATATGTGCACATAAGTACTGATCAGTTAGTACCAATTTGATGGTGAGCACATGTGGTGGTTGTTTTTCCATTCATGGGATACTTCACTTAGTAGAATGGGCTCCAGCTCTATCCAGGATAATACAAGAGGTGCAAGATCACCAGTTTGTTCTTATTATTCCTAGGAGTGAAGTGAGAACTGAATTTCAAACTAATGTGAGAATGGAATTTCAGAAGGACATCAATATGTTCCCAGGATCTCCACTGGGAGGGAAACTTTTGAGACTGAAGTTTTGGAGGAGAGCCTTACCCCTTCTCCCTTAGTGTTTGATTCTACGTACACCGTTAGGTGGAAACAAGTGACATATCTGACATGTGATCCCTTTTGACCCTCAGAAATGGCAATTTTTGTATGTTGCAACCTAATATTGACTGAATGCCAACAGTGACCCCAACTACTGCTCTGGAACATGGAGAGAGAAGACTGTGCTGAGCCCTTTTGATTTTTGCTGATTGCTGTTTTTATGAGAGGCAGCGGAGTGTAGTGTCAGAGACTGACTTAGATCTAAATTCTGGCTCTACCACATAGTGACATGGGTCTCTCTGGCCTCTCTTTCTATTTCAGGGTTGTTCGAGATGAGATTAAGCCACTTAACTACAAAGTCTCCTAATTCATAAAAGAAACCTGGCAGATTCTCTCCTTCCCTCCCTTTCTCTCATCTGACCACAATCTGTGGTGTTTCACAATCAATTTGTTATGAGATTTATTACAGCCTATGAGAGCTATCTAGCATTTTGCATTCAAGTACATAGAGAACTAAATGTATTTTTTACGAGCCCAAGGATTACCCTTAGACCTTAATCTAGAGAGAAAAATAAATGAACAGAATAACAAAAGAATTGACAATTAGTGTCAAAATTCAATGCCAGTTTATTAAGTTATGTCTATTAAATACATGAACACTTACAACACTTCATTTACAGAGATTAGAATTCATACAGTAGTGCCCGAAGACATGGGAGGCATACCAGTTAAATACATATCCAACAACATACAATATGCATTTTACCTTGGGCTTGATGTTTTAACATAAAACATAAAATCAATGAAAGCACATGGGGCTTATCACTAAAACCACATAAACACCCACGTTTGTTCGATCTGTATACCCCTGAAACAAAAAAGGGGAAAATTACATGTTTTAATGACTTTAAAAATAAAATCATTTGATTAAGTTCAGCTACTTTATTTACTCCACCTTGTGTGTTTCCTTCATCCCGGGTGCATACACCACGAAAGTAGGATGTGCCTGTCACGTTCCCTCTCAGCTCTCCAGCATCGAGGTAAGGGCTATCCTGTGACGCAAGCTCAAAAAAATAGGTGATTCATGGATAAGTTTGGTGTCCTCCTGACACTGGGCTTGTGTCAGCGGATGCGAATTCTAGTCTCAGCACTCCAATGAGCTACTGTCTGGCATTGGGCCACTATGTCATCTCTCTGAGCCTGAGTTTCTCCATCCTTGAAATGATGTAACTTGGAATAGATAGACTCTGCAGATCCTATCATCTCTAAGATCCCAGGTCATTGCTTTAGCTGCCAAGATCATAGAGTCATTTTGTGTTGGAAACTCTCTGGACAAGTGGGAAAGGACAAGTACTTCTAGGCTGGAAGCCACTGAACTCTTGACAAGGCCTGCCAGGTTTGTGATGATTAAATAGAATACATGGTAGTCAATTAAAAAATGGCCACATAATCATAGATTTGGAAAAGACCTCAGAAATTCTTTGGCTCAATCCCTCGCCCAATCTCCAAGAAGGAATGGCTTCTCCAAAAACCTGGTGATAAGATCCCTGCTTGACTACCTTCAGGGGCTGAAAAATCACTACCTGGAAAAATTCTGGTGTTGGGTAGAAAGTTCCTTTAGGTATTAAATCAGAGATGGTGACCCTGTAAGTATAGCTGTCTCTTCTGAGGGGGACATGGAAGAATCTCCTCCCCATGTTCCTGTTGCCTTATAGTTATTTGAAGATTCTCTTCCTGTCTCCCTTCAATTTCTCCTCCAGTAATTAAAGTGAATGCTTTTAATATTTTTAAGAGCAGAGGGGATCATATGAGTCTGGGATTATGATTCAGGAAGATAGCATCCTAGGTCTAGGATACCTTTGGTTCATGGTGTGGCCCTAGACAAGTAACTTCTCCTATCCAGGCTGGTAAGGTATTGTATCTTAAAATGGGGAGATGGTGTGGGAGGCAAGTGTGTCTCAGAGCTTGGGAAGTTGAAAATATGATTGTTAAAGTGTGGCAGAGCATGGATGAAATTGTTCTGACCCACACTTTCTCCCCACTGGTGCGAAAGGATTCAGGGGTTAACAGTTCACTGAATTCTTTCTAGGCCCAGCTGCCAATAGGATGCAATGATGGGAGTATCCAGGGTAACAATGTCTACTTAACAAAATTCTGCTAAAAATGACAAAACGCTTCCAGGACTCTGGGCTTTAGGAGAGCAAAAAATCTTGAGGCAAGAGCCTTCTGCATGTGTTTTCAAAGGTACAGAACGAATATAAACAGTCCTGCCCTGCATAATTAATCCCCAATGTCACAATCATGGAAACAGGATTGGGTAAGGGCTTGGGAAAATATCTTGCAAAAGAATGTTGACAGTGGCTGTGCCTTGTTCACAGCGAGTTAGTTGAACTTTTATAATCCAGAGGAATTATTTGACGAGGATAGAGGTGGAATTTCCTCTGGGGTGATGTAGCTTAGTCTGAAACGGAGCCAGGATTCCTGGCATGTTATTCAAACAAGCCTGACACATTTCAGGAAAAGGTATACTTTTCCCTTTTCCTACTAGAACTTTTAGTAGCTTAAGTAATTCTGTTCTGCTAAATAGACCTAAACCATGCTAGGGTCAAAATGTTAGTGACCCCATACATTTTGATCATGGTTTGCCTGTTTGCTGAAAAACAGACTGTTCAAAGCAGCTGAGTCATCTATACTATTCTAATATTTTTAAGGATGCTGATACCCAATTTGAGTCCAGCAAATAAAAACCTCTTTCCACATGTAGCTTAAATAATGGATTCCACCCTAGAAAGTGATCTTCTGTTTTTCCCCCCTTTTGTTTATTTAAAACTGTCCTTGAGTAGCTACTTAAAAAACCACTTAGAGTGAACACAAATCATTTTGTTAGTGATCACCCTTCATCAAATGGCACCCGTTTTCATAATGAGAAAATATGCTAAGATGTGCCTAAAGTTAGCTAATTAATTAGCTAATACAACCAAAATAAATTAAAGGATCTGCAGGCAGACAACAGAGTTGCTGAGTAGTTAAAATGAGCACGTCTGAGACTAAATTAATTTATCTCTGTGTCTCCAGGGCAAGTAGGGTACTCGGTAAATGTTTGTGGAATTGATTTGAATTCAGCCTTTTAAAAGACATTTAACCAGTAAAGCATTTTATCCCTAAATTATTTTCTAAAGCAAGTTCCTTCCTACCTGCCTCCCCAAACCCCTGGAATATATCCCATTAACCCCTTTTAGGGGATCATCACTTGTTCTTCAAAAGCATTCTCCCACCTCATTTTTTAAAAATAGAACACTAATTTTTGCTATGGAGATGATGCCTTGGAAACAGAAGTTCTGATCTGAGTCCTATATGGAATGCTTGGCTGTGCCTTCCTGCATAGTAAAAGATATACTGTGCTGTACAGAATTTAACAAAATCAGCAGTGCAAAGTTGAGCTACAAAACATTCTTCAATAAACAAGCTGATGACAGGAACAAAATAAATATATGCCATGGATTTTTCCAAAGCCTCAAATGTCTTAGGATGTCAGGAAATTCCTGTCTTGGATAAACTTCTAAATCTAGTAGATCCGCCTATGGCACACTGGGCAAGTTTGAACAGGCTACCCTGGTCTCTTCTGTATGAATCCTTTCCTGCACCCCAAGTGGCTTGGGGCTCTCATGCACCAGGGAGATAGGTGCAGATAGAGAATTTTATTTTCTTCATGGATTTTAGTTCTGATTATGGAACCAGTCTAGAGTCAGTGAGGAGAGATTCTTGATCTAACAATAAATGCTGTTCTAGAAGTTGGTCGAGGGAACATTCTCTTATCAAGCTGGTGTTGGAGTTACTGAGAAACCTTTCTTTTCTACTTTAAGCCAAGGGTAATTCCCCCATCTGAGAGGTCCTTTCCCTGTGGTCATCTGGGCCCCACCCACCTTCTTTCAGGCTTCACTTCCTCTCTGAACACTCTTGTGCACCAGGTGCAGGTGGTCACACCCTTGTCTGTGTCGCCACTGAGTCCTGTGCTGACTGTTTGGAGAAGCTGAAGTCCAGAAAGAGGCCTGGTGTCAGTTAGCCTAGCAGAGGTTAAGGAACATACTTAGCCTTAACCTCCCAAGTGAGAAACTGGAAATTAGTTTTTATTTAATTATAACTCAACAAATATTGACCGAGGACTGCTACCGCACTGGCTGCTGTGTTCAGGAGCCTCTCACGTAGCTGTCTGCTTCTATTGTCTCCTGGCAACCAGAGTAAGAGTGATTTTGGTGCACAGCTTGCTCTCAGACCCATCCATGAGGTCTCCCAGGGTAGGAAGCATTTGTAATAGAGGCCAATGTGCTGGAAGTCACGGGCCAGGTAACACCAAAATGCTCAGACTATACAGAATGCATGGAGTTCACACGTTTCATGCCCATGAGCTCATTTGATCCTGGGAAACAAATTGGTGGAGTCCTGATTTACAGACAAGTCAACAAAGGCTAAGTAAGCAGAGCTACCCTTCCCACCCTTGACATATCAGTGCAAGAAAATCAAACAGACTAGAGGATATGAACCTGCTGAAGCACAGGAGGACCTTCTCAACATCCAGCCTCTCCCCAGGGAAGAAGCCTTGGTTAGGTTGATCAGCTAATCCCATATTTAAATCCCTTGAATATTGTAAGGAAAAAATACCCACATAACACTCTGTAGATAAAGTTGCAAAGCAAACCTCAAAGCAGATCTAGGTTCACTTCTCCAGATTTGATGACTGACTTCTTTCCCCCAACCTCCAGGGAATAAGTCCACTGTCTTCTAGCATCAAGCAAGTTTGTTGTACAGTTAGTTAGCTAGAAATTGATCTTCAGGTTTCTTGAGTGACCTAATTAGTTGGATATCTTACACAGCTAAGAGACGGCAAGAGATCTTATGTAACAGTTTCATATGATTTTTTTAGGATTTGGAGTTATTTTTTTAGAGCGTGTTGACTGAAGCATCAATTGGTATTTATTTACATTTTGAGTAGAGTCTGTGTTGTTCTTCATAGTGTCTTCTGGGTTAAGGCGGTGTCCAGAATATAATAGGTACTCAAGAAAACTCTACTAAATGCAATTGTTGTATTTTTGATATGCATGTGAAACTCATACTTGCTTATTTTGATATCTGTGTGCATAATCAAAGGAAAGGTTGCTTTTCTCATATGCTGTAGATGGTATGAAAACCAATTCCTTTTTTGAGAACATTTATGAGAAATACAAACTCTTTTTTCATTATTTTTAGTCAAGGCAGGAAATTATGTGGAGAAACTGATAAAAGATTTTGCCTTTGAAGGTTTTACACTGTTTTCTAGAACTTTCTTCAAAGCTCCTGATCGAAGCAAATTTATGATCAAATTGAACAATAACTGGGCCAATGGTGACAAATGTGTAGCAGGGAGGTGTGGAGATATCCTTAAATCCTGACCCAAGTAGATCATCCATCCATTCATTTGGTGGTCAGTATTTTAATATTTAGAAACTCACCAATCCTCTAAGCAACCACGGTGATATGTCTGTTTGCTTTAGCATTTTCCAATTAGTATTCTCATCAGTAAGGCATATGAAGTGTGAACTTTTGGGCCCTAAATTTCATAGCTAAACCAGTGTCTCTGTGGAATGCCCCCTAACCCTGGCCCCAAGAAAATCCCTGGTTATGATTACATATGACCGAAGAAAAAACTTAGGAGCGAGATAGCAGAGGACCATCACATAATGATGTCTGCTTTGCCCTATAGCAAGAAGGCTCCAAAGAAGGTTTTATCTTCTTTTGTGTAATCCACCAAAGAGATGTCACTGACGTTCACCATTAGCTTGTCCCCTTCTTGCAAGGAGAACATGGCCGCTAGGTAGATGGGCTGGAACCAGTTGCTGCCTACTTCACACACGGACTTCGTCCCCATTAGGAGCTGGGTGGGCTCGGGGTAGCTGTCTGTTACCTTGGTGATGAGCACAGTGATGGAGTCTGGCTTGTGCAGTTGGCTCCCTCGGCTGATTTCCCCACACTCGGAGGTTGTCCCTCGGAATGTGACCTGGGAGTAGACAAAGTAGTCTCCCGACTCTGGGATCACCAGGAATTTATTGGTGTAGTTCATCCGGTTCTTGATGAAGGCCAGGCCTAGTTCATGCTCCCAGTGCAGAACCGGGAACTGATTTTTTAAGTGCGGCGTGGGAGTTTGTCTCACAACTGCAACAACAAGAGAGAAGTTTAATTTGCTCCTGATGGAAACTGTGGACTTTGCTAAAAAGAGTCTCATATCATTTTCAAAGAAGAGGAAAGTGATTGAATATAACCAACAGGTGACAAGTGCCTTTGGGAGGAATGAGTGAAGGATATGTGAGTGGATGTACACAGTTGTTCAAAGACAGTGGAGTCTTGGGCTTGTGACCTGGGGCAAATTGCTTTGCCTCTCTGAGCCTGAGCTGCCTGACCTGATGATTTCCAATTTTACCAGAGCCCTGTGATCCTGGAAAACAGTGAAGGTTAAGAAATCCTCCCACCCCTTTGTGTTCAGGAAAACAGCTTACTGGAAATAATTACCTTTCCCCAAATGACTTAGACTAACAGATGCCCCTCTTGTGGACCGATGACAAGACTGGACACCAGACCTTCAAAATCTCCATCCTTTGCCTCATAAATGATTAGCTGACCTGTTTTACTCCCACTGGTCCATCAGAATAAATTGCTTGTCCTATACATAAGGGTTAAGTGATGGCAACTTGACATCTCCCTGCTCTCAATCTTTACTCAGGACTCACCACAAACAATTTCCTCTTAGTCAAATGGTAATGTCTCGAGTCCCAAGGATATTCCCCTGCAGACTGCAAATTTTGTTATAGATCAGGAGAACATGCTTGCTTTTTATGCTCAATGGTTTTACCCTATCTTTCTGTGCTGTCTTGCTCTTTCCTCTGGAGTTTCAGAGGTACATGAACTTTAGGTGTGAGGTGCCTGGAATTTCCACACTAGACTTGGACTTGGAAAGTTGGCCAACTGGTGATAGTATGAGATCCCTCTTTATCTCTTCATATCAATGAAAATTCTTTGGAAGCACCTTCCTGAATGTAAATGCCTAGTGACATCATCTTGAATAGGGCACAGATGGATTGAATAAATTGACGACTCAGGGGACCTTTCATTTGTGACCACATCCAGCACTATCGGAGCTCTGAGTCTGAGGAAAGCCACTTCTCAATGACAGGGTGTGTGAATGAAAGAGAGTGATAGGAGAGAAAGGAAGAGGGCTGATAGAATCCACAAGAAAATACACAGGAGACATGGACCTTTGGACCCCCTCCCAGGGAGAAAGACATTAAAAAACCCTCCACCGAGAGGACGAATCTGTTACCAAGGGGTGTGGTTTCCAGTTTGAAGCTTCTAGAGTGAACTTTGGTAAATATGCTGAAAGAAGTCTCAAGACCATGGGCCGTGGTCTCCTGGAGAACACAGCAGGGAGGCTTACCCGTAAGGTGTGCCCGTGGCTTAGCTCCATCATCTCTGAGAGGTGTGTCTGTAACAAAAAGAGAAATGTGCTTTGGATGAGTCAAAGTGTGGCTGAAAAGGGCACTGTGGGAGTTGCAGGGTGCCTGGGACAGGAGGGGACATTGATCTCCTCCAACTTGGTCTGGTCCCACTCGCTGTGGGTTTGGGATTGGAATGTGGTGCCTGTAGCAAGTACCACTGAGGACAGGGAGACCCAGAACAAAGAGTCTTGGCCTCATGGCTTTGGGCAAGTTATCTAGCCTGTCTGAGACTGTATTCTCATCTCTAAGATGGACACAGTCATCCCTACCACGGATGGAGGGTGTTCAGCATGATTCTTGGCACATGGTCAGAGCTCAATAAAACCCAACTTGCTGCTCTTTCCCTCAAGCTGCTTCTGCAGGAGCTAATTAGATTTTGCTTTCTTCATGGGCCCTGTAACTATATCACTGAGGTGTATGGATACCCAACAGAAATGGGATGGGGAGTGGGTGGGGACTGCTCTGTAGCTACATGACCTTGGTGGGTCCTTTTCCTCTCTGGGCCTCTGTTTCCCCATTAGTTCTCAAGAAGACCTCAGAATTTCCCCTTGGCTTTCAGAGATGATTATATTGGATTAATTGTGTTCTATCTGTAGTGATAAAGATGATGTTGATGATGGTCAAAAACAAAAAACTATTGCACACTTTTGATGTGCAGACAGTGTTCTAATCCCTTTATAGGAATTAACTGATTTAATTCACCCTAACACTGTTGGGTCAGTACTACTGTAACTATTTTTACAGGTGAGTAAATTGAGGCAGAGACAGGTGAAATTATTTGCCCAAATGTCACACTGCTAGTAGATTCCAGAGCTGGGGTTTGGGTTCAGGCCATCGGCTCTACCGGCGATGCACTTGGCCATGGCCACCTTTCCTTCTTAGTGCCTAGGGAGGGGCCTCACTTCTCCTCTGGGTTTGTATTTCTTGACTTAGCCACTTGGTAACTAAAGACCCACCTCTGAACTTCCTACATGCCAGAACTACTAGAAAATTTTTTGTTCCCCAAAAGAAAAGGCATCAAAGACGAACACACTTACAAGCTCGCTGGTGTGAGGGTCCAAACTCTTGTCCTTTTAGAGTCTGTTGGGAAAGAAAGATATGGTTCAGGTCGTCTGCAGTCCTTGCGACCCCAACACCCCGCACAGATGCCCAAAGCAGGAGTATGATTAAGATGCCGCTGCCACCCAGCCTGGGTCCTCTGCAATGAGGGGAATGGGAATACGAATATTTTTGTTGATGGGAACCTTGCACCTTAGCTCTCCATTTTCCTCTGGAATTCCCAGTGACTTTTCTCTCTCTTATGCCTGTCTCTGAATCCCAGCTTTAAAGTTCTTTCCTGAGAGCTTTTCTTGTTCTATTCTAGGGGACCTCAGCCTCTTGTCATTGCTTCTATTATTTGCACAGATAATGGAACATGCTTTCTTTTCTTCTCCACAATTTAAAACTTGGAACTGTTCTTAAAAAATTATGCAGAAAAGGAAATAATGGCTATTTTGTCCTTCTCATCATCTTCAACAATCCTTCCTTGTTTCTGTGCTTTAAAGACTTTTTCAAAATCATTGCAACCCTAGTTTGTGAGCCATTTCTGATACCACATGATAGTGGAAGGGAACTGCCTTGGAGGCAGACAGATCTGCATTTGAATCCTGGTTCTACCATTTTTAACAACATGACCTTGAACAAGACATTTTTCCTTTCTGAGCTTTGGTGTTCTCATTTGTATGGCGGGAATAATAACATCCGTAGCCCCAAATTATTCTCAGGGTTGAGGTGAGGATCAAATCAGAACATGCATGAGTCAATGTAAAGAACATATGGAAAATGAAGAAACCACTCACATGCCCGAACATAAAGCTTGAGAGCAAAACTCTGCTCTTAGCTTAGGAACAATATCACCATCTTATATTTTACAGTGTTTTCATAAAAACTTCTCTAGTATGATTTCAACTCAACACTGATTTGGTTCTTGTAACTACACAGCCTCCACTAACAGAGTAATCCTCCTGTCACCATGAACACTTTCCCTATTTTACATCTTAAATCCGTGTGTGTGTGTGTGTGTGTGTGTGTGTTGTAAGTGTATAGTCAGATTCTGTGGGTTCCACATCTGCAGATTCAACTAAGCATGGATCAAAAATATTTGGAAAAAAACCCATAAGGAAAACAATACAACAACGAAAAATAATGCAAATAAAAACCAATACAATGTAAGAACTGTTTACATAGCAATTACATTGTATTAGGTACTATTAGTAATCTAGAGATGATAGAAAGTACATGGGAGGAAGTGTGTAGGTTATGTGTAAATTACTGTGCCATTTTATATAAATAAATATATAAAATGTAGATACCAAGGGACGACTGTCTTGTGAATGAGGAATGCCTGTCTGTGTGAGCATGAGAGGACACAGCTCCGATCATCAGGGGGAGAGTGTGTGATTTGCTGTGTTTGGCGTCTGTGCATCTACATGTGTCTGTGCTGTGGCGTCGTGCCCATGGATGTCTCTCCATCTGTCTGTGTGGTCACGTGGATGTAACTGTGTCATTGTTGAGTCTAGGTCTGTGAGCAGTCTGTGCTATTGGTAATCTTGTTAGACCTCGGACCTCCAGGCTTTTTTTTACTCCCAAGCCACATACCCAACCTCTACTGGAAGCTCTCTTGAGGGCAGAAATCTTGTCTCTGAATGATTCACTGACTTCCTGGTCTCTCCAGCCCCTTTCCCCCACTTCCTAATTCTACTAGCGGTGCCCCTACTTCCCCTTGACCATCAGACCTGAAATTTGCTTCTTTCTTCTTCCACAAACCCAAAAACTGTCCTTTCTATTTTGCAGTTTTTCTCATCCTGCTCTCCTGGATTCTTCCAGCAGGTCTTCCTTCCTAACAGATCTTTGTGCCTCTGGTCTCTCCCTTCTTGTGATCCATTTCCTAGCCTGCCTTCAGAGGGCTTTTCCTAAAGCATCACTTTATCGGGACACAGCTCTGTTCACAAACCTTCTATGGCTCCCCATGGCCCTTGAGACCCAGCCCTATCTTATCTTAACTTGGCATTCAAAGACCCAACTTACCATCCTGGTCTCGTTACCCCCATTTACTCCTCTCTAAGCTTTCTGTGTTCCCAGCCAAAAGAGCAACCACTGTGAGTGACTCAAGGGATCTGAAAACCGCAGCAAGTGTAGCTACTGCTTACGGAGAGAGCAGGGACACTGTGCTATGCTAAGCCCCTCACGGGCATATTTCCCTTCAGCTTCACAACAACACTCTAAGGACGATGCTATTCATATCCTCATATTGAAAATATGGGGCTCAGGGAGGATAAATAACTCTCCCAACATCCCACGCCTGGAAAGTAGAGGAGTAGGATTTTAACCCAGGCCAGGTGACTACAGAATCCCAAACCCTAAATCACTGCACTGGACAAGGTCCTCATCTGGTGACGTAGATGGATAAGTACCAGAAGTTTCATGCATGGTGACAGTGGGGCAAGTCCAGAGTCCAGAAAAGAGAGATCTGGCCTGGAAGTGGGAGAATCAGGGGAAATTATCCCTGAACTGAGTCTCACAGGTCCTTCAGGTATTAGCCAGGTGATAAAAGAAGTAATGACCATTCCAGACAAGGCCAACAGCTTGTGCAAGAGTAAGGAGGCCCAACAGAACACAGGGGCAGTTGGAAAACGGCAAAGCTTTCTGCTACCAAATGAGTACAGTATGTACACTTAGCACAGGGTCATGAGTATAGTGGTCTTTGGAAACCTAAACCCAGTTGCTGAGACCAGTTATCCAGCATCAGTAACTCTGGATGGGTTTGGGGGAGGGGTGCAGAAGCAGCCCACAAATGAGCACATTCTGTAGACTGTTGCCTTACTTTCTATTGATAGAGCTGATAAAGGAATTGGTCCTTTGGCAAGGCAGAAAAATGAAGGCGGGGTTCTCAGAGAGAATCGAGAGTTCTTGATTGCATCCTCTTGTGTGGGAAACAGTACCTGCCTTGGTTGACCTTCTTTTGATTCATTTCATTCTCTGCTAAGAAACCTTCTTGAACATCTGCTTATCTTTGGCTAAGCAGACACTCAGCTAAGAGTTTGGAACATTTTCCTTTGACTCCGAACGCCACTGTCATTAGCATGTGTCTGGGATGTGGACGCATTTCCATGTCTGCTCTGCTGGATTTCTATAACTTGGGCACACATTTCATTTTCACGTGCGGATGGACGTGCATGGATTTTAGTGGTGCAGAATGCCGTGAAACATCTGGAGCTGGTGACAGTGCCAGTTGGCAGGTGCTGAGACACAACATTCCAAAGTCCTCAAGAAGAACGTCAGTTGAGACTCTCTCTTTAAGAACAACGTGTAAGCCTTTCATTGCTGCTTCCCTTAATAATGACTCTGTCTATCATGGGAAGAAGACCTTTGTGACAGGAAGCAGGAATGAAGGAGGAAGAGATTTGAGAGCATGAAATAGTAGCTTATTTGGGAAAAGGTTTATGCATTGAAGCTGTCCCAGTGTTTGCTCTCAAGATAGTTGCTGGAGACACCAGGCCAATACAATTCCTTACTGTGTTCCACCCCTGCCCCATCTCCGTCACTTCTGGGCTATTTTGGGGCACCAACGAGATAGTGACTCCTGAGGGTGCTGGTTAGTGCAACATTAGCCTCCAGTTCTGAATAGACACGGGCCCCCTGAGCACCTCTAAAGAGGGAGTTTTGTCCCCTTCACATGCCTGCTCTAACCACTGGCTGAGAACCAGGGTCCAATTTTATTATTTGTGTGCTTAACAATTTTCTCTCTCTCGTGGAATCCAAGCTGCCTACAGGTGGGGACCTCGTCTGCCTGTCTTGCTCACCACTGAATTCCCAGTGCCTTGGACGGTGCCTGGCACTTCTGCCAGATTATCCAATTGGAAAAATGTGCAGATTCTCCGGAACCAGGAAGACAGAGGCAGAAAAGAGAGCAGAGGATGGGGTAAAGTTTAGATGCAGTGACTTGGGCCAGAGATTTGCAACTGAAAAGTCTAGGAAAGACGTCTTTTTGTTCACATTTTAAAAAATTTTAATTACATAGTGGTGGGTAGCCATGATCCTTTAGTACAAGGGCCTCTAAAAGTCTTCATCAGGCTCTGCGTGGAGCACAGTGGAGCATAGTCATAGCTCTAGAAATATCTGTCGGAATTTTGCAAGGCTTTGCCAGGAGCCAGAGTTAGAAAAGGCGAAGGTGTATGCCCATTGGCACACGTCTTAGTGGGACGGAGAGATGCCTGCTACCACCCTAATCAAACAAGCTGTGTTCCCCTTCTCCCCTTAGTTCCTTTAGGTCAGGAAATTTTCACTCCCATTTGATTTTCTTTTCTTGTATGTTGACTGGTAATCCTTGACTCAACCTGACCATGACCCGTTACCATAGGCACTTTTGGAATTATTCTAATTCTTCAAATTAGGCAGAAGAAAGGATGGAGAGAAAGAGGAGACTGATATTTACTTGACTGCTCCCCAGGTGCCAGGTCCCGTATTGGACATCTATGTGTGTTCCTCATCTAATACTCCAGCTGCTCTCAAAGAAGGGGTCTGTATCACCTTTTCACAGTCTCTGTGAGCCTTATAGCGGAGCCTGAAAGAGGTTAAGCAATTGTCCAGGGTCAAAGAGTGCATGTGCATGCAGAGCTTAGGAATCTGAACCTTTAGACTAAATACAGACCCTGGCACACATTAGGAGCTCCGTAAACATTAGCTGAGTACACAATAGACAAACAAGCCTGAAGTAACATAGTCTATGAGATTTCCTGGCATTTCCCCAGAAAAATCCCTTGAGTGTATTTTAACTAATGATCCACTTAGCCTTTTCTCCCATGTCCTATAGTCACTCTCTCTATCTATTCATAAACAGGAAGAGATTTTCATTTCTTGCTGTCATAAATGCTGCAATTGCAAAGGCATAAATGTTTTATGACCCATAACATCCTCCCAGCACTTCTAGGAGAAATTTGCAGACATTTGCCTTTTTGTCACTTCCCTTGCTTTCTCCCTGTTTATACTTGCACAAGTATAAATCCAGCTTGGAAATGTTTTATTCTGAGGTCATTTCATTTCATCATCCTCCAAGGTGCCCTGGACAGGGCTGTACGTGCAACATTGAGCATGGTATGGAGCGAAGATGCTGGAGTTTGCAGATGAGCAAATTTGGAAATCCCAGCTCTATGATTTCCTGGTGCTCTGATTTTGGCATGTCACCTAATCTCAGTAAGATTCAGTTTCCTCATCAATAAAAGCAGACAATGATTCTTTCCTCCCAGGACTACTGTGATGGTTCAGAGAGACCACACACATAAAATGGGTATACAGTTCATTCTCCTTTTTCTTTGGGGTCAATAAATGCTTGTGGACTGAATCATTGGTTCTGCACATCCTCCTTTTGGTCTTATGACCTCAGTTGTACCCTTGCATGTCTTTATGACAAGTGGCAGATTTGGATCCTTTAGTTGCTTTGGGTGGCTTCCCTGTTTTCCCAAGGACAGACATTCAATAGGCTTCTGGAGAGTCTGCCCTTTCAGAATGCAAACGGGTTGAGGGAATGGAATCTATGCCCCGCCCATTTCAAATCCCAGGCTTGTTGCTGCAGTCATTAAGGAGGTCAGGCTGGGAGATGACCTCTTGTAGCCAGTGTCTGGCTGCAGCTGGTGGTGTGAGCTCTGTCCAGCGAGAAGGTGGCAGCTCGTCCTGCCGACCTGGCACTCGGCGATGTGTGTGTTCGTTTTACCAGCAGAGCGAGCGGATCCTGAAATTACCAGCTGCAAGCTGCCTCGCTGTCTGCCATTCGCACCCATTTCGCCTGCCCTTCCGGCTTCTGTGCTCCTTCACTGCCTCCCGCTTCCCTGCCCTTTGCTCACAGCCTGACCTTTGGAGTGGATATCTTCCAGGTGTGCTGGGGCTTCCTGAGGCTACAGCAGGGGCATTGCCATTGAGGGCATAGGCGTTTTGCAACCCGTAGTGTACTTTTATCTTAATTATCTGTTTCCTCTAGACAGCACTAAAATGGACAATTTGGGATTATCCTCCTTCCAAAAGAGGAAAGAACTTGAGTGAGGAAACATGGGGTAGGTTGAGGTTAGCATGATGGCAGTAGCTTTCTGGACATCTTGCAGAATTCACCTACAGTGCTGTGAAGAAAGTGTATTAACCTCCTCATTGGAGAGTAAATCTAAGGCTCGAGGAGGTTTGTACCTTGCCCATCTCTTGACCCCACTGTCCATTCAGAAAACACTTAGCGAGTGCCTTCTCTGTGCCAGGTGCAGTTAAGTGCCCCCAAGGGAGGAAGGAGACTGGCATTTATTGAGCACTTACTTTGTGCCAGATACTTCTCATGGTTAAATCCTCCTGACCACCCCAGAAAGTGGACACTTTGTTGGACTTATACCCAGAGGCAGGTGAACATAGTGGTTAGGAGAAATATAGAGAGCAGGTTTGAATTCCAATGTCACACTCTTTAACTGTGGGCACATTGCTTAACTTTTCTAAGCCTCAGTTTCATCGTCTCCAAAGTGGGGATAATAATAGTACTTTCCTCATTGTGTTATTTCCATTAACTGAGAGGATTCATGTAGCAATAATAGCAAACATACCATGTACCCCACACTAAACACTTTACAGGCATGATATCATTTACTCTTCTTAAAACTCTTAATATGAAAATATTTAGCATGGTGTCTGGTACACAAGAAGTTATTAACAGGTCACAGCTGGGATGTGGTGGGGCCATGGCTTTCCCTCAATCTGTGTGACCCTGAAGCCTGAGCTGGCAACACAATGGGGTCCTGCTGGTCAGGGTAAGTCTCAGGGGTGTGCGTGGGGGGGAAGAAGGGTGCAGGGAGCAAAGGCCAGGAGCCTTGGAGGAATTTTCAGGAAGGGGTGGAAGTGAGATTGGAGGGACCTACGAAGAAGGTGGGGAGAGTGTGCAGGTGATTCTAGAAGTAGGACCTGGAGGGGAAGGACGGACAGGGCAGTGCCTCGACCCTGGGCAGAAAGGCCTCCTATGGCACCGCAGACAATTCATTGCCCAGTACTGACTGTCCGCTCTGCCTGGCTGGAGCTGGGCCACCTTGGTACTTTGTGCTTTGCCTGGAGCACGGACTGTGTGCCAGAGCTGTGCCAGGGAAGACTGGCTTTAGGGCACCTGGACCAGAGTGGGGCCTGTGGACCCATCCTCAGGGCAGGGGAAGTCATGGAAGGACCCAAAGAATGCCCAGGCTGTGGTCAAGTGCAGCTGGTAAAGAATGGATTGGAGCATATGGTCGAGGTTTTGGGGGCAAGATGGGGTGGAGAAGGAGGCCTGGAGACAGTGCACAGACATCAGAGATCAAGAAAAGCCCTCCAGCACCAAAACCTGCTCTCTGGCCAGCGATGGCAGATTCCAGAGCAGGTGAAGTATCCTCTATGATGTAATTTCCCTGAGCAGGAAGTTCCCTGGTTATTTAATAATAATCACTATCATTTATTAATCCTTCACTCCCTGGCAGATACTTTACATATTTTATTTCTAATTATCCCCATTTCATATAGAAAGAAGCTGAGGCCTAGGAAGATTAGGTAACATGGTTAAGAAGTGGCCAGGCCAGAATTCAAACTGAGTTTGAAGTTTCCACTCAAGATTTTTCCAAGATGCGAATCTGCCTAATATCCTGCAGAAGGCTAAAGGTCCTAAAACATTTTACTATGTCTATTTTATTTTATTTTATTTTATTTTTTTGCATAGGCAACATACACATTTTGTATGAAAGAGTGTAGGTTTATCAATGTCTCCCTCCTTTCCCTGTTGACAAGCCACCCAGGTGCCCTACCTGGATACTAGGAGAGGTAACAATTTCTTTTGTGCTCTTCCTGAGATAGCCTACGTATTTATAAACACATTCACACATGTGAATTTCTTCATAAAATGAAGTGTACTGTATTACATATGCTGTTATGCACTTTGCTTTTTTTGTTTAACTTGCACGCAAAGGGTTGTAACTACTTGGTTATATAAAAATGTGAGGTTTCTTTCTGTCTTTGCAATCTCTTGGGAGATTGCTTGAGATGCGTATCACGGTCTGGTTTAATGCTTATTCAATCATAAAACTGTTTTCTTTATCTACTACCTTTGTGGACAGGATTGTTGGGTTGGAAGAAGATTTTGTTTTAATTGTATTTCCGCAGCGTGAGCATGCCATGCTGCCGCTCTGATCCTTACTTTTCTCTTTGGAAGAACACGGACAGCGCTACTCCCGCCCCCAGGCCAGGAGTGCCGGGAGGGTGATTCGGAGGGAAACCTAAGATGTGGCATGTGCGTCTCCTCGCTGCGGGGCTGGCACAGGGTGAGGCTCAGTGACTGGCAATAGTGGCTGCTTTTTTCCCTAATATCACTAATTCCCTTCTTCCTTTGACCCGCGGTGTGGCCGCCTGACGGCTGGCATGGCGTGAACTCTGCTGCCCGAATGCACAGGCAGGAGGTCGCATGGGCCAGTTTCAAAAAACTCTTGGCTCTGCCACTGACTAGAGGCGCAGGCTTGGGCAAATCTCTTCAGCCCTCTGAGACTCAGTTTCCTTCTCTGCGAAACAAAGGGCTTTCAGCTAGCTAACTGTCAAGTGCCTTGTTGCCTGCAGTGACCTATGGTCATCTGACTGGCTTTTGTCTGTAATGGGGTCCGTGAGCCGGACCCCCGGCACAGTGTTCTAGCCATAGCTGCCTTCCTTCCCTCCTCCAGGAAGCCTTCCCTGAACACCCCATCCTTGTGGCTGGGCTAGGAGAACATCCGGAATTCCACGGCACCTGTATGTTGAAAGAGCCTATTTCCTGAGGCCAAGATCAAGTTTTCTCAGTAGCTGCCCGGTGTCTGGCACAGAGTGATGATCACATCACAGTAACCGGGTGCGTGTAGCTCTCCCCACATTCCCACATACAAGATGCTCCTGCACAGGCCTTTGGATGCTGGCGGAGTATTGATGTCAGTACCCCCATTAAGAGAAAAGGAAACCGGCCCAAAGAAATGAAGCCACCTGCCTATTTGCACACGGCCAGAAGTGGATGAACTGGGTTGCAAACCCAGGTGTCTGTCTAAGAGCCATATTCTATCGTACGGTCACCCAGGCTTTACTTGGTGACCTGGTCTTCCCTCTGAGCGCCATCCTCTACCTCTCCTCTGAGTGGGTCTTCCCCGTCAATCCCTCCAGATCCACTCTCCGCCCTTCCCAGGCCTGCCCTGTGCCCGGCGAGGCTGCTCCAGGGTCCTTCGCGCTCTGGCTTCCTGGTGAGTCTGCTCAGTGGGATTGGAGGCTGGGAGGAGAGCGAGCTCAGCCTTCCCTCCGCCCCCCACTCTCTCCCTGCTGTTCTGGCAGCGGCCGCCTTTCTCTACGGGGCCCTTCTGTGCTCCAGGCAGGTCCTTGCCTGGGCTGTGGTTCTCTGGGTTCCTCTAACGCTCCTCCCTCCTGCGGCCCCTTCATGCTCAGGCGTGGTCACTGGCTGCCACCATTTCCAGCCCTAGCTCAGCAAACAGGCCCTTCCTTAAACCCCTCCCAACCCCTCTCTAAATGTCCTTAAAGCTCGCTCTCTTGAGTGGGCCAGCTGTTTCTTCTCAAGACCCTGATTGCTACATGTGCCCCAGCTACGCCCCCGTTTCCCTTTTTCTTCTGACGCACTAAGAAGTCACACAGCCTGGCCAAACTGCAGCTCTGCACGTCCACTCTCTGGGTTATTTATGGTATAAGGATGATAAGGCATTATATGTCACCTAAACGTTCGTACCCCAGTAATATGCTGAAATAAAAAAAGAAGAAACTGAAAAAAATCATAAAAAAATAATGGTGATAGAATGGGTAGTACGAGCCACATTCATTTCTTGAGCACCTGCAGCAGGGCAGGCACAGTGACAGAGCCAGGGGTGCAGTGGTGAGCAAGAGACCCCACGCTTTCCTTCACGGGGCATCCTGTCTAGTGACAGCTCCCGTCCCCAACTCGCCTCCTGACGGAGCAAGTCACTGGCCCTCCCAGGACCATGGCAATCCACGTGATGGTCTTCTAGATAAACAAAGGCGTTCTCTGGCCTCTGCTGACCTACGGGATCTCGGACATCGTCTTGGGTGGTGGGAACACATGGTGCTGCTGGGTTCCCCTCAAACCCCAGGAGGGTGCAGGTTGCTGGGGGCCACTCAGCACCTTTCAAGAACAGCTGTCTCCTTCTGGCTAACGAGGGGCAGAGTCCTAGACTGATGACTGGTTTCTGTGTGTGACTTCTTGCAGGAACCAGCTCCACGGTGGTCAAGAGGTTATAGTCTGACCTCCCTTGCCCTGCAGTTCTCGTCTAGCCTGAACAGCATTTCCGGGTCATCTGCATGTTTCTACATTTTACAAGTGTTGGCGTGTGGCCATGGATGCTGCTGCCTGAATCACAGTCTGTTGACTCTGGCGGGGTAGTTACAGATTAGCCATGGCTTGTGCACGGTGTCTCTGCTTTGAAGCTGGCGGGGATTGCTTAGGGACTAGGTTTCCAGTTAAACCAATGGAAAAGCCTGTTTTCTCCTTTGGAATTTAATACTAGGACTGAAATTAGATCAGCCATCATAGATTATGAAGGAGCATTTTATTACTCGAATGATACATTCTTGACGCTCTGCGGTACATTTCTGATGTTCATAGTCTGGAATTATGTTTCCCTCTTGACACCTGCACCACACCCCCACCATTGCTCTCCCTAGACTCTGTATTCCTTTCTTGACTAAGCTTCTCCCCAGCTTCCAGCCAGACCTTAGAGATAGACAATCAATCTTGAGTATTAAAAAATAATATTTCTATGTGGTATATAGGGAATACTACTCGGCCACAAAAAAGAATGAAGTAGTGTCTTTTGCAGTAACTAGGAACTGGAAGCCAGTATCCTAAGTGAAGTATTTAAGGAACAAAAAAATAAATGCAGCATGTTCTTACTTATAAGTGGCAGCTAAGCTATGGTTAAGCATGGCCACACAGAGTGACTTAATGGGCAGCGGAGACTCAGAAGTGGGGAGGGTAGGAGGAGGGTGAGGGATGAAAAAATGACCTATTGGGTACAAGGTACACTACTTGGTTGATGAGTATACTAAAAGCCCAGACTTTACCACCATACAATTCATCCATGTAACAAAAAACCATTTGTACCCCCTAAATCTGTTGGAAATTAAAAAAGAAAATTTAAACCCAAGAAAGGGAATTAGGTAAATAAATTATAGCATAGCATACACAAATAGGAATATGTGTCCATATCATGCTGATGCGAATTCATTAACATAAAAATAAAATTGTAATATACTAGGAGATTCAGAGTAATCCCACTTTATTAAAAATAATATGGAATTATATAATCCAAACTGTTAACAGTGGTCATCTCTAAGGGGTTTTGGGTAATGATGATGTTCTTCCTTCCTTTATCTGTGTTTTCTAACTTTTAAAAATGACCATGTGTTAGTTATGTAATTTAAAAAGTTTTTTTTTTAATGAAAAGGAATGTTTCCAAATTATCAGTACACTATGATTATAATTATCTAAAAATACAGGCCTTGAAGTTATTCCCATATAAACAAAAGGGACATTTCATTCCCTGGAAAGATTGAGAATAAAAACCAAATTGAACTTCTCCACCCCTCCCCTTCTGCATTTCCCTTGCATGTGTGGAAGCAAGTCAGGAATGTGATGCGTCCAGAGCTCTGTCTGTCCTCCAGCCAAAGCTGAAATAGCTGCCACGGCCCCGTAAAGAATCTGCTGTCCCCCCAGGTCACCACGCAGCCTTGCTTACCTGCAGCTGGACACAGGCCTCTCCGTGGGCCCTGAGCTGGCTGACGAGCAGGTAGGAGGTGAGCCCTGCCAGGAACGGGAGCGACACCAGGAAGCAGGTGAGAGCCCAGCGCATGCTGCTCCTGGCCTTGGGCCTGCAGCCGCCATGCTCGGGCAGCATTTCCATGCTGGCTGTTTCCCCAAAGCCCAGCCCCAGATCCTCTGCCATGCTCCTCCTGCTGGTGCTGGAGGCGCCTCTGACTCCCGGCCAGAGAGACCCCCCATTAAATAGAAGCCCAGCTCTCACAGTGGGTGAATTATTCACTGCCTACTCCTCCCCTTTTCCTCTCCCCAGCCCCGCTGCTAGTGCACCCGGGCCCTGCCCTGCAAGGGAATGTACCGCCTACAACAGAAACTAAGTTAGGTTTAAGGGGGAAAAAAAAAAAAAAGAAGAAGAAGAAAGCTTTCCCAAGCATATTTATATACAGTATACTCATGTGCTCTTTCCTTCGTTTACAGAGGAAGTTAGGAAAGTCCCCGGAGGAGGAGAGAAAGAATTCATCAAGTCAGTGGGTGGAGCAAATTAAGATATACCTGGTCCCCGTGCTAGAGGCCTGGCAGCTGTGCCAGTCTGGGAGTGAGCTGCTTCTGGAAGTGAAAGTGAGGGATGGGGGCGGGGCTGCGGCTTGCAGACTGGGAAGTGGCAATCACGTTTGCAGCAGCCCTTTGCAACAAAGTTCTGCCCAGCCCTCTTCGGTTACGAACCTCATAGGGACTCACTCCCATTGTACAGATGGGAATGGCAAAGTTCTGAAAGGTGAACGCACTTGCCCTAGGTCACCCGAGGATTGAGGCAGAGGAGCTAGGAAGATGACCTAGTTCTTCGAACTCATGGCTTGGGGTTCTGGCCTCTACCACACAACTGCCTATAAAAGGAAAGTGTATTTCTAGCCTACATTGAGCATTGTCTAAGCAGAGGGTGTGAAGGCTTAAGTAGAGGTGTCTGTCCGTGAGGGGAGGATGTTGACTTCTACACCCTGATTAACATAAAATTAGTTGATCACCAGTGATATGCCTTGCCACAGTTGGGTGTGTACCGGGGCCACGACATGTAATAAAGGGTTACATTTATTAAGCACTCACTTCGTGCCGATCGTTGTTCAAAGTTCAACGTGCCAATAAAATTATTTAATCTTGAGATAACTTGTGTGGTAGTAAAGTTATTATGCCCATTTTACAGATAAGAAAATGAAGCCTAGAGAGTAAGCGGTAAAGCCAGCATTGGGCCGTAGGCAGGCTGGCTCCCGAGCGTCTTCGTCATCACACTGCACTGCATGTGTCACTGGCTAGTGCGGTGCACGGTCACCTGTGCCTACCTGCCCAGGAGGAGGGAATCCCCTCCAGCGAGGGGTGTGGGGAGGCTTCCTAGAGAAAGAGGAGGTGTTGGAACTAGACCTTGGAGCTTAGGGAGGAGTGGTCTCAGAAAGGAGTGGAAGCCCCTGCAGAAGGACGGGTCCCAGAAATAGGGAAGCTTAAGGAACGGCTGTGGCGTAGGGTGGGGACCAGTTTGACTAGAGCCTCCATTCAGTTGCTACTTCAGCTTATAGCACAGCCCAAACCCTTCAGGCTACCTGGAAAGGCCTTTCATGGCCTGGTTTCTGCTCCCTGTCACCCCTCCCCAGTGTCCAGCCTCATCTCTTACTACTCTCCCAAGCTTCAGTCCCCAGATAGACCGTGGGCTGGCTGTCCTGTTGCACGAGCTGTTCCCTCTGCTGTGCGAGCTACCAGTCCTGTCCCTTCCTGTCGCCACGCTCCCCTAGTCCCTACCTGTGTGCACAGACCTTTCTTGCATTCCACAGCCCCCAAGATCGGGTAAGATGCTCCTACTCTATGTTCTTAGAGCGTCCCATTCTTCCCTATCATTGAACACTTCACGCTAGACTGTGTTTGACTACTTTTCTGCCTCCCCCAGTAGACCGTCAGATCTGGGAGGGCAGGTACTAAGTTGTGTCTTTTTCCCACGGCTGTTGCTCCTAACATATCAACTGTCCCGTAGGGGAGAACTCATGACTAACATCTACTGAAATAAGCATCTGACACATTTGCAAAGAATTCCAGCAAAGAATGATTTTTATGTCCCGTGGTTACTCATTCTTGGTTTAACACATCTGTTAAGAAACTTCTTTGAGAGTAACCTAAATCTTTGCTATTGTAACTTAAGCTTTCTTTTGATGACTGAGTAGTATTCCCTGGTATGGATGGACCACAGTTTGACTATTCACCCATTAGAGGACATTGGGGTTATTTCCAGTTTTGAGTTATTATGAATAAAGCTGTTAGGAATATTCATGTACAGGTTTTTGTGTGAACATGTTTTCGTTTTTCTGGTATAACTTCCCAAGGGTGAAATTGTTGGGATATATGGTAAGCACAGGTTTAATTTTGTAGGTAACTGTTGTACCCTTTTCCAGAAAGGTTATATCATTTTACTTCCTACCAGTGAATATGTGAAAGATCCAACATCCTCTCTGCATCCTCTCTCTAGCATTTGATGTTTATCACTATTTTTTGTTTTAGCCATTCTGATAGGTGGGTAGCAATATCTCACTGTGGTTTTTT
>VBSM01003204.1:11902810-11946946 GCA_008086735.1 Cheirogaleus medius | reverse complement strand
GCCTCCCAGAGAGCTAGGATTACAGGCGTGAGCCACCGCGCCCGGCCTCACTGTGGTTTTAATTTGCATTTCCCCAATGGCTAATAATGTTGAACATGTTTCATGTACGTATTTGCTGTCTGTGTGTCCTCTTTGGTGATACAGACATGTGTTTTCGGAGGTCACAAAATTCTTGCTTCCTTCTTGATTTTCAGTGGACTCAAAGGCAAAAGGTAATCCACTTACAGATAAATGATGGGTCACTGCACCTACTATGTGCCAGTGTTCTAGGTACTGAGGATAAAGCAGTGAAGAGAGTAGACAAAAACCTCTGCTTTCATGAAGCTTATATTCTGGCGTGGCGGGGGTGGGGGGAGATGGCTAGTAAATACAATAGCTAAGTTAATTTATAGTACCTTAGATGATCTTAAGTGGTTTAGGGAAAAAACACAGAAAAAGGAGATAGATAATAATCTTAATTGCAATTTAGAATAGGGTGATCAGAAAAGGTCTCACTGAGAGGTGACATTTGCAGGAAGACCTGAAGAAGGTGGGGGAGGCCACGTGAGTGTCTGAGAAGAGGGCTCCTGGCCTTGTGCAGGTGTGTGTGGCATGTGCAGAGAGCACTGAGGTGGCCGGGATGGCTGGGGCAGTGGGTGTGGGGCAGTGCCGGGGCCATGAGGTCAGTGGTGACAGAGGAGGCTGACTGTGCAGGGCCTCCTGTGCCTAGGTGGGATTTGGCTTCTCCTTCAGTGAGCTGGGGGTCTTTGGAAAGTGAGCACGGAGGGCTGGCAGGTTCTGATCTCACTTTGAAAGGGTCATCCTGGCTGCCGGGTTGAGAACAGCCTGCAAGGAGGCCAGTTTGAAGACCTGTGCAACCATCCAGGCACCCAGACAGGACCTGATCGCGACAGTGGTTTGGATAGGGTGGTGGCAGTGAGGGTCACAGAAATAATGGGTCTTGTATATATTTTGAAGTACAGCAGACGTAATTTTCCATCGAGCTGGATGTGGGGTGAGAGAAAGAGAAGAGAAAAGTCCGAGTCTGAGGTTTCAGCACTGGGTGGATAAACACTTCTTTAATGGAGATAGGGAAGATCGTGGTGGACGCTTGTGAGAAATGATCTGTAGGCAATTGGATGGCGAATCTGGGCTCCCAAGGAGAGCTTGCGTGGAGATGGTAATCTGAGAGTCATGCTCGACACGGCACGTATCACATAGTCAGTGCTCAAAGTGGAGGTTCTCCATAAGGTGATGGGTCCTCCGGTCCAGTATCTAAAATCCTTGGGGCCATGTTTTTAGAAAAGCATTAGGTTGAACCATCTGAAATTGCCAATATCTAATCACTTTTGATCTACAATAATAATAATTTCATATGGTTCTCCTAAATAATACACTACGTGTGCTTTATATCTGTAGTCCCCAACCCCTGGGCCGTGGACCGGTACCAGTCCGTGGCCTGTTAGGAACCGGGCCACACAGCAGGAGGTGAGCGGCGGCGAGTGAGAGCAGCTTCATTGGTATTTACAGCCGCTCCCCATTGCTCGCCATTCCCCCTATCCCCCTACTCCCCAGTCCTTGCAAAAATTGTCTTCCATGAAACCAGTCCCTGGTGCCAAAAAGTTTGGAGATTGCCGCTTTATAGCACACGACACTCTCGGTGGGATCTGGGACAATACCTGCTAATAAAAACCAGAAATATTTCTGTCACCCAACATGCTCATATCGAGTGTGATAGATAAAGATTCCAAACAGCACACGCCCTTTCAGGTCAGCTTTTGCTGCCAAATAGGTTATTACCATTCCGTGTGATGTCTAGGGCCTGAACTAGGCCAAGCAGTGGAAGTGACTGAGAGGCAGATTTCGGCTCCGTTTTAAGACCGTATCAATCTGTTAAAATAAATCATGCTGTTTCCATGGGTGGGAGCTCCCTGTTTCAAGGTCAAGGATAGAACCTGAACAACTACTTACTGAGGATATTTTAGGGGAAATTCAATTATTGGAGAGGTGATGGGAGTTGATGTATTCTGCAGTTCTTGATCTTACTGAGACCAGATAGCTCTAAAATCATTTCTACTTTCAGGTCTTATTCTCTCCATCTGAGAAACGTGGCCTGGGAGTTGAACTTGGTGATTGCTAAGGACACTTCCGGCATTAATGTCCTCAGGGTCTCTGTGCTACTTTGTGTCTTGTCCTCACTCCAGATTGTTCCTGCACCTATCTCTGGACATCCTTGCTTACATCCTTGTTTGCTGAGTAACACAGTTCCCAGACTGTACCACGGCAATTTCTTTAAGATGTGCAAAGAGAGATCAGCTTGGGCAGCTGGGATGCGTCAGCAGATTTTTCCCCGTTGCTTCTTGAATTGGGAAAAACGATCATTTTTCAGCCAATACTTCTTGATATCTAAGCATGTCTGGGCCTGTGCAGCACCCACAGCCACTCTGCAAGAGTGCTAATCTGGGGCACGGCTCTACCTCCCTGCACTGGCATTGGTGGGTGCAGGGCCTCCCTTGCTGGTTTTCTTGGGAAATGAGCTATTCTGTGAAAGAGAATTTCTCTATGGCTGACCCACAGCCCTCTAAGTGACAACAGAAAAAGGTCAGCCTTAAAGTTTGAATAGAACCCTTTCTAAAATATAGTTTAAACATTTAAAACAGTTTATTTTTTATGATTTTAAAAGTAACATATTTTGACTTTAGAAAACTAAAAAGAGGAGGACAATTGGATTCCATGAACCACAGGAGCAATGTTGTTCTTATGCTGAGTATGCCCTGAAAATTAGGCTTTTAGAATTCTTTCTTTTTTTCCTTTCTCCCTAATTACTTTCTTTCTTCCTGCTTTGCTTAAATCTAGCTTCCCCTTGGATTGATCAAAATTCCCAAGAGGGTTAGAACCAACTATTCCACTTGTAGGCATATATTCCTGAGAAACTCTTACACATGTTCAACAGGACATGTGTACAAGGAACACAGATCTCCATGGCAGCGGTCCTCACCACACGGTAGCACAAGCCTGGATGCACACCGGATGCCTGTCGCCAGGGAAGGCAGTGAATAAACTGTGCTGAGCTACGCAATGGGGCGTCGTACAGTCGTCTACATGAAGGAACAATTAGCAACACACCTCAATGCGGAGGAAATCTTAGAACAATAATATTAAGTAAAGAAGTAAGTTTCCCCAGATTATATGCAGCTAAGGTCATATAAAGTTAAAAATAACACTTGTGTGTGTGCATGCATACAAGCAGATATGTATAGATACAACTAGTTGAAAAGGAGAACAAAGCAATGATGAATACAGGACGCAGGAGGATGGATGCCCTGAGCAGGGGAAGTTAGAGGGTGGATTGGTGAGGGGTTTCATGTAGCGTCATGTGATACCTCTCAGTGTCCTCGCTTTCATTTTATGTCATGGGTTAATAGGGACGTATAACATTATAATTGATTAATTAATTAACTGGTAAAAAAAAGGCAGCCCAAGCATTGACCTTGATGACAGTATGACATGATCCAAGGCTTATGGTGATTCCAACTCTGTGTGTCTGAGATCCCAAAAATAGAAGAGAAATAGGAGTCAGTGGGTACTATGTGTGTGGTCCTAATGGACTTTCTGTAAAACACGTGGGTGCGCCTTAGCACGCAGATTCCAGGGTGTCTATTTTGGCTTCACAGAGGAACATTTTAAATTTTCTTCTTAATTCTTAGCTCTGGTCCAGGCAGCTGATGTTGCCAGAGACGTGAGATCTTGCTGAACCTGGTCTCATTGTGAAAGCTAGTCAACATTTACTTAAAAGAGGCTGGAGTCAGGATTTTGTGTTTGTTGGCCATTTGGTTCCAGCTAGACTGTAGGAGGAGCCCTGTCTCTGGATAGGTGACAAGCTGTGGTTGAGAGAAGAGTGCCCATGTGGAGAGGGACTGGCAGAGTTCAGGAATGAGGAGGGCAGCACAGAGGTAGAGAGAGGCACCAGGTGGGGACTGAGTGTCTGCAAGTTCTCAGCAAGCAAGGAGGAGCCCAAGGAGTCTTGGCCAACCAGACTATTTCACTGGGCTCTTTCTCATCTCTGACTTGACATGACTGCTCACTTTAAACCAATAATGCTGCCAAGTTGTGAGCTCCGGCTGTGGGGGTGGGCATGCTCTCATTCCTGGGGTACCTACTCTGTGGCCCAGACTCTACTGGAGATGCAGATACAACCCAGATCTAAAGCTGGAGGTCACTATTATTTGTCTGTGATTGTAGCCCTACTTGTCAGGAGGACAGTACTGGCTCTTGGTGCTAAATCGAGTCGAGCGGACCTTGCTGTTAAGAAGCAGAGGGCTAAGCTGTACATTGCATTAACAGTGGCAGCCCCGGGCAACTTCAGATTTCTCTCTTCTGAGTGTGCCCAGCCCACACCTGAATGATTACAGTCTTATCACACTGAATTGTCATGATTTATTTACCCATGATTTATTTGTGTTCCCGCCCACTAGCCTGTGAGCATCTCAAGGGTACAGACTATGTCTTTTTCATTGCCAAGTATCCCAAGTTCAGGATGTAGGAGATGCTAAACAAATGTTTGAGGGGACTTAATTCATTATACCCTGTGGTCAGAGCCAGGCGAGTGGGACCTCAAAATGGGCACAGATTATCACTGGTTGGGAGGGATCCAAGGGGAGTTTAGAGAGGAGGGGGTGGTTTGGCTTGGACTTGGAAGTCATGGATGGAGAGGTGGGTGGAGGCTGAGGATGGAGATGAGGGGGTTTGGTGTGGGGATAGTCAAAGTAAGTAACAACGGGAACTGCATGTTGGCTGACCGCACAGAGTAGACTCTGGCTGGAAATAATCAGTATTGCCACTCCTGTGCCTGCTACTGTGTTTCCCCGAAAATAAGACAGGGTCTTATATTTATTTTTCCGCAAGAAGACACCCTAGGGTTTATTTTCAGGGGAGGTGTTATTTTCCCCTCAAAGCCTCAGCTTGTAGCACGCACAGGATGGCCGGGACCTGACAGGGGGAGCTGACCTTGTTGATGGGGCTGCCCGCACCTTTCCGGTCACCTCTGGGATAGTAGCTGTCACGATGGGGCAGATGAGAAGGGCTGCTCGCCTTCTTTACTGCTCCCTGACGAAATGCATGGGTTGTGCAGATACGCTGCCTAGCCACGCCCATAACTAGATCTTATTTTCGGGGTAGGGCTTATATTGCGCAAAAGCTTAGAAATCCTGCTAGGGCTTATTTTGTGGGTAGGTCTTATTTTCAGGGAAACAGGGTAGCTTCAGGTTAGCCCAGAAGATGGGCAGGGCATGGGGTTGGAGTTATGCAGGTGGAACGGGGATAAATGTTTCAGCATCTTCGCCTTTCTTCCCGCCCTGTCTCAGGTGCTTTCTGCACATGATCCTTCCTGATTCTCACTCAACCTTAACAGGTCTGCACTGTTACTCCAATTTTGGAGAGTAGGAAAGAGATGCCAACAGTGGAGCTGGAGCTGACGTTGAACCCAGGTTCCATGTTCCTGGGCCTGTGCTCTGTTCCCTCGGAGGGCCAGGCTGGGGGCCAGGATGTGAGCGGGAGCCCTGGGACATATCCGGGGAGAGTTGGGGGAGAGCAGGAGATGAGGCTCCGGCAGGGAGCTGGGCAGATAAAGCACCCTATTTGGGCATCTGTGTTCAGGGAAATTCTATTTCTTCATAGCCAAGAAAGTTCACGGTGGCCACACCCTTGGCTTGACCTTTCTGGGGAATGTTTCTGGAACTGTCTGCAGAGCTCAGGCTCTATGCAAAGGAAAATGCTGTCCTAGAATCAGGACCAGAGATAACAACTGTGGCATTTACAGGGGGGAGGCTGAGCACAAGTTTTCACCTGTTGGGGCTGGAGATGGTTAATGCCTGGGTAGGGCGGGAGCTGAACTACAGGGATGAAGAGGATGTGATTTTAAAAAAGGAAAAGACAAGCTGGGCATGGTGGCGCGTGCCTGTAGTCCCAGCTACTCGGGAGGCTGAGGCAGAAGGATTGCTTGAGCCCAGGAGTTGGAGGTTGCTGTGAGCTAAGCTGACACCACGGCACTCTAGCCTGGGCAAGAAAGTAAGACTCTGCCTCAAAAAAAAAAAAAAAAGGAAAGACAAGAAAAATAATCAGAAACTAAAGATGTGGTTGGACAAGTAAATGGTTTTAATAGCAGCTATGATAAGAGAGAAACCCAAGGACCTGTTTCCTGGCGGGGGGGCATTGTTAAACAGAAAGCATCTGCGCAGTACAATGATGCAGGCAATGAGCGTGCAGGGGAGGGAGAGGGACGGTGGGGAAAGAGGCGGAAAGATGCACAGAAATGAAGGCAGACCCAGATGGAGGCAGAAATGTGCAAAGACAAAAGAAATCCAAATGCAGTGACCCAGAGACACAGAGAGAGACAAGGCAGAGATCCAGGGACAGAGAGATAGGGACAGAGACAAAGAGATGAAGGGGGACCATGACACAAATGCCCAATGAGTAGCTGTGTTTGACGGAGGACACGCAGTCAAACTTCCTGGGAAGGATGGCGTCCTGGGCCCTCAGGCCTTCCAGGCAGGACGGGCTCTGTGGCTGATGTCCTGCATGGTCCTGAGTTTCTGTGCTTTCCTCACAGTCTTAGCCCATTCTGGCTGCGAGAACAAAACACCTTGTTTTTGGTGTGGACAATTTGTAAACAGCAGAAATTTATCATTTATAGTTCTGGAGGCTGGGAAGTCCAAGGGCAAGGCACGAGCAGATTCAGTGTCTGGCATGGGTTTACTCTGCCTCAAAGAAGGTACCTTCTCGCTGTGTCCTCATAGGGAGGCAGGGACAAACCAGCTCCACCAGGTGTCTAAGGGCACTAATCCCATTCATCTTGAAGACCTAATCACATCTCGTAGGCCCTACATTTAATACTATTGCATTTGAAATTAGGCCTCAACAAACCAATTTTTTTGGTGGGGGGAGGAACAAACATTCCTCACTGACATGTGGATACCCATGGGTCAAAGGCTACCTTTAAGATAGACTTTCCATGTAATCACAGCATCTTAGCACTGGAAGAGGCCTTAGAACCATCTCCCAGCCTCTGCCTCCATCTCTGCAGTTACCTCTACTGCTGGCTGTTCAGTCTTCATTCTCAGAATGTTTTCTGCGTAGGCTGACCTACCTCCCTGGGACTTCCACCATCTGGTTGCAACACATGAGCAAATCTAGTGTTGCTTTTCCTCCTGGCTCTTCAGGTCATTGATGACAACGATCTTTTTCCTGCTATGTTCTCTCTTCTTCAGGGCAATCTTCTGCAATTCCTTCATGGTGTTATCAGTCTGGACAGCCCAGGTTATGCTGTAGTAGCCCCGAGATCTCAGGGGCTCCCAGGAACAAAGGTTAATTTCTTGTCCACACTAAATGCTCATTGCAGGACGGAACAACTCTGCTCCAACTCATAGTCACTCTAGGACCCAGGATGATCAAGTAGACGCTATCATTGTCAATCATGATGGGTGAGGAAGAAGAAAAAGAGAACATGAGTCTCTATACTCTGTTTCCAAAAGTTTCTATCAGAAGTGACACACATTGCCTTCACTCATGTTGCACTGGCCAGAGCCCCTGCAAATGTGGTGGGGAAAGGAAATTTGCACTCAGGAAAGGACAGCAAATATTTGTGAACGATAAGAGTCTACTGCAGTTTCCAGCTCTCTACTGAAGCTACTCCCCTGTTGATGGAGAATTTCAGGTTTATTGATGTTTCTTCTGATGTTTGGGAGCCAGTACTGGACAAGAAACTTGCAGGGTGGTGATGCTCTTGGGGCACTAGGTGATTATACCCATGAATGGTCCTCCTCTGTCTCTCAGAGCTACACTGTGTAAATATGTATCCACTGAGTTTGCCAAGACCATGGAGAGACGGGAACACACCTCTAATCTGATCTCTTTACCTGGTTTACTGGGTCTTTATCCCTTAAGACCGTTTAAGCAATCCCATCTTTTATTGCTTGGGATCTACAAGCAATTCACTCTTTCTGCAGCCCCAAGATTGAAAAGGCCTTGTCTATCTTCATTGGATTTTGAATGACTGAGAAATAAACCTTTATTGTGTTAATCCACTAAAATTTTAAGGATTTGTCTGTTTTAATAGCCAATGTCAATTAGTCTAACGCAGAAACTGATAATCGGTAGTGAGTTGTTTCATAACAAAAACATAAAATATGCGATGTTAGATTAGTGACCAGTGATGGGAAACTGAAAGAATGGAGATCAGGTTAGGCAGGGCAAGGTATCTGGAAAGTTGTCACCTGTAACGACTTGAAAGGCAAACTCTGAGCTCACTGAACTCATCATTCCAGGAAAATAGAAAGATGGTAGTGGGGTTGTATTTGGAAAGGCATTATTAGTATTACATGAGCTAAGGAAATTATTAGAAGAGTTGCAACCAGAAATTAAGGAAAATACAGAGTCCAGGAATATGGGGCCTTGAGTTGAAACAGCAAACTACTTCTAGATACCACACAATAAGAGATGAGGTCTAAAAACCATTTAAATGGCAAAGGCCCAGTAAAATCTCTTATCCAGAAAAAGGACTCGGGGCAAAGATAAAATTAGAAATGTGGCCTTCCCATTGATTTTTCCATAGAGCCTCAAGGTAGCCGTAATCGGGTGAAGACAGAGAAGCAAGGAGAGGAAAAGGCAGGGAAAAGGCAGATGTGAGGATAAAAATCCACAAGACTAGTATCTGCTGTCCACAGGAAATGCATCTAACCCACAAAGATGCCTTCAGGCTGAAGGTCAAGAGATGGAAAACTATCATCCAGGCAAATGGAAGTCAAAAGAAAGCATGGGTAGCTATACTGTTTTCAGAGAACATAAGCTTTAAAATAGCAAAAGTAAAAATGGATAAAGATGGCCACTATATAATGGTGAAAGGGAAGATCCAACAAGAAGAATTAACAATTCTTATGCATCCAATGCAGGAGCACCCAGTTACATAAAGCAAACCTTGTCTGATCTAAATAGCATGATAAACAATAATGCCATAGTAGCAGGGGACTTCAACACTCCACTGAATGAACTGGACAGATCCTCCAATCAGAAAACAAGCAAAGAAATAATGGACTTAAACAGAGCTCTAGAACAAAAGCATCTGACAGATCTCTGCAGAACATTCCACCCAAATAAAGCTGAATTTACATTCTTCTCAGCAGCCCATGGAACTTTCTCCAAAATTGATCACATAGTAGGCCAAAAATGAGACCTCAACAAATTCAAAAACATAGACATTATACCATGTATCTTCTCTGACCATAGTGGTATAAAATTAGAGTTCAATTCCAACAGAAATACTCCCCACCTCACAAAGTCATGGAAATTAAACGATTTATTGGTGAATAACTGTTGGGTCAAGGAGGAAATACAGAGGGAAATGAAGAGTTTCTTCTAACTAAATGATAACAGAGACACAAGTTATCAAAACCCGTGGGTTACAGCAAAAGCATACCTGAGAGGAAAACTAATAGTAATGAATGCTCACATCCATGAGAACCATGTCTTAGCAGAGCCTTGCCTGTGGCCACTGGCAAATAGACCAGAAGCCTATTAAGTTATTGAGTGAAATGCAACGCCAAAGACACCATCAGTCTAGGCTGGACAAATTCGAGATTTAGAACAATCCTTGGGATGCCAACCTTCTGTGAACAGTAAGTGGATTAAGAAAAAACTATGCAAACTCCGAGGAGGGCAAAATCCCTAATTCTCACTTACATGCATGTTCAAGGAAGGTCATGGGAGTGAGAAACACCCCCTTCCCAAAGGGTGGAGCCAGGGGTCATGAGAACAGTAGACAAGGCTGAGCTACCCTGAGAGGAGTTTCACCAAGTCTACCCAGCAGGATTTCTGAACTGCCCTGGATCTCTGACTCCTGTGTGTGCCCCATTCTTTCCAGCAGGTGTGTTTGTCGTGTATCTTGGATGTATGGTGTCTGCGGTGGTGGTGGGGGGTGTAGGGGTTGTTGGGAAAGAGGGATATAAAAAATGTCCTTATAGATCATACGTCTAGGGCCGTGTTTCTCAACTGGGAACCCTTTTTGACCTTGGGGACATCTGACGATAGCTGGGGCAATTTTGGTTGTCCCAACTGGAGGTTGTGGTGCTGTCGACACCTAGTGCGTAGAGATCAGGGACGCTGCACAGCATCCTGCGATGCACAGGACAGCCCCTCACTAGGAAGAATTATTCAGTCTAAAACGTCAATGTGCCGAAGCTTTTATTCCCTGGTTTAGGGAATCAGAGAGCTTGCTGCAGAGTTGGTGTTCATTCCTTCATTCAGCGGACACTGAGTGTCTGCGGGAGGTTGGACACAGGAGGAGGGGTGAGGATCTGTCAGGGTAATTAATACTGGTTGCTGCAATAGACAACTTCCCCTAATCTCAGTGTCTTAAACAATAGAAGTTTATTTTTCACATCATGTCAGGGAAAAAAATCTGTTTTTCTCCTGATCTGCAGATATATTTTTTTCCCTTATGGGCAGTGTCAGCCTGGTAATGGATTGATTTTCGTTATTGATTCGGCTACCAGGCAACTCATTATAACAACTGTTCTGTGCCGCGTGCTGATGTTCCCGGCTCATTTTACTATCTAACGCTCATCTGCACATTAGTCTGATTTCTTCTCCCCTGTCACCCCCCGCCCCCGCCGCCAACTGTATTGTACGTGCTTTGTTCTGTTGCCTCGAAATACCTTTGCAATGAGATGAGCTATAAACTAAATGAATGAAGCAGAAGAATTCTTTCTGGCAGATGGCTACCGTGAAAGAGAAATCAGGGAACCAGTAAGTGCCTCTTTCCTTTCTGAAAAAGGAAAGTGGGGCTTTGGGTCCTGGCTCGAAGGTTTACAGAATTGAAACTGCATGGGCTCAGGATCTTCAAATAACTTTTCTTTTTTTATTCCATAGTTTTACTTACCCATTTTAAGTTGCTATTTCCCATTTGCTTTTGTTGTGAGAGGGAGGAGAAAAGAAAACCTTTTCGCCAAGGTCTTTCCGGGGAATCACTTCATGCAAATGTCTTTGTCTCAGAAGGAAACTGCTCCAAGGTCAGTCTGCCCACTCCTGAGTGGGCAACGTGCAGAGTTGGTGTTTTTTACTTTTGCTTTTCTGTTTCCAAATTTGAAACAGACAAGGAGTCAGGAGACCAGTCACAAACTGGCTGTGGGACTTCAGGCTATTTAACGCTGCCCCCACCCTTCCCTGCCCCCTGGTCTCCAGAGAAACAAGTGGGCTGAGAACCCACCCAGATCCATGGTTCTGGTCTGCGTACCAGGGGAGTGGGCTATTCCAGTGAAATGTGCTTTCTGGTAATCTTGGATGAGTGAGATTTCAGTGACACCCAAACCCTGTGTTGAGAAGAAACCTGCTCCATCCCATGAGTGTGGAGGAAATGATGGGCTTAGGGGCCCAGGCCGCGGTCTCATCGGTGACAGTCTTGAGAGGTGGGTCCCACTGTGAACCCTGGAGCCCCACTGGCTTCCATGCATCCCACAGTTGTGTAATGTGGGTCAAACCATGCTGCCTCCTCAGGCCTTGGTGTCCTTATGGGCCACAGCAGGATGACAGCCAGAGAACCGCATGCCGTGAGGAGTAAATGACATCATGTTTATGAAGTGCTGGGCACATGGCGCAATACACATTCCTGATTACTGCCCTGCATCGGGTCTGACGCAGCTGGATTGGGGTGTGGCCACCATGGGGACTGAGCCAGGATGCCCTCACCCAGGGCCCCACTGACTGTCCTCTTTCCGCTTGTAAGAGATCAGAAAATAACTGCCCCAGTCACTCTCCCTACACGGGACGGCAGGAAGGTGCAGAAACATCCTCACGGCTGCGCTTCCAGACAGCCAGCTTGCTGATCTTGATCGATCCTCACGACATCCTTGTGAAATGGGTATTGTTATCCTCTGCTTTGCACACAAAGGGGATGAGCTGCTGATAAATGATGAAGCTGGGATTTCAACCCTTGTTTTCCCGACTTCAGAGCCCGTGTGTTTCACCACGCTGAACAATTTGAAATACAAGGGTGGTCTTTTGAAGAGCAAGGCAATATGGTTTATTTAGTAAATGCACAGGATTTGGGACCAGGGAGACCTGACTTGGAAACTCACCTTCACGCTGATGAGCTCGTGACAGCCTCCGTGCTGAGCCCCGTTTCCACCGTTGTTAAATTGTGGGTAACACCGACCATGTGGGTTGTCGGAGGATAGAATGAGGCCGAGAGACATCTGATGCATCAGGTCCTTCCCAGCTAAACTGTATGTTTGACAACAATGGATAGACTGTGAAACTGCTTTTGTTCCTTCCCTGCAGCCCTGAGTGTGGCGTCCGTGCTCCTGGGGCAGATGGAAACCTCACGCCACAGTGTACCACCTGGTCCCCCCATCCCTTGGGTGTCTAGGTCTTTCTTCTGAGCTCTAGGCCAGCATAGACAGTGGGCTGCTGGAAAACTCATATACTCAGTTTAAACAGAACTGAAATGGTCATGTTGCCCCCAATCTGCAACTCCCCGGTGTCTCCAGAGAGGTCCCAAGGCAGGACTCTGGGAGTTGTTCTCGACTTCCCCCAAAGCCAAGCAGCAACTAGGTACTGCCTGTCGTATGGGCACTCATCTGCGTCTCCCATCCCCACTGCCTTTTCCCTGGCCAGGCTGCCACACCTGTCACCTGGACTCTGCCTCCACTCTTGTCCTCAACATCTATCCTGACACTGCGGCCAGAAGGATCCTTCTCCCGGTGACTCTCACCCAGTCTCCACTTCCTTGTCTCAGGATAGAGCCCAGCTCCTCAACTGGCATGAAAGCTCTTCTCAGTCTGGCTGCTCTTCTCTCCATCCTCCTCTCGGCCTCTCGCCCCTTGTTTTTCTAAGTTTCAGCCATATGGGACCATTCACAGTTTCTCGAAGGCACCATGCTCTCTGTCCCTTTTAGCCATCTGAATATGCTTTCGCCTAGCCTAGAACACTTCCCTGCCACTTTTGCTTTGACCTAGATGACTCCTTCAAGCCCTGGCTTAGAGTTCACTTCCCCTTGGGGGACTTCTCTGATCCCTAAACCTGGGTCAAGTATAGTTGTGCGTCACGTAACGACAGGGATATGTTCTGAGAAACGCATCCTTGGACAATTTCACCCTTGTGTGAATAACATAGAGCATTCTCACACACACCTGATGGTCTAGCCTGCTACACACCTCGGCTGTATGGTCTCCCCTGTTGCTCCTAGACTACAAATCTGCACAGTATGTTATTGTGCGGAATACTGAGAGCAAATGTAACATAACAGTAAGGATTTGTGTATCTAAACATAGAAAACGTACAGTATAAAAGAGAAAAAATGGTACACCTGTATTGGGTACTTACCATGAATGGAGCTCGCAGGACTGGAAGTTGCTCTGGGGAGCAGTGAGTGAGTGAGTCAGTGAGTGAGTGAGTGGGGAGTGAGGGCGAAGGCCTCGGACGTCACTGTACACTATTGTAGATGTCATAAACACTGTACATTTAGGCTATGCAAAATTTATAAAAAAATTTATTTCTTCAATAATAAACTAACTTTAGCTTATTGTAACTTTATTACTTTATAAACTTTTTACTTTTTTTTTTAAAAAACTTTTTGACTCTTTTGTAATATCATTTACCTTTAAACACAGATGCATTGTTCAGCTGTATAAAAATATTTTCTGTCTTTGTATCCTTATTCTATAAGCTGTTTTCTATTTTTGAAATTTTTATTTTATTTTTTTACTTTTTAAACTTTTTGTTAAAAATTAAGACACAAATACACACACATTAGCCTAGTCCCACACAGGGCCAGGATCATCAATATTACTGTCTTCCACCTACACACCTTGTCCCACTGAAAGGTCTTCAGAGGCAATAACACCCATGGAGCTGTCATCTCCTGTGGTAACAATATCTTCTTCTGGAATACTCCTGAAGGACCTGCCTGAGGGTGTTTTGCAGTTAACTTTTTTTCTTAATAAGTAGAAGGAGTACACTCTAACATAATGATAAAAATTGTAGCATAGTAAATATATCAACCAGTAACATTATCATTTATTATCATTATCAAGTATTAATATTATGTACCGTACATAATAATATTTGCTGTACTTTCATATGACTGGCAGGGCAGCAGGCTCATTTATACCAGCGTCACCACAAATATGTGAGTAATACATTGCACTGCATTGTGTTGGCTTAAATGGCACTAGGAGACAGGAATTTTTCAGCTCCATTATAATCTTAGAAGATCCCTGTCGCATATGCAGTCTGTCATCGACTGAAAGGTCATTATGGCGCACGACTGTACCTCCTGGAGACTTCCCCACTAAGGCATTTACTGCTCCATGCTATGACCGTCTATTGACATGTCTGTCTCCCCCACCAGGCTGAGATTTTTTTTGAGGTCAGCAAATGTGTCCTTTTCTATAATCCCCAATGCTGGCACAAGCATTGTTGCCGTGACTGTTTGTAGCACACACGAATGATAGATGGTGTTGCATGACTTAAAGAGCATGTTGAGGACGAGGGGAGAAACCAAGGCAGTGAACTATATAGACTCTGACAAATAGTCACCACCAGCTCTGAAACTGGCTCAGCCTCCCCTCTTCCCGCCTTAACACCTCTAGGCATTCAACAGGTGAGTTTTCTCATTCGGTGGAAATGTGACTCAAGGTGACTTTACCTTTGACATTAAGATAGATAAAAAAACAATTTTGTACCTGACAGGGAAGCTGTGTTCCTTTTGTGTGGTCCAAATGTCAGATGGGGAGGGGCAAAGAACCAGGAGCTATGGGGCCTGTGAGTCACTCTTAGCTTAGCCAGTAGGGAATTTATTAACAAGTCTCTCTGCTGAAGTAACTTGAAAAACCAGATGAGCTTTTGGTATGCTTCTCGAGCAGGATTTCTCAACTTTGGCACTATTGACATGTTGGGCCAGACGGTTCTTTGTGGTGGGTACCTTGTTCTGTGCATTTTAAGATGTAGCATTCCTGGCTTCTACAGACAAGATGCCTGTAGTACTCCCTCAACCCTAATGGTGACAAACAAAAAATGCCTCCAGACATTGCCAGATGTCCCCTGTGGGGACAAAGTCAGCCCTGGTTGAGAGCCACTGGCCTAGAGAAATTAGAACTAGAGCCCATCTGATGGAACCACAGAGGCCCTGGGTGAAAGTTGGGTTTGAATTCCATTGCTAGCTCTGCCATTTAGTGAAGACATTTTTTGTAAGTTCTATCTGAATTCAAAGTCAGGCTGTTTGACTTCTGGCAAGCAGCTTGACCTCCCTGGATAGCAGCCTTGTCCTCTGAAGTAATAGAATGATGCAAATCCAGAATGCTGTCGATACTTGTGAGTTCAGTTTTGGTCTTAGGAGAGAACTGGGTTGTGGGCAAACTCTGACCTCTGATCTGTGGCCTGGCAACCACAGTTGGGTGATAAGATTCATGTCCCTGCTGGCTCGGGATAGCATGTCTCCATGGGCTGGCTCTGCTCTCTCCCTGGGGCTTCTCCAGATGTCCCCAGGAGGACTCTTTCTGACTCAGTCACTTCTTGGCTTCCCTCCTCCCTAGCAGCTTAGATTAGCAGAGTCTAAAAGTGCTTAGAAACATTTGGTATGAGCCCTTTGCTGCAGAGGGGGAAACTGAGGCTTGGAAGAGGGAAGAGATTTGGCTGAGGTCACATAGTGAGCTAGAATAAGAGCCCTTATTTACCCAAGTTTCCCTTACTCTGGGAGCCTACCCTGGGTCTGCTCAACCCCTGGTGGAATTATAGCCTTTTCCTGACATTTCTTTTTATGTCATTAAAACTTACATCCCTTTGGTTTTACATTTCCTGCCTCCTCCGTTCTGCTTGGTGATAGCCATCTAATGTGAAAGTAGGACCATGACACTTTAGCAAGAAATAATGGGCGTACATTACCTCCCAAGTGCCACATTTGGTTTTTAGTTGAGCTTTAATCCAGTGAAATGAAACTAATGGTAGGCATTTGAGGCACTGAGCTAGGTTTAGAAAGACTTTTGGAGCAGCAAGACCCTTTTAGGAAATTCCCCCATCCTTGGAGGCCATCTAGTCTACCAGTGTGTAGGGCTGCATGCTGGGGTTATTTCCCATCTTGTGATTTAGAGGAAAGAAACTGGGCTTTGGACATCAGTTCAAATTCCAGCTCCACCACTTTATAGCTGTGTGAATTTACTATAAGGATAACACTATTTTTAAGTGATCATGGTGGGCTGGTCATGTTACATATAGTACCTTAATATGTCTTAAAACAACTATGGGAAGAAGGGTTTACAGTTTATAGATGAGAAACTGGGCGGCAGAGAGTTTAAGACAAAAAATTACTACATTAAGTAACAAGTTAAAAGTATCAGAGCCAGGAATTGAACCCAAGGCAATCTGGCTCAAGATTATACATTACTAAATCTAATTCGAGATTAGAAAAAATGATTAGGGGTAGCATAACTTTCTTGAATTTCAGTTTCTTAGAATGCTAAACTGGGATGATGATACCTTGTTAGAAGAACTGCTGTAAATATTAAAGAAAATAATGCCTATATAGCACCTGGCACCTACTAAGTATCTATTCTTCTTCTCGTTAGCATGAGTTGTTCAAGTTAGTGTAATGTCAGTTATGATTTATTAAGTGCTCACTTGGCATAGACAAATTGCTAAGTAAGTTTACATATGTAATTTCTCTGAATTTTGAAAAATCTGTTCGAGGTCAGTATTATTTTCTCTGTTCCCACTGAAGAAACTGAGGCACAGAGAGATGAAGGAAGCTGCTCAAGTTCAAACAGGGAGGAGGTGGCAGAGTCAGGATCTGTGTTCACACCTGGCAGACTCCAAAGCTGCACTCTTGGTCCTGGGCCGTGCTCACCCCTCTAACTACTCAAAGCTTCAGAAAACCTCAGATGCCCTAAATTACCCCCTTGGCATGCTTTGCACTTTCACAAATTAAAATAAACCAAATTCTCATCTCAAGTAGTAGATCTCTTCCTGTTCGGGAGACGGGTGCTTTGAGGACCATCTGAGTTCTATTAAGCCTTGAGGATGCTGGAGTCAATTCTTGCTTATCCCTGGTGAATTTCCAAGTTAGGCTCATTTCCATCCCTCTTCCATCGTACCCAATATGTCCTCAGGGACTACAGACTAATATTCAGCTGAATTGGAGTGAGATCTAATTAAAGCTGTTCTCGATCTGGCCCCAAATCACCCAGCCAACCTCATTTCCCAACACACCTTCTCCTCCTTCATCTCCCCTGTGAATGACAGTTTCCTAGACCCTCTGCGTCTCTAGCCAGGCAGGCCCCTGCTCTTCTGCTTGGCACTTCCAAATCCAATCCAGCCCCGTCTTCAGCTGATTCAAACATTTCGTCTCTCTAAAGCCATGCCTGTGAGTGTGGAAAAACTGGGGGACAGGGGAAGGAGGTCAGAGTCACATTTTTCAGACCAAAATTATCAGCATGAAAGCTCATTACCTCTTTATCTCTGTACCTGTAAGAGCTCAATGATGCCACAAACCGTAGGCCCTGATGAATGCCTGGTGAAAAAACAGGAAATTGCATAGGGCACAAAAGCAGGAGCTATGGAGGCAGACAGACCTGGGTGTGAATCCTGGCATTTATTAGCTCTTTGATCTTGGATGAGTTATACTGCACCTCTCTGAGCCTCAGTTTCCTTATTGGCAAACTGGGACAGCAATGTGGGTGTTGTGAAGATTTAAGGAGGTCATATCTATTACATAAAAGCACTTACCACTGCTGAGTTTGATCCAAGCAGATGTTTGCTAAATCATAGTGGAACCCTAAGCTTCTCTTCTTGGATCTGATCTCTCATGGCATTTTGGTGTATCACTTTGAGCCATTTAAAGTTTTCTACATTGGTAGTGATTAATTGGTTATGTACTTATGTTTTTCTGCTATTCCGAACTCCTTGAAGAGGGGCCTCAGAACAGACTCATCTTTGATGTCCTAGCACACCTTGTATAGAGATGATTAATATATGGTTGTTTCATTTATAAATAGGATGAACCATCTTTGGGAGAAAGAGGGCTCCACTGTGCCCCAGAGAGGAATGCGTGAGAATCAGGTTGTGAAGTTAGAGATCGTATCTGTCTCAGTCCCTAGCACTTGGCACAGTGACAGGTGATATCCAGTGTTCAACAAATACCTTCTAGATAAATGAATATAGGGTCCAGGAATATTGAGCCTGTCAGAGTGCATAGAACTCACTTGGACTGATGCCCACCTAGTCTCAGAAAGAGAAACTAAGGTCCAAGGAAGGGAAAGGACTCTCCATTTTCACACAGGGACTCAGCAGCAGGTATTTTAGCTTATCTGGTATGTAATATAACCTGGTACCACCATAGTGTTTAGCTGACAGAGACTGACTTGGTGTGGCCAGTCAGAACCGATTTTAGCCCAATTCTCTTTCTCCTCAGTGACCAGCAGCAGCTGAGCCAACCAGAGGATGAAAGGGGCTAAGGCGTTTAGGGGGAGTAAACATCTGCATAGTTGTCCATTTGTGTATGGGTTCTCTTTGGGCTGAGATTTGGTGCATTTCTGAATCAGCTGTGTGCTTTGGGAGGAAAACAAGGCTGGGTTATTTTTATGTGACTTGCCTTGACCTTTAGACACGTGGGAGTTCTACAGAGAGATGGGGCGTGTTCTTCTTCTCTTCTGGCCTCCTGATTTTAAACTCATTGAGTTTTCTTTTGCTCATGGCTGCTTTAAAAAATGAATCTTTCCTGTGATTCAGATGGGTCTATAAAATATAAGACAAAGAACTAGAATGTAAGCTTCATGAGGACAGATACTTTGTTTTTGTTTTTGTTTTGGTTACTGTGTCCCTAGTACCTAGAATAGTGTCTCATGTATGGTAGTAGCTCAATGAATGGATGAATGAATGAATGAACTCATTGTTCTTAGAGAATGGAAAAGAACCTTGGGTACAAGTGCCGGGAGACCCTGAAGCTCTCTGTAGTCTTGTTAGTAACCAACCGTGCAACCCTGGGCAAGTGCCCTACCCTCTCTGTATTACTGGTTCATCTGCAAAATTAAGTGGGTGGGATGAGTGGCTGTAAAGAGTGTTGAAGACCATAATGGATAGAAAAGTATTTTGGAAAAAAACACTTTTGTTTCATCATTTTCTTTTCTTTGAAACGTCTCTATGGGAAAATCTCTGGATATGTTGGTTTTGGATAGTAATAGTAGACAAGCTGCTCCTCCCCAGGGTGAATTCTGAAACCATGGCCGAGTGGTTTATGACTGGTGGGTTATAACTAGATCAAATATGTATAAGTGGCAAAGACGGAAGCATTTTCTGGAAGTTTGCTCTGGAGGTAGCATTTATGCCTCCCTGATAGATGAAGCTCTGAACAGCATCAGGCTCTGCTGTAGTCGACGGAGAGGCTGAGAGTGGCACAGAGGTTGGTTGTGCTGCTTGGGATGATCATATCAGTAAGACTTTCTTTCTGGTTTTTTTTTTTTTTTTTTTTTGACACAGAGTCTTGCTCTGTCACCCAGGCTAGAGTGCAGTGGTGTCATCATAGCTCTGCAACCTCAAACTCCTGGGCTTAAGCAATCCTCCTGCCTCAGCCTCCTGAGTAGCATGCATGCCAACATGACTGGCTAATTTTTCTATTTTTAGTAGTCTCGCTCTTGCTCAGGCTGATCTCAAACTCCTGGCCCGAAGTGAGCCTCCCGCCTCGGCTTCCCAGAGTGCTAGGATTATAGGTGTGAGTCACCACACCCTGCCCCATATCAGTAAGACTTAAAATTGAAAATTAGAATTGTTCAGGCTAGATTTGTGATCAAAAATGGGTGGAAAGGGAAAAATGAGGAATGGTAAAAAAAATATTGGGATTAAGGGATTGTGAGAAAGCAATTGAAAAAAAAAATGAGTTTATCAGGAGCTAGTTAATGCTCGAACTCTTATAGTTGTAGGACCTTGGACAAGTCATTTCTATAAGAACCTGGCATTGTCTTACGCCCTCTGGGGGACAGAGATGAGTATACTCAGTGTCTGCCTCATATCTCTGGGAGAAGCAAACAGGTTGACTAAAGATACCTTCAGGAGTGATGACTGCTGAGATAGAGGGGTGTACAAGATTCCATGGGAACACAAAAGAGAGAGGGGGTTAAACCCACTTGAGCACTTCTGGGAAGGTATTAAAAAGGAGGTGGTGTTTGAGATGGGCTTTAAGGGATGGAGAGACCTTTACCAGGTAGAGGAGTGATGATGGGTCAGGTGGCACCCTTCTCAAAGGAAGGAAGAGCTTGTACAAAGCATGGAGGCACCAGGTAGCCTAGTGTCTTTGGGCCACGAATTGTGACATGAGGCACCTAAAACACAGGCTGTATGGAGAAGATAGTGGGGAGGAAAGGAGGGCATAGGTCACAAATACCCAGTAGACCAGGCTCCATGAGCCTTTTGTACCTGTGGGCAGTGATAAGCCATGGAAAGATTGTAGGCAGGGGAGGACCTTGATCATATTTGCGTGTCAAGGCAATCATTCCAGCAGCTGTGTGGAGGATGAGTTTGAGGCAAGAGGCTGGAGGCAGGGCCACCAGCAGAAGGTTGTTGCCCTTATCTTGGTGAGAGATGATTAAGACAGGGGCCAGGGAGATGAGATGGAGGGGTAGATGAAAATAAAATTAAGATATGTGGTTGTCACAGTTTCAGATTCCTCATCTATGAAGTTAAATATTTCTGAACCCAAGTTTCTATGATGGCCTCAAAGACTAGAATGAAATATAACTACAGCTAACATTTGGGATGCACTGGGAATACACTTTTGTAGACTCCCTATACTTTTATTGGCTAGGTATTTTTGATGGTGGTGGTGGGAATTGTTCCAATCTTCATAATAGGCCTGCTAAACGGCAAAGAAGTACTATGAATTTGAAGGCTGGGGTCTAAGGTTGGATATATTCAAATGGTAGCAAGAGTCTCGGAAGAGCCTCAGAAGCCAACTTGTGGGGTCCTCTCAACATCTCTACAACATGCTCCCTGAGAGACTGTCCAGTCTCTGCTTGGATCTCTCCTCTAATGAGAAGACATTCACCTCCTCAATAGCCGGTTCTTTTACTGAAAATGGAATCAGCACATCTGTCTCACTTCTACCATGCATTGGCCAGACAGAGCAGTGTCTTTGAAAGAGATCATCTTAAGAATTCTTGCATGAAAATACTTGATAAATGAAGGCATTACAAAGGCAAGCCATCACCTTGATTGAAATTGATTTTCATTTTTTCTCATTGGAGGCCCAAGAGTATTTCAAGCTGTATGTCAGACAGTGACAGGAACATGGTTGAGCTCAAGAAGGATTTTCATCTAAATAGAACTCTGGCAGCCAGATGATTCTAATGCCAACAGTACAGTTGAGAAGGTTCCATCCACAAAGAGGAGTCCATATGGGGCAGGAAGGGCACAGGGTAGAGGCCGAGAAAGCTGGAACCCATTCTAGGTGGTGGGGATGACGTGAGAGCATGAGCACAGCGTTAAGTCATGGTCACTAGGATGCACATGGGAGCTGTTAAGAAATAAGGAAGAACCTGCTGCAGCGAGTGTGACCACTGGGAAAACATTGAGGCAATGACCACAAACGCAATGGGCTGCCTACTGCCCTCTCTTGCCCCCGCTTCCCTTATCCTCCTCCTCCTCCAACCTCTTCTTCCCAGTTTCTTCCATTGTCCTTTATCTAAATTGACTACCTTCTTCCTCCTTCCTTCCCCACCCAGATCTTTCTCACTCCAGGTTTCTGTCTCATTCACCACATTGAAACCATGCCTTACATTTTTATAATGCCTGGCAGTTCACAGAGCCATTTAGAAAACATTATCTCATCCACTTCACAACCACACTCACAGGTAGGTGCTGTCCCCATTCTGCAGATGATGAAAATGTGGCTAAGGAAGATGAAGTCACTGGCCTAAAGTCACATGGTTACGTGGGGGCAGAGGCAAGAGGACGCCCCGTGCTGTTTTCCCCATTCTCCACCCGTCACTTCAACTGTACAGATTAAGCCACTGGTTTTCCAGGGTGCTGGATTTGCCCTGAACCTAGGGAATCAGACGATCTCATTTCAGGACCCAAAAGGATGGCTACTTTTTCCTGGAGGGATTTTTAGAGAAGGTCGAAAGAGGATTTGTCGTCTCCTTGAAGGTTGTCTTGATTTCTGGGGATGTCCTGTCTTAAGTCACTGGAATCTTTTAATGTCCAAGCACACTGCATCTGCCCAACTCCATTCTGATGGCTAGACTTGTCAGTGCGCTGGAGCCAGCTCATGCTAGCTCATTGGTTAAATTTTCAGGAATTTTGCGAGCTGGCTGTTAAACACATTCATTGTGGAAGATTATTTAAGCATATAATCAAATGAATTATATTGAAAACAAAGGTAAGAAATGTTCAACACGCATCACTTCTTTCTTCTTTCTTTTCTGTTTTTCTAATAGAAATAAAGAGACTTGAAACACTCATCACTTCTTAATTATTTTAGTACAGTTTGCTATTGCTATAATTACTATACTCTTGAGGTTATCACATACATTGTGTCTGAATGGTGAAAATATTGCATGATGGTGTGTCACTTTATCGCTTCTCAACTCCATGTTCTATGACTCAAATTGGCAACTTGAAATTGGCCAGAGGGAAAATATTTACACCGTGGAAATCAGCCGACACGTTATCAGTCGAGACCCTCTTTTGCCCTCAGAGAACCAGTTGTTAAACATTTGCCAGCCTGCCACTGGCTAAGATACATAAAGGTTTGTTGTAATTGGGGGCCTAGAATCCTGAATGCCCAGCGTGGTTCCTTGGTACTGCCAGCATGACCTTGGGCAGAGGGGAGAATGGTGTCTGGAGAGCAAAGGAGAGAAATGGGGATAACAGACATGAGGAAATAATTCCATACTTGTCCTCCCTTCCTCCTCCTTAGTAGTGATGACACCACCAGCACTGGGATATGACATTTAGCACTGCTATGGGCCAGGTACTGTATTAGGCATTTTACATACACTGTTTAATTCTCACGAAAGCCATATGTAGCATTACTGCCCCCATATAACAGATGGAAACCTGACACGCAGGAAAGTGGAATGATTTGCCCAAATTTACCCAGAAAGAAAGTGGAAGGACCCAGCTTTGAGGCCAGGTCTGTCTGATCCAAATATCAGTGCTCTTTCTGAAATGCTGATGGAAAGGGAAGTTATCAGAACTCTATGACCACCCTGTACCTCTGTTCCCATGTCCGAAGCTCTTTTGTTGCTGTGGATCCATGATGTGCCAGGTGTCTTTTGTTAAGATGAATCACTAATTTTAAACAGAAACCAAATTTGAGGCATCTATTGATTCAAACAATTTTTTTGAGTGTATGTTGTGAGCCATGCACTGTACTAGGTGCTTGGGATGTAGCAGCGGGCAGGACAGACAAGATCCCTGCTTTTGAGTTGCTTATGGGCTGGCACGGTGTCTGAAGCCTGGTGGGACACCCAGACATCTGGCTCCTTCCCAAGCCAGTGATCCCTGGAGCAAACTCTGAGGTTATTATGTTCAGCAAACTGGGTAGGAGTCACGTGCTCTGCTGCTGTCACCAGACCTTGCCTGGGCCTGGCAATCTCTGCCTCTGAGCTTTAGCAAAACTCCCCTTTTCTCCCCTCTTTCAAACAAGATTGGTCATCTGTTGTCAAAGTTGCTGCTTCTGCAGAGAAGGAAAAGTGTCCGGGCACAATCCGGGTACTGTCCACAGATTGATTCCTCTTCTGGGCCAAGGGGATTGGGAGAGAACTATGCACATGATTTCCTCAAGTTGTGGTTTTCTGCTTGGGTTTGTGGTTTAAATCCCTATTTTTGGCAGCCACAGACCAGTCAATCATGCGGGCAGGTTTGTTCCACACCCTGTGAAATAGTTTTATGTTAGCAAGGAGGTGTCTAGTTTATTATTTCATCCTTGTCTTCAGGGAGGGGAAGCAAAGCTAGTAGTTGGGGAATTTTTTTTTTTTTCTTTTTCAAGGGCAAACTCAGGCCATTTGAAAATGCTTCACTGCAGCCACATTCGGATTGCCTAATGGTGATATTTCCCGAAGCCTGTATTTTGGCTGGGATGTAGACCAGAAAGTTCTTTTGGCAGGGAGAAGAGGTGCAGTCATTTTGACCTATGTAAGGTTGATTCCCTTAGGCTTATCCAGAGTTATTCCCTGTATCACGATGGTAGTAGGAACCTCTTGAAAAGTCTGGAAGCCTGCAGAGGAAAGTCCCTTGGGAAACCTGATTGTTGACCGTGTCTGACCATACCCTCATTTAAACATGATTGGTTTTCAGTTAGCTGAAGATTTGTGCTTTCCATGCCTGCCTTCTCTCTTCCTCTTGCTGTTTGTAAGGGGAAGTGAACATCGATTGTACTTAAAAAGTGTGCCCATAAGATGGCATTCCTTGCAGTGAGATGGTGAGAGAGTGCCACGTTGGCACTAGGAAACTTCAGGCTGGGAATCTAGAAGTGAAACCAAGGAAAGCACCCGGTGGAGCCGGTGAGATGTGAGCATGGAGAGTCCCCACCTGGGAGGGAGGGAAGGGCTGCAGAGGCAGGTGTGGTCTGAGCCAGCCTGGTCTTCCTCCTCAGCCTATCTCCCTCTCCCTCTCATAGAGCCTCTTGGCAGAACCCCCCAAAGAGGATCCTGTTTTAGTAATCCAACCTAGCTGGGCTGTTTCCCCGAGCTGGAATCACATGCAAGGAGTGGCAGGGTTTCTGCTCTACAGAGTTATTGACCTTTTCGCTGCTCTTGTTTGCATTCATGCCCTTGCTTTTGAAATCCCTCCTCCCTTGGCTTCCACAGCAGTTCCCAACCCTCCTCCACCAGAGATAGTTTTACTGTCATACACTTCTGCCCTCTAACAAACTCTGTGTTATTATTTTGTCTATGTGACACATTGGAATTGTACATATTTATAGGATACAATTTGATGTTTCAGTACAAATCTGTGTTGTATAATGATCCACCAGGGTAGTTAGTGTACCTATCACCTCATGCATGTATCATTTCTTTGCGGTGAGAGCATTCAAATGCCTCTCTTCTAGCTATTTTGTAATATATAATATTATACTGTTAACCATAGTCTCTAATAGTTGTATGATAGAACACCACCATTTATTTCTCCTGTCTAATTGTAACTTTGTACCTGTTGATCAGCCTCTTGTATCCTTCCATTCGTCCCTTCTCCCTAGTCTTTGATAATCACTGTTTTACTCTCTGCTTCTAAGATACCAACTTTTTTTCCCCCCAAAGATTCCACCTATTAATGAGATGATGCAGTATTTGCCTTTCTGTGTCTGGCTTATTTCACTTAACATGATGTTCTCCAGTTCATTCATGTTGTCACAAATGACAGGATTTCATTATTTTTATGATTGCATAGTATTCCATTATGTAAATACACCACATCCTCTTTATCCATTCATCCACTGTTAGACACTTGGGTTGGTCCTATATCTTGGCTATTGTGAATAGTGCTGCAATAAACATGGGAGTGTAGATACATCTTCTCATAATGATTTCATTTCCTTTGGATATATACCCAATAGTGGGATTGTTGTATCATATGGTAGCTCTATTTTTAATTTTTTGAGGAACCTCTATACTGTTTTCCATAATGGAAAACACTTGTTTACAATCCCACCAATTTGCATACGTGTCCCCTTTTATCTATATCCTTACTAATATTTGTTTTTTTCTTGGTCTTTTTGATAATAGCTATTCTAACTGGAGTGAGGGGGTATCTCACTGTGGTTTTGATTTGCATTTCCCTGATGATTAGTGATGTTGAGCATTGTTCTCACATACTTGTTGTCCATTTACATGTCTTCTTTTGAGAAATGCCTATTTAGATCTTGCCCATGTTTTACATTTTTTAGTCAGGTTGTTTTATTTATTTAATTTTTTTTTTTTTTTTTTTTTTTTTTGCTGTTAAGTTCCTTATATTGCATATATTCTGGATATTAACCCCTTGTCAGGTGTATGGTTTTCTAATATTATATTTTCTTCCATTCTGTAGGTTGTCTCTTCACTTTGATAATAGTGTCCTTTGCTGTGCAAAACCTTTGTAGTTTCATCTAATTCCATTTGTCTATTTTTGCTTTGGTTGCCTGTGCTTTTGAGGTCTTGCTTTAAAAAAATCCTTACCCAGTCCAATGTTGTGAAGTGTTTCCCCTATGTTTTCCTTTAGTAGTTTTTATAGTTTTAGGTTTTGTATTTAAGTCTTTAATCCATTTTGAGTGAATTTTTGTATATGGTTAGAGGTAGGGGTTTAGTCTCATTCTTCTGCATGTGGATATCCAGTTTCCCCGGCAACATTCACTGAAGAGGCTGTCCTTTCCCCAAGGTGTGTTCTTGGCATTTTTGCTGAAAATCAGTGGGATATAGATGCGTAAATTTATTTCCAGGCTCTCTATCCCATTCCATTCGTCTGTGTGTCTGTTTTTATGATAATACTATGCTGTTTTGGTTACTATAGCTTTGTAGTATATTTTGAATCAGGTGGCATGATGCCTCCAGCTTTGTACTTTTTCTTCAGGATTGCGATAGCTATTCAGAATCTGTCGGGGTTCCATATGAATTTTAGGATTTTTTTTTCCAAGAATATCACCAGTATTGTGATAGGGGTCTTGTTATATCTGTAGATCACTTCAGGTAGTATGGCAATTTTAGCAATATTTATTCTTCCAATTCATGTTTATGGGATATCTTTCTATTTATTTGTGTTCTCTTCAATTTCTTTCATCAAAGGTTTGTAGTTTTCAGTGTAGTGATCTTTCACTTCCTTGGTTAAGTTTAGTCCTAGGTATTTTATTTTATATTTGGGTAGCAACTATAAATGGAATTATTTTATTGATTTCTTTTTCAGATAGTTCCCATTAGCATATGGAAAAGCTACTGAATAAAGGGGAGGGGCGATTGTCCCTCCACAGGGACACCAAATTCAACAACTGTCCACACAAACAAGCACCTTGAGGAGAAATGAAAATCAGGATCGTGATCATGCTACCTGGTTTTAACATTATCTCAAGGAAAGAGGTACTGAAGAGGGCAGAAAAGACAGTCTTGTATTACCTATACCACCTCTTCCTACCCAGCAGTGCCGCACCGGCATGAGGAGTGGAGTTGGGGGAGGGAATCTGTTTGCCTGGGGAGGGAGAGTAAAGTGATTGTGGGACTTCACATTGAAACTCAGGGTGGCCCTGGCACAGGGGGACATAGCACAGGGTGTAATTCTGCTGGTGCCCCATGGGGGGAGCATTTAGACCAGCCCATCCAGAGAAAAGTCCTCCGCTTCATAACCTGAATTCTGGCTAGCTCCCCCACCAGCTGGCAAAAAGCAGCCTGGGGCAAGGCTGTATTCTGGCCAAAAAGGCCGCAGTCCTTGGGCAATTCCAGTGGCTGTGCTGGTTTGGAGCCAGTGGACTTGGTGTACACGTGACCCAGTGAGACACCAGCAGTGGCGGCCAAGCCAGTGCTTGTTCACCCCACCCCCAACTACAGGTGGTACAGATCAAGGAGAGTCTTATTCGACTTGAGGAAAGGAAAGGGAGAAGTTCAGAGGACTTTGTTTTGTGACTTGAATACCAGCTCAGCCACAGTAAAATAAAGTACCAAGCAGACTCCTGAAGCCCCTGGGTCCAGGCCTCAGGTCCTGGAAGGTATTTCTGGACCCACCCTGGGCTAGAAGGAACCATGCGGCCCTGAAAGGAATGATCCAGTCCTGTCAGGATTCACCACCTACTGACTAAACAACCCTTGGGCTTTGAATAAATATAGTTAGGCCACAGTCACCATGGGCTTTGGGTGAGGCTGGGGTGGCTTTGGGTATGATCTGGCCCTGGTGGCCACAAGCGAGTACCCACGTCACTCCTCCACCAACTCTAGCAGCCCAGCACAGAGAGTGAGGGGAGAGAGTGAGAGATTTTACCTGGTAATCCAAGAAATTCTCCCATATCTTACCCAAGTCCACCAAGGTGGCACCACCAGGAGCCTGCAAGATTCACAGCATTACTGGGTTTGGGGCACCCCCAGTGCTGATACGGCTGCAGTAACCAAAGACTTAGATCACAACACTCAATTCCCTTTGAATGTCTGGAAAGCCTTCTCAAGAAGGATGAGTTCAAACAAGTCCAGATTGTGAAGATTAAAATAAATACTTAACTCTTCAATGCCCAGACATTGACAAACACCCACAAGCATCAGTAACATCTAGGAAAACATGATCTCACTAAATGAACTAAATAAGGTGCCAGTGACCAATCCTGGAGCAATGAAGATATGTGACTTTTCGGACAAATAATTCAAAATAGCTGTCCTGAAGAAGTTGAAAGAGCATCAAAACAACACAGAGAAGGAATTCAGAAGCCTATTAGAGAAATTTAACAAAGAGATTAAAATTAGAAAAAAAAATCAAGCAGAAATTCTGGAGTTTAAGAATTCAATTGACAAACTGAGAAATGTGTCACAGTCAACAGCAGAATTGACCAAGCAGAAGAAAGAATTAATGAGCTTGAGGACAGGCTATTTGAAAACACATAGTCAGAAAGGGGGAAAAAAAAAGAGAATAAAAAAGAATGAAGTTAACCCATCAGGGGAGGGGCGGGTGCACTGAGAGCCTGTAAAACAGCTGTTGTGTTATAACTCATTCCCCTGTGAAAAGAGCCTGAATAACCAAAGCAATCTTAAGCAAAAAAGAACAAATCTGGAGGCATCACATTACCAGATTTCAAACTATACTGCAAGGCCATAGTAACCAAAACAGCATTAAATTGGTACAAAAATGGAGACATAGACCAATGGAACAAAAAATAGAGAACCCAGATATAAAAATCACCTACCTATAGCCAACTGATCTTTGACAAAGCAGACAACAATATACACTGGGAAAAAGAAGCCCTATTCAATAAATGGTGCTGGGAAAATTGGATAACCACATGCAGAAGGAAACAGGACTCCTATCTCTCACCACTCACTCACAAAAATTAATTCAAGGTGGATAAGATACTTCAATGTAAGGCATGAAACAATAAGTATTCTAGAGGAAAATGTAGGAAAAACTCTTCTAGATATTGGCCTAGGCAAAGAATTTATGACTAACACCCCAGTGGCAATCACAGCAACAACAAAAACAAATAAATAGGATTTGATTAAACTAAACAGCTCCTGCATGGTTAAGGAAATAATCAACAGAGCAAATAGATAACCTACAAAATGGGAGAAAATATTCATAAGCTATACATGCAATAAAGGGCTAATAACCAGAATCTACAAAGAACTCAAAAAAATCAGCAAGAAAAAAACAACCCCATTAAAAAGTGGGCAAAAGACATTAACAGAAGCTTTTCAAAAGTACATAGACAAATGGCCAAAATTTCTTAAGACATATTTATTGGCCTAACCTGTAATCTCTACTGGAGAATGTTCCATGTGCAGTTGAAAAGAATATGTATTCTACAGCTGTTGGGTGAAATGTTCTGCAAGTATTTGTTTAGGTTTATTTGGTCTATGGTGCAGTTTAAGTTTGACGTTTCTTTGTTGATTTTTTTGTCTGGATGGTCTGTCTTTTTCTGAAATTGGGGTGTTGAGGTCGTCAATTATTATTGCATTGCATTGTATCTCTCCCTTTAGGTCTAATAATATTTGCTTTATATATCTGAGTGCTCTGGTGTTGGGTGCATATATATTTACAACTGTTCTAGCCTCTTGTTAAATTAATCCTTTTATATTAAAATAATGACCTTCTTTGTCTCTTTTTGTAGTTTTTGACTTAAAGTCTATTTTATCTGTTATATATATGGCCACTCCTGCTCACTTTTGGTTTTAATCTACTTGTAATATCTTTTCTCATTTCTTCACTTTCAGTCTGTTTGTCTTTAAGAGTGAGGTGAGTCTCTTTTTCACAGCATACAGTTGCCTTGTAGTTGGATCCTGTTTTTTTTTAATCCATTCAGACACTCTGTATCTTTTAATTGGATAATTGAATCCATTTACAGTCAAGGATATTATTGCTAGATAGGAACTTAATCCTGCCATTTTGTTCATTGTTTTCTGGTTGTTTTGTAAATCCTTTGTTCTTTACTTACTCTCTTGTTGTACCTCTGTGGTTTGGTGGTTTTCTGTGGTACTAAGCTTTGTTTCCTTTCTGTTTCTCATTTGTGTATCTGCTGTAATTTCTTTCTTTGTGGTTACCATGGGGCTAACATAAAGAGTCTTGTAGTTATAATAGACTATTTTGAGCTGATAGCAACTTAACTTTGGTTGCACTCTAGACTTTTTCCTTCCCCCAACAATTTTATTATTTTTTGCCTTAATTTACTTCTTTATCTATTATGTGTTCCTTAGGAACTAATTATAGCTGGATTTTTTTTTGACCCATTTTGAATTTAAACTTAGATTAGAAGATTGAGAGATTTACATAGCACCATTACATCACTGGGATAATTTGACTTAGATTTATGAATTTACCTCTACTAGCAAGTTTTATATTTATGTGTGCTTTCATAACAGTAATTATTGTTCTTTTGTTTTCAGTTGTAGAATTCCCTTAAGCATTTCTTATGAGGCTGGTCTAGTGGTGAATTCCCTAAGCTTTTGCTTGTCTGGGTACGTCTTCATTTTTCCTATATTTCTGAGGAATAACATTGCTAGATGTAGTATTCTTGGCTGACAGTTGTTTTCCTTCAGCAATTTGAGTGTATCATTCATTCTTTCCTGGCCTGAAAGATTTCTGCTGAGAAATCTTGTGATAGTCTAATGAAGATTCCCTTATATATGCCTTGATGCTTTCCCTTACAGCTTTTAGAATTCTCTGTATTTCACTTTTGACAATTTGATTACAATGTGCCTCAGAGAGGATTGTTTTTGCTTGAATCTAAGTGGGTTCCTTTGAGCTTCCTGAATCAGGGTGTCCATATCTTTGCCAATACTTGGGAAGTTTTTAGCTATTACTTCATTAAATAGGTTTTCTCTGCTTTTCTACACTTGTTCTAACATAGCTATAATGAGACTATGTGTCTTCTTAATTGTGTACCATAAGTCATTCTTTTTTATTCTTATCTCTTTTTTCCCCTCTGACTAGCGTATTTCAAAAGACTTGTCTTCAAGTTCAGAAGTATTTTCTTCGGCTTTATCTAGTCTGTTGTTGAAGCTCTCAATTGTATTTTTTATTTCATTTATTGAATTCTTCAACTCCAAGGTTTCTGCTTGATTCTTTTTTTATGATATCTATCTCTTTGTTCAATTTCTCATTCAGATCATGAATTGTTTTCCTGATTTTATTGAATTATTTGTCTGTGTTCTCTTGTATCTTGCTGTGTTTCCTTAAGATCATTATTTTGAATTCCTTTTTAGGCATTTCATAAATGTCCTTTTCTTTAGGGTTTGTTTCTGGGGACTTATTGTGTTCCTTTTGGGGTGTCATGTTTCTTTGTTTTTTCATGTTTCTTATGTCCCTAAATTGATATTTGCACATCTGGTGGAATAGAAGCTTTATTCAATTTATGGAGCAGCTTTTGTAGGGAGAGACCTTTTCCTATAGGTGCATCCTAGGATATTAGTTTTGTATGGTGCATTGGCTTTCATTTTGGGTGGACTCAGTAACATCATCTCTGTGCATTTTTTCTGCTGTAATCCTCATCAGTAATATCTGAGACTGCCTCAGTGTCTTAGGCTGTGGGAGATTATGATGATGGTAGTTCAGTTTTGCTGGAGGTGGAGCACCAATTTGGTTGTCTGACCTGGCACATATGGCCATAGAAGGCTGACAGGTTGTCTGTTGGGCTCTCCAGGGAGGCAGTGGCCACTGCTGGGCTGGTTATTGGACTGGATTCAGGTGTGCACAGATGCAGCCAGCCAGGTGGCTGTGTAGCTATTTCTCTGGGGAGGTAAGGCTGCCACTGGACTACACATTGGGCTGGGCATGTGAAGGTGCAGTGGTGCCAGGTAGCCCTGAAGTGGTCTTTCCAGGGAGATAGGACCAACACTGATTGACTGCTGTGGGTGTGTGCAGGTAAGGTGGCTGGCTATTTAGCAGCTTCCCTTGTGTGCAGGTCTACCTGTTCCCTGGAGAAGGGGTGTGCTATGTGGGTTTGAATGCTGAGATCTCAGCTGTTTCATCTGGACTTGTCTCTGGGCAGCCAGGTTTGTGGTGCTGTAGACACCTGTGTGAGGGTGGTGAAATGATGACAGGGCCTCAGAGATGGAGAGAGTCAGCTGCTAATGGCTGCCAGGGAAACATGTGCTTTAGTAGTGGCTCCACTTTCAAGATGGGGCAGAGCTGTAGCACCTTAGGGCATGGATGTAGGGGTGCTTGAGGTGAATTCCTACTCTGAGGCAATGCAGATGTGCAAACTCCCAGCTACTCCCCAAACTAGATTTGGGGCCTGTGAGGACTGGAGGACTCTGCTGTAGCAAGGATTTCTGGTGTTTGTGGCAGCAATGGGGGACCACTGGGGGTCTCCAGCTCGACTTTTCTCTGTAGGAGAAGTCCCTCTGACTCTGTACTCATCCCAGTAGGGGAGAGAGTGTGGCAGATGCAGGATGCCTCCCTCCCCTCTTGGTGGTGCTGTCTTGGCTTCACTGCAGCACAGGGGGTTTGCTGTTCCCCTGTGCTCCCCAGCAAAGGTCTTCAGTCACTCTAGTCAAAATTTAGTTGTTTATTTGTTGTTTTTGCTCCCTTTTGTAAGAAGGATGAGTTCCAGGGAAATTCAGTTGGCCATGTTGCTGACATCACTCCTACAAGTTTGTTTTGAATGATATTTTTTATTAGTAATTTATTTTCCTGGTTTACATGGCACAAGCTAGATCTTTGGGATCTCTTTTATAAAGCCCCTAATCCTATCAATGAGACTCCACCTTCATGACCTAATCACCTCCCAAAGGCCCCACCTCCTAATACCATCACCTGGGGGGGGGGGTTAGGTTCTCAACATATGAATTTGAAGGGGCACAAATATTCAGACTATAGCACTTCTCTAATTCATCATGCATACCCATCCCCAATAGATTCATTTTTCCCAAACATGACTTCATAATATGACTTGACAGCTACCATTTATTGAGTACTTCTTATATGCCAGATTCTATGCTAAGCATTTTATATTCATTTTTTAAAAATCCATTCATAAATTCTTTGAGGTGTATAATATTATTATGTTTGCATAAATAAAAAAAGCTTATGCAAAGAAAGATGTTGATGATCTTATAGTTTTCAAGTGACAAATAGATTTGAGTGCTGATTCTGAAGACAGTGTTCTTAACCACCAGGCTAAATTGCTAAATGGCTTGTAGACTTTTTTTAAAAAGTCAGTTGTCTTAGTCTGTTACTGTTGCTATAGCAAAATACCTGAGACTTGGTAATTTATAAAGAACACAAAATTATTTTTCACAGTCTTGGAGGCTGGAAGTACAAGAGCCAGGTGCTGGCAGGTTTGGTGTCTGGTGAAGGCCAGGTCTCTACTTCCAAGATGGCACTTTGTTGCTGCATCCTTCAGAGGGGATAAATGCTGTGTCCTCACAGGGAGAAAGGGAGGGAAGTACCGAACTCACCCCTCATGTCCTTTTATGAGGCACCAATCCCATCAAGGAAAGCGGAGCCAATCATGGCCTAATCCACTGAGTTTTACTTCCCTCTGTGCACATGAGTGCTCATTGGTTAGTTCCAATTTAATAGTGAGGACATGTGCTGTTTGTTTTTCTATTCTTGAGATACTTCACTTAGGACAATGGTTTCCTGTTCCATCCAAATTGTTGCAAAAGGCATTCATTCATCCTTTTTTATAGCTGAGTAGTATATCATGTTACACATATACCACATTTTATCAATCCTCTCATGGATTGATAGGCACTTGGGTTGATTCCACATCTTTGCAACTGTGAATTGTGCTGCAGTAAACATTCGAGTACAGGTGTCTTTTTCATATAAAGACTTCTTTTCCTTTGGGTAGATACCCAGTAGTGGGATTGCTGGATCGAATGGTAGGTCTACTTTTAGGTCTTTGAGGAATCTCCATGCTGTTTTCCATAGAGGTTTTACTAATTTGAAGTCCTACCAACAGTGTATAAGTTTTCCTTTCTCTCTGCATCCATGCCAGCATCTATTGTTTTCAGACTTTTTAATAAAAGCCATTCTCACTGGGGTAATGTGATATCTAATTGTGGTTTTAATTTGCATTTCTTTTGTTCCAATTTTAATCCCACTCCTGCCCCTGATGATTTTCCCTCCTGAAATAAAAATGTGTATGTTGTGTGGAGAGGGAGAGGGTAGGAAGGAGTGTTGTGCAATACTTTTTCATTCAATTTCAAAACTGTCAAAAATTCTATTTGTAGTTTTCATCTTTTGAATTGAGATGCTGATTCTCAATGTGTACGATGTTTAACAAGACGGAGAACTTCGTGCTTTATCCTTTACACGAGAGAAGGAACCAGGGAAGGCAACCTGCCTACTCAGTTCTCACTCACATTCAGACCCCTGAGGCCTGCATGGCTCTTTTCTGAAGGTGTTTGTGGCCATCAGCTCTAGACAGTGGGCTCAGTTCACTCTGTATAGAGCTATTGTCGCCTATCTGTCACCCTGTCATCCAACATGAAAGGGGTGGTGGGAACTCTGCATGGCTTCCTTACTTCTTTTTATAAAAGAATAAAAATGCCAACCCAGCATTCTCCAGCAATTCCCGTGTAGCCACCCCACTTTCTGGCCATGTCCATTTACCTGAGTCTGCCCTTTCATGCCTCCTGTCTTTGGCCCATGCTGTGCGCTTCACCTGGATGGCCTTTTGCCGCCTGCTCTCCTCCCCCAGGCTGGCTCCCACACTGGCTGTACCTTATAATTAGGCTCAGGCCAGGCTCTTCTCTGCAAACTCTTCCATGTGTCCCTATCCAGTGCATGACATTTGATTCCGCCTGCCTCAATTGTCCTGACTTCTCAGGTAAGTGCTGAACTGTGAGCTCCTTGGGACAGGAATCCCACTGGACTTGTGTCTGTAAGCCAAGCAGTCACCATAGGTGTGTAAACATTGAAAGAATAAATAAATGAATTAGTGAATAAAATAACTCAGAGTAGGCTGAGAAGACCCACTAGAATAATTATTTTCTTAGTTCCTTAGAAAGAGAATTTTCTTGATAGATTTTTACTCTTCCTAATAGCTTAGCAAAAATTGTATTACAAAGTTTATTAGGCTTAAATAGACATTTCAAAAGTAATTGTTTATTGTAAATACTTTAGAATTTACAGAAGTAAGGAGCAAAGTACAACCTTCTATAATTTCACCACTTAGAGATAACCTATGCTATTTTGATATACACCCTTACATTTTATCAAATACAAATATACATGTAATTTCTAATACTGTATAAACTGTTTCATAACCTCCATTTAATCACTTATTCTATCATGAAAATCTTTCCTGCCACTAAATGTGCCTGTTTTAATAGCTGTATGCTATTCTACCAAAGATGAATCATGATTTATTTAATGATTTCCCTGGACGTCAGCTTTTTAGATGGCTTCCAATTTTTTTCTTTTTTGTTGGTATGATTAGTGCCATAATGAGTGTCTTGACAGCTAAATATTTTTGCACATTTATGCTTTTCTTCTCCTCTTTAGGATACATTCCTAAAAATCAAATAGTAGGGTCAAAGAACATGCATGTGACTTTCAAGACTTTTGACACAAATTGCCTTTTTACCATTGAGGAAGTTCACACCACTTACATTCCCATCAAAGAGACCCCTTGTCAACACCTGATATTGCCATTAATTTTGTTTGGTTTTGTTTTATTAGAGACAGAGTCTTGCTCTGTCACCCAGGCTATGTGTAGTAGCAAGATCATAGATCACTGCAACCTCAAATTCCTGGGCTCAAGTGAGCCTCCTGAGTAGCTGGGACTACTGGTACATGCCACCACGCCTGGCTAAGTTTTTTATTTTTTATAGCAATGGGGAGGAAGATCCCATTATATTGTCCAGACTGGTCTTGAACTCCTAGCCTCAAGTGATCTTCCTGCCCCGGCCTGCCAAAGTGCTGGGATTACAGGCATGAGCCACCATGCCTGGCCAAGCATTATTTTTAATATTTGGCAATTAGATGAGTAGAAAGTGGTATCTTAAGATACAGTTCTTTGATGATTGAGGAGGTTGGATATCCTGTTGACTGACTATTTGCTTTTCTTCTTCCGTGAATTACCTGTTAATTATCTTCACCCATTTTCCAACTAGTGGGTTAATTTTTTTTCTAGCAGTAATGATGATACTAATATTAATACTTTATTGGGGCCCACTGTTTGCTAAATTCTCTCACCTAATCCTCAGAGTGACTGTGTGAGGAAATAAAAGTCTTGTTTCCTCCCAATACCAGTTATGTGGTGTCTTTTCCAACACCACTTCTCCAGCAGACACCACCTGGTTGTCCTATAATTCAACTCAATTCCAACACTAATTACCTGCAGGGAGTGTCAGATCCCATGGCTTTAAGGGAGCAGTGCCACAGGCTGCCCTCATTTCAAACGGCAGGTGCAAGTGTCGGGCCAGCCGTACTCCTGACCAACAGCCATAAATTGGGGGTCCTATGACACTACTAGTTAGGTTTTATGGCTAATCTGCTACAACGACTCACAGAACTCAGGAAAGCACTTTATTATTAAATATATAAAAAATTTTTTTTTGCCTTCCAATACTTTTGTAACAGTGTAATGTAGGTTTTTCCTTTGTTCTATATTCCCACTAGGAAAGTGATTTATTTACTGTTGCTGGTTTATTATAAAGGATACAAAGTAGCCGAACGTTCATAGCGTGAGGTCTGTGCAAGGAGCTGTGTCCCCATGAAGTAGGGGCTGGGTGTGCTGCTATCCCGAAATGTGGATATGTTCACTGACTCGGAAGCTCTCAGCACCCAGTTGCTAGGGCTGTTGTGGAGGTTTTATTGCATAGGCACAATCGATGAAATCATTGGCCATTGGTGATTCATTCAATGACTAGCCCCTGGAGGTTGGGCTGAAAATTCAAAGCTTCTAATCAAGGGCTGGTATTCCTGGTGAACCACCCACATCCTGAAGCTATCTAGGGACCCACCGAGAATCATCTCATTAGGACAAAAAAAATGCCCCTATCATCTTTATCACTCAGTAAATTCACAGGGTTTTAAGGATCTGTGTATTAGAAACATCTTATTCTACCGTGGAGGGCATTATCCTCATTTTGCAGAGAAGGAAAATGAGGCAGGGAGAGAACATTGCCCAATCATACAGTTGGCAAGAGGGAGCCCTGGAGCCGACTTGATCAGTCTGTCTGGAAAGCCAGTTTCTGAACACCAGGCTACATGGCATTATTAATATTTATTAGCTCCTCACATATTAAATACAATAACATATGTCTGTGATAGATGTTGCAATACATTTTCCTTTAATCTATTATTTGTCTTTTAATGTTTTGGCTGTGGAAATTTACGTTGTCACTTTATTATATTATCATTTGAAAAGATAATCCACAGACACAAAAACAGCACAAAAAGACACACAATGACGAGTTAGTCATCTCCCACTCCCAGCCCCCAGTTTCCAGTTTTTCCATCAGAAATTTGAAATGTTTTTATAACCAAATCCATTCATCTTTTCTTTTGTGGCTTCTACCTTTAGCGCCATATTTAGAAAGTATATCACTACTGCAAGGTGTTATGAATATTCATTTATATTTTTCTTACCGTTTTTATGGTTTATTTTTTATCCCTACATTTTTAATTCTATGGGATTTATTTTGACTTATGGCATAAGGTAAATTTTTTTTTTCCTGACTAGTTATCTAACATCTAAATTTTAAATTTGGCAGAAAGACAGAGTATATTTCATGTTCCAATTGCAGAATCCAAGAGGATTAATTATGCAGCAATAAAAAGAGAAAAGATGCCTCATCTGGAGGGAATGCTGAGGATGTCACAAGAAAAAAACTGCTTCTGGGAGAAGAAAGTGAATGTGTTCATGATCTCACCAGTGAAATCCACAACTTTTAACAGATTAGTCTGAACAAATAACTTACATGATGAAAGAGGAACCCACAGGGACACTCCCAGCAGACTCTGGATTTCTGCCACCACTTCCTGCTGTAACACTCAGGGAAGGGCAGAGCAGGGACTCTCCTATGTGTATCAGGTTTGGGACCTTTCTCAGTCTTCTTGGATGAAGATCCATTTCCTTTCAAGGTTAGTGTGTGTCTTCCGGCCTTTGGCGAGTAGCCAGCGTTGGGACCCATGGGGGCAGGTCATGACTTTGCAACTTTATATGGCGCAGCTGGTGCCAAATGGAAACTAGGGCCTTTGGGGCAGCTTTCGGGGAGGAAAGTAGGGTTGTGAGTTAGGTGGGGGCCACTTAGGGGAAGTCCAAAATCTGTTCCAGTTTCCATTTTCTCATTGATTCCTTGGGTTAATTTGAATATAGTCAAATTCTACAGGCTCTCCAAGATCCTTTCCAACTTGAAGTCTATGATCCTTCTAGGCACTTCCCATTGTCATCCTCGTAGGCCTCAGCCATTCATTCATGTATTCATTCATTCATTCATTCATTCAACAAATATTTACTGCATAGCTACTGTGTAGGTAGAAATTATTCTCACAGCTAGCCCAAATGATATTGAAAGGTCTTCAAGAAACTAAGTACTCAAATAAAAGTGGCTTAAATAATAAGACTTAAAAGAAAACCATATATGATAAGGTATCTCAAGATAGGGAGGTTCCAGAATAGGTTAATTCAACTGTTGATTGATACCAAATGCCAGTTTCTTCCCACCTTTCCTTTATGTCATTCTCGGCATGCTAGCTGGGTACCCTCATCTTTTCAATAGAGCTGCAATAGCTCCAGGTCTTGCACCCTTGTGCATCAACATCTAGGGCCAGATAAAATGTGTAATGCAATGCCTGGAGTTCTTTTTATAGGACCTAACAGCTGTTCCTCAAACTTTCTTCACTTCTCCCGTTGGAGACTTTCTCTCACATATTTTTAGCCAGAATTGGAACTTATGTCCTTTCCCAAGTCAATCACTGATAAAGAGAATGGAATCACAAATTTCAGGTCAGACTAATCAGGATTCTTTCCTATTTGGCTGGAGCTAGGCTAGGACCTAGAAAAACAAAATCAACTGGAAGATCCTGGATGACTGAACAGATCTAGGGTTTTGTTGGCAAGGAAGGACACTGTCAGGTAGGCAATCAACAATGTATGCCTCATCAATCTTTATGTTTCTTGCCAATCTTAGAGGCAAAAAATATCTTATGTTTTTATTTATGTTATTTTGCTTTTTAATTGAGCTAGGCATTTTCTCCCATATTTCTTGGCCATTTCTATTTCTTCCTTTATGAATTGGCTGTTCATGTCTATGGCTTATTCATCAATTGGTATTCTCATTTTCCTTATTAGTTCACAAGAGCCCTTTGCTTATTATTTTTCTAGTGGGATTATTTATTTTTTCCCCATTCTTTTACTGTGAATAAGGTAATACTGAGTTCTTTATTGTCCTCCATCCAACATACCTTCCAAATTTACCTTCTTGGAGACGTTTCAAAAATTTTCTTTTATAACACACACAGCCCTGGTCCAGCATAGAATAGTTATCCACTAACTTCTAGTCATCCCCCAATCTTCTGGATTATTCTTTTAAAATAAATGTCACATCCTCGTTTCCTGTGCCCATTGCAAATGTCCCAATCACTTCTCCCTTTGGACGGTTGGCTTGGCCTCCTCTTTGGTTTCCTCAGGGCTAGTGCCTTCCTTTTCATCCTTCCTGCAGAGCATAGGTGATGTTAACATTACCAAAACAACAAGCTGTGTATGACATAGCTTTGTACCTATTGTTTCTCAAGCTGCCTTTTTGCTTATTAAATAATGTCTAGGCTTCTTATCCTCACGTGTAAACCTGTTCCATTCATTTTCAAACAACCCTTTTCATGGTTGCCTTATGCTCCCCTTATATCAGCCTACCATGCCAAACCCCACTGTCTGCTAGTGCCATTTCCTTTGGTGAAATCCCACCCATTTTTCAACACCCAGTTCAAAAGCTACCACATTGGCAAAGTCTTCCCTGATGCCTCAAGCCAGTATGATCTCCCTCCCACCTTCCATAAGCATTTTTCCTGTCTGTGTTTGAGTATTTTGGACATCTTGGCTGTTTCTCTGTCCCACACATGTGGAGCTATCTGCCATTCCCTGAGGGCAGGACTTTATTTAGTTTACACTTGTGTCCTCATCCCTTTTTGGGTTTACGTGTAGCGAATGTTCAGTGTGTGTGTGTTGAATCTGTTAGTGCTCAGTAAATGTTTGATATTAACAATTCCTCTTGGTGTACAATGAACCCAGAGGTCAACTTAAATTTCATTGCCATTGAGCAGTTGCTAGAGCAATCCTGATTGCTTCCACATGCACAAAACCTTTGGGAGAAGGAGGTATTTTCCGCAGTCTGCTTGTAGTGTGGATTTTCAAACCTTATTTTTGATTTGTTAGTAGACAACTCTGTAAGGATGCCTCAATTAATTGATCGTTTTATGATAGGGCTATTTTAAATGAGTTTAGCCTTAAAATTGCTATTACAAACAAACCTTTATAAGTCATGCTAAATTGTGAGGAATGAAGTCAATCATAGAAATTTAGTTTTCTAGTTGCTTTTAAGAAACTTTAAGAGATATATAATAGCCAATAGTTACTGACAATCTGCTGTGTGTCAGACACGATTTTAAGCACTCTACATGCATTAATTTATTTAATCCTCATAACACCTCTAAGAGATAGTTACAATTATCATTTTCATCTACCATCATATGCTACTCTTGGTCTCCTTGTGTAGAACACCTGCGGATCTGGAAGATATAGTCAAAGATCCAGAAAGATGATAAGATATAAGTTAGAAGGAACATTACAGAGTCTAAAGTTTTGTGCTGTTACTGGGAATATTCTGTTTCATGAAGATAAATTATTTGTGATTTCTCAACATCCACAATATTTTAGTCATTTAATGAGAATATGCATTCAAATTTCTCTGCTATGACATCCTAACATCCAAAGATTTATCCTAGCCGGATAAACCCTTATATATCTCTTTCAAAAAACAAAAACTTTGATTAGTTTTTTCCTACCGTGCCTAGAACTTGTATTATGAAATGTGTGGAGCAACAGTTCTCAAAGTGTGTCTGGGGATCCTTGGGGTTAGTTCCTTAACATCCTTTCAGGGAATCCACGAGGCCAAGACTATTTTCGTAATGATACAAACATGTTATTTGGCTTCTTCACTCTCATTCTCTTATGAGTATATAGTGGAGTTCTCCAGAGGCTACATTATGTATGATATGGCAATAAGTCGAATGCAGAAGCAGATGGAAGAATCTAGCTAACCTATGTTAAGCCAGACATTAAAAAGATTTTCAAAAATGTAACAGTGCCACTCTTCTCATTAAATTATTTCTGGTTTGGAAAAATAGTTATTTTTCATAAAAATATTAATACATTATGTTAACCTATTGACATATAATGGGTTTACTATAGTTATTTTAAAATAAATAGTTTAAATTACCATTTTAAATTTTTGATATAGTCAATATCAATAGATATAACCCACATAAACAAAAGCTCTTTAAGATACTGAGTAATTTTGGAAAGCAAAGTGGCCAAAAAGTTTGAGAGCTGGTGGAGCAAAGAAACTAAACAGATCCAAGTCATGAGTTGTATCTAGGTTAGTTTCTGAAATCATAATTTCAATTCTGTGTATGTGCTCAAAGATTTATAGCTTAAAATGTATTTTAGTGTGTTAGCTTGAAATTTTATTCAAATTTGATGGCTATTTGTTGGATGTGTGTTGTGTGCCAGGCACTGGGCTGAGCATTGGAAGGAAAATGGGGAGGAATACAGACTTTTCTCGTGGAGCTTGGTCAAAGCATTCACTCTTGTGACTTTGCCTTCAGCAGCCGTATTTGGGGTCTCCTCTAGTCTTAGCACAGCACCCAAGGGGTTCATCACCTAAGGAGGCAAGACACCGGCGTGGAATCTTTAAGCAAATCAGGGTGAATACAGTTCAGGTGTTACCATTAGCAATTCTCCTGATGCAGGAACTCAGAGATGGGAGAAATCAGTGTAGGCTAGTAGAAGGGATTCAGGAACTGGATTTAAACTCAGAAGGACAGACAGGTTTAAGAGAGCTGGGCTGAGTGGAAGGGACCAGGCTGGGTGTGGAAAGAGATGAGAAGGCTTGTAGCAGTGAGATCATTGCTCACTATGCAGGGATGTAGAGGCCTACCTGAATGGACAGGAAGGCTTCTGGAGGGGAAGCCCTGGTCCAAGACTGGGTTTTCTTCTGTGGCTGATGGAAGTTTCCTTAAGTCTTCTAAGCTACTGGAAAGCTGATGTCTCTCTTGGGTGTTTAAAAATTTATGCTGTCATCCAGTGTTTCCCAAACTTGCCAGATCCTAAACTTTCCCAAGCAACAAGAATTATCTGGAGGTACTTTTTAAGTATACAGATTCCAGGCCCCATCTAGAATGTAGTGATCTGGGGAGGGACCTAGGTTTCTGTCCATTTATTAAGCACTCCAGATAATTTTCTTTTTAATTACTGGCAGGTTTGGGAAATACTATTGCAACCTATTATCAACCCTGAGGCTGCACCCTGGGAAACTTTTAAAAAATACCATTGCTCAGGCCCTACCCATAGTGACCTAATTTAACAACAACAAGGTGTTAAGATGAAGGTAAACTAATGATAATTAGAATTAAATTATGGGAGTTTTTGGTCCATAATTGTTCCTTCAGGGGCACCATGTTATCCACAGCCTCCTAATCATTGCTCTGCTAGGAAAATCACATCTGGCCTAATGAGTGCTTAATGGCGCTTTGTAGTTTAAAATGCCAAGAATACAGCATTGGGAACTAGGTATGTGATTGTTGGTGGTGGTAGAAGCAGGGGTGGGGTGACAGCTGGCTTTGGAGATAAAGAAAGGAAGTTGCATGGTTGCTTTGGGCTGTGCATGTGTGCCCAGGTCGCAAACATACCTTAGCTTGCTAAGGCCAAGTGGGGAATAATCCTCATGGCTCTGCTCAACTGGAAACTTTGGAAGGAAGCAGAGAAACAAAATCACACCAGGGCTTTCATTATTACAGAAAACTTTCGGAGTAAATGAGAAGTACATGCTGTTTGATCCCATAAGAAAATCAACTCAGTTTTTACTGGGGAAAGTGTCTGTGTTTTTCCATTTACGAAACCATGGCTTCCGCGTTTTGGGAGGCAACTGATCCAGAAGACATTTGAGAGGCCAGTTGGCTGTGCTAGCTATTCCCTTTCTCTCATTCTACCTTTTCTCACACAAGCTGGACCAGGTGCCAAGAGACATGAGATCTGGTCTGCCTCTGGCACTGGCCTTCTGTGTGATCTTGGGCAACCCCTTCCCTATCTGCTTAAAGAAAGGCAGGCTTTAGTTTGTTGAGCTCTTCTACCTGGAACAATGCAAATATAGAAGGCTCTGTTATGACATTGTTCTGACACCTTCCTAGACAAAGGACACCTGGTGCACAAGGGTGAAAAGTTGAATTGCACTGAGGAAGAACTATACTTGTTAGGTGGCCCATTGAATGGGAACTGGTCAGGGACTTAGACAACAGTCTTAGCATTTAGGAAACCATGTCTGATATTCTGAACAAAGGAAAAGTGTGATGTTTGGCCTTCATTTGTTTTGCCTGAAAAAGTGTTTACTTTTTAAAATAAAAAAAAATGTCCCCAGCTTTACTGAGGTATGGTTGACAAACATTATATATATTTAGGACATACAATGTGATGTTTTGATATATATAGACATTGTGAAATGATTATCACAATTAAGCTAATTAACATATTCATTGCCTCATATGGTGACCATTTTTTGGGGGGTGAGATCACTTAAGATGTAATCTCTTAGCAAATTTCAAGTATACAATACAGCATCATTAACTATAGTCACATAGTCACCATGTTGTGTATTAGGTCTCCAGTACTTACTCATCTTAAAACTGAAGGTTTGTATTCTTTGACTAATATTTCTCCTTTTCACCCACCTCCTAGTCCCTGGTAACCAGCAGTTTACTCTCTGTTACTGTGAGTTTAGGTTTTTTGTTTTTTTTTTT
>VBSM01003204.1:11865562-11902710 GCA_008086735.1 Cheirogaleus medius | reverse complement strand
CCCCAGCCCCCAGCGCTATGCATTATTACCTGTATTTGCTGAGCAAGCATTTCCTGCAAAACCTTGGCATGTATCATTCAGGTTCAAGAACATTTGGGTTCCCTCTCAGGGCAGCTTCCCAGAGCAGGTGACCGTTGAGCCTTCCCTTCTGTCTTTCTCTACCTTCCCAGCCTCAGTCCCTTGGAGTTGAGCAGTAATGGTGAGAAGTCCAGAGCTGCCGTGCGTCAGGCCTGGGAGTCAGGACGTCGGGTCTGGTCTGGTTCTTATCCTCCACCGGTCCTTGAGGGGCTCGCTTGCTCTGTCAGCACTGCATCTGTGAGAGGTGACAGGCAGTTAGAGGGGACAGGCAGTTCCATACATCAGGACTTCCTAAGGGTATTTTTATTAAAAATACCCAGATCCAGACCTCACTCTCAGAGATTCTAGGTTAGATAAGTGGAAGACAAGTTGTGAATCACTGCTCTTGACCTGAGGCAACGGCACGTATCATCCTAGAAGTCTTGCATTTGTGCTCTGTGGCACGATTCACCCACCTATGGGAATGTGAGAGAACTCAAGCAAATTTCCCTTTTGCATAGAATTGTCATCCAGGCCCCTGGTTCTGAAAGTGTTCTCTATACGCCTCCAGTGGGCCATGAAGATATGCCTGAGGGCCTCAGACAGAACAAAATGTGAGTTCTTTCTTCACTTTTGGGATGTTAATGACACACATTTCCATCAGGTGTTGTTTTTCATATAATTAAGGGCTGCTCGCTAATATCTGCTGTCTGAGTTTGGGTTCCCCTGAAAGCAAAGCCTAAGGCAAGGCTTAGTTGAAAAGTTGATTTGGGAGGCGACCCCAGGGAGTAGAAGGGCAGTGTGCAATAAAAGCCCATAAAGGGTGTGCCATTGAATTGGTCACTATGGTGGGCAGCTGGCGCTGAATCTCTTTGAGGACCTTCTGTCCATCCACGTAGTTCAGGGGTTCCCAGCTGGGAGTGGTTTTTCCCTCCAGGTGGCATTTGGCAATGTATGAAGGCATTTTTGGTTGCCACAACTGGGAGGTGCTACTACTGGCATCCAAGCATTTAGGGATACTGCTAAACATTCTGTGATGCCTGAGACAGCCCCCACCCCCACAACAAAAATTTATCCATCCCAAAATATCAATGGTGCCAAGACTGAGAAGCCTGCAGACTGTACCTCAGAATTGTCCCTCTGAAGAACAATGAGCCTGGAGTATCTATCCATCGACTCTCATTGCCCTCTGGGTAGGGGCTGACTCTGGGAGTGTGAATGCTTTCTAACTGCCAGGCTGCATTAGGGTTTCCATGGTTTTGGAGAAATCCTTGAGTCAGAAAAGCAGAGAGACACTGTGACACATGTAAGTGGGCCAGTGGCCATGTGCGTGAAACAGCCTAGCTGAAATCAGGTCAATGCCAAGGGAATGAGGCAAGGTGTGATTTTCCCAGCCGAGTAATGATTCTGGGACCATGGAGAATATGGTGGAACTGAAAAAAAGATTATGGACCAAAACATGTCATAATTTAATTCTAGCCATGGACATGGCTAAAGGCTAGGAATCCAGTATGGTGCAGAGTGGCTGGCTGTATGCTGAAATGGTTACACACGTGATCTCTGGGCCCCCAACACTTGTTAGATTTTTGACCTTGAGCAAGTTAATTCACTTTTCTGTTCCTCAGTTTCCTCACCTAGAAAATGGGATTGAGAATGGTTCCCACTTCATAAAGTTGTTGTAAGGATTAAATTGTGTGTGTGTGTGTGTGTGTGTGTGTATGTGTGTGAGAGATTATATACATTTGATGTAACGTGCCTGACATTTGATAAGCACTGATTGACTTCCTGGCTGTTGTCATCAACCAGGGCTAGGGTTCTAAGCTTGGGGAGTTGCAACATCAGTTTGGTTTGATGTTTTTTTCTGTTGATAGCAGGCACAGGAGTTCCAGTTCAATTTAATAACCTATACTGAGTTCCTATTATAAGTCAGGCACTGTGCTGAGCTTTTGTCTAGGCTCTCAGTAATAAGAACAGGACTCTCCTTTTTCCTTCTTCTGCTCTTTATTTAGGCACTGTCCTTTCTTCCTTTGGCTGCATGAAGTGTAGGTGAAGACTAAAGAGTATAGGACTTGGAGAAATGAATTGCAGTTCCAGGCTCAACTCTGTCATTCACTGAGTGTGATTTGGAAAATGACTTTGCTTCGTAATTTTCACATTTATAAAGCAAACATAATAAACTCTTGCCTCACTGTGTTGCTGTCAAACTTCGATGAGATGGCATGAGCAAAAATACTGTGAGAATTGTGAAGCGTGCCAACAGTTTCTTGTTTTGTTAGAATGTCCAGTGTCCTCAACTCCATCTGGGCCTGTGGAGTTTTTAAACATACATTCTGGGTTCTATCCCCATGATTGTTGAGTGTGCCTGGAGGGGGACTAAGGGAATATGCAACTAAAAATTGTTTCTAGTCAATTTTGATGATTAACAAGATTTAAGAATCACTAAAGTGCACTATGCTATGATGGCTATGAATCAGGGATTATACCTTATTCAAATTGTATTCACACTGGCTAACCTAGTTTATGGTATACAGTGTAGACAGTAAGTGTTTTTTTAAATAAATAAAAGGCCAAACTTCTATATTTAACAAAACGGAGAAAAGTTACACCGCCAAGGAGTCTCCTACTCCCCCAGTCTGCGTGTTTGTTTGGCTCACCTTCCTTGCATTGAATTAGTGGGCTCGTCTTGAAGCACCCTAGCTAATTCATACACATGACTATAAATAAATACTTGAGCAGATTATACTACCTTATGTTCAGAATCACAATGAATGACAATATTTGCCTTTTCTGCTTCGAAGGTGGCTGTGAAAATTAAGGGGATAATAGCTAAGAAAGTGATTTTCAGGCTGCAGTGTGCTATAAATATATAGGGAATTAGTGTTATTAAAAATGAATACGCTAAGTAACTTTATCGTTCTCCAAGGCTCAATTATACTGTGACTGCAGAAGAGAGAAGATTCTTTAGTCAGAGTCTCTATACTCACAGATTCAATACCAAGTTCAGTCAAGTGATTCAGAGAACAGATTTAAAATAATGAGACATGGAAATTATAAAACTGGACAGAGGTACACAGGCCAAGGCAACCCAAAAGACTGCAGAGTGATCACAGCATTAATATCAAGAAAGTAAAATTCAAGGTAAAATGTGCTGGTTAGGTAAAAAAAGGAATACTTTGTAATGATGGAGCTTGTGTTTCATAATGGAATATAACTGTTATCAATAGTTATGCACCAATGAACATAGCACTAATGTGTAGGATGCAAAATCTTCAGAAAATACAAGAAAAATTTGACAGAGTCAAAATTGTAATGAGAAAATTTGGAACTTTGGCAGATTCGGTGGACACAAAGATAAAGAGGATATGGACATCATTTATAAGATACTTCTATAGAAGTAAGTTGAACCCTACAGAGGATAGACATTTCATAAAGCACTGAGGAACAAAACTTTACCATATCTTAGGCCTGAGAAATGCCCTAATAATTTCACCAAAGAAAACACAGCATTGACCTGGGCTGTTCCATATGATCACCACAATTCACATCTGGCTATTGAGCACATGAAAGTGGCTTGTTTGAGTTGAGAAGGGATGTAAGTGCCAAATACACATCAGATTTCAAAGACATAGTGTAAAAATAGCAAGATACCTCCTTAATGTTTTTATATGGATTAATGTCCAAATGATAATATTTTGAATATATTGGGTTAAATAAAAAATTTAAATTTGATTTTCCCTGTTTCTTTTTACCTTTTTTAATGATACTACTAGAATATTTAGGGTTATATGTGTGGCTCACATTTGTGGCTTTATATTTCTATTGGATAATGCTTTTATAGGTCATATTTCTTTTATATAATGTAATAAATTAAACAAATAAAGCATAAGAGATCATAACAAAATCCCAAGCTCCTTAGAAATTAAAAAAACAAAAAATGCATATTATAAACTTATATTTGAAAGTATTTTTGTTTCAATGAGGATGGCAAACTGGCAATTTCAGAACACCTAGAAAATAAATATAGGTAATAAAAATAATATATAGCCATGCATCACTTAACAATGGGGATATGTTCTGAGAAGTGCGTTGTTAGGCGATTTTGTCATTGTGCCAACATCACAGAGTGTACTTACACAAACCTGAATGGTAGAGCCTACCACACACCTGGGCTACATGGTGTAGCCTATTGCTCCAGGCTGCAAACTTGTACAGCATGTTATAGCCTACTGCAGGCCATTGTAACGTGATGGTAAGTATTTGCGTATCTAAGCATATTGTAACAGAAAAAATACCATCAAAACATGATATAAAAGATAAAAAATGGTACACCTGTCTAGGGCACTTACCATGAATGGAGCTTGCAGGACTGGAAGTTACTCTGGGGGAGTCAGTGAGTGAGTGGTGAGTGAATGTGGAGGCCTAGGATGTCACCGTACACTACTGTAGATGTCATAAACACTGTACACTTAGGCTACGTTACATTTATAAAAAAATTTTTCTTCAATAATAAATTAAATTTAGCTTATTATAACATTTTTACTTTATAAACTTTATATATTTTTAAATTTTTGACTCTTTTGTAATAACAATTCGCATAAAACGCATTGTACAGCTATGCAAAAATTTTTTCTATCATAATATCTTTATTCTATAAGTTTTTTTCTATCTTTAATTTTTTTATTTTTAAAACTTTTTTGTTAACAATGAAGACATGGGCACACACCTAGGCCTACACAGGGCCAAGATCATCAATATCACGGTCTTTCTCCTCCACATCTTGTCCCTCTGGAAGGTCTTCAAGGACAGTAACACCCATGGAGCTGCCATCTCCTATGATAACAATGCCTTCCTCTTGAATACCTCCTGAAGGAACTGCCTGAGACTGTTGTACAGCTAACTTTTCTTTTTTTATAAGTAGAAAGAATACACTCTAAAATAACAATAAAAAGTACAGTATAGTAAATACATCAACCAGTAACATAGTCATTTATTATCATTCTCAAGTATTATGTGCTGTGCATAATTATATTGTTTACTTTTATACAACTGGCAGTGCAGTAAGTTTTTTATACCAGCATCACCACAAACACATGAATAATGCATTGTGATACAACATCTATGATATCACTAGGAGATAGGAACTTTTCAGCTCCATTATAATCTTATGGGACCACCATTGTATATGCAGCTCGTTGTTGACAGAAATGTCATTATGCAGTGTATGACTGTATACCAAAACATGGGATTTACCCCAAAGAAAATTAAGAGCCATAATTATAATACTTTCATTACTAAATTAAAAAAATGGAAATAAATGAACTAAACTGTCTACTCGAGAAATTAGGAAAACAAACAGTACATTATCCTCAGAAGTGTTACAGTCAAGCTTAGGAAAGAAGTCCCCAGGATGCAATGGATGTGCGTTTGTCTCAGTATTGAACATCCACTGTGAGCTAAGCAGCAGGGGCTGACCTACATCGTCTCTAATGCTTTTAAACACAATACAAATTTAGCATACTTTTCCCATTTTGCAGATGAGAAAATGAACTCAGCAAGGTTAAGTGATTTGTTCAAGACCTCAAAACAAAATGGTACATGTGTAATTGGAATTCTGGCTCTAACGCCCATGGGGTTTCCAGTTCATCACACTGGTTCCGTAAAATGTTCAGCTACGTGATCGAGAGTCTATGAGTTATAGGATAGGAATTCAGAGGTGAGAAGATGGAATTGTAGAATCATTACATTTGGTTTTATTTGGTTGGCATCACTTGGTTTAGTTTTAGGAACTTTAGTCTCTCCCTTTGTAAGACAAGGGAGCAACAGGTGACTGTTGAAGGTCCCTTTTTGGAAGGTAGCAATGAGAGGTGCTTTGGGAAGGTCAGTTTTCCTGATGTGTGAAGGGTGTTACTGGTTTCTGGTAGAAAAGGCCTCCTCCCATCACAGTACAGCAAGCACCAGCATGCAGAAGGCACTCCTTACACATGTCCCACTAAGAGATCCTTGGAATTTGGGCTGTCTATCCAAGTAATACTCTAATACTGACTTCACACTTGGACACATTGCCTCTAAAGCTTCATTAGCTGCAAAATAGACTTCATGAGAATTTGTTCCTTCTTTTCTGCTAAAAGAGAGAGAAAAACCATAAAAAATTCAGAAAAATCCCAATTCATTAGAACATTCTTTTCTTTTTCTTTTTTCTTTTTTTTTTTTTTTGATGATGTAGAAGTTTATTCGAACACGAAGAGAGGAATTACCTACAAGTAATTCTCGAGTACTGGCTACCAGGAGCCAAACACCTCATTGGCACAAATTCCTCAGGTGGCATGCAGTTAGTATACGTTGACTGCCAGAAGTTTAAGCATTTAAGCTCAAACTTCCTATTAGACCCTCCCCAGCATGCGAGCCACCCACCAGTTGCAAGGCATGATGACATGACAGATGATCCACCCTCCTTGGTAGCATTATGGACATGAGTAGTAATCTAGTAAAGGTTCACAGACGCGGTGGCAGTAGCGGTTGCCTGGACAATAACAATAACCTGTCTCATCCAGCATGGGGTCAAATACTATTCCATTTTCAGTATAGTCCTTTATTGGTAGTTCTTCCTTGCTAGCCTGGTGTGCCAGGTCCTCTCCAGCTTCACTTGAGGGACCACCCACTGCTCGTTTTGTTCAATTCCTTTTTTTTCATTGGTTGGAAACTGAAGATCTTCATCATTCTCCTCAAAGTCTTGTAACTCAGAAACTGCTATCATTGGAGCATTCCGATCTATTGAATCCATCCTAACATACACTTTTTAGGTTCCTACTGTGAACAAGACAGAACACTAGCCCTGGGGAAAACACACAGGCTCTGTTAGTCTGTTATTTTTTTCAGTTGTAAGAACAGGGACCATGGCATATTAAAAGATGGAGAAAGTGGGTACAGTCATTGTAGGCTTGCATATGCTTGGGGAGAAGTTGAGAGCGCTTGCTTCCAGTGACTTCTGTTTTTCTCAAGCATGAGGCAATATCATCAGTTGAAACTATACATGGAGGAGGAGGTGTGGGAGGTATAGGAAGAGAGAAGTTATTCACCTCAGGGAGTGGGACAGTGAGCCCGTGAGAGAGAGATGATCAGCTCTTTGGGCAGTGGTAAGGGTCCACTAATACTTGGGGCCATTAGATTATCATGAAACCCATCTTCTCAGTCATGCAGTTGTTTCCTCCCACAATATACAGCTGCCTGGGGAGAGCCTCAGAGAAGGGAGATGTGGTGGCTGGTGTGTGCAGAGGTGTGGGATGGAGGGGCTATGAGTGAAGGAGTTGAAAGGATTTACCAGGAAATAATTAAGATGATTGTTCATGAGATCTAAGATGGACAAGAGTGGAAGGGAAGTCAGGAGAGCCAAAGGATGATGACAAAATGGTGAGTATAAGGTCAAAGAATTGTGGTGGGTGTGGTGGGGCTGTTCTGGAGCACGTGGCCTGGAATGACAGGAGGTAGTGGTCAGGGGGTGGGATGTTTAAGTTGCTATTTCATAGATGCTACCATTTTGGTTCATGAGAAGATCCAACGTGAGACTGTGGGAGTGGGTAGCTGAGACAGAAGGGAGGAAAAGGTGAAGGAGTGGAGAAACCAGGACACTGGATTGTTCATCACACGGAGGTTGAGATTAGTGATGATGATGATGATGACAGGAGTCGGGGTAAAGGGGAAACTGAGCCAAGAGCTCAGGTCTTTAAGATTTGGGGTGTGGTCAGGAGGTCAGTGGATAATAGCAACAAGGAGACAGTATGAGTTCACAAGAGCCTGTGGTTTTGTACTAGTAAGAAGTGGAGAGCAAGGAGGACACCAAACCCATCTCAAGACTCTGAGGTTGTGGGCTGAGAGAGAACAAAACGCCTTCCACCTAGGAGGGCTACTGCAGAAATGGTGCCTCAGAGAACAGCCAGATTTCAATGAGGGCAATAAAGACAAGAGCTTACTAAGTGAAGATTGACAATTTAAGGGTGTTTGCTGACCCCAGAGCATATCGTATGAGTACATTTTTTGTAAAAGAAAATATATATGTATGCTATTATACATGCATGTGTGTAAATATCTCTATTTAAATTTATATCTGTGTCTATAAAAAAAGATACCGTACTTCATCAAATCTAAGACATACTTTTGTCGTATTTTCCTGTCTCTGAAATCAAGATATCTCTTACAATATTTGATGTGTTCTAATTTAATGATAGTAGATTTTTCCTTATTTCTTGATGGTATGGAAATTAATGGTGCATTTTATGATTGACAGAGACAGGTTTGATGAAATATGGTAGGTAAATAGACGAGTAGAGAGAAGGAAAGAAAAATTAAAGTGTATAAGCATAGGAAAAAGGATACACATCAAATAGGTACTAGAAGTTGTCTTTGGGATTGGATTGAAATAACAGTGAGTGTTTTGTTTGCCTTCTTTAAAATATTCTAAAATTTAAATTAGTGTTTTAATTGAGGTAAAAATGCCCAAATCTTAAGTGAACATCTCAGTTTTTATAGGTGCACATACAATCCTCTCTTGGCATCCATGGAGAATTGGTTCCAGGACTCCCCATGAACACCAAAATCCATGGATGCTCAAGGCCCTTGTATAAAATGGTGTAGTATTTGCATATAACCTACACACATCCTCTTGTATACTTCAGATCATCTCTAGATTACTTATTATACTGAACACTGAATGTAAATGCTGTGTGAATAGTTGTTACACTGTATCGTTTAGGGAATTACGGCAAGAAAAAATGTCTGTATATGTTCAATACCGATGCAACCATTCATCTTTTATTTCCAATATTTTTGATCCATGGTTGGTTGAATCCACAGAGGTAGAACCCCTTGGATAATGGAGGGGTGACTGTGCCTGTGTAATCACCACCCAGAACATTTCCATCACTCCAGAAGTTTCCTTCATACCTCTTCCTAGGCAATATTCATCCTCCCAATATAAACTGTATTCTGACTTCTATCAACACAGATTACTTTTGCCTATTCTGAACATTACATAAATAAAATCATACATGAATTTCATTCATCATATAGAATGTATTACTTTATCTAGCTTCTTCTGCTTAACAAAATGCTTTGGAGATTTATTCATATTATTGTGTGTAGAAGTAGCTTTTCCCCCCTTTTGTTGCTGCTCAATATTTTATTGTAGGAATATACCACTATTTTTTAAATCTATTTTTCTATTGATAGACATTTGGGTTGTTTCCATTTTGGGACTATTATGAACAAAGAAGCTATAAACATTCTTCTTCCTTTTCGTGGACACATGACCTCAATTCTTTGCAATAGAAATATGCCTAAGAGTAGAATGGTTGACTCATAAGGCAAGCATATGTTTTTAGTTTTAGTAGATATTGCCAACACAGTGTTCCAAAGTTATTGTACCACTTTCACTTCCTCTAACAATATACAAGATTTCCAGTTGCTTCATACCCTCACTAACACTTGATATTGTTAGTCATCTTAATTTTAGTGATTTGGTGGGTATGTGATTTTAATTGGCAACTTTCTGATGACTAATGATACCATCTTAGCTTACTGGACATATGGATAGTCTCTTTTTTGAAGTCCTGTTTAATTCTGTTGCTAATTTTAAAATTAGTCTGGTTTGTCTTTTCAGTTGATTTACAGGAATTTTTATGTACAGTATTATAAATATGAATTCTTAGCCATATAGTAAGAGTCTTTCCATTCTGTGGCTTTTCTATTTGCTTTCATAATGGTGTCTTTTGATAAGCAGAAGTTCTTAATTTTAATGAATACTAATTCATTACTTTTTACTTTATGGTTTGTGTCTTTCATGGTCTGTAGAGGATATTTTGCCTACCTCAATATCATTAAGATATTCTCCTATATTTTATCTTGGAGGCTTTATTGTCCTACTGTTTGCATTTAAGTCTACAATCCATTTCAAATAACTTTTTATGTATGGTGTAAGGTGGAGGAAAGTCAAGGTTCATTTTTTATACAAATATTCAATTGATCCAGCATTGTTTATTAAAAAGGACATTGTTTTTCCACTGAGACTTTTGTCACAATTCAAATGATCATATATGTGTGGATTTATTCCATCGACTGATTTTTCTGTTCCTATGCTAATACCACACTGTTTTGATCAACTTTGCTTCATAGTAAGTTGACATCTGATAGTAACGCTTGCAATTCGCTCATTTTCTTCAAAGCTATCTTGGCTATTCTAAGTTCTTTGCATTTCCAAATAGATTTTACAAACAATTTGTCAATTTCCACGCACAAAAACACCTGTAGGGATTTTAATTGCAATAACATCGATTCTATGGATCAATTTGGGGAGAAGTTACATTATTATATATTTAATCTTCCAATTCATGTATGTGTAATCACTCTCCATTAGGTCTTTACTTTCTCCCAGCAATATGTTATAATTTTCAGCGTAGAGGTTTTTATATTTTTCATTAGATTTATTCCTAGGTAGATGATATTTTCAACTTCCATTGTAAATGGTTTATTTTTGTGAATTTTATTTTCTAGTTGTTTGTTGATAGTGTAAGAAATAGAATTAATTTTTGTATATTGACTATTTATCTAGTAACCATTTTCCAGCAGTTTCTTTCTTTTTTTATTTTTATTTATTTATTTATTTTTTATTTATTTATTTATTTATTTTTATTTTATTTTTATTTATTTTTATTTCAGCATATTATGGGGGTACAAATATTACGGTTATGTATATTGCCCATACCCCCTCTCCCCTCGAGGCAGAGCCTCAAACATGACCATCCCCCAAATGTTGCACATCTCACTCATTATGTTTGTATATACCCATCCCCTCCTCCCCAGCAGTTTCTTTCATATGAAGGCACCTTGGTTAGTGTAACTCCATGTCTTTCTTTGCTTTTATTCAGTCTGCCATAGGGATGTTGGAATGACTTACCTGCTTGGTGAATCTGGGAAGAAAACAGCAATCATGTTCTTCTCACTTGCTCTCTTTGTATCCTCCTCTCAGGAATCCTCTGCTCTTGTCCAGGATTCAGTGATGCTGTGATAGGCAGGGCTATCTAGATTTGGGGTTCAACCAGCAGAGCTGGCCCGTTTAGCTCTGAAGCTAAGCTGCATTCTCCAACTTAACCTTTCACAGTCACAGAGTGAATATTTTAATTTCCCATCTGCCTTAGTCTTCATTTTCATCTTCAACTTGTTCAAGAGCCTAAATGCAGAAGGGGCTGCTATTTGTTTTCCTTTAACCTACCCCTGAAACTTCAACAGCAGTATTCATTTGTTTTGTTGCATGATTTTCAGTATTTTTAAATAAAACAAACTTGTCCCAAAGAATTTTTAAAAACCTGTCCAGGCAATATGTTTTCAAAGTATGATCTTTATGGGCTGTTTGAGCCTCCTTCCTCCCTCTGCTTACCTGGCCCACTTTTGATTACCGGTTTCTTCTGCACAGTCTTTCTGTTGCATCTGACCAGGCTTCATCCTTGACCGAACACTGCACAGTACCCTTCTCTCCTTGAAGCCCCAGACTTCTCTCTCAGCACCACCCTGTCTGCACAGCTAAGTTCTCCTCTGGATCCTGCTTCTTCCCTGATCCACCAAGGGTGAGGCCCTTTGAAGCCAAACACAACAGGATTGCCCTGAACTTAGCACCAGAGTTACACCACTTTCATATTTCCATGACGTGTCCTGAATTAAGTTAGCCTCTCTGGTCCTCATTCCTTATCTTTAAATCTGGTATAATAATAGGACCAACCACATAGAATAACTGAATATTAAAAGAGCTATTTGAATGTAAATGCACTTAGACTAGTGCCTGGCTCATAGTAAATTCTTATTACATGTTAGCTATTGCTATTAGCTGATATGATTGCATTTGTTGGGCTTTTTAAATATATCATTTTATACTTTTGCCAGGATGTTTTGTAGATATGTAACTTATTTTCCAAATTTGTTTTTAAGCTCCATAAAAGCACATCTGGGTCTTGTACTTTTCTTGCATTTCCTTTGTGATAGTTGAATTTACTATCTTCAATACCACAGCAAAACAATAATATTGGGATTTCAGTATTTTTTCCACCTGTATTTCTGAAATACCATTAATCTGATCCTTTTATTAATAGAAGAGCTTATATTCTAGATATAATGGATGTGTTTCTATTATATAGAGATTTTTTTCTTCTTTGAGTATTCAAAGAAAGAGATAAATAAAGCTTTTTGTTAAGAAATGGAATAAAACTAATTCGTTCTCTGAAAATTTGTGTTGGAGTCTTGGTTACTACATTTATTTATCAGCTAGGTGATTTTCATCTCTGATTCTCAGTTTCTCTACATCAATAAAATGAGGATGATAAGGCCTTATTTTTAATGCAGAATTTAGCTTTCTTCTATATTTCCACATTCAGATTAAAAATACCAAAATAATTGTATTTCTTTGATAAAAAATACCATTTAAAAATAGCTGAACCACAAGAATACTATAGATTGACTTTGCAATCACTAGCGTGTGTGTGCTTGTGTATGTGTGTATGACATTGCTAACAATTGCAGAAAAGGGTATAGACCAATTTTTATTCTCTATAGATGCTAATAGGTGCTCCTGGGTGGAGCAGGGGTTACACATAGATAGAAATTTGCAAAACTGGTCAGGATCCACAGAGTGATAATCAGTTACATTGCATGGGACACAATTTGCATTTTTACAGATGAGAATTAATTGTATTACTATCAATTTTCTATAACTTTCAGGGTCATAAAAAATTCTCAGAGATAATACAAAGCATAAAATAATCCAAATTTATGAGCTAGTCAGTACTCTCACTAAATTTCAAAGTCTCACAAGTTTTCCCCATACTACATGTTTTCTTAGATATAACACTACTCTTGTTAATCCTTTATTTAAAACAGCTTTGACTTAATTACTTTTAAAACATATGCATTTATAGCTCATTTAATGAGTATGTGGATAGAACATTTTTGGTTGAAAAAAGAGCTCAAATCGAGAGGGAAAAATTCAATATAGGAAGGTTTTTTTTTAAAAAAAAGGTGACTGTAGCTTCTATTCAAATCAATAAATATTTCACAAGCACCTACCATGCGATTCAAAGGGGAATAATATTCATAACTTGTCTTTATTGGGCACCTACCATGTTTCCCTACCCACGGTGTTGGGTTTGGCCCCATGTTTGAGCAGTGACCAACCTCATAGAATACCTGTGAATATTAAAATTATGTCACATAACATATTTTCAGAAGTCTGGATAATTTACTGTAGAAAATGGCCATATTCAAGGTTCCATGATTCACACAGAATTCACTTAAGTCCCCTTTACTAGTATAAGTGGAAGATACGTTTTCAAACCTCTTCAAGTCGCCGTCTGGTCTCTGCTTCTAAACTTCCTTGGGCAGTAGATGGCAGAAAAACCTATACATCTAAAAGCAAATAATTTTCCTGGAGCCGTGTACTCTGAATCTGTATATAATTTAATTTTAATTTTAATTAAATTAATATTTATTTATTTATTTGTTTTGAGACAGAGTCTCGCTTTGTTGCCCAGGTTAGAGTGCCGTGGCGTCAGCCTAACTCACAGCAACCTCAAACTCCTGAGCTCAAGTGATCCTCCTGTCTGAGCCTCCCGAGTAGCTGGGACTACAGGCACATGCCACCATGCCTAGCTAAGTTTTTCTTCTATTTTTAGTAGAGACAGGGTCTCGCTCTTCCTCAGGCTGGTCTCCAACTCCTGAGCTCAAGTGATACTCCTGCCTCGGCCTCCCAGAGTGCTAGGATTACAGGTGTGAGCCACCGTGCCTGGCCAGATTCCTTATTTTAGAAAGAGACATTTCCATTACAAACATTTCTTTGTTAAGAAACTGTTTAAATCTGCACATCTCAAATCTTTTTATTTTAGAATGTGATATTTACTTTGTTTTTGCATAACTAATTAATTAATTCATGTGTTTTTCCAAAACCCAAAAAACTCTTTTTCCCCAATGGTTAATTTAAGCTTCTGACAGTAGAAAGTTCCTAGAAGCTTTTTCTCCAACTCAAGTCATAAAGATTAATAATAATGATAATAATAATAGTAACGATACAAGAAACATGGAAGCAGAGCATATTTGACTGAATTGTCTCATTATAAGGGTGTGTAGGGCTTTTACCTCTGAGTTAAAGGATCCACGTTGAGATTTTATAATTATCATTTCTCATGGTTTTTCTCTCTCTTCTTTTCTTGGAGGCTATCCGTTCTCATTGCTTTTGGTGGACTTACCTCTGAGGTCTTTTCTTCTTTTAGTTTGCTACTTTTTCATCTTGTTAGGATAGATATTATTAAGTCCATGGTCAAAGCCCATGCATTCACCCATGGAAACTCTTAACTCAGAACTCACAAGCAGATTCTATACACAATTCCAACAAACTTGCTACGCCCTCCTCACAGCTGACAATGATAAGTTCAGATAGAGACAGTAGCCAAGTGGTTCCCTTTGTGAGTGAATTTAAGATGTGTGAGTCTGTGTATGTGTTGTATGTGTGTGTGAGTATGTGTGTTGTAAGTGTATATATCTAAATGTGCATGGAGTCACCAGTAACGTATAGCAGAGTCAGCAAACGTTTTCTATAAGGGTCACATGGTAAGTCTTTGAGGCCATGGGATCTCTCTTGCATTCTCGGGAAACTACTCAACTCCTCCACTGTAGCACAAAATGAACCATAGACTGTACATAAATGAATGGACATAGCTGTGCTCCAATAAAACTTTATTTACAAAAATAGGCAGATGCCCTGAGGCTGTAGTTTCATGACCCCAGAACACAATATAGTTCTAGATAAGAAATCATTATGCCAGGGGCTCCCAATTCTGCTCCTTCTCAGCTGAACTCACAGCTTAGTTCTCTCATATATCACTGGAAAGAATAGAGATTTCTAAATTCTAAAGGACTATGATGGAATTCATTCAATCTTTCATTTATTCAAGAAATACATATCAAATGCCCATTATGCATCAAAAACTTTCCTACAACAGGTGATGATAGGTGAGGATGAGTCACACAAACTTTGGCAAAGGTACCAACATTGGGCTGCTGAGGGTGGTCATAGGGTAAGATGACAGCCTGGGAGGTGGAGGTGGGGCTTTCCCTGAAGGGAATTGATGTTCACATGTTCGCACAGGGGGTTATTTTGGGAAGTGGTTAATTTTGGGCAGGAAATGAGTTGACAGTTTGGGTTGAGGATGGTCAAGCTTCTTTCTCTCACCAGGAAGTGTTGGGCCAAGATTCTAAATCATGGAAAGGGCTAGATGACTCTGTCAGTGGGGAGTGAGCTGTTTCCTGGCTATGTGGGTTTAAGCCTAGAGTGATTGGTATCATCAAGTTCATGATTTTCCACTTAGCAGTGACAGTGACCGAGAGGAGAAGCAGCCAGTTTCTGGAGCAACCAGCATCAAAGCTCAGGGTTGTGGAGCCTCAAAAGAGCAGTGCCCCTTTCCAGATTCCAGAGTAGGGTGTGAATGGGGGTGGCTCACCCACAATAATCTGGAAGCAAGAATCCTTTTACTTTGTAGATCCTTGGCAGGAGAGAGGTACTGCCTTTAGACATTGTTCTTACCTAGAAGTTCACAATCTAGCAAGGGAGGCAAACACACAATCACACCATTGTAGTTCAGCGTGGTAGATGTTTAGGTAGATTTGGGGATATCAAGGCCCAGGTTGGATGCCCAGTTTAGCCTGGGTAGTGGCTCTTGAGAAATAATGTCTGAGTTGAGATTTTGAGTCAGGTCAAATGAACCACGCTGAGAAGGAAGGCCAAGGACCTTGTGGACAAAGGAATTGGCAGGCACCATTTCAAGAGACCTCATAGCAGTGCTGTGTGCTTAGGGAGCTGGAGTGTGAGCATTTACACCCTGGCTCTTCCTTACATGAGCTGCTTACACCCGGACATCTTATGCATTTCTTTGAGCCTCTGTTTCCTCATGTGTAACATGGGAATGACAACTTCTATCTCATAAGGGTATTGTGAGGATGGAGTAGGCTGCAGTATTTGAAGGCTTCAGTGTGGTGCCTGGAACCTGGGGAGCAAGCATTTGGTAAGTGTTAGCAATTGCATGTGTTTATGTAATATAAAGCATGTTAACCAAATACACTGTAGTAAAGAGGGAGGAGCGTGAAAAGATCAGATACAATTGAGGGCTGTGAACTTGAATATGTGACTGTAGACTTGGCAGTAGCCTCCGTCAGTGTTTTCTTGCGTTTCTTCATCTTGAGTTAATCCCGCCATGGGCTGTGGCCTTTCTTCCGTAGCCTCCTGTGCCTGATGCTGACTGCGTAAAATAAAACTCACTGTGGGGGCAGAAGGCATGGTCAGAAGGTCACAGCAGTTCTGTCATCTGCGATGGGAACGGAATGATGAAATTGGCCAGCTTTAAGGCTTCCACTCGGCATATTCTTAACTGGCTGAGCTGATAATTCCTTCTTCTTGTGAGTGACATCTAGACATTGCCTGGGTGCTGACTTTGTGCCAGACACCAGCATAGGTGCTGGAGTTCAGAGGTAGATCCTGGCCTTTGAAGTGCTCATTCCTAAGTGGGAAAAGTGCTAGTCTCCAGTATCACCAGTGCTGCCTTGAGCAAGACACAAGGAGGGCCAGGGAGAGGACCCCCAATACTCTGTCTCCCAGCTTGTCAGTGATCCAGTCCAGTTCTCCCGACAGGATGAAAGCATTCTTAAGCATTTGCCTCACGGAGACCTTTGTTGGTCTAGTGCAGGGGTCCTCAAACTTTTTAAACAGAGGGCCAGTTCACTGTCCCTCAGACCATTGGAGAGTGTGCACTGTGGGCCCGGGACAAGTTGGCTGCTAAGCAGGACAGGCAGTGGTGGCAAAAACACCTGGCGGGCCGGATAAATGTCCTCGGTGGGCCGCATGTGGCCCGCGGGTCGTAGTTTGAGGTCGTAGTTTGAGCCTGGTCTAGTGGATGGTTTTTCCAAATACAGACGGGAACAGTGGGTTTGAGTAAGTTTCCTTTCTCTCAACCTTGCATTGATTTATTCTGCCCTGCTCTTCTTCCCAAGGTCAAACTCCTTTGCAGATACTGAATATAAGGAAATGCCCCACAGTTGTATATTTTCCAAGCTTTTTATATGTGTTTATTTTCTCAACAGCTTTGGGAAGGATTATTCTTCCCATTTTACAGCCGAGGAAATTTAAGTTTAGAGAGTCCCTGTGACATGCCAAGGTCATAGTGCTAGTAATTGCTTGAGGTCTATTCAAACTCAGGTTTCCAAATGCCAAGGTCGCTGTTCATTCCCATCTGCCGCCCTCAGACTTGTTTTCTCTCTCTCTTTGGCTATAGGGAATGTTCATTCCCCCATACAAACTTCTAAACTATATCCAAAGCTTTCAACATATTGGCCAGACTCTTTTCCCAGCTCTTGCCCAAGATTCCCAAGTGAGAGAGTTGGACCAAAGGCAGTTTTTAAAAACTCAGTGATGAACATTATGAATGACTCTCTGACCCTTCCCGTAGTGTCTAGACCCTCACATTTGCATAAGCCGCAGAAAGGGAAGAGAGAGTCCACTTCCCAAAGTCATCTTGGGGGAAACATCTTGATTTAGCATTCTCGATAAGTCATTGAAATAGGGTTCTTCAAACTGTAGGGTGCAGGTGAATCTGTCTTGGATCTTATTAAAATGCAGACTCTGTTTCAGTGTGGGTGTGTATGAGATGCTGCACTTTTAGTAAGCCCTGTGGTGGTGCCAGCCACCAGGACACAATTTGGACAGCAAGGATTTAAACCACTGACTCTTAAACTTGGTTTAAAGTTTGGGAGCTGAAAATAATCCTGATGCCTGGGTTCTTAGTCCAGAGATTCTAATGTAATTGGTCTTGGCTGTGGCCTGGGATTTCAGGATTTAAAAAGGTCCTTTAGTGGATTCTAAAGTATACCAAAGTTTTAAGATTTAAACTCTCTAGTATATTTCAAAATAGATAGAAGAGAGGATTTTGAATGTTCTTATCACAGAGAAATGATAAATGTTTAAGGTGATGGATATGCTAATTACCCTTATATGATCATTCCTCAATGTATACATGTATTAAAACATCACACTGTACACCACAAACATGTACAATTATTATGTATAAATCAAAAATAAAATGAAACGTTTTGCATATTCAGCCTTTTTAAAAAAAATTATAAAATAAAATAAAACTTAAAAAATAAACTCCCTAAGGTTAGTATCCTCCTCACTAATCATTTCTAATCACAAAATGATGAGAATAGCATTCAGCTATCTCAGAGGGGTTGAGAGGGAGATGGCTTATACGGCAAATATACTACTCCTTGCTTATAGAAGGGGTTCACTAAAGTAAGTAAAGATTTACCTTTTTCCCTTCCAAATTCTCAGGTAGCACAGGTATATTCTGTTTCCTAAAATTTTCACCTTTCTTCAGTAAGCATTCTTCTTTCCTGGATGCTGAAAATCATTTCTAAGAAAAATGGTGGCTTTCAATTCACATTTTCATATTTTTGAAAAGAGTTGTTTTTTTCTTTTCTTTTTTGAATAGCTTCTATGAGATCTTTTCCCTGAAATGGACCTGTATTTAAAGTAGTTTTCTTTGATTATTCATTTAAGAAATACTTATTGAATGGCCATCTACTAGGTCGCAGGAACTGTGCTGGGCTGTGAGGGCCCAGTGCAGAATAAGACTGATAGGGTTCTCGTCTTCTGGGGGTTTGGATGTTGGAGAGGAACAGTAGAGAGAACCAGGGGTGAACAGTAGAGTGTCATGCAATTAAGAATGGGGCAAGGATGGGAGAAAGCAAGGAACTGGGCGTATCCAGAAGAGTCAGGAAGACTTCTCTGAGGAGGCGACATTGAGATGGAAATTAGAACAATGACAGGAGTTAATGAAGCACAAGAGTGTGACACAAGTGTTTCTGGCAGCAGAAAGAGCACCTGCACACACCTGGAGGTCAGGCAGAGCCGGAGGGTTGGAGGTTATACTGGAAGGAGTGCAATGGGATTGGAGCATAGGGCACAAGGAGGTGAGCATGACTGTGATGCTGGGGAGGCATGCAGGGTATAGATGGGGGGGAGACCTGGTAGAGAGAGCTTAGAATTTAAGAAGGCTGGAGCGTGGGACATGGAGTTGGGCAGACTGGGTCTTGACTCTATCACCCACTGGCCATGTGATGTTGGCCATGCTACTCAATGTCTCAGACTCTCAATGTCCAGATCTGAAGCATGGGTATGATAATGCCTACTTCATTCTAAAGTATACTGAAGTTTGTGAAGATTTGTGAAGATGAAATGAGTGGGTACCTGAAAAGTATATAACAGGTAAGATCTTGATGAATTATCATTGTACCAGCAATCCCAAGAACAATGGAGAGTTATTAGTGCTGTCTGGAGGTGGGATTTATAAGGAGTCCGACTGCAGGCAAGGACGTGAGTTAAGATGTGTTGAGAGCAGTGTGTGTCGATGGTGGCTGGAACTACAAAGCTGCAGGAATTGGCCAGATGTTGATGGGGTGGGAAATGAGAAAAAGGATCGTGAGAGACCGAGATAGTTGTTGAGATTTGGAACATAGGAATAGTGATACATTTGGGGTAAGGATGGTAAGGTCCATTTGTATATGTCGAGATTGTTTTTGTTAGGAATCATTTGCAGACCCCAGGCTTCACTGTAGCTCGTTTGGCAGGAAGGGCTTTATCACAGCGTATTCAATGGCTCAGACTTGTCAAGAGGGCTGAGGAGTTGAGGCTGAGCTTTAGGAGCAACCTCTCCCAATACTCCTAGGAACTGGGTTGCTGCGGTAGCTGCCTTCTCTTCAGTAATCTTGCAATCAGGAAGCGGGCCCCTCTAGAACCACAACACTGCTGTCGCGAACAGGAAACCACTATGGTCAGGAAGGCGCTCCTGCTGCCGGGTCTAGAACCAATGTGCATCTGCAACAGACTGTATCAGCAGGATGGACGCTGCTCCCAGACTGGCCGCAACTGCTAAGCTAGTGTCTGAACGCTGGCACCTCTGCAAACGCGGCTGTGGAAAACCCTGACACCTCCACGGCTGTGCTTGCTGGCCGGATGGACAAACATTCCAAAATCTGTCCATCTCAGACCACATGATACTAGAGCTTGAGCTACAAAGGAATAAGGAAAGTATAATTTTAGCTTTTCAACATCTAGGGCAGGGGAAAGCACACTAGAACAGTGTTTCGCAACCTGTAGGCTGTGACTTAAAAGAGCAATATAAAATCAGATCAGGTGGTCACAATAAGATATTTTTTCCTTAGTCCTTGTTGGCAACATAGGACATTTCTTATGGGTCATGGTGAGATCAAAACAAAACAAAGCAAACCAACCTGGAAAGCTCCTGTACTCGATGTTGAATGCCAATCTCCCATTGCAGGCTCTCAGGAGAGAACTATGGGAAGAGCCCAATGGCTGCTGAGTCGGTGGGGTTGGATTTTAGGAGAAAGTCAAAGCTGGAGATATATTTTGCAGACATTGGCAGAAAGATGTCATTTGGGGCCATGGGAGTGGATTAAGTTAGGGAGTGTGTGGAGTGTGAAGAGAAAGAGGTCTGGAACAGAACTCGAGGAACATGGGCATTTGATCTCGGGGGAGAAATCTGCTTCTGAGGTTGTGCTTGTCCTTCATTGACTCTGGTGTTTTTAATTTACTCTCCAGGAAGAAAGCTGGAGCCAGGGAAGCCCCAGAGGCATGGGAAAGGCATAGTTTCAAGCACGTGCTAACTAGTGCTAGTTTTGTAGCAGCCTGGCAGAACTGTCGCACGCGCCATGCTGGATTGTAAACTGGCACCTAGCATGGGCCCCAGTGCCATGGCACTCAGGATGTGTGTGTTGAATGGATGAAGTATTTGGAAAGGATGGAAAAAGCCATTCAGATTCCAGAGACTCCAGGTCATGAGCTATGATCACAGAGGGGTCTAAAACCCTTACTAGCCATGGTTAACACAGTAGTTTTGTGCATCATTTATAATTTTCCAAGAATATTTCTGTTGTATTGAAAAGTGGCAACAAGGGATGGGAGCTGTACAAGATGTGCTTATTGCAGTGTTGTGTGTAATAGCAAAAACCTAAAATCAAATTAAATGTTCATGCATAGGAGAATGGACACACTATGGTATATATTCAAGCAGTGAAATATATAGCAGTTAAATGAATGAGCTAGGTCTACATGTAGCGGTCTGGATAATCTCAAAATTTAATATTATATGAAAAAATTCAAGTCACAAATGGTGTGTAAAGTATGATATAATTTATTGAAGTTTTAAAAATCACATGAAATTGTACTGCATAATCTTATATAAACACAAGTGTAAAATTCTGTAAGTGAAGGAACACACAAACTTCCAGGCGGTGGTTATGTGATCTCTGGAATGGAGGCAGGGTAATGGAGAGAGGAGTAGGGCTTTAGCTTTATCAGTATAATTTTATTTTTTAAAAAAATCAGAAATGAATATAGTAAAATATTAATAGATATTAAATAAGCTACAGAGGAGAAATATTTTCTGTTCTTTTTATAATTAAAAATAAATACAAGCATGTATGAATTTTGCAATGCCCAGAGTAAGAATTAGGCTTCTTCTCCTGACTCCAGGTTAAGCAGATGACCTGTAAAACTATTACTGGGGGACAGCGCATACACACGCACACACATCTACACAGACACACACATATGCACAGACATATGTACACACATATACATACACACATATATGCATAACTTCAACTTAAAATAAGCTTTTAATTTTTTTACTGAAAAAAAAACAAAACAGTGGCTTTACCATATGTATCTTCAGTTTCTGAGAGGGAGAACTTTTATGTTGTGGGCTCCTAACCCTTTTCGGAACCATGTACTGACCGTATACTGAGTCTATGGGAGATAGGATCCATCGTGTCTCCTGTTAGATGAGGACCCTGGGGTGGCTGGGGAGGTGGCAGGGAAGAACAGGGGAAATCTCTGAGTGCTGGGGACTGCTCCAATGTAGGGCTGGAAAGACGTGACCTGAAAGGCTACAGGAGAAGCCCTATAAAGCCTGTCGAGAAGTCATGGAGCTAGCAGATGGGAGGCCAGGTTCAAATCCCAGCACTCTCGCTAACTACACGTGAGGACTGGGTGAGTGTGTGCTTCCCACTGGGCTTCCATCCAGCAGGGCTTCTGTTAGGCTTAGTGGATCTCTCAGGATCATTCCAGAGATGATGCTGGCCGACTTCTCTGTCCTCTTAATTTAAGGAGTTTGTTCCCCCGTCCCAGAAGAAGTGGGACTCCAGGGATTCTGGAAGGCTCCCTTGTTGGGTAAATTCTGCCCAACTTCTCTTAGCACCTCCTCCCTTTAGTGCCTGCTCATGTCAACACCTCTTAGGGCACTGGGCTGTCCTCTGAGCTATCCCTTATGTGACTGGGGGATTCTGAGAAGGAATTAGGTAATGCAGTTACAGGAGGTGTCTGGGTAATGGAGAGACCAAGTGAAGGGAAAGTTACCAAATGTGGAAAAAGAAAGTCGTGTGAATTTTTGCAGGGGCAGTTATTTTTCATCAACTTACTCATCTTCCTCTAAAAGTTATGCAAGTATACTGAGTGCATGTGTGTGGGGGGCGGGGGTTGGGGAAGAGCTGGAGTTGAGTTTTTAGCAAAGAGGAATATGTTTTGGGTAGCCTGGGGTCCAGCTAGATGAATTACCTGTTTTACTTGCATAGATGGTATCTGCTCACATCATTGCCAGGAGTGAGGCTGGTTAACCTTTAATAGTAACAGAATTTAATTTTAAACCTCCTGGTTTGTCCACTCCCTATGCATCTATCAGTTGAATTTTTAACAACTATTCTTTTTCATTTTTTTTTTGTTTTGCTATATTTTTCATTAAAATAATGTACCTCTTGCATCATTAGGTGTTGGCTTTCTGAGCATTGCTTCACAGAGACTGAGATTAGGAACCACTCACGGTACAGAATCAGGTACCTCTGCTCAGAAGATGGTTAGTGAAAAATGAAATGGAATCTTTCTCAAGTTAGAATGTGAGATGGTAGAAAATTGGCTTAGTTTACACACCTTCTGGTTGCACATACATTTTCAAAAATGCATGTGTTGGTTCAAGCAAGGTTCATTTGTCCTACACAGCTAGTGTATAACTCGAATGCTAGATGTTCCCCTATTCTCTAGCTTTGAGTCCTCAAAACCTGTCTCTGTTTTGACCACATGCCATTTGGCTGACTGAATCCAACACTTCTTCCAATGCCCACTCCTCCCAAAGAATCTACTGACAGAAAGAGTTAAAGAGAAATTTAGACTTTACTGAATGTTTCATAGAGGGGACCTCGGAGGAGGCAGATAGAGCACATTGCTCAGCAGATGATTAACATATTCCCTTAGCCGTTTGTGTTCTCCCCAGTCCCGCTCATTCATACCACCGCTGCTGATGTTTTCTTTTAAATCTTTTCTAGCCTCTCTCTGCAAACTTTGCTGGATTGCTATTCCTTTTCTTTTCTGCCTTCCTTCTTGAGAAAAATGAAAATTTTTCTCTGTTCTTTGGTATAGCGGTTAAGGGTCTATCTTTTCTTACTGAAGCATAACCTCAGGGACTTATACTTCAACTCAAGTGGTTTGTCAAAGTCCTTCAACAAATAAAATGCTCCTCCAAAGATGATGAAGACATGCCAAGTGTGATGTAGCTAGAGAAATCTCATGGCTACCCAAACCAGGAGAGGAGGCTGCCATTTCTCGGAAGTCCTTTGCCCCATTTTCGGGCTTATCTTTGTCTGTCAACAACTTTGTGGGGACTTAAAAAGCCTCTGCAGAACTGGCTTTCTGAGAGATGTTTGAAGCAGGAGTATATCATGCAGGGGAAGGTAGCAGCTCTTCCCTGGCTAAATGACCACATCACCTTGACTGTTGGGTGCTGATGGTTGAACGCATGGCATTTTCCTGACACGAAACGAAAACTGCTGCTGACTTACTGTCAGTCATAGCTGGAATAGAGTCAGGCCTGGTCAGACGGTTTCTCAAATACCCAGGTGGCCTCTTAGATTCCGGATGGCCACTCTGATGGTTGTTTCCATTCCATCTCTCAGATCCTGCAGTCCATACCATCCTGCAGGGCGCCCTGTGTTCTGAGCCTGCTGAGATGACTGCCGTGCAGCCAGATGCTACTACTGCCACTGGTTTTATATTGGCTTGCGGGCGGGGGCTTCTTCTGACTGGGGGCTTCCAGAATTCTGCCTGGACTCTCAGCCCACAGGTCTGGTCTTCTGAGATGGAAGAGACTTTGGAGAGATTCAAATCCAGCGCTCTCATTTTTTAGACTTGGATCCTGAGTTCCCGGGAGGGGAAGGTGTTGTGAATTCTTATGATTTTATGTTGCCTTGGCATCCACTTTGAGCACAAGTTTAACTTTCTCATTCCGGAAGCAGAGCCCAGTCGCCCTTGACACAGTTTCCAGTTGTACGCCACACCTGATGGCTCGAGCTGGTGGCCAGAGATAAGAACTTAGAGGCATCTCTCTATCCCGGCAGACTGGACTCCCCAATTTCCCGTGGCTTCCTTTAAATGGACCATTCAGGCATTTGCCTGCAAACTTAGAGTGACTCACATCCTACATCCTTAAATGTGCTGCTGCTTGTCTCACTCTCTCTCTGCCTGACTCTTCATTCCTGCCTCGTGTGACCCGGAGAAGGAGGTCACAATAAGTAATAAATATTTGAACTTTTTTCCCACTGTGGTGGAGTATTGAATTTGTGCCTTCCATCTGAAGGACCAGGGGCTGCCCCAGGCTGGGTTTTCTCCAATGATACAGTGGGCTGGGGTGGGGGACACAGGACAGGCTCCCAGTGCCAGAGCGATGGTCGGGCAGGCATAAACTGGACACAGGTTAGACAGCAGCCACAAGGGCATCTGCCAGTACAAACAAGTTTCCTGTGCGAGGGCCTCCCTGGTCTCGGGTTGGACAGCCAGGAATTAGGCCGTCCACCAGATAAAAGAAGTACCCTGTGAATACCCACACCCAGCTCCTCTTCATCTCCCCTTAGGGGAGGGTTGCTAGCCGCTCTGGGACTGGAGCCCCAATTTAGCTGGGGGCTCTCAAAACAGAAGAAATGAATTAAGATCCTACAGTGAATTAGTGGGCTGGGACACACATCCATCCCTTCTGCGTCCCCTGTGGGCCTCTGTCTACCACACTACATTGCTTCCCTGCCCTCTATCTGAAAGATAACTTCACTCGAAACTCTCTTTTTAACCCTGGAGTTGTATCTTTCCAAGAGACAGAAGGAGACGTATACTATTTAATACCCTTTGTGGTTTCAGTCTTGGTCTAAAGTTTTCTTTTTGCCCAAGTGTTTGGATGGACGAAATACTGTATTAAAGAGAGTTGTTTTCTTCCTGAAGCCCAAGAGAAACTGTTCAGTCTGAACTACTGTATAAGAAGATGGACAACACGTTCTCAAGGGGAAAGGTGTCTGTGTCCACATACTGGAATTTAGCCACCTTGACTGATATGGTGGTGTTGACCTGCAGGTAATCCAACAGGAATTGAGAGAGATTCTGGTATATGTTTTTGGTTTGCACTTCAGACTCGCACACTGTCACCACGGCCTGTTTTTTGGCCTCATTGTTGATGAGAAGCTCCAACTTCAGGTCGATGGAATGATTTGGGCATTGCACGAGAAATTGCAGTTGGCAGATGATGAAGTACCAACCCGGGAACTGGATCACCAGATCCCCATCCTGATATCTGACTCCGTGGATAATGCCATCTTTGTTCCAGGACAACTTTGTTTGGTTTAGATGCTTTGATACTGGGAAGAGAGAAGTGTACAAACAGAATTATTAAGCAAATTGAAGGTACAGATTGGAAAACGTTAAGTCTTTATGCCAAGTTCCCTATTCAAGACCTGTGTTTTCTATAACGTTGCCTGCTGTTCTAACCATCTGAATATTGTCCGTGTTACTCCTTCTAGGGTCTACTTATTATTCAAGGCACATATACAAAGCCACCTCTCTTCCTTTTCTCTAATGCTCAAAGCTGGAGGGTCAGAACACACATAGTACTGTACTTTTACCTCTTCTAGAATGGTTTTCCACTTAATTACTATGATATTATATTCATATATTATTATTATAATTATCTTTCCCTTTTTAGACTATAAAAGCTCCTGTACTATATTCTCAACAAGGTCTGGACTATCATCTTCATTTATCATGAATGAGCCTTTGGTGGGGACCACTGTTTTATAGGCATTGCAGAATTTATCAAAGATAAGACATTCAATAATATTGTTCAATTAATAGCCAATTTAGGTATCAAGATATCCAGGAGAACCTTCATTAACTTTCACATTAAAATGTAACCTCTGTTCATTCTCTGAATTTTTGAATGTCTCTTTTCTTTAAAAGGGCAGCCAAACATAATTGTGTAGGATCCTCACATGCACATTAAGGAACTCTCGCGGTCTGGGATTTATAGAAAAGCAGAGAATTAGCAGACCCTCTCAGCCTACAGGCTCATGTCAGAGCCAAGTCTCTGGGTCCACAAGTGAAGATCAGCATTGCCTGGGAAGGCTGCCTCCAGAGCCTGGAAGCCGGCATGCTAGTTTTAATCACTTCCATGCTTTCCCTTTAAGCCTTGTTGCAATTCAATTGAAGAGTGAAAACTAATCTAACTGCAAAATTGAATTTTTAAAATGAGCAGAATGGCTATTTGGAGAATCCTGCCCATCTCTATCTCATTCTTTTGCAGTGTAAGTGCCTCTTATTGTTTCATTTATAAGGGACCTCTTACCTGAAGCATACTGCAATATGCAAATAGACCCTCTGCCAACATGTTCATTAAGCTGTCAATCTGGGAACAAGGCAATTTCGTGGTTCCCTTGTGAATAACTTCATAGAAGCAGAGATCAAGAGCCTACCTCCCTTGCATTAGGAAAGGACTAAGCACTTGGCTGAAACTGGTAGATAGTTGAATGGGAAGAGGTGGTAATGTTGGCAATGGTGGGAACACAAATGCCCTCAGAGGCCAGGTAGGCAGCTAAAGGGGTGAATGGGGCTGAGGAAAGAGAGGCCTTGTGGCTTTGAAGGGTATCACTCTTCTCTCTCCCCTCTAAGGCATACAAATTCAAATTATGAAAAATGTCCTTACAGGCTAAACAGAATACATCTGCGGGTCACCTTTGGCCATGGGTCTCTGATTGTGACCCCTGGTGTAGAAGTTGCTGAAAGGTCACAAGAAGTAACCTTTATGTGTTTAGGTTTCCCGGATTCAGTTACTGACCTTGGAGGTACGCCCAGGACTTCTTGAATGGAGCCCTTTTCAGGATACATAAGAGGTCCTCTGAGCAATTTCCTAAATGTAAGGAGATTACACGTTAAATGTCTTCTGCTGTTCTGCCAACTGGAGACACCAGATCTTTATCCATGACTTTTGCTGAAGGCAATTACCATTCTGCTTCTATTTTGAGAATAAAAGCAAACCTCTTTCTCATTTTGCCTTCAGGTATATTAGGATTCTAATTTTTTTAAAATTTATTTTTTATTGATTGCTTCCACTTATGCTTTTATAGAAGACTGTGGCAGTCAGGAAGAAAACAAATGTGACCTGAGTTCCTATAATGTGCCAGGTGCCATTCTTGTCACGTCACTTAATCTTTGCAGCAACTCCATGAGAGAGGTATTATTAAGTCCCTTTACAGATGAGAAAGAACCTGGGGACAAGACAGGTTAAATACATTGTCCCATGTCACTCAGCCAGGCCGTGGTAGTCAGCGTGATAATATTGATAGCAACTATTGCTATCCTACCTGCTGTGCACCAGATACTAGTCTGTGCACTCTTACCTATATCAGCTAATCTGGTTCTCAGACTAACCCTGTAGGGTTAACCCTGATGCCTAGAGATGGCAAGTACCATCACTCAAGGTCAAGCAAGTTTCTGGAAATGCTGGGGTTGCCTGTCTGTCTGATTTCAGAGGCCAGGTTTGCCCCTCTAGGCCATTTTGCTAGACAACGAGATAAAGACATCTTTGTGCTCAATTTTAAGAGGACATGAGATTAAAGATATCTTAGCAGGAGGCCTACTATCTGGAGTTTCCTTGGCAGCAGCAAACACAACATTTATGTCGTCATTAGGGTATCCAAGAAATAAAAGTATTTTTCATATATTCACCGGTGTTGGTGACTTAGCTTTTTCTTATTATAGAAACCATTCTGTATGCAAAGAACCAAGGTGTACATTTCCTGCAATAACTCATGAATTCAACTTATTTGGACCAAATACCTTCTCTTCTTTGAGCCTTGGTTTCCCTATCTGTAGAACTGGGAGATCTCTGACCTCACATGGACATTTTTCTAATGATGTTACTAGAGATGACCATTCAGTCCACCATGAGAGACCAGGCAGCCATCGGTCCCTTCAGTGGAGTGCCCACACCCTGGCGTATTTGCTCACTGCATCTTTAAATAAGATCTGCTGGGCTCACAACCTTCCCCACTGCCCTCTCTGCCCAGGCCTGAGAAAGTCCTTCTGGCCATCTTCACAGCTCCACGGGGGAGCCTTGGAGTGGTTGAAAGTTAAGTGAAGAGTTCCCTCTGCTGTCTGAACAAGCTCACTACGAGAGGTACCCCCAGCAGAAGCCGGGGAGAGTTTTCATTCTCATCTGCTCTCATCTGCAAAGAGGTTCTGGTCCAAAGCTCCCCCTGGTGGCGAGGGCTGGAGGGCCAGCTGCCATTCTCTTGAGCACATCCTCATTCATTCTCCAAATGGGGTTGTGGTTCTGCCTACCGCAGCCCACAGCCCACACTCTTAGGGTGTGCAGAGTCAGAAGCACAGCACTGAGGGTTGCTTTTGCCCCTAATGGACTGTGACTACCATCAAGGTGGCCTCCTGGCCCAACCTCTTTGAATGGGCTGTAGAACATCAAGTCCTGGAGACAGATCTGGCTGGCTCTCTTTCCTTGGAAGCCCTGTCTGACTTCCTCTGCCTGCAGGACCAGGTCCAAGCTGCTCAGCATGGCATTCATGGTCACTTGCATTCTGACACCTACTGAACTCTCTGGTCTCATACCTTCCCTTCCCTCCCCCACTTTCCCTCTATGTCCCAATAATAATAATAATAGAAGTAGCAGTGAAACTAATATTAATATCTAATACATGTCAAGTGATGGCTATTTTCTAGGTACTCTAAGCATGTTACATGCATTATTTTACTTAATTCTAACAACCACCCCCTTAGACAGGTACTATAATTATTTCTGTCTTGTACTTAAGGAAACTGAAGCTTTAAAACATGAAGTGACTTGATTGCATTCACAGAGCTAGTCAGTGGGGATTGTTGATCATGCTACTGGAGTTTGGGGCCGTGGTGTCCCCACACACCATGGTGATTTGTCATTCCACCTCAGCACCTGCTGTTCCCTCTACCTGGGATCCATAGGCTGGCGGTCATCTCTTCCAGGACACCCGTGACCCTTCCCTTTGTTTATTCGCCTTCTCCATTAGACTATGAAGCCACAGGGCAGAGACTACTATTTATACACCCACACTACCCAGGCCAGAAGATGCTCTGTATGTGTCTGTTGAATTGAATCATCTGGTCCCTCTCTCCTATTTCCCTCTGCGGATACCAGGGCAATACTTAGGGCATGGGCGAGGTGAATGGGGATGCTTGGCTTGTCTTTTGCCTCGGGGCTGGAATAACACAGGGCTCTTTCTCCCATGGCAGGTCAGGTTAGATTAGATGGGAAGATAAGACTTATGCCATGGGCTGAGTCCAGTGCATCACGCGGAGAACAGGCTCTGCCCATTGGCCGGAAGCCCCTCACACCATGCCTCTTGCTGCCGCACCTACAGAAGGTGCGCTTCTGTAAACAGGTGGCTGTTGAAGTGCAAGCCCAGGCTTGCCTCTCACACATGCAGGTTCTTTTGTTGTTTTTCCCCTTTGGTCTTCACATGTTTAGTGGGGTGACCTCAGCTGTAATTCTGAGAAACCCGAGGATGGAAAAAAAAAACACAACTTATTTTGAATCATTTGCATTTCCTGAAGTCAAATGGCATGGCATTTTAGTTTTTCTTAAAGAATCTTTAAGATGGTTTCATGCTAAAGAGAAAACACAGGTAGCACCTTTTAAGAAGGACGTAGCCAGAGCCAGTTCAGAGAAGGGCTGGGAGCAGAACGCTGCAGGAGCTATTGAGCGGATGGGCTGTTGAACGTGGAGAAGACCCCAGAGGAGGGCACAAGCTCTGTCCTTTAACTTTGGGCCAGGCTGTCAGCAGGAAGTCAGTGCAGCCTGCTCTGTGGGGCCAGGCGCTAAGGTTCGCGTGGCAGTGGAAGGAGATGAAGCCCTCAGGTAACACCTAACACTGCTGTCATCCCCATTTTTCAGGTGCAGCAATAGAATGACCTACCTACAGTAAGGACACCCAAGTCTCAGTATAAGTCACAGAGCTGGCGGCTCAAACATCTGACCAGTCTGTGCTGCTCACACATGGAGTAGGCTGCTTTAGAGGTCATGAGGCTCTCATCAAGAGCTAGATGAACATTTCATGGGTCATCAGCCATGTGTCTTGGGTCTCCCCATCACCCTGTGAGTCTATGATATAACTTTCATTTTTGCTTGTGAAGACAGAAAATGACTTATTAATAGATGGTGCCACATGCAGCAGAAATCCTGCAATGTCCCTGGAATTTTGAAGGCTGGGAGCATAATGTTCCTATTTCATCCATTTTTCAGTTGAATGTGATGTCTGGAGGGGTTTAGTTTGAAGAACAGAACACCAGGGTGGGGGAAATGAGACTGTCTGCAAGTCATGGCACAGTTGATGGCTGGGAGTTCGAATCCGGGGATTTCCCCTCTCTGGGCTCTCGTGTCCCTATCTAGATGAAGAGCAGTGTGGATGTCATGATCTAGAAGGGTCTTTCTAGCTTATTCTAGCAGGCTGTGCAGACTCAGCTGTCAACTGCCTGACCTGCTCGGGGAGCTGGGGGAGTAAGTCCCAGCTCCAGCTGTCTGTCTTTGTGGGCACGTTGCTTTACCTGAGCTAGGAGACTGTGTCATTACACATTCAGATTTCCAGACACATGCAGTGGTAGAGTAGAATATTTTAGCTCCAGGCACGATCTAAGTTATGAATAGTCTGGTTCTGAAAGAATTTGCATGGTTTTTAGGAATGGAAGTTCCCTGAGAATCACCTGGTTCAGGTTTGGTAAACATATAACTCATGTGCTCCCCAGTATTACCCCTAAGGCAGGCTGCTCCTAGGTCACCCCATGAGTTAGTGGCAGAGGCAGGACCAGAAGGAGCCCAGGGCTCCATACTGCTGCTGTGGGGCATTCTATCTTTCAGACAACCCAAACACTCCATGAATTCCTCTGAGGTCCGAAGCCTTCATATGCATGAGGTTTGTAAATTGTCTTCCCAAGCTTTAGCCTCTTCTTGAAGGATCATGGACCTGTCTTTGGCTTTGTTTGGAAGGCTGAAGAGTAAGATGTGCCAGTGAATCAGGTGCACAGAGGAGAGAGAGGGAGAAAGAGAGATTGCCCAAGGTGGTTGAAAGGACTATGTTCTGCAAGGTCAGGATTATAGCAACCTTAAGACTAGCCCTCACCTTGAGATTTCAGAAAGCTGGACTGAATGGGCCATTAGATGCCATGTGAACAGAGATCCTGGTTGTCAGTGGGAAAACCGAACCCAGAGAGACTGGGATTCTGGTCCCACATCCCACAGGAGATAAGCGGCAGAGCTGGGTTCAGAACGCAGGGCTCCTGACTCCTAATCCAAGGCCCTGTCCCTGGCTTTTAGTCTTCCCGTGGAGCAGGGAGGGTTAAATGCAGGAAGAAGTGGGTTTGCAGCCACCGCAGACAGAGACAGCTGGAGGTGCTGGGAAAACAAGCACTAATGAGCCTCCGGGATCTGTCTTGTGGGAGGAAGCCAGCAGATGACTTCAGGCTTTGTGCTGAGTTCTGCCAAGTCACAAGTCAGGGGCAAATGGGCTTTCGTAAAGATGCAACAATGCTCAAGGCAGCTCCACCATGGCAAAACAAACCACGCTGATCATTCCTGCCAGATGGTATGTGGTTTGAGTGCCAGATAACCTTCCAGTTCTATAGCACCTTTTATATAAGAACAAGGCAGACACAAGGCATCTCAAAAAGAGCACCTGGGTTTGGTCAAGGCTTTTAACTTTGGACCTGTCACTTCCCCTTACTAAGCCTCAGTTACTCCATCTGCAGAGTGAGAGTTGTAACCATCAACCCAAAGGTATGGATGTTGTGAAGATGCAATGAGATCATGGGTGTCCAGTGACCAGCACGTGGCTAGAAGAGACATTCAGCAAATGGTAGTTTCTCTCTCCCTTAATCTTGTTTTTTGTTATTATAGTGGCACAGTTTAGCAATGCCACTTAGCAGAGTGAATTGGCAGATGACATGCTCATTAAAATGAAGCTCATGACATTATCTGATGGATTGGAGTTTTTAAATTATGTACATAAGTGTTTGAGGCCATCTGATGCTTCCAGGAAAGTATGTAGGCTCCTCTTCTCAACTGTTGAAAACACTTTAATCCTTCTAAGATGGAGAGGGATTACCCTGATGACTGTGCGTCTGCCATGTCCTGGAGTCTTCCTTTCATGCCCCTGGGAAAATATCCAGGGGTGCCCTGACAGCGACATTTAGAGGAGAGTCTCTCCCTTCTCAGTAGAACTTGGAACCAAGTTGAATTCTTAACTTGAGTAAGGGTCATTTCAACTGGCTTCAACTTGACCATTTCTTTGATGCCACCAGGCCAACTGGTGATGGAGAAATGAACTGCAGGATGAGTCATTTGTTAAACAAAGGACAAGGTGACCCTGGACTTACATTTGGGGAATACCTGTCCTGGCATGCTTAGTGTTAAGCACATAGAAAATGATCAGTAAATACAAATTGAGATCAAGTTGGAATTCATTTAAATCCCATGAAGTTTCCTTGGGATTTGGGGTCTTTCCAATCCTGACTTGTTGCAATATATCTGCAACAGTCAGTCAACCTCTCTGTCTCTATGGGTATTTCCTTGGAATTCATTTATACCGACTGCAGGTTGAATTGACATTATTGGAGGTTTGTAAGAAGCACCTTTAAAATCAATAATTTAAAAGGAAAGGTGAGTCTGGCATTGAATGGTAAAATCTGCTGACACTTCAAATAACTTTTAAAAACACCCCTTAGCTATTGGAGATACACAAGTATGGCAGTAATTTTAGAAAGTTAGGCTCAGGATCAGACAGACCTGGGTTCAAATCCAACCTCTGCCTCTGCTACTTACTAGCAGTGTGGCTTCGCACAAGTCGCTCAGCCTCTTGGAAGTGTCACTTCCTCTTACCAAAAGTGTGATAATAATACATCTACCTTGAAGAGGTGTAGGGAAGATTAAGTGAGGTGATTCATAACAATGAGTCTGGTGTCTACCACCCAAATATACCAAATAGCGTTGATGCCCACACCCCGGTCCAGGGCTTGTGCTGCTTGGATTATAGGAATTTAAGCCAACACATGTTGTGCCTAGACAGCTGTAATGAAATATATGATGAAACTATTTCAAGGAATAGGCCTACCCTCTCTCCCTCCCTCCTTCTTTCCTTCCTTCCTTTCCCCAAATATTTTAATGGTGGGGAACCCAGAGATTTTCTCGGGATTCAGAGACTTGTGATTTGTATGTGCTAAATCCAAGTATAAATTTTCACATGTATCTCAGTGTTCTGACTCTTCTTTCCTTTTCCTTTTCTCTCCCCTCCTCTCCCCTGTACCTCTTCCCTTTTCTCTTCTCTTGGTGCCAGGGGTGTGGGGAGTGGGGGTAGATGACTTTAGAACTCAGATGGCCTCCCCAGGAGGCTATTTCACTCTATTCTGACTGGCCCATTTTCTAGTTAATGTCTTGCAGAGAGATTTCTGATTCCTGTTAGGTCTGCCTTAAGAAAAAGATAGTGAGCATAAGAGCGGGTTTTGAGTGAGTGTGTTTAAAGTAAATGGAGAAGCAAGTAGGCTCTTGGAGACCTGTGACTATCTGAAAAGCAATTTGCACCCTGAGTAGGAGCATTCCTCCTTGCTGTGAAAACAAAAACAAAACAAAATTGGCAAATTGGCTATTCTAGACCCAGATCAATCCCTGTGATAGAAGTAATGTCTCTGCTTGCTAGCTTTAGTCTTTCTGGGAGGGGAAGGGCCATCAGGAAGAGGGAGGCTGTTGACCCTTCTGCTTCCAGTGTGGTAAAGGTGCCCAGTGGGGCTGCTGCCATCTGGACCTGGCCATAGGACATGCGGGGCAGCTGGGCATCGCCGAGGACCCCAGTGTCTTTGAGTTTCATTGCCTTCAGTGGGAAGCTCTTACTGTTTCCTTGGGATGGGTTCACCAGGTAAAATTAGAGAGCTAACCTCACTTGGTCTTTAATGCCACACTTTCTTTTTAGCAGGGGAGGAGGCAGGAGGGTAGATTGCCAAGCCTTGCAAAATTGTAAATGCTACAATGGCAAAATGGTCAAAGAATCCTAAGATACTTGTTTGATTCATGAAACTTTATACCAACAGCAAAATCCATCCCAAGGTTAGATCATCTGACTCGTCCCCCTCATTTCTGACATTTTAGAAACAGCAAACCCAAGTCCCCGACAGGGAAGGTGGGTCGCTTCCAGTCTCAGGCCTGGAATGTTGCTATTCCAAATCCCAGCCTGCTGCTCTGCCTTCGGTACCTGGTGTTCAGCTGAAGACTGAATTCAGGCGAGGGTGTCGAATGCACTGATGAGGCTGTCAGGACCTGCATGTGGTCTGTCTACTGTCTCAACTTACTTAGGGCTTCCAGGAACCTCTGGGTCCTACAGGCCATGTGACATTAGCAGGAAAGACAGATCTGTTGTAACTGGCAGGCAGTGGGGAGGAATCTTAGGTAAGTCAGTAAACCTGTCTGTGCTCCAGTCTCCTTACTTGTAAAATGGGGCTAACAATGGTCCCTGGGGGCTGCTGTGAGGACTGCATGAGCAATCGCTACGTACGCAGCCAATTCTTGGCACACAGTGGATGCCCATCAATGTTTGTTATCCTCTCTCTGCCAGGGCCTCTTACAGATATGCAGCTAGGGAATGCAAGAACGCTGTCTTCACTGCTGTCTGTAGGATTCTTCTAGTGCAGGTAAGGGCTGGCATTTGCTGGGGTGTTTTGTTATAAAAAGGCCCAGAGCACATTGGGACGGTCTGGGGATGAGACTAAAGGACCAAAATCATTCCACAAAATAAAGTCAGTAAAATTTGAATTTCTGCAGAGTTTCTGAGGGGAGGCGAGGAGGGGAGTGGAAATGAGGAGAAGACAGACATAAAAGCAGGTAGGAAGGAGAGCGGCTTGGTGCAGGTGGTGGAGGGCTGAACTCCAGGGAGGAGGACTGTCCCTTGAGAAATTCCCAGTGGCTGGAAGAGTGGAGACCTTACAACAGTGGTCCCCAAATTTTGGCACCAGGGACCAATTTCGTGGAAGACAAATTTTCCACGATGGGGGTTGGGGGTGGGGGTTGTTGGGGAGAAAGCGGGGTGAGAGAGGTAGAGCTCAGGCAGTGATGCAAGGGATGAGGAGCGGCTGTAAATATGGATGAAGCTTTGCTCACTTGCTTACCGCTCACCTCCTGCACCAGTCCTCAGCCCAGGGGTTGGGGACCCCAGCCTTACAGGAACAGAGGGGTCTAATACTCAGTCCTACACCATTTGCTGGGCCGCTCTGTGATGTAACACACCACCATCCCAGCTTCTCTACGTATCCTAAATCCTTCCATAGATGTTGCTGGACACACATGTGGGCTGCTTTTGGAACTTGAGGGAAATTAAGGCAAAGGTGGCTGCATCCTGCTATTTGGGCAAGTAAGCCACATGGCCTGAGCACATGTGATTCAAAATTTGGTGGAAACAGAAAACTGTAACAAGAAGTGAGGAGGAGAAGCCGGGGCCCTGCTCTCTCTACCCCACCCTCCTTGGTTCCATGCCATGTGAGAGATGAGATGGGACCACTGCATTTGGATATGAAAGAACACAGTGGACCCCACGCCCAAAGGCTATAGGCTCGGCCACACTTCAGATAAGGGTCATATTTGCTGTCCCATTTCATCCTCATGGTGGCTTCATGCAGAGTCATTATTAACGCCACCTTCTGGATGAGAGAACTGAGACTCAGAGAGGAGAAGGGTGTGAAGAAAGGTTCTCCTGCCTGTGCTCACCCTGGCTCACTGCCCCAGCTGCAGCCCTGGAATGGTCCACTGAGTCCTAAGCACAGTGGAGTGGATGTGAGGTACCAGCTGGCCGGGGCCAGTCTGGATGGAGATGGGAGGCTTGTGTCAGGACTCAGAAATCCTTTCATTAGTGTACAAGGCTTGGTTTTCTGTGGCTTCCCTGTGTATCCTGTGTTGCTACTTCAGCGTGTGCACATGGCCCTACATCCAGGCTCTGGGTCTTTGCTGGTTTCCTGCTGATGGTGGAAGATTTCCAGCAGCAGGTAGCAGAGGGCTCCCTGCAAGGTGTCTGGCTCCCACTCATGCTCTCCCTAGTGACAAACCACATGCCACCCTTGGAGCTTCCTCCCAGGAGTTTCTAGAAGATGGTTCTCCTCTGCCTGGAATGTCTTCCAATGGCTTTTTCCAAAAGGGCCAACTTGCTGCTTCTGTGCCTGTTTAAGATGGGCTCGTTGGCCAGGCGAGGTGGCTCATGCCTATAATCCTAGCACTTTAGGAGGCCAAGGCAGGAGGGTCACTTGAGGCCAGGAGTTAGAGACCAGCCTGGGCAACACAGCGAGACCCTGTCTCTGCAAAAATAAGAAAAAAATAGCTGCGTGTGGTGATGTGCACCTGCAGTCCTAGCTACTTGGGTTGTGGAGGCAGCAGGATCACTTGGGGCCAGGAGTTTGAGACCAGCTTGGGCAACATAGTAAGACCTCATCTCTACAAAAAATAATTTTTAAAAAAGATGGGCTTGTTGAGGAAGGAGGCTGTGGCTTCAGATTTTCTCAAGATTATGGTTACATCTACCATTTGATCCAGCAATCCCATTACTGGGCATATACCCAAAAGAAC
>VBSM01003204.1:11801439-11865462 GCA_008086735.1 Cheirogaleus medius | reverse complement strand
CTGCCTCGAGGGGGGAGGGGGGCATGGGGAATATACATAACCATAATATTTGTAACCCCATAATATGCTGAAATAAAAAAAAAAAGATTATTGTTACGCTTTTTTCTTCTACCTTTGCACATTGGACAAGAGAATTATAGCCTCATAAAGTGTAAAAGCTGGGCGGACTCTTCCAGTTCATTCAGTACATTGCTGTTAGGTTACAAAGGAGGCCCAGAGAGGAGAAAAGACTTGCCCAGAGAAACAGCTGCTGGTGTACAGGTCAGTTCTGGAGCCCAGGAACATGTTTCCACCTCACCTACTGCACTGTCTGAGGTTTGCTGAGTTAAGAGAAGTGCAAACTTGCATGAAAAGCAGGAGAAAGTTAGAGATCACCTACAGCTGGTAACTAGCATCTCACGGCTGAAGCACAGCATGCAGGGGGACAGAGAGGAGCCCTGGACTCTCACTAGGCCACAAACTCCTCGTGTGACCTTAGGCAGGTCACCCTGATTCCTTGGGCCTCAGGTCCTCATCTGTGTGCTGGAAACACTAACCCCCACCTTGCCATTGCTTGCTCACAGGCTTGAGGCTAAGATCACCCCAAAGGAGGTGTGGGAAGGTCTGTAACAAAAGTTCACAGCCCTAGTAGGAATTATTATTAGCATATTAAAAAAAATCTGGTTGTGGAAACATTGACTTGTCTAATGAAGTTAGTTTTGGATTAGTTTGTGTTCTGATATTCCCAGTCATGGCCCAGATAAGAAGGGATCTCATAAGTGATCCAAGTGATGTTTCGAAATTTTGGGACTTTATGGACCAAAAATAATTTCCCCCAAAATGAAAATTCAGGGACCAACATGGAACAGACAGGTTTTTATTTGCCTGTTGTGATCATTAAGACAAAACAAAATAACTCTGGCAGAAAGCAAACCAATTTAACTCCCATCTATGTCAACTCCATGTTGTAAAAGAAAGGATATTTTAATGTCCCCAAATGTAGGAAGAACTGTCTGCAAGGCAGAGTGCCCCTTCCATGCAATATAACTGGCCAGGTGAAAAGGGGGCTACTTTGTCTTTTTTCCTGTTCCACTCTGGACTGATGAAAACTTTGTTATGGAACCAGAACCACTAGGGAAAACCCTTGTGCTTGGCGGCCTAGGGCTGAAGCGCTCTACAGGCAAGGAAACTGAGCTCCACAATGCCTGAGGCCCCCTGTCACTGAGATCATGTTCATGGTAAAGATTGCCTCTCCTTGTCAAAAATAAGCAGTTCCAGTCTTGGAAAATCTGGGTGCAGATGGTGAAGGAATGGTGCTAGCAAGGAGGGGAAGATTATATTTACTTAGGTGCTTTGATTTTTGCAACACGTGTTACAGGTGAACATGTGTTACATGCTTAACTCAAACATCTGACTCCAAAGCCTGGTGACTACAGAGGTCAGCAAACTCCCATTTGTGAGCCCAGTCCAGCCCGCCACCTCATTCTACACACAGAGTTTTATGGAAACGCAGCCGCGTCTACTCATCTGCTTGCCGTCTAGTGGCTTCAGCGCCACAAGACGAGCTGACAGCTGAAACAGAGGCTTCATGGCCCACCAAGCCTAAAATATTTACTACCTGGCCCTTCGGAGGAAAAGTTTACCTACTTCTGCAGTATACTGTTGCTCCTGTTTACATTAACATGACTGTCTACACAGGCACTATGGGAATTGAGGCCAGATGCTAAGTAATTCCAGCCAAGGTTGAGATACGGTTGACAAAGTTGTGATTCTGAATCTGCCTTGAAAGATCCAGTATCTTGTCTGTTGGGGCCTTTTGCTCCTCCTTTCTAAGTGTCTGGCTGACAGACTGCAGGCAAGGCCTGGCTGAGGTGTCCCTACCCTGGTGCCTACACGGACTCATTTCTTTACTTCTTTCTCTGAGCGGTCTGCTTATCCAGCTGGGCTTGCTCTCTAGGTTCTAAAGGTCACAGGGTTAGTGTTCTTGGGTGGAAAAGACACTGCACTAGAGATGAGGACATCGGGTACTAGGTGTGGCTCTGTATGACCGGGGACAAGACACCTCACTTTCTCTCTCTGGGTCTTACTTTTCCTCCTCTGAGCAAGGAAAACATTAATCAAATGAGCTCAAAGTTTCTCACCTTCAGTGTTAGCTGAGCTCTGTGTATTGTCCCTCTGGGGCTAGTAGAGACAATGTCTTAATCAGTGACTTCAGTGATTGGAACTGTACGGAGTGAGGAGGGAGTCTGTGTCCACCAGCCCTGGACTTCATTATGCATTTGGCGATTGCCAGTTGCTATGTGCTAGTTGCCATGCTAAGCAATTTGTAGCTGAGGTCTGACTGGCTTCTTCACCACCTTGATGAGGTAGCTATTATTATTCCCAATTCATAGATGTGGGGCTCAGGCTCCCAGGAGGGAAGTCAAGCCAAGATTCGTACCCCCAGTTGCCTGATTTCGGGTTTCAAGCTCTTAACACAACGCTGCCTTGTGTTCCTGTCCGTGACATAGCCTACTCCAGAGGTAGAATTTTCATTGGTGGGAGTGTCCAGGGCTGGCGGGAGACTCGGTCAGGGGCTACTGAGATGACCCCAGATGCATCAGCTCAGCCCCGAGTGGCCTCCCCTGCACCCCACACACTTGACTGCCGGGCACGGCATTTCTGGTCGGCAGTCAGGGACCACACCTCATGGTGTCGTCTGGACGATCCGCCACACACTTACTCCTAATCCCGAGATCTTACCTCCTTTAAGGGGGAAGTTGTCAGGTGGGTTCGGAATGGAGTCCTGGAAGAGAAGAGAGGAAAAAGCAGCATGAGGTGACGTTCAGTTGAAACAACTCGCCTTTTCTTTTCCATTTTGGTTGTTCTTAAAGGACTGTGCAGTTCAGAATTCACTCTCCACCTGATTCTTAAATTTTAAAAATGAATTCGCTGACTTAGTTACCATTTGCTTGACAACCGACCTATCAGAAATGAAGACGAGGACATCCACCCGCATTTCACAGGCTGGAGACAGGGGGTTGGGTGAGAGAAGAGGACTTTCCCAGGGCCGCACAGGGAGGTCGTGGCAGCTCAGGGACTGGTCTGGGGCTTTTTCCCCCTCCATAGGTGTTACTGTTTTTCCTTTGGTCAATATAAGAATAATCAAGTACAGTGTAGAAGTACATGTGGTTTCTTTTTTCCATGTTTGATTCAACTGTGAAAGTATGTTGTAAACATACCTGGAAAGGTATGTCTTTATCTCTCCTGCGGTTGGAAATTCTGAATCGTTTATATGCCAAGCGTCATGAGGATACCGTAAATAATTAAATTGGGTCCCTGCCCTCATGGATCTATTATAAGTTTATATTTAAATATATTAATAATATGCAAATATGTATAAATATGTAACATAAATATAAAATGCATATTATACATTTACATTATATATTATGTAGTCTATAATAAACATAAATATATGCATCACTATTTACACAAATAAATAAAAGGTTGATAGAAACACATTGTCTTCTGAAGGAGAGAGTCCTGGGTTTGGAGATCGGAGGTGACTAATGGAAGGTCTAGTTCAGGTGCTTTGAGCAAGGAGTTAGGAAAAGTGGAGGGTATAGTTCTCCCCTATTTCTAACATCCCTAGGAGCTCCATTCTTTGTCTTCCACTGATGGCTTGGGCTTGTTTTCTAACAAAAGCATCTCTCCTCCTCTAGCCCCAGCGGGTGGTACTGAGTCAAGGTCTCCTGAAGGCAAAGCTGCCCCCAGACCCCGCCGCAGGGCTCTGATCTGGAGATGCCGGACGTCAGTTTAAACATTTGGGCCTCAGCTTCTCAGGGCGAGGGAGGCGAACTTGCCCCAGAGGGTCCTTCCCTCTCTGCTGTGATAGTCTATAACTGTATTGCCTTAGCTGAAAGTTTTGAACCTAATTAACAATGCTGTATATCTGTGGTCTCTCAGTTACGTACACAGTTCGTAGGAAAATCTGACAACACAAAATTCCCCTTTGCGTTGCCTCCGTGGGAAAACAAACAGCATTTCGAAATTTAATAAATAACTAATTTACTGCCAAGCATGACTGTCGAGTAGTGGGATGTACAAATGCACAAAGAGAAAATATCTACATTTTAAATGTGGCACTAAGATTGTTAAATTCATCAGCTGCCCAGGAACTTATCCAAGGACAGAGAGAGAATGCTAGAACAGCGAAACCGGTGGAGCTGTCCTTCTCAGAGGCCACGAGCAGTCGGGGAAGTACTGGAGAATCACTTGTCCAGCACACCTTTGGTGAGCACCTGTCTGTGGTAGAAACCATGTGACTTATTGTTGGACGGAATCCAGTGGATTTTATGGTCTAGTCATTAAGGCAGTCATTTAAAAAAGCACAAATAAATATATAATTAAATTGCAAGTTGTGGCAAGGGCTATGAAGGAAAAGAATCATTAGAGTGTTTTAGGTAGTGCTTCTCAACCTTTAGTGTGCATACGAATCACCTGGGGAGCTTGTTAAAATGCCAGTGCTGACTCAGCCTGTTTGGGTAGTGCTTGACACTCTATTTCTGACAAGCTCCCGGGTGATGCCAAGGCTCCTGGACCACAGAACACACTTTGGATAACAAGGCTGTAAGAGGTAACCTCAGGGAGGAGGACTTAGTTTACGTGGGGGTCAGGGAAGCCTCTCTTCTGTCATTTGAGTGCTTTTTGGGTTTCCTAACTTCAGACAGGGCATGTCAAAAGCAAAGCATCTCAGTACAGAAAAGAATCCTGTTCCTTCACCCAGGGCCCAGGGCATCCAAGACAGAAGAGTGACTATTCCCAATTCGAAGAGCTCTTGGGACGAGGTCTCTACAGCTTCCCCTAGCTACCCATGGTAGTGAAGATTAGACAATCAGTGTGAGAGGGGGGATGTAGACACCTTTCAGTCCATCAAGCTCATTTTGTAGAGGAGGAAACCAAGGCCCTCATGAGTCAGTGGCAGATCCTGGATTGAAATTCTCCTGTGTGCTTTTCCCTGCATGAGTAGAGATGCTGTCTTCAGAAACCAAGGATAGAAAAGCTCATTCCTCCCTCTTCCCTTAAGCAGTCCTTACATTTGGAAGTGGAGAAACAGGGTTTAAAGAGATGAGGACTGCTAAAATTTGCTGAAGACTGTTTATGCCCCAGGTACTATGCTCAGTGTTGTCCATCAACTCCTTTGTGGCGAAGTGTCCCCCCGGTCCTAGAATTCTCTCCCAAATCTTGGCTGGTGAAGTGTGAACCATCTTGTTCAGTGACTTGGCTTTTGGTAAGGTAGTGCCTAGGCTGGACACAGACACAAACAAATGGACCCTCCTAAGTTGTCCTTCTCAGCTCCATTGAGTCGTTCAGGAAACTTCCTCTCTGTGGTTACCAACCATTTACACTTCCTTAAGCATAATTCCTCTTCCCTGCTCTCCCCCTCCCCCCTCTCTGTGGATGTCTGACGGTATTCCCAACAACAATAAAGTTATTTCCATGTATGGAGGGAGGAGCTGTCATGTTTAACCTGTTTGTCCCCAGGTGAAATGGCCCCCTTCCCAATCATCTTCCCTGCCTAGAACTGTTTTCTCTCCTCCTTTAATCACTGTGATTAGAGGGCTAATAATCCACCTTTCCACTGAGTTGTTGCAGACATAATGAGATATTGTATATAAAATGTTCACAAGTACTTGAACATGGTCACTATTTGGGGCACTGCCTTGCTCTTTATGATGTGCTTAATTTGGCCCAGTATCTTGAAGGGCCCATTTCTTTTCACAGAACAATATTGCGCAGGTGCAATCAGCTCCCACATTCACTGTCGACGCAAAATGCCCTCTCTGGCTGAAAGCGATCAAAAGCAACTAATGTTTAGAATATGCCAGGGGGAATTGCACGTTTCTTTCCTTGCTGGCCTTACATGGTCCTGTAAGGTGGGCTCTGGCTCATATTCCATGGAGACCTTTGCTAGGAATGCCTCTTATTTTAAAGCTAATATGGTTAAACACTTAATGATGGTTACTCCTGAGGCTAAATGCTTTACATGTGTGATTTTATTTGTCCTTTACCTTGGCCCCAAGAGTTAGGGTTTGACTAAGATTTAGAGAAGTGATTACATAATGTGATAATGATTATAGAAGGTCCCATAGGCAGTGAATAGCATAGAATGGATTTGAGTTCAGGTGAGTTGACTTTGAAGGCAATGTCTTCAATGCCCTGCTACATTGTTGTTTAGATCAGGGCAGGATGAAGCTGAGCAGCAAATTCTCCTGAAACTCAATGGAAAAGTGAATAAAGGTCATGGACAATACCCAGGGGAAAGACTATTTTTATTGGGAGTACCTGGTTTGGCATACTCCACAAAAGTGGGAATTGGACCAGAGTGGCTTGGACCAAAGCAGTGGTTTTCCCACTTGAAAGGGTTTACCATCACCTGAGGTTCTTATTAAAATGCAGATTCTGTTTCAGTAGGTCTGGGATAGGTCCTTAAGTTTTGCATTTCTAATGAGCTTCCAGGTGATGCCAATATTGCTGGGCCATGGACCACACCTTGAATAGCAAGGGCTTAAAGACATTAATCAACAGGCAATCAGAACACATGAGGTCTTGAGAGATGGCTACAGGAGGCGGAGTGTGGATTTGGGCTCAGATGTAGGTTTAGTAAATCTTCCTGGTTTGAAGATAGGGGTGGTGTCTGTCCTCTTAGCCTTGTCTATCAATGCCTTTTGCCACCTACTCCTACTTCCTGCCCCTCTGTAAGGTCCAGACTGACTTGCGTTCTGGTCCTATTACTCCTCTCATCATACCTGGGCTTGCCTTCCTCTGAGCTGTGCTTCTGCTCACTCTTTTCTCGCCTGGAGCATCCTGCCCTGCCTCCACCTGCCACCGTCCTTCCAATGGTGAGCTTTTCTCTACAGAAGGATGCCGGCTAATAAATGCGGAAGGAATGCTAGAATTAGTCAATCACCCTTCTTGCCTTGTTGCCTTCAAAGGATCATCAAGAAATGCCAAAAACAGAATGTGATGGATATTTAGGTCTTCAAAATATTACCTCCTAGATTACTTATTAATAAGAAAGAAAAAATGTTTCACAAAAGAAATAGCGAGTGGTCACCACCTTAATCAAGTGACTAAATGTATAATTACCCAAAATGGTTCAACCTGCCATATGCCTCTATCTGCACTACAATAAGAACTATATGGCATTACCTGTGTACTCTTCTTACCAAAAATGTCTCGCCTGAATGTAATCATGAGTAAATGCTAAGACAAATCCAGAACAACTCTCAACACAATTGGCCTGGACCCTTCGAAACAGTCAGTGATGAAAAACAAACAACGAAGGGCAGGGAGATTGTCAGATCAGTGCTTCTCAAACTTTAATATGCATACGGATTGGGAGGGAATTTGAGTTGGTTAAACTGCAGATTTTGATTAAGTAGGTCTGGGGCGGTGCTTAAGATTCTGCATTTCTAACAAGGGCCCAGGACCACCCTTTAGATAGCAACATTCTAGATTAAAATGGACATAAGGATAACACAGTGTGTGACCCTACATTGGATCACACCAAACAAAACACAACAGCTATAGAAGACATTTTTGGGCAGATGGAGAAACTAAAACATGGACCATGTATTATTATGAATCATATTACTGAATTAACATGAACTCTCTTGGCTATGATAGTGGCATAGTAAGAGATGGGTACTGAAGTACATGTGGGTGAGAAGTCATGCTGTCTACAACTCACTTTTCCACATTTACATAGAGAGAGAGCACAAATACAGCAAATTGCTGACATGCCAATCTAGGTGAAAGGTTATATGAGTGTTCGCCATTCTGTAGGTTTGAAATATTCCAAACAAAAGTTTGGGCAAAGAACACGATTCTTACAATTCTTGGGGACCTGGCTTTGGTTCTAGCTCTTCTGCGAACCCCTCCTCATCCTAAGCAGAGTTTACCTCTCCTCGGTCTATGGCATTTTTGTGCCATTCTGCCCGGGAATCAAGCACTTGGTGTTTGGGCTTGACTTCATGTCCTCTGTTTAGCAGAGAGTTCCCAGAAGACACGGTCCTACCCTTCCCGCTTGGGTCTGCCCCTCACAGCCAGCACAGGGCTTGCTCCTGGGAAGACATTCGGTGGATTTTTTTTGGATTGATAAATGGAATGAATGTCAGATAGAGGGAAGCGTCTCAGGGCATTTCAACCCACTCTTACATTGAATCTGAGCTTAAAAACCAACCACAAAAAAGTTCCACCACCGCCACCACCAATCACCACTCTTAAACAGGTGCTCAGCTCTGCTGTTGGTATATAAAGTGGTACTATAAGGATATATTTTGTTTATAAAAAGAATTTTCTTTGCCTATAAAGGGAAAAGAGGAACCTGCTTTCTGTTTCTTTCTAGAAATGGTCTACTTGGAAACCTGATAACCCTGAGTCCTTGATTTAACTTTTTGGAATGCAACTATTTATATTCTCTCCTGGGGCTAGACAAGTCCAATCTCCTAGTTTACAAAACGGTGATGCCTCTTAGTTTGAGGGCCTCAGAGCCCCCCCTGAAATGTAAACACCTACCTCTGGTGTTAACCTAGGAGTCTATCTCATTATGTAGTCCTTTGTCTCTGGAGTAGATAAGAGCAGTTTATTATTTGTTCTTTTGCTTTGCTATATAAATTATGTGAAATTGCATCCTGACTTTGTAGTCCCTTGCAGGCTACCTATATGCACATACTCTTGTGCCTCCTCAACATAAAAATAAATAAATCATTTTTTTCTTTCCATATTGATGTAAAGAGGTGTCTCTTTGTTGGTAGGACTTTTACTTCATCAAAGGTGTCCTGGTGCAATCTCTTTGGAGGCTGATTGACAACATTTATTGAAGTGAAAATGAGCATTCTATCTCTACCACTAAAAATTTATCACACAGATACACTCATAGACATGCACAGAAGGCAAAAATTCTAGAGAAAAACATTAGTGTCTCTCACTAGGCATGAGTAAATTAAATTATGAAGCATTCCTACAATAGAAGAGTATGTGACTCTTCAAAAGAATGAAATGGAATTCTATGTATTGTGATGGAAGGATCTCAAGCTATACAGTGCACACTTATTCAAGTGAATAAAGCAAGATGCAAATATATGGGCTTATGTAATGCCATGTGTGTGCTATGTATTTGCAGATGCACAGATTTTTGGAAGGACACATGAGAATCTGTTAATGGCGGTTATCTCAGCAAAGAGGGATTGGTGGTTGGATGGAGAGGATGTCAAAGGATTTTACTTTCTTTTCTTTCCCCTGATTTGTAAACCAAGTAAAGTACATGGTTTACTTTCTTAAACCATGTAAATATAATATTTTATAATAGATATGCTGGTTTAAATGTAAATAAAACCTAACACAACCACCACAGAGACTTTAAAGATATCACTATAAAGTAAGACCCATAAGCAACACAAGGGCAGGGATTTTGTCGGTTTTGTTCAAGGCTATATACCCAGTGCTTAGAACAATGTCCCCTACCTAGTAGATACTCAATAAATATTAGAGATTGAAGCCTAAGTTCCTTTTTTGTCTCTCCCAAGGAGTTTGACCTTGGAGTTATTTGATCTTCAAGTCAAACCTCAAGGCAATCTTTATTGATTTTCTTGCATGCCCTATATCTTCTCCTCTCCATCTCTCTGCTCACGCTCTTCCATTGGCCAGGGGTGCCTCTCTCCTGCTCTTCCTTCCCTGCCTGTTTGAAATTGTTCATGTTTTTCAAACCAACCTGAAATTCCAATCTCCAGGGAAGTTTTCCTTAAGCCTGCCTGGGGAAACGCCCTCTGTCCTTAACTTTCGGTCTCATGGTAGCCCTGTATGTCATGGTAGCCCTTCCATCACTTTTTATATATTATGGCCTTGCTGTTTTCAATTTTGTCTATACATGTGCCTTTGGATCTAGAACTGTGTGACTGCTTATGCCAGTAAAACTATTCTTATTGTTCTCCTTCCTGCTCCCAACACACGCAGTGAGTACAATGTGGCCACCAACTCATTCCACTTTTCATAATGGGCGTGTGAGTCTAAGCTCCTTGGCTTTCTCCCACTGGTTTCTTTCACAGAGCCCCTTTGAGTCTCTTCACTTGTCTGAGTTCTTCCTGTTTTAAAGTCGGTCTACATTCCCTCTTCCTCTAGGCAGCCTTTCCTGATACCTCAAGTTCAAGGGGATAACATTTTCTTCTTAGGTCTTACAACAGCGAATGTCTGAGCAATTTATTGGAAATGGTGTGTGCAAAGCATTTGACACTTAATATATCACAACCGCTATTAATATCACAGGCCTTAGTTTTAAGCAAGTAAGTGATATTTGTCAGCCTAAGAAATCACAGCACACCAAACCAGACATTGAGACTGTGAAGGGGATCTTTTCGTATCTGAGCATGAGGGGTAAGTCAAGGAAATGGATGTGTAAGAAGGTAAAGCTCCCAAGAGAAGAGTGGGAACAAAGTTTCTTTGTGCTTCTGTGGCTGTCTGTGTTGGGAAAAGGAAAAGCTGTTCTCACTAAATAATCAAGCAGTCTTGGCTTTGCCACTTTCTCAGGGTGACTTAGTTCAAGCCCTGTTCCCTCTCTCTCTTCCTCATTTTCCACATTTACAAAAACAAAGCAGAAAGATCCACTTCTGTTCCTTCAAATCAATTCCACTAAAAGTTGGATTTGGTTGAGGACTATTCTGCAACTCTCTCTGAATACCACCATTGAATACCACCATCATCACCCCTCCTCCCACCATCTTGGTCTTTCTCTCTCTTTCTTAGCAGTTCCAGCTACATTCTTTCACTAAAGAACTTCTTAAAGGCTACTTCAATTTCTTTTCTTTGGCCATTGCTATAAAATGACACATCCCTGGTTAACTACAAATTAGAATTACAGAAACTGTAGAGCCTCTGCAGAAGAAAAGGTGCCCTAGAATGTTTTCAAGGGTAATATTATTAGTAGGCGTAGATGAGCTTGTTAAATTATGACTTTTACGAATTCCACTATCTAAATCAAATGTCTGTAATTCCCTTTTTTCACTGTTATGGAGATGTGAGCTCCAATGCTGCATTTAAATTTCAAAGCTTGAAGACACTTGAGAAATAGGCTTTTTAGAACCTAGCTCTTTTTAGCAATTGATAAGCTATGGAGTATTTGGCCTAAGACAATTACAAGCAAACCAGAACAAATTCTGCAGGATCCTAATACCTTGACAAGTGGGAGCTGTGAAGTAAAAAATAGAAATGTTTTCACCTTGGCAGGGTGTGCTAGGGAGTGGGGGTACCTTTCTTAAATTACCAAAATTACCCAAAACTTTACTTCATTGAAAAATTTCATGAGGAATATACGCTATTACTATAGTATTTTCTACACAATATGTACTGGTAGATTCTCTGTAAACACCAATTTCCTAAAATATGAAGAAGCTTACTCCTTCATCTTTTCTTCTGTTTTCAGAAACAAATCTTACCATTTACTTCAAACAAAATAAATCTCCTGAGACAGTTTCACCCTGTACAGCGTGTACCCCACAATTGCTTAGTATTCTGAGGTGTCTCGTGGGGAACAGGTGTTTAAAAACGCTTCTATTTTCTGCCTCTATGCTCTGTTTCTTGTGGTACCCTAAGTTCTTCAAAGCTTTCAGTTTGTCTTGTGGGCTTTAACACTGAAATGGCCAAAGCTCTTAAGGAGCCCTGGTCTTTTCTCTTGCTCTTTCCTTCTAGACCTTGTCTTTCAAAGAAACAAAATAAAACAGAATTCTTGGCAATGACTGAGATCTCAGGAACACTTCGACTGAGACTACAGAACCTCACAGTCTAGTCTGACGGCCTTGAAGACATGATACGTTGTACAAACGTGTTCTCAGGTTTTCTCATTGCTTCCTTCCTTGATAGAGGTCTCTGGCTCAGCAAGATTTAAATCTTAATTTCTCAAGGCCAACAGCTTCTCTCCACGCTTTTGGTTCAGGCAGATCTGGAAGGTTCTGAGATGATGGCCCCACAATGTTTCTCTCAACAAGCCAAACCATTTCAGAGAGTTAAATTCCTGTTTCTTCTCTTCCTATCTCCACCACGGGTGTACATATATATATATATATACACACACACACACACAATTTTATTTATTTTTAATTTTTTGCTCTCGCCTAACTTATCAGTTTGTTCCCAGGGCTTCCTGTCTGGGGGAAGCGGAACGTAAGTCAGAAAGGAAAGGGGAGGAAGAGGCGTCCACTTACCGTCCTCCGAACTATCAGCACCATAATGGTTGCCACCGTGAAGACGAGACACAGAGCCAGCATGGCTGTGGTGGAGTAGAAGTAGCGGCGGTTCGCGGTCCCCAGGTGGCCGGCCGCGGAGCCCGCCGGCACGTGCATGGCTGTGTCCCGAGGAGGGGCCCCTTGGCTGAGTGCTTGCCGCGGCCCGGGGTCCATTCTTTATATAGTCTCCCCCACATCACACCTTATCTCTCCTCATCTGATTCAGTTCTGGGCTCATCTCGGTTCCAAGAAGGATTCTCCCCCTGCATCCTGGATCATGTGACTTGGAAAAAAACCTTCACCGGCTGCCTCGTGGAGAAACTCTGCTCTGGGGGCGTGAGGCAGCAGGCGGTGGCACGGGTGGGGGAGAGGTTCATTTTTCATTGCCAAGGATTAATTTGAGTGCAGAGAAACTGTCACTACAGAGAAGGTGGCTGATGTCAGAGGGCACGTAGGAAAATGACGGTTCCTCTACTCTGTGTGTGTGTGTGTGCGCGCGCGCGCGTGCACCAAGCGGCTTCTGCTTCCTTTAGGCTTGGCCACAAATGCCTTCATGCTCGAGAAGCTGCACATTCTTTCAGCGAGGCCTGGGCTCAGAAGACCTCAGAGGCTGTGTCTTTGCTGGGCCTCAGGGGTCTGGATCCCTTGAACGGCAGCAGAATAACTTCAAAGGGTTCAGTTTGATACTATCGGCTCCTGCTGAAAACGGGAAATGCCGCCGGGTATTTGGAAAGGAAGAGCCCACAATGGGAAGATTTATCCAAAGGGGGACAAGCTCATGGCAGTATGAAATTTGGGGGCAGATACTGTTAGAGAGCAGGAATCTGGAAACATGGATCTTTTGCACAAGAACTCCCACAGAGTGTTTTGGGATCTGTTAAACTTGCAAATGAACCTGGGCCAGCCGTAACACTCAAAAAGAGGAAGGAATTGGTGGTGAGGCTGGGGGAAGGGAGGCAATGTGGTGTGGAATGTGGGAGGGGTGGGTTCCGTGTGGTGTGCTAGGTGGAGCGTGTGCGTTGCATGTGTTGTGTGGTGTATGTATGCCGGGTGTGTGGGGTGTGCATTTGTGATGTGTGATGCATGCTGTGTGTGGCGTGGCGTGTGTTGTGTGTGTATGTGACTAACAGAATCGAACCCCGACTGTCTCAGGCACAGCATGAGGAGCTTTACACATGATGTCACTCCACTTTCATCTCCATCCTAGGAGGCAGGTAATATTTCTCTTCTACATGTGGAAAAATGGAAGCTCTGAGAGGATGAAAACTGTCTCAACCAACATTGCAAACATTGATCACGGAAAGAACTTGGGTGCATATCCAAACCTACCTGGCTTGAAGCTTATCCTAAGTCAGTCAATCTTCACTGCACTTGAAGGCTGAAAACCTGAGGTCTGGTCTCAGCCCTTCTGCTTCTTAGCCTTTGGTACTCGTACAAGTCCTTTCCCTAGTCCCCACTTGCGTTACAGTCATGGGGAAGATCTAACGAGATGACGGAAGAGGACTTCATGGATGGAAATGGATTTGGCGGATGGTGTTGGATAATTCCTGTGAAACATCCCGAGTGGTCCCTCTAAATTCTAAGTCTGGAATTTAGACAGCTAACCCAGATAGATTCTCTGGGGGACAGAGCTGGGTCACATCTGTGGTTCCTAATGATCTCCGTCTCAAAACCCCATTTAAGATGTTAATCACGGCATAGCTGCTGCCTCCAGATGTGGCTTTTTGAAGGCTCCATGTAGCATCACCCTGGAAGTCCCATTCTTCGTAGCACCCCCTTCCCTTTTTGCTCACTGTTTTGGCTGCAGTGCATCACTGAGAGCCAGCAGAGAACCCAAACCCCCTAAGGAAATGTCCAAGCCAAGCTTGGATTATTACCGTCTATATCCCTGCATAGATCTCAACATCTGAGTATTGTTTGACTTAGGTCAGACTTTAGGAGTTGGTCTGCATAACGCTTCCCAGAGAATCATAAAAGCATAGATTCTGGAGACAGAAAAGTCATCGAGAGATGTATTTTTTTCTTGGGCTAAAGAGAGTGGTAGGCAATACACCCATTTCACAGTCAGGGAAGCTGAGGCCCGCCTTGATCCCAAGTTGAGTTTGGTTTTAGAAGAGGTGTGTGTACACATTCACTTGGTCTGGCAGTAGAAGTGGAATGAGACAAGCCAGTGTTTTCTGGAGTATGGACCTGGCTGAGCTGGGGAGAGGCTGGGTCCTCCGGTGGGCAGGGATGGTGAGTGGGCAGCGGGGGCCTGCAATCTGCCCAGCCCTGCTGAGAACAGGCTGCTCTCTCTCGGCCTTCTCATTCAGCCTCTTTGATCAAAGTGGAAAACTTCTGATTGTTGAATGGAAGCTGTGGGTGTTGAAAAATAAAAAGGCTTTGCTTGAAATTCAGGTCTTCCTGAAGGCCTGTGGGGCTGAGAAGGGCAGTGGAAAAAAATGTTTGTCTTACAGTTACCCATTTTGCATACAGTGTAATGTCCTAGGAGGGAAGGCTGACAAGGGGGAAAATCACCCTTTGTTTTTACTCAGAACCTTCTAAGCAGTTGAGATTTTCAGATCATTTTCTAGTACAGTAGTTTGTGGGCCCAATTTCACTTCTTTTGCTGTGACACTCCTCCGCTCACAAGCCGTCAAGGGCTCCCTCTTTCCCACCTCCATCGTCCTAAGGCCCTCTGTGCTCTCCAGATGTCCCAGAATCTAGCCTGGCCAGCCTGGGAGTCCATCCCCCGGGGTTAATGGGCTCCTTTCTCTCTTCTACTCAAGCCACCCAATTTGCACATGGAAGGATCCTTTATAGAGTTTCCTTTTGAGTCATTTTCAGATCCTTTCTGGAAGCAAAACTGTACAGGGAGTATACAAATGTAAGAAAGCAGAGTTGCTCTGGCTGAAGCCCAGGAGGGAAGGAGAGAAGGGCTGAGCCTGCTCATTCACCTTTTTCCGGCCTGGGATCTCTCCAAGAGGAATGAAATAGAGAAATTGTGATTTAGCCCAAATCCCTTATTTCTCACAATGAGGAAACCGAGACACAGAAATGAGAATGGCGTGAGGAAGGACACACAAGGAGGGATGGGACAGGCTTGAGAGCCTCCCACTCATTGTTATAATCCTCTCTGCTAATATTCCAGGCACATCCAGGCTTCCTTTCGTGTTCCCTCACCTTTCCACTGCTTGCATCTTTCCTGTCCCTCCAAGCCCCTGCCATCCCTCCTTGCCTCCTCCAGGAACCCAGATCTCTCAAATTTGCCAACATCCTCTCTCCAGAAGCTTCTCTCTCCACACCACACCACCTCATTATCTAAGTATCTGCTTGTCTTGATGTATAATGGTCAGGTGTGTGAACACATGTGAATTTTGCCTTCTTCATGAGATTGCAGTCCCTGAGGGCAGTCTGCACTCTCCCAGTGTTCTTTCTTTTATTTCAAACTATTAATTAAGGGGGTACAAGTGTTTTTGTTACATGGATACCATGTATAATGCTTAAGTCAGAGCTTTTGGTGTGCCCATCACCAGAAAGGTGTTCATTGTACCCAATAGGTAAGTCTTTAAACCTCACCCACCCTCCCTCCTTCTTAATTTCTTATGTCCTTTATATCACTTTGTGCCCATGTACCCATGTATTAGCTTCCACTTATTAGTGAGAACATATGGTGTTGGTTTTTCCATTCCTGAGATACTTCACTTAGGATAATGGTCTCCAGTTCCACCCAAGTTGTTGCAAATGACATTATTTCATTCCCTTTTATGGCCGAGCAGTACTCCATGGTGTGCCTATATATACACACACACACACACACCACATTTTCTTTATTCACTCATGTATTGATGGGCACTTCAGTTGATTCTACATCTTTGCAATTGTGGATTGTGCTGCAATAAACATTTGAGTGCAGGTGTCTTTTTGATAAAACGAATTCTTTTCCTTTGTGTAGATACCCAGCCATGGGATTGCTGGATCAAATGGTAGGTCTACATTTATTTCTTTGAGCAGTCTTCATACTGTTTTCCATAGAGGTTGTACTAATTGTCAGTCCCACAAACAGTGTTTAAGTGTCTGTTTCTCTCTGTGTCCATGCCAGCATCTATTGTTTTTTGACTTTTTTATAATGGCCATTCTGATAGGGGTAAGGTGGTATCTCATTGTAGTTTTAATTTGCATTCCCTAATGAAAAAAAAATATGTTGAGTATTTTTTTATATGTTTGTTGGCCATTTGTCTGTCTTCTTTCAAAAAGCTTCTGTTCTCCTGGTCTTCTTTCTTTCTTGCATTCTACCTTGCATTACTTGGTGCTGGACCTATGTATGGTCAACCCTCAATAGATGCTTGTGTTGACTTTGTGTATATGAAAAGTGAAAGTTCTAGAAGGACTGCTTATACAAAGGAACTGTGTGATGGCATTTTTGGGTTTCATTTCTCAACTGTCTTCCATTTCCCCATCCTTCTTCAGAGAATGGCCTCGTGAGGATGACCACCAGCCTCCTTTCACCTGTAATTAGTTGCGGAGGTGTGGCCGCAGCCCCTGAGACTCAGTGAGCAAACAGAACTAATCTCTCATCCTTTCAAGAGGGAACCCCATTTTGAAAAAAAATGGAGAGGAGCCAGAGTACCCCCCCACCCACTGCTTTCCTATATAAGGGGCTGTGAGATTGAGCTCTATCATATGGACTAAGGGTTCTCAAGTACGGTCCTTCAACCAGCAGCACCAGCATCTGTGGCACCTGGGAACTTGGAGGAACTTTCTAGACCTCCAAGACCTACTGAATTAGAAACTCAGTCTGAGGTCCAGTGATTTGTGCTTTAAGAAGCACCTTGGGGAATTCAGATGCCTGAAACTATTTGAGAAACAGTGGTTTAGGGAAATAACTTGTCTACCTTCCAGAAAGAACATCCAAGGGATCATCTGATCCAGACCCTGGCCTGTGGGCAGGTGAAGTACTCCCTCCATTGTGACTGAGGCATAAGAAAGTGATTGTCCAGGGTTGTGTAGCTGGGTAATGCTGGTATAAAGACTAGTTTTTCTCTCCGTTAAATCAGCAGTCCCCAACCTTTTTGGCACCAGGGACCGGTTTCATAGAAGACAATTTTTCTATTGATGGGGGGTGGGAGGTGGGGTGGGGTGGGGGCTCTAAAAATACTATTGCTTATGCATATGGATTTATATTTGGAATAAAGTGGAGATAATTTTATTCAGCTAAGGTTCTCTTGTGGTGATCACTGTATGTGGTAGAAAGAAATATATTTTAAAAATCTTCGGGGTATGTGAGAGGATGACAGACTCTCCTGGGGTATATTTAAGCAATAAAATATGCAATTAAATTGTCTTTTGAGAAGGAAAGGTCCTGTCTTATTAACAGGAGAGTATTTGTCTTGCCGGGGCTAACTTGAAGAGATTGGACATTAGAGCTGAGCCACAGCGACTCTTTGCTGAGAGAACCCAGTGAGGACAGGTACAGTGCAGAGAAAGGTTTAGAGCAGGGCCAGCAAACGATGGGCCACAGGCCAAATGTGATAGCCACCTACTTTTGTAAATAAAGTTTTATTGAAACACAGTCATGTTCATTTGTTTATGCATCGTTGATGGCTGCATTTCCACTACAACAGCAGAGATGAGTAGTTGCAACAGAGACCTCATAACCCACAAAGTCTAAAATATTTACTATTTAACCCTTTATGGAAAAAGTTTGTGAACCTTAGTTTAGAGTTTTAAAATAAACTCAAGGAAGGATAACCAAAAGGGTTTTGGGAACAAGAACAGAAATGTGTTTCCTAACACCTCTATAAAATCTTCACTAATGTCTACGTTACTAACTCCTGCTTTCGTGTGAGATGATTCTTTTTGGGATTCACTAATTGTAGAGGAGCTATATGTTCTGGTTGGTGCATGACAAAAATTGACTGCTGGAGAGAACATGGGAGCTGAAAGAAAGGTGGGACAGAAGATATCTGTCCAGTACAGTTGCCCGACTAGAAAACTCTAATAGTTACGTGGTCTTCAATAATCCATTGTCATTCAAAGAATAGAAATGATTCTTCACTTTTTTGCAAAGCTAAGGAATGGTCCTCACATATCTACAAATAATAGATACAGGGAGAAACATCATCCACTGGGCGTTTGAGAACTTAGTGCATGCTAGGCACTGTCAATATAACAATGAACAAGACAAACACCATCCCTGCTTTCATGAAGCTTATAGTTGGGTGGGTAAGGTGAACAGTTAAGTAAGTAATTATTATATAATGTGACTGATATTAATGATGAACAATTCAGAGTGTTATGTGTACACAGTGGGGAAACTCAAGTTGTTCCATCATTCTCTAGGGGACTTCCTTGAGGTCAGTTCTTTGACCTCTACACTAGTTTAATGAGTAAGAATCTACCCCAAACTCTTACTAGGTCATTTCACTAACCCTTCTTCTTCTAGTTTAAAATCTTCCAACACCTCCCCTTGCCTGTGGAATCCTGGCCATGTTTCTTTGCAAGATCTCTCTGGCCTTCCCTAAACTTGATTTTCAGCTGCTTAGACCACTAAATTCCTACCTCTACTCCAGGTACACTGCTTCACTCTGATCCCTGTACTGCCGGTCCCTTCCCTGACTCCGCTTTTGTGCAGGTGACATTGAATGCTCTTTCTTACATCTCTCGCTTTTGCAGTTCAACACATTTTTTAAAAAGTTGTTGTTTAAATATTGTCTCTTCTCTATGCTCCCTCCCCCAACTTCCAGTAAGAAATACATCCCTCTTTCCTCTCTAGTGTTTCATAACATGCTTCTATCAATAAGTCAATAATGAGAGTAATAATAATTATTTTATAGTTGCAACAATTGCCTGCATTTAGTGAGCTCCTGTTATGTACCAAGCCTATGACATTTATAATTTCACTGAATTTGACAACAATCCCATTAGTGCTATTATTCTCATTTGGCACATAAGAAAACTGAGGCTTAGAGCTGCAAAATGGCTTTTCTATGTTCTTGCTGCTATTAAGTGATGGAACTGTCATTCTGGCACAAGCCTGCCTGACTCCAGAGCAAGTTGCTGTGACCACTAGGTGATTACATTACCAGTATCACAGGTGGCTACATAAGACTCTCCCCAAATACACTGTAAGCACCTTGAGAATATAGCACGTGGCTTGCATGTGTCCATGCCTAGCACGCTCCCAACAAATGCTTAAGCCGTATGTTTAACTAGTAATTTAAAGTTCGTAATATTGGGGAAAACACTATTTGTTTTAAAACCTTTTTCTTTTTTTTCATTTTATAATGAGGTCCAAACATGAGACTGTACCAGACAAGAGATACCTACTAGGCCTGGCTTCCCCTCTGGTTTCCTCTTGCTGCCTTTTATCCTCCAAATTCCTGTCTCCCCCCACTCCAGTTATTGCTCTAAGTATATGTACACTCACATGTTTTCAAAATAGAAGCAGAAAGAAACTGTAGCACATAGATGTGTAAAGGGATTGGTGCCTTCTTGGAGTGGTGTCTTGAACATAATTGGTGTGCAAAAAAAATTTGGATGTACAAATGTTATTTAAGAAAAGGGAAGGAGGGAGGGAGGAGGGGAGAGACAAAGAAAGAGACACACAGAGAGAGAGAGAGAGAGAGAGAGAGAGAGAGCACTGAGCACATTTCAGAAGTTCATGATCTGAGATTTTTAATTTTTTTTTGATTTTTATAGATTTATGGGGTACATGTGCAGATTTGTTAGATTTGTTACATGGATATACTGCATAATGGTGATGTCTGGGCTTTTTGTGTAACCCTTACCCAATTAGTGTACATAAAACCCTTTAGGTAATTTCTCATTCTACTCCTCCTCCCACCCTTCTGCTCTTCTGAGTCTCCAGTGTCTATTATTCCACCTCTGTGACCACGTGTACTCACTATTTAGCCCTCACTTATGAGTGAGAACGTGTGGTATTTGACTTTCTGTTTCTGAGTTATTTCACTGAAGATAATGGCCTCCAGTAGGATCTGAGATTGTTTTGAAATGAAGAGTGGCTCATTTCTGAGTTACTCAATTAAACTTTGGACATACAGAATCAAGCCTTTGGCCTCTGGTTGTGCTAGATTTATGGGGTTTACTGGGGATAAAGGCAGGCACCGAAAGATGTCCTGAAGCATTGTTTCCTGATGCTAGCAAAATCAGGAAGTGATCTTTTCTCTTTAAAGTGGGCTAACTTTCTTTTTTTCAATTTCTCTGAAATATGAAGCTCAGCGATGTCAGTTTTGAAGTAAAAATCAGTCTGTCCCTGCATGGTTAGGGCAACTGAGTAAATAAATGGTTTCAGGCGGAACAGGAACGCTGCTGTGCAATGGCACACGTTTTCAGTTGCAAGGCGACAGCCAAAGGAGAAACAAACAGGTGAACCACAGCAGAATGCACCAATTCATTTTTCATAGTGATTGTTTTTACTGGGAAAAAGAACAAAAAAGTCCCGACCTAATTTTGCCTTCTTGACACCAAACTTTCAGCTGTGCAAAGAAAGGGTGGATTGGCAAGCTGATAATGCCCAAGTGTGGTGACTGCTTGATGCTCATGGGAGGAGGGACCAGGGAAGGGGCAACCAATCCGGGGGGGACAAAAACGCTGTTGAAAATGGAAAAAAAACTTCAATGGAACACCTCTCTGGGAAATTCATCCTCAATGAAGCTATAGAAGACTGTGAATATTTGAAGAATAATTCAAAGAGGTGTCCAGAAAAGGCAGACCTGACTTCAAATCCTCTACTTCTTCTTTCTACTCTGAAACAAATACTTGTTGAGCACCTGCAGTAAGAGAGGGGCTGGTAACCTTTGGGGAGGTTTACTAAGTCACCCCAAGTCTCAGTTGTTTTCACTGGTAATATGACAATCATTTTCACTTTTTAGAGTGTCTAATAGATGGACATTGTGTGTTTAAAACACCTTATAACCCCTCTTGGTACATAGTGGGCACTTGGTTTACATTTGTTGAAAGGATCTGAGCCTTTTTTTATGATTTGAGGTGTTAGACTCCAAGCTAGCCAAATAAACCATTGGACTACATATCTGGACAACAAAACTCCCCTCCTCTCTCTTGCCCGAATCACTGAAGACATCATTTCCCCCTTTCCTTTCTTCCTTCTTCTGCACTCCCAGGCTCTGTTGCTCTTTCTTTTCTCATTGCTTTTGTTCCCTCCTTCATTCTTATATTCCCTGCTGCTGACTCCCCAGCTGCAAAATTTCACCAAGCATACAAGGAGACTTCAAAAAGTTTGGGGAAAAAATGGAATCAAAAGTTAAAAATAAAAATATACATTTTATTTCTCAACATAAGCTGCATCAAGTTCAAAGCACTTCTGCAAGCAATGATACAAGCCATTTAGTCCATCTCTAAAGAACTGAGGGTCCTGGGAATTTAACCATGTCAATGTAGTCTTTTTTGCATTATTAACTGAATAAAAATGGGTGCCCTTTGAAGAATTTTTTAAGATTAAGAAACAAAAAAAGTCAAAAAGTGCCAAATCAGAACTGAAAGGTGGATGCTTAATGATTTCCCACTAATTCTTGTAAAAATGCCCATGTTTGATGATAGAAATGAGGAGGAGCATTGTCATGGTGGAGAAGCACTCTCTGGTGAAAGTTTCCTGGCCATTTTTCGGCTAACGCTTTGGCTAACTGACTAACTTTCTCAAAATACTCTCATGAAAAGCAAATGTTACCATTCTTTGGCCCTCCAGAAAGTCAACATGCAAAGTGCCTTGGGAATCCCCAAAAAACTGTTGCCATGACCTTTGCTCTTGATCAGTCTGCTTTTGCTTTGACTGGACCACGTCCACCTCTCGGTAGCCATAGCTTTGATTGTGCCTTTGTCTTCAAGATCATACTGATAAAGCCATGTTTCATCTCCTGTTACAATTCCTCAAGAAAATGCTTCAGGATCTTGATCCCATTTGTTTAAAGTTTCTATCAAAAGCTCTGATTTTGTCTGCAGTTGATCTGGGAATAATGGTTTTGGTACTCACTGAGTGGAAAGTTTGCTCAACTTTAATTTTTCAGTCGTAACTGTGTAAGTGGAACCAGTAGAGATGTCTATGATGTTGGCTATTGTTTCTGCTGTTAATTGTGGGTCCTCATCAACCAGGACACAAACAAGATGAATTTTGTCCTCACAAATTAATGTGGATGGTTTGCGGCTGTGGGCTTCATCTTCAACATCATTTTGTCCTTCCTTAAAACAAGTTATCTATGTGTAAACTGCTGATTTCTTTGGGGCATTGCCCCCCAAAAACTTTTCATAAAGCATCATTGACTTCACCATTCTTTCACCCAAACATCACTATAAATTTCATGTTTATTCTTGCTTTAATTTTAGCAGAATTCATGTTGCTCTGATAGGGGTCTTCTCAAACTGATATCTTATCTTTCTTAGTGCCTCAAACTAGATCTGCTTCGGACATGTTATAACAAGTTAGTATGAGTTGATTTTGGTGCTAAAAAATTTTAAACTCCATGCATAGTTTTTTCATAATATGCATTTTCCATGAACTTTTTGAAGACCCTTCATATTTTTCTCTTTTGTCTTCATATTATATATTTTTTAGTTGTCCCAAATTGCTTATGATGACCGTGTATTATTTTTTATAAAGAAGACACTGGAAGCAATTCATAATCCTTACCCATAAAGAAGACTATAAGTAATATTAATAGGTCAGGATCATACTGAATATATATTATACTGTTGTTTTCTTTTTAAACATGTAGTTTTCTATGAGACATATGAAAATATAGTGTTTCCTTATCTGGGACACCATGCATTACTTTTCACTACCTCTTTCTATCGAATGTGGAATATATAAAACTTAAAATAAATTTCTCTCTCTGAAACCAGCCCACAGAGTGGTGACCCAGCCCTGTGTGCCCTTTTCTTCTTTCTCTGTAAACTTGCTTTCTGGGGTATCCCATTTTGTCCTTCACTTCAAAACATTAATGCAGCTGACAAGTAGCTGGACAGGCTAAAAACCCTTGATGGGAACTGAGAGAGAATAAAGTATCAGTCCAAGGGGCTCATTGTGTCAATTTGGCAAAACCGTAGAAGATGATTCCTTTGCCCTAACACAGGCATGGCTGTGGAAATGGTAAAATCTCTCTTGGCCCCAACCTCCTTCTGTGAAGTCCTGCTCTCTGTTGAAGGGTCCCAGCTAAACTAAACAGGTCCAGTTCTCCTGGGCTTCATGGAACTAGGAGAGCCCCCACCTTCAAGGCCACATGGTTTTGCTTTTATTTTTCTTTGTCTTGCTTTGATGTGTTGGAGCTTGATAAGCATTTCTCGGGGGAGGAAATAAGCCTAAATGTTAATATATTTAAAATGCTGGGGGGAACCTTTCCATGCTGCATTGGGACTGAGGGCTAATTGATTAATTGCAGATTAAAATAGAATGACCTAATCTCTCTTACAGAGTTCTCTGGAGAACATCAGTAATGTTGTGACTGAAGAATTACAAGTGAAAACCAGAAACCATAAGAACAATATATGCATGAATTTTGATTCCACCTGGCAATGGGTATGAGCTTTTTAAGAGTGTCAGAAATTGGACATAGTTCACTGTTATGCCCATTCTATGGAATCACTAGTTCTGGTCATGGCTCATCTATACCACTACCTCTCAAACTTTAATTGTGCATGGGAATTGTCTGGAGATCTAGTTCAAATGGAGATTCTAATTCAGTAGGTCTAGAGTGGGGCTGACTGATTTCTAACAAGTTCTGGGGGAAGGCTGATGCTGATTTTTGAAGGTCCATAATTTGAATAGCAAGGAGAGATCATCAAACTTACATGACCACAGTGGTCTATTTCAGTTAGAAGAATATGCAGAGTAATCACAGCCAGCCAAGAGGGCAGCCTTGAGCGTGTCTTTTCAGTAGGAGTCTTCATGGCAGCCCATGGGCTAGGCTCCTCCTCCCCCAACAGAGGTGTTGTTGTTGTAATGAGACAACATTACATTAGAACTCTGTTGTAATCAGAGTTGGGTGTAGGATCTGTTCTATCTTAAAAGTCCAAGTCTCCATAGGAACTGATATCTGTTGTAACAGCTTCCAGGTCCTGCACTGTGGGAAGTCTAAATCTATGCCTTCCCAGCAAGTATTCATAGTTCATTCTCAGTTTGCTCAGTCTAGAGTCAATTTATCAATAAGCAGTCATTTTCCTCATTGGCAATGCCATTCCACCTTTATCAGGGGATAGCTTCCAAGGAATAGTGCTATAAGGTTAACCCATTGATATTTTTCCATAGAGAAGGCAAAGGTGTTTTGTTAAAAACCTTACTCATATTCATCAATCTGTTTTTTGTTCTTGAGCACAGAAAGCCACCAAGAAGTCTATAATAACCTGTCTCCCTTGCAGTGAGGGTGGGGCCATGTGGCTAGTCAGAGGCAATGGTATATGATGGGGACTTGTGAGTTGGGTATTTCTCTGAGCAATTTCTCAGTGAACTAACTGTCTGGGTGCAGAGGATCCAGCAAAATCAGGGAAGACTTGTGGGACATGATGGAAACCTCAAGGTGGAGGGAGAACAATAGTATGGGAAGAGAGATGTCTGGTAAGAGTTGTGTGTGCCATAACTAGCTTAACCCTATAATTTATTGTTTAAACCAGGATAACTAAGAGGCAAAGGGGGCTTTAATATTAATAATCACACTGAATTACACTGGAACTATAATTATTAATGGGAACTGCCCTAGCCAAACCGTGACATATATGGTCACCCTAGATATAATCCATTTTGTTATCACTAGAGAAATTCTTTGGTGAAAACAATGTGATTTACCATTGCCTTCAGAGCTGTGCGTATGTGCGGGAGGGAGGGATACAATGAAGCATTGAGTCTAGCTTCCAGGTAGATATGGAGCAAAATCAGGGACCATCCATGGTGATCTATCCACATTTGAGTAACATGGATGAGAAAATTCAGGGCTAGATAGGAGATGACTTTCCATGACCTCGTAAGCTGATGACAGAGCCAGGCCTCAAGCTCTTGATCTTTTCTTTCTTTCTCCAATGTTCCATTCTGCCTTTTTGTATTAGTCAGGAAAATACTAGTATATGCAGCAGTAACAAGTTAAACCTGAAATATCAGGTACTTATAAAATAAAAATGTATTTCTCAATTATGCAAAGTATAATGAGTGGCAGGTACCCCTTGTAGTCTCCGAAGTGGTAATAGAAGGGAAGACAGTGTGGAATATTGCACAAAAAATATTCTATGGGCCAGGCATGGGAGTGGCATATATCACTGCTGCCTGCATTCTATTGACCAGAATTCAGTCATGTGACCCCAATCCAAGTACAAAGGATGCTAGGAAATGTAGTCTTTCTGTGTGTCTAAGAAGAAGAAATAATGTGGAAAGGGTAAAGCATTTTCTTTGCATACTCTGTCAGAACTATGTTTTAACAATTGGCTTTGACAATTGTACAGAAAACTATGTAAATAAGACTGAAGGTCTGATGAGTGCAGCAAAGTGTTTCCACCCCCACTCCTGTCCTCTATAGCAGACAGTATGAGTCAGCTTGAGCTGCTGTAATGAAATACCATAGACTGAGTGGCTTAACCAACAGACATTCATTTCTTATAGGAAGTCATGGTCAGGTTATGATAAGGGCCCTCTTCCTGGCTTGCAGACGGCTGCTTTCCTATTGTAAACTCACATGGTGGAGCAAGTTCTCTGGTCTTTTCTTTTAAGGGCACTAATCTCATCACACGAACATTACCCTCATAAACTCATGTAAATCTAATTACCTCCAAAGGCTCTACCCCTAAACATCATCACATTGAGAGTTGGGGCTTTAACATATAAACTTTTGGGGGTACAAGAGTTCAGTCCATAACAGATACCTTCTTCTGTTTTCTGCCTATACCCAGGACACTCTGCAATTGGAGCTATGCAAACTTGGTTTCTGGACCACCCGTGACTATGGGAACTGGGACCTATAGTCATGCTGCTTCTGGATGTATACGTTTATTCAAATGTCCACCTTTAGAGCATTTGAAATAATAAGCAGGAAGGAAATTCATGGAAAGGAGTGGTGATTATTGTGGCGTAGTCAGAGGGAGAAGGGTTGGTTGTCTGTTTACGCCTTTGTTGAGCATGTTTTTTGAGCACTAAAGTGCAAGATACTCTTCTAGAAACTACAGATACAATGTGACCAATAACAAATGTGCTTGCTGAACAAATCCTCATGGGTTTTTTTCTCTTAGTCAAGGGCATATACATTACTTTTGTGTTTCTTTGAATAATACCTAATTATTGATTGTAATTACTGCTATGAAGAAAAGGCACATAGTGATATAAATGGGCATGACAGCAGTACTCAATCCAATTTGGGGGGCATAAAAACTTCCTGGAGCAAGTAATGTTTGATTAGAGATCTGGAGGATCATTTGGACGTAAAGTAGTAATTGAGGATGTTGATGATAATGATGATGATAATGATGATGGCACTTACCAAGACCTTACTATGTGCCAGGCTCTGTTTTATGTGCCTCACATGTATTATCTCAGTCATTCCTCATGATCATTCAAAAATCTGCTTATTTTATTTATTTTGTTTTTTAAATTTATATAAATTCATGGAGTACAAATGTAATTTTGTCACAGGCATAGATTGCATGGTGATGAAGTCAGGGCTTTTGAAGCATCCATTACCTGAATCATGTACATTGGACCCATTAAATATAGAGCCTAGTTATTAATACTAATCACTCTTATTTTTTTTTAACAGAACCAGCTGGAGAAAAGAGAGGTGCCCCTCCCAATGAAAAGGAGCAAGTACAAAGACCCTGTGGTTGGAGAAAACATGACACACGGTACATTTGAGGAACTGAAGGGAAGTATTTGGAATATACTATGTGAAATGCTAAAGGGAAAAGACTTCCTCCTTTCCCTTCAAAGCCTGAATGTGTTGGGGGAGGGAGGAGAGAAGCCAATGTGGTAGTTTGTGTTTGGGTGTTAAATTCAACCGTCTATAAAATACACTTACCATGTAATATAAACTTACGGAGAATTTGATTTAAATTTTTGTGTCTGGATTTCTCATAATGTTATCACAAGATCTCAGAGAAACGTAGGCTTTTGGAAGATGTATAAAACCCCCAAGATCAAGAGGAGGGGATTCAGGGTTTGTTAGCACTTTTCTTCTTTTGAAGCTATAAAGCTGGGTGTGGGTGCTACTGAGGTTTTGTAGAGAACAGGGTTCAAAGAGAATACTTCCACTTGACCTTATTTAAATCTGCAATGTGGACGGGGGAAGATAACAGTTTTGTATATCACAGTGATGGCTTATCTAGTCTGGCTCGGTGGAGGTTAATGAGAAAGGCTTTTTCTTTTCTGTTTAGAAAACGATCAGCTCTTTTTGAAGTTAGAGTTTGATTCTCTGCTAGGCAGCATTTTGTTTTCATTTAATTGACTTAGATGTGAAATGTCTAGGCATTTTTCTGAATTCTTTAGAGGAAGTTTCTTCCTTTGAAGCTGGGATGTATATGTGCATAATTATCTGTGTTACACATATAATATTGGCGTACGTCTATGTGTCTGACAAATCCACGCGTTCACTCCTTCCCTAGTAAGTATTTATTCAATAGCTACTATATGCTACATTCTGTGAATGCCTCATTGAGCTCACCAAACAAGGCAGGAGCTTCACAGCCATAGAATTGACAATCTGAAGGTGCTTATAGACATCAGGCCAAAAAATAAATATAAAAATGAACATTTTATTAAATACTAAGAACAAAAAGAACAAGTTGGTATGAGGCAGAGTAACAAGAGTGTCTACCTAGGAATGGGTGCTGTGCTGACTAGCTTCCATTTGTCCCTGCAATCTCTCTTCCCACCCTTCCTGGGAAGCTGTTCTGCATGGACTGCCTTAAAGGGCTCCTCTGCTCCCAGTTGGGGATTGGCCACTGGGATGGTGGGAGAAGAATGAAGCTGGGCTATTTCCTTTCCTAGCTCCCTCCCTACCAGGTCTACCTATTTGATTGCCACCTTCAATTGAAGGATGTCAACTCTTTGTTTTATTTTTATTTCAATAGATGTAGGGGGTACAAGTGAATTTTTGTTACATAAATGAATTGTATAGTGGAGAAGTCAGGGCTTTTAGTGTACTTGTTACTTCACTATTGTACATTGTACCTAATAGGTAATTTTTGATTCCTCAACCCCCTGCCACCCTCCTCCAAGTCTCCAAAGTCCATTATACCATTCTGAGTGACTGTATACCTGCCGTTTCATTCCCACTTACAAGTGAGTACATGTAGTGTTTGTTTTTCTGTTCCTGAGATACCTCACTTAGCATAATGGCCTCTGGTTCTATCCAAGTTGCTGCAAAAGACACTATTTCATTCTTTATCATGTCTCTGTAGTGTTCCATGGTGTATATATCATATTTTCTTTATCCACTCGTCAGTTGATAGCACCTAGGTTGGTTCCATATCTTTGCAATTGTGAATTGTGCTATAATAAACATAGAATTGTATGTGTCTTTTTGATATAATTACTTGTTTTCCTTTGGGTAGATACCCAATAGTGGGATTGCTGGATTGAATGGTAGGTAGATCTACTTTTAGTTTTTGGAGAAATCTCCATGCTGTTTTCCATAGAGGTGGTCCTAATTTGCATTCCCACTGTGTATAAATATTTCCTTTCATCATATCTGTGCCAACATCTATTGTTGACTTTTTGATAGTAGCCATTCTGACAGGGGTAAGGTGGAATCTCATTGGGGTTTTAATTTGCATTTCCCTGATAATTAGTGATACTGAACATTTTTTCATGTGTGTGTTGGCCTTTTGTATACATTCTTTTGATAAATGTATATTCATGTCTTTTGCCCACTTTTTAATGGGGTTATGTGTTTTTTTCTTCCTGATTTGAGTTTTTTGTAGATTCTGGATATTAGTCCTTTGTCAGATGTAAGATTTGCAAATATTTTCCCCCATTCTGTAGGTTGTCTGTTTACTATAATAATTATTTATTTGCTGTGCAAAAGATTTTTAGCTTAATTAAATCTCATTTATTTATTTTTGTTTTTGTTGTATTTGCTTTTGGGGTCTTAGTCATAAATTGTTTAACTAAGCCAATGTCCAAAAGAGTTTTTCCCAGGTTTGCATCTAGAATTTTTATGGTGTCAGGTCTTATATTTAAGTCTTTAATCCATCTTGAGTTAATTTTTATACATGGTGAGAGATAGGGGTCCATTTTCATTTTTCTGCATGTGCCTATCTAATTTTCCCAGTACCATTTATTGAATAGGGCATCCTTTCCCAAGCGTATGTTTTTGTCTTCTTTGTTGGTTGGTTGGTTTTAGGTACGTAATCTTATTTCTGCATTCTATATTCTGTTCCATCGATCTATGTGTCAACTTTTATACTAGTACTATGCTGTTTTGGTTACTATAGCCTTATGGTACAATTTGAAGTTTGGTAATGTGATGCCTCTGGATTTGTTCTTCTTGCTTAGGATTGCTTTGGCTATTTGGGCTCTTTTTTGATTCCATATGAAATTTAGGATTGTTTTTCTAAACTGTGAATCACAATGTTGGCATTTTGATGGGAATTGCATTGAATCTATATACCATTTTGGGTAGTATGGACATTTTAGCAATATTGATTCTTCCAATCCATGAGCATAGTATGTTTTTTTCATTTTTGTCATCTATGATTCCTTTCATCAGTGTTTTTTAGTTCTCCTTGATTATGTATAGTTATAGGATTATTTTTCTGCAGCTATTGTAAATGGTATTGAGTTCTTGATTTGATTCTCAGTTTGGCTGTCATTAGTGTATAGAAATACTACTGATTTGTGTGCATTGATTTTGTAACCTGAGACTTTACTGAATTTATTTATCAATTCTAGGAGTCTTTTGGAGGATCCCGTAGGGTTTTCTAGACATAAGATCATATTATCAGTAAACAGAGATAGTCTGACCTCCTCTTTCATGATTTGGATGCCCTTTGTTTTTTTCTCTTGCCTGATTTCTCTGGCTAGGACTTCCAGTGCTATGTAGAATATAATTGGTGAAAGTAGGCATCCTTGTCTTATTCTAATTCTCAGAGATAATGTTTTAAACTTTTCTCTGTTCAATATGATGCTGACTGTGGTTTTGTCATGTGTGACTTTTATTACTTTGAGGTATGTTCCTAGTTTGTTAAGTGTTTTTATCATGATGGGGTGCTGGATTTTATTGAATGCTTTTTCTGTATCTATTGAGATGATCATATGATTTTTGTTTCTAATTCTGTTTATGTGGTGAATTACATTTATTTATTTGCATATGTTGAACCATCCTTACATCCCTGGGATGAAACCCACTTGATCGTGGTGAATTATTTTTTTTGATGTACTGTTGGGTTTGGCTTGTTAGTATTTTGTTGATGACTTTTGCATGTATGTTCATGAGGGATATTGGTCTACAGTTGTCTTTTTTTGTTGTGTCCTTTCCTGGCTTTGGTATCAGATGATATGGGCTTTGTAGAATGAGTTAGGGAGGATGCCCTCCTTCTCAATGTTATGGAACAATTTCAGCAGTATAGGTACCAGTTCTTCTTGATAAGTCTGGTAGAATTTGGCTGGTGAACTGTTTAAAAAAAGTCCATCTGGTCCTGGGATTTTTTGCTGGGAGTTTTATTTATTATTGATTCAATCTCACTACTCATTATTAGTCTGTTCAGGATTTCTATTTCTTCCTGACTCAGGATTGGGAGGTAGTATATTTCCAAAAATTTATCCATTTCCTCTAGATTTTCTAGTTTGGATGCATAGAGGTGTTCATAGTAGTCTTGGATGAACCTTTGTATTTTTGTGGTATTATTTCTGATTGAGCTTATTTGACTCTTTTGTCTTCTTTTCTTGGTTAATCTAGCTAGTGGTCTATTGATTTATCTTTTCTTTAAGGAACCAATTTCTCGTTTCATTGATCCTTTGTATTTTTTGTTTGTTTGTTTCAATCTTGTTTAATTCTGCTCTGCTCTTTGTTATTTCTTTCTTTTGCTAGCTGTGAGTCTGGTTTTCTCTTCCTTGAGGGGTGATGTTAGGTTGTTAATTTGTGATTTTTCTGTCTTTTTTATGTAGGTATTTAGTACTGTGAGCTTCTTTCTTAGCATTGTTCTTGCTGTATGCCAGAGATTTTGTAGTTTGTATTGCCATTGTCATTCAATTCAAAAAAATTTTTTTTTGATTTTCATCTTAATCTCATCATTGACCCAAAGATCATTCATCAGCAGGTTGTTTAACTTCCATGTATTTGTATAGTTTTAAGATTTCCTCTTGGAATTGATTTGTAGTTTTATTCCACTGTTGTCTGAGAAGATACATGGTATGATTTCACTTCTTTCAAATTTCCTGAGACTTGTTTTGTGGCCTAATATATGGTCTATCTTGGAAAATGTTGCATGTGCTGATGAAAAGAATGTGTATTTGTAGTTTGTGGATAGAGTGTTCTGTAAATTTCTGTGAAGTCCATTTGCTCTAGGTTACACCTGCTCCCTCCAGGTTCTGGTTCATGTTCCCTCTCCTCTTGCCTCAGGCCTCCCTGCTGCTGCCAGCCATGGGGTTACTCGTCATCTCTTGTTGATGTCCCTATATCCTGCCCATACTTTTGTGTATATCCCCTTCATGAACATTTTACCTTGTTTGGTATATGACATCTGTTTCCTGTCAGGGCCCTTACTGATATATATCCAAGGGGGTCTTTTTGAGGATGTGGCTTTTAAGTTGAAACCTCAAATGTCAGAAATTTTGGACAATTTATGGGAGGAAGTAACTTTTAGAAAGAAGGAAGAGTAGATATGAAGGCCCCAAGACCAGAAAGAATTTCAAATGTTTAAGGGACATTTAGGGGGAGGGGCTCATACACAGAAACAAAGAAGAGGTGGTGCTGGGGAAGTGAGCAGGCAAAAGCATGTCCAGCTTTGTAGATGGTGTTTAGATATAGTCTGAGTACAATGGAAGCCACTGGAGGAGTTTAGGCAGGGGAGTCATGATCATATTAGATGCATTAATCCATTAAATTGCTCAAAGTCATGAATTGGCACTTACTGTACACCAGAATCTTTACAGAATATGGGGAGGGGAGAGTAGATACATAGGCATATAAGGCATAGCCCTTCCATCAAGTAGCCTACTAGAAAATTTAGGATATGGGTATATTAGGATATGGGAATGCTAATAATACAAGACAAGATACAAGGGGTATAAGAGGAAGCATCAGTGACAGATTGTTATCAGCTGAGGTGAATAGAATAGGGAAGACTTCCTGGAGTTGGTGGCATTTGAGTGGGGCTTTAATGGATGGATAGACCTTAGGTATTTTTAATGAAAAGGCATTCCAGAGAAAGAGAACTGTATTAGACAGTGCTATTCAAAGCAGTTGGTCTGTGTGCCAGTGAGATAAGATGTTTGTGTCTGAATGTAAATCAATGCATCACTTCCTTCATCAAGAGAGCCTCGCAATGGGCTACCTGGCATTTGTAGGTAGGAGGTAGAGGGGAGTAGAGAGAAAAAGAGGTTGAGTGCAGTCAGATCAGACCACAGAAGGATGCAAATACCAGGGTAAGGAGTTGGGACTATGCTGTGGGCAATGGTAGACACTGAACATATTTGAGAAGAATGGCAAGTTTGGAGCTACAGTTAGGAACAATAGAATAGGACAGGGTTGGGTGAAAAGTGTTGGGCAGTGATCAGAAAACCACTGTGGAAGTTCAGTTCTCTCTCTTATGGTTTCATTAATTTAACAAGAGCTGTTTTATTTTTGAAATGAGGGCTGTGGTCTAAAATGTGCTATTATTTACCTTCTTCCTTCCATGCTAATTTTGGATGATGATGATTTTGGATGAACAAAGCCAGGAGTCTTCAATAGAATAGAGCAGCAGTCTTGAGAACAAAAGTGAATTGCAGTCTGCGAATTTTCAGCTTCATTTTTTTTTGGAATTGGGAGGAGTGTCTGTCTATTCTGTAAGCTTTGACTTATGTGAACTCAGACAAATTAGAAAATTTTTACTAGGACCCATTACTTTCAGAATGATGTAAAAATTTCATGCAGAAAAATCTAGTGAATTATCAGCACACCGTTTAGTTGTAGTTAAAGAGATCAGTTACTTTTATTAATAAAGGCCCCAAATAATATTCATAGAAGAGAAAGGGACAGGGGGAGGGGAAGAAAGCAATTGCAGGCAGTCTAGGAAGAGTGAATCTCATGTGCACATTTCTGGGTAAACTGATTAGCTGGCATCAAGAAAATGGTTCAGAGTGGGCAGTCCCTGAGAAGACAGGGTAGGGATGTCAAAGGAAACCATTCCAGTTGTTTGTGGATTGATTCTCTGGAAAACATGGAGAATTTAGCTGCAGCGAGTATGTGATGGCTGCTTCTCTGTCTTTCTGGACCCTTGCCTTAACACCGTCACCGTTTTCTTCATTAGAACTTCTCAGTTGGTATGAACTTAAATGGAGAAAGGTAGAGTGGGCGTAGAGTGGGTGTTCAATAACTGCTTTTTAAAACACATGCACTCATGTGCACACACATGTGGGAATGGAGGCAAGTGCCTGTTCGCATGTCAGGGAAGCCTGGAGAAGGTTCTGTTTGGTGATCGGTTTTAGTTAAGGGAGTTGGGCTGTAATTAAACCCGGCACTCCAGGGTCTCTACTTTCCAGCTTTAAGTGTGATTTCTCTGGAACATACAGCCCATGCTTCACTCATGTTTGCCATTAATATCCTGTCTATGTGACCTGCACCATGATTTGCACATTTTGGAGCCTTTTTATAGCATGCCCTCCTGTCTCAAACCCACATACATAATTACTATTTTTTCTATAAGGCCAAACTCTAAAATCATTCCAAAGTCACTTACCTCCTGAATCTATTTCTGATTTTCTCAGCTCACAATATTCTCCCCTCTCTAAATGCTTCTTAATAAATTTATCAACACACCTCCTATATATTTATTATTATTGTTAATTCATTTAGTAAACATCTTTTGAAAGCTTACTCTGTTATTTAATGAATGTTGACCAAGTGCCGCTGTTATTAAATACATTATTCCATTCACCACTTGAAGGTGTCTTATAGGTAGGGCTGTTATTGCCATTTTACAGACAAAGAAGCCCGAGCTTGGAAAGGTTATGTGTATTCCTGGTGACCAGCTATTCTGATTTGCCCAGGACTGAGGGATTTCTGTGAATGTGAGACTTTCAGAGTCCTGAACAAACCACGATGGTTAGTCACCCCACCGTTGAGCTAACCTTTAAAGCCAGGCCTGTCATAGTCGAGCCCTGCTCTAAGCCAGGGCTGTACAGTAGAATTATAATGTGAGTCACAAATATGAACCACCTATGTAATTTTAAATCTTCTAATAGCCACATTAAAAAAGTAAAAAGAAACAAATGAAAATATATATTCATAATATATTATATTTATAATAATATATTCAAATATCACTTCATCGCATCATCAATATAAAAAATGATATATTTTATATTCTCTTTTTTGGTCCTAAGTCTTTGAAATCTGGTGTGTCTGTAAGTCTTACAGCACATCTCAATTTGGACTGGCCACATGTCCAGTGCTTAGCCACAAGTGAGCAGTGGCTGCCATATTGGATAGAGTGGCTCTAGGCCACCATGGTGGGCTGTGTGTGCCAGGCTGCGCACCAAGCCTTGGAAACAGCAACTTGACAAGGCAGGGCTCAGGCCTTATTATTGTGCTTACAGTCAGGATATAGACAAATGCACAGGCAGCACTACCACATGACAGGAGCACAGGGGGCTTGAGGCAGGCGAGAGGGCTTCCCAGAGGAGGTGACAGTAAACATGAGTGAAGACAGAGAAGGTGTCGAAGAAGACATCTGAGCAGGGAAAAGAGGACAGTTTGAATGGGCCGGCGTATTAGTGTAGGGTGAATGGCAGAAGGTGAAGCTAGAGAGAGAGGCAGGGACCAAATCATGGAGGACTATTTATGCCACGAGGGAGAAAGTGGGACATAATCCCAAGGGCAAGGGAAGTCTTTGGAAAGAGATGCTGTGGGTGCATGGGAAAGACTAGCAAGATGTGGGAGGCTGGGAGACCTTTTAGCTTTCTTGGCTACTAGGTTGAAAGTTCCAGAAGGAAGGAAGACTTGCTCCTAGCAGGTGCCATGGGAATGCTTGCTGAATGGAAGAATGGAAACGTAAAGGTGAGAAGGGTTGGTGAGTCAAATGTGCCGTAGAAGAAGCTGTTAAAGGCCGGTGGTGGTCTGCAGAGAGAGCTTTCTACACGGGGTTCTTGCGACTGGGAATGATGCATAACAGAGGAGGAAATTAAATGGGTTGAGGCTGTCATAACCACATGAAGGTAAAGAGTAACCCAGGATTTGGAGCTGGGGGCAGCCAGAGACAAAACTATATTGTCCTTCTTCCTTAAGAAATGAATGATGTATACTAGAAAGAATTTCTGATGAAGAAAGGATAAATTAGAAATGAGATACTAGGTGTAAGAGTCAGGAGACAAACCTTTGCAGGCAGCGGGAATAACATCTAGAAAAACGCTGAGGCTGAAAGGACCCTTGCACGATTGAGCATCTGAAAGATGGCCCTTGTGGCTGGAATACAGAGAGAGGGGAAGCAGAGGCTACAGTTTCTGGCTGTGCCAACGTCAGGGGTGTTGCTGCATCATTATTGCTATGATCCACATCATCGTAGGTACCATTTTTGGAGCTCTCACTATGTGTTTGGCATGGTGGTAGGCACCTTCCATGCCTATCTTATATGGACTTCCCAACGGCCCTGGGAGACTGGCATTGCTATCCCCAGTTTACTGATGAGGATACCGAGGTTCACAGAGTCCTTAGACTTGCCCAGGTCATACAGTTAGTAAGTGGAAGAACCAGATGGGAAGCCAGTTCCATTGTGTTGTACAACCTCAGTCCTTCTCCTGCATTCATTGCTTCTTCCCAGGTTCCTCCTCTTCCTCCTCAGCCCTAGCACTCAGCAAAGTGCAAGTTGGTATTTGCTCAGCTGATCTTGCTATGATTATTATTTTGCTCAGCACGTGGCAGGTTTAGGACATTACCTCCCCCCAAAGTGGTGCAAACAGGAAATAGGAAACACCAAAATAAGACATCCTGCCTTCTGAAATAGGAATCTACACTCTAGGGAGATGAAAAAGAATTGACATAAGCTATTACATGATGGAACCAAATAAATTACCCACAATGAAAATTCAAGGACAGAGTGAAATTCTAAGGTAAGTCCATTACCTTTGAGTGACATCACGTTGGCCACTGGTGTCATGCAAAAACTCCCACACACCCCAGATCCTGGCTTATGCATCTAAATGTTTACGAACCATTTCACTAACTTACTAATAAACACTTTCTTGTATGTAATGGGATATAAGCGTATCTCTTCCCTGCTTGGTTGGGAGGATTAAATGAAAGCACTCATGTGAAAACATAATGTTTGAATAAGTAAGTGAACTTTGCTTTATTATTTTGATTAAGCCAGTGATTCTCAAAATGTGGCTGAGGCAGCCTTGAGCATCCCTGAAACCCTCTTAGGGTGCCCACGAGGTTAAAGGTATCTCACGGCAGTACCTTTGCTTCTCTATCAAGCTCATTGTCTCATGTGTGTAAGTGGAGTTTTCCTGAGCTTGTGTGATATGTGATATCTACAACAGGTGACGGAAGAAGGGGATGGGAGACTCCTGATGCCTCCTATTAAGCCAGACATTAAAGAGATTTACAAAAATGTAAAGCCAATGTCACTTATCTTAGCCTTTTTTCAAAAACATAGTTATTTTTTCATAAAAATATTTATGTTAACCTGGAATGGGCTTATTACTTTTATTTTAAAATGAATTAATAAGTAAAAATTTTAAAGTTTGTCAGTTTTTATTTCTAATAATATTCATAGATAAAGCCACATGCACACAAGTTTTTTTGAGGTCCTCGACTTTTAAAAGGCTAAGGAGTTTTGAGACCAAAATGACCGAAAACCACTGACTACATTAGTGGTTAGGACACGTTATTGATTCAGTGCTACCTAGTCCCAGTGCAATAAAAATAATTTGTAATTAATCCTTGATAATTTCAACAAGAAAATGCCAGCAGCAATGATGTGGAGGCGTCCTGCTGTTTTTAAAGGAAGCAAGAGTTAATATGCAGAGACTTAAGTGCTATTTCAGAAAAATAATTACATCTGGGTACACTTTAACCCAAGGGCATGGATTTTAAAATGTAATTAGAACACATTTTCTCAAACATTAATTGCTATTTCTTTAATAGAGGAAAAATCCTCTATTAACAGAAGAAAATAAGAAAGGAAATCCACCTCCTGGAATTTCACAATGTCAGGCTCCTGCCCACAGGCCTGTAGTGGCTTCTTTTCTGCAGTGTTGAAGGGAGCACCTCGCAAACCCAGAGTGACGCAGCCTTCGCCATGACCCTGAGTCTGCTACCAACATGGCAGCATGATGTTGGGAAAATCTCTTTTTTTCCCTAATACCCTTTTTCCTCAAGGAGGTAAGAGAGGGAGAATTGCTTGGGTTCCTCCTTGAGACATCTGATACAGAATGAGGAGAGGATAAAGGGACAGGGTATTTAGGAAACCAGAGACGTGATGGCCAAGACCAAGACTTTGGATTCAGTTGAAGAGGGGCCAGTGGGAGCCAGAGGAGAGATGGTCGGAAATCTTGCACCCAAAATTCCAGGAGGGGTTAAGGGGAAAGAGTAGGCAGGTATAGGAGCTAAGTAGGAGTTTACTTGAGAAAAAAGCTGCCACATAACTGATGAGAGCAGGCCATCTCCAAGGATAAGTGGCCACTTCCAGAGCCAGCAGGAACATTGGGAGATCGCCTCACTGGCTTATGGCTAAGATCAACATGTCACAGTGAAGGAAACAGGTACAGTCAGGCTCAAATTTCTGCCAACACAATTTCTTTTGTTAGGTGGTGGATTTGAATCTGTTTTTATGCAAAATGATGAAAGGAAGAAACATATTCCAAGTGTTGGTCTCAGGCCTGCAACACATTCTTGTGAATCTGTTTATGATATCGTCCAGTAACTCAGCATGGCCTTTGGGATAGGGTACAGATGCTTCATGGTGGCTTCATGGTCTCTTTACTGCTGTCTTGGCTAGTTTGTTCCTGAAAACTTCTATAGCCACACTCTCCCCTTCAGCCAATCTCAACCACTTCAGATCCCATGATGGAACTTGATCTCACGAGTAAGACCTGCCTGGGAGGTCCCTTCCCCCAAAATGGCTGGCTGGCTGGCTTTCAGGTTCTCAGTTTACATGTCATCTTAGAACTGTCTTCCCTGCAGACTAACACAAGTTTATGGTTTCTCTACCTCCATTATTCTTTCTCATGGAACCTTGTTTTAGGGCTCCATAATACCCATTATATTTTCTGAGTTTTTAAATTTTTAAAAATTAGTTTCCACTTTATTAAGTTAAAAAATGTTTAACATGTATAAAAATGCTTAAAATGTATAAAAAAGTTTATAAGGAAAACAGCAGTGCTCTGCCAACTAATCCCTACATCACTCGGTCCTGCTCATGAGACAAATCACTTGTAATTCTTTTAGCTATTTCTTCTGGCACATACCTTGATATTTCTAGCAAATGTGCTTGTATTGTTATCTATTTATTTATCAATGTTAGACTTCTACTGACTTCCTGCTATAGTAGAAGAAAATTTGGACTTTTTTATACAGCTCTTCATTTCTCCTCTCCCCTTTCCTCAGTATTTATATCCCAAATCTTGGATAAATCAGCATCAGTGTTCATGTTTTTATGATCATTCAAATATTGTTCACTGCAGAGCCCAAATAGTGTACTATGATCATTTCTTGTACGACTTTATATTTCCTGAGTGAATAGCTGCCTCTTTATCCCCATTTGGTGTTGTTTGTTCTACATTTATTATCATCTTTCTTCACCCATTTCATCAGATAACAATTTATTTTTTCCTCTTAAATCAGGGGTTGAAAAACTCTTTCGATAAAGGATCACATAGTAAACACTTCTAGCGTTTTTAGTCCAGACAGTCTCTGTTACAACTATTTGACTCAGCTGCTGTGGGGGAAAGCAGTCACCCACAATATGTAGCTGAGCTATGGACAATATGGAGCTGAGCTACAGACAATACATAAATGAATGGGCGTGGCTGTGTTTCAATAAAACTTTATTCACAAAAACAGGTGGCAAGATTTGGGCCAGGGACTATAGTTTGCCACCCCTGTTCTAAATGATAAAATACACCAGATATTTATTTTTGGAATTTTTTACTTTCCTGACACCTTTTCCTGGAGCCTTCCCCTCAATTGCTCTGTCTGTATTGGTTGTTCTCTTTGTGTCCTGCCCTGCTGGCATCCTGGAACTCCCTCCATTGCTTTCCTGTTTGGGACTCCTTGTTTCTTGGGTCTCTGCATCTTATTCTTTCTTGTTTGATGCCTTGGTTTAGCTGGAGGGCATTCTCAAGTGAAAAAGAGGGTGTGTATGGGAGGTAAACTTTCTGAGTCTTCCTATGTCTGAAAATGTCCTCATGTTCCCTGTATGCTTGTTGATAGCACAGCTAAGTAATGCACTCTAGATTAAAGATTTCCTCAAAATTTTGAAGGTTTTCTCCAGTTATTTCCTGACTTCTAGCATTTCTGGTAGAAGCCTGATTTAATTCCGTGTTCCTATTCTTATATGACCTCTATCTTCTCCCCCTTCCTTCACCTTGTGTAGGAATTTTTAGGATCATCTCTTTACCCCTAGAGTTCTGAAATGTGTGGTGATGTACCTTGACGTGGTCATTTTCAGTCTTATGCCTCACCTATGTTCCTCTCTGTGCCTGATGAGCAGGAGTCTGGAATTTCTTCAGTTTCTCCAAACACTAGCTCTGTCTTCTGTGTGTTCTGCAGGGTGCATGAGTTTGATGATATTCAGTATTCTCCTCTCTGGGTTCTTGAAGTTGAAGTTTTCTCCACTCTGCTAAGTCAATCATTGCTCATCTATCTATATCCTGTCTTCCAAAATCTGATCAAAATTTGTTGTGCACTTTTCCCTTAAAACAACTTTTTTGGTTCACTTTATTAGGAGAAGGGAAAGATATAAACGCTTGGGCCAATCTGTCATGTTTAACCAGAAGTTCACAATTTGTCCTCATATAAATTTCTTTTCATATACTTTCCACCCTGCCCACCACTGTGGTTCAAGCCAGAGAAAACTCTGGCTCATCTAGGGCCTGTCCGCTCTCCCACTAGGAAGAGGCTGTGTCTGTATACCTCATGCTTGCCTCAAAGTGGGCATTCTGGACATTTTTGGTGAATGAATGAATACATATTGAGTGAAATGGTTTGGCAGGAGGAAGCCTCAGGTGGGGAGCCCTGGGAGATGATGCTGGAGGAAGCTGAACTGAGATTATAAAGAGCCTTGAATGCCAAGCTAAAGAGAGTGACTTTTCCTGGTTGGAAGCTTGTTCATGGATTTTCAGTGGTGAGAGAGGTGATAGTGGTAGGGCATTCCAATCAAAGTGATTTCAGAAAGAATTTTTCTGGCTGTGGTATGAAGGCTAATTTGAAAGGAGTATACATGCAGGAGAATAGGAGGACATGAACCGACAAGAACTGGGAGAAAGGAAGAGTTGTCTTGTAGAGAGTTTATGGAGAAAGAATCAATAGTACTTAACTTAGTTCTGATTTAATGGGGGGAGTTAAACATGATCCTCAATAACTGGTGGTTCCATCAGCAGAAAGAAAGTAGAATACAAATGATTTTGGGGGAGGTGGGAAAAGTAGGTAATGGCTTTAGTTTTTCATATTTGAAGCAAGAAAGAAATATCCAAGTGGAAATATTTAGCAGGCAGTTGGCTATGAAAGAGGTAGGAAATGAAAACAGATTAGGAAGTTCTCACAAAGAAGTTAAAGAAAAGAATGACATGAAGAAAGACAGTTACCTGTTCAAGCTGGTCATATAACTGGTAGCTGGCAGACACAGAACTTAAAGTCAGGTCTGTCTAAATCCATATCCAATGTCCAACCACAGTAGCGTAGTGACTCTAAAACTTTGTCCAGATGCAGCCCAGAGAAACAGCGGCTTAGGATTGGCTTTGAGGAACACTTGCATTTGACAGGGCAAGTGACTTAAGAATGAACGTGCAAAAGGCAATGGAAAGCTAATGAGGTGCGAGAGAAGAATGCTGATGCCATACACCCCCCCACCCCCAAAGTCTAGACAGGAGGGTAGGACCTGATACCCAGGCTAATTTGGCCTTGGCCAGGGCTGAAGTCTCCTGCAGACCCCTCCTGCTTTCACTCTGCGGACTTCTTCAAGAGCATCAGCTGCACTTTCTTTTCATACACTTTCCACCCTGCCCACTGCTGTGGTTCAAGCCAGAGAAAACTGTGGCCAAGTAGCAATTCTCAGAACATAAGTGAGGCTCACATCCTGCCTGGTTTCTTCTTCTCTCTTGCTCAGCCCAGAGCAGCCTGAGAGAATCATGATGAAGTGGTGTTTAGGGCTTTTCAGATGTGCCCCATGCAGGGAAGGGCTCCCGGGCTCTTCTCTCCCCGGGGACCCCTCCCTGTAGCATGCCTTCTGGTTCATGGCATGGGCCAGGGGAGAAAAAGGAAGCAGACGCCATCAGAGTGGGTGCGTGGGGCGTGTAGGTTGTGAAACAACGTGAGAAACCTCCAGAGCTAGCAAAGAAAGTTTTGTTTTTGGAATTTGGAATTCAAAGTTTTTCACACTCAACGTTTCTGTGACTAGAAGGTGAGATAAAAATCTACGTCATTCCACTGGTTTTCAACTTTGTTTTAAATTATCTGATTTTAAACAGAAATTATTATCAGTCTGATATTGTTTCCTTTTCTAAAATGCGGTTTAATTTCGTAAGGAGGCGAGCAGGACGGCAGAGCTGAATCATAGGAAGTGTCAGCATGCAAGCTCTACACCCATGATTACAAAACCCTGTTCGAGTAAACCTGATACTCTCCCTGAAAAAGTGTTCCTTAATCCTGGATCTTTGTCTTTAGCTAGGTGCATTTCTACTTCCTTTCTTCTGCCAATACGGCATCTTTAATTTCATGTGAGAGAACAAAGCATGGGTCCTGAGTTTGAATCCTGTCTCCTCCTCTTCCTTCTTGGGTAACATTGGGACAGTTACTTAATCTCTCTGAGCCTCAATTATCTCCCTAAAAATGCAAATAAGAAGATCGAGGACACACACACACACACACACACACACATACACATACTACTGGAACATAGTAGGTGCTGAAATTGTGTTAAGTCCTACCATTGAACAGGTTTGGATAAGTTTTTTCCCTAGTGATGGTCACTGTGGTCACTGACTCACCATCACCACCAACAAAAAGAGAAAAAAAAAAGGAAAAGAAAAAAATCAATTTACTGTATTTTGTTAATTTAAGGGAGACAGTTGTGGGTGTTTGTGTTTTGGATCTTATTTTTAGACATTACGTAAATGTTCCATCCACTGGATTTTGAAATTAAGAATGAGGAAACATTATTTATACCTGAATCATAAATTACAACAAATGAAAATGTTACATGTATGATTTCAGTTCTATATTATAGGTGTTTAAAGGGAAGAGAGAGAGGCAGAAGGAATGGAAGGGGAAAAATGGGGAGGTAGGAAACACACCAATTTGGTGAACATGTAAATGACATGGCAAAGGTAAGAGAAAGTGGACTTAGGCACCACTGTTTACAGAAAAATATTTGGGGTTTTCCCCAAACTAACTCTTGATCTATGGGTATTAGAGCCATATATTTGTTGTTGTCACTTCTCTTTGAAACCCAAACATCCATTCTTTAATTTATTGTTTGATTTTATAAGTACCCTTCGTCTATGGCCTTGTCCTAGGTGCTGTCAATGCAAGAGATCAAGCCAACCCTGCTTTCCCAGAACTCATAGTCTTGTGGGAGAGACAGACAGGTAAATAAGTGACAGCAGAGAATAATAAGTGACTGGCTTGGGTTTGGGATGGCAAAAAGGCTTCACAGAGGAGGTAATCCTATACTGGGTCTCTAAGGAAATGGAGCAATTCGTTAGGCAGACAAGATTTTTGGGTGGTGGCAGAGATTAGGAATGCCTTCTGGGCAGAGGAAAATTCTGAATAGCTTTTGGAGTGACCCACTTCTATCTGAACTGGGAACCAATTTGTTGGAAACAGCTCTGTGTGTTCGTGGAGCCAGTTTGGCCGGTGGTTAAGATCAAGGATGTTGTAAGCGTGTACATATGGGTCTAATCCTGATTCACTAGTTGTGTGGCCTTGGTCAAGCTGTTTAATCTCCTGGAGCCCTCATTATTCATATTTAAAAGGAGGATAGAACTCAGAAATGTTGTGAACGTTAGGTGAATTGAGCGAATACATGCAAAAGCTTTGTGCATTGCTGGGCACAGAGCAGATCCTCAAATTGAAAGCATTGCTTTCACTTCAATATATTGGATCTTTGGTCCAGTAGAGTCTTAGTGGCACCCTGAACAATTTGGGTAATCGGACGAGAGAATGTACCACGTGAAAGAATGGGTTATATATTGTTTATGAATTTTCAGCTTTTCTATTGAAAGTTTTCAGATACTTTTCTGAATCACAGTAACTCAAGTAACAGTGCTGAAATTTTCCTTTGGGGTGCATCTCCCTCTGTGCTTCCTAAAGCTGGAATGAAACCAAACCAAAGGTGAGAGAGTCACTATCTTTGTTGTAGATTATCTCTTGCTAAAAAAAAAAAAAACCAAAAAACCTTAAAGCATTAACTCCTGAGAGCAAAGCTTTTTGGAAGGCCATCAGCAACACCTCCAACGCAAAGCAGTTTTCAAGCCTGTAATTATGAGTAGCACCAAGGGTGCCAAGTGATGAGGGTGTTATATATCTAGTTCAGCTCTCTTAGAACACACACTCATCTACAGGATGTAGAGAAAGCAAGTAAAACCGTGAGACTAAAGCATAGGTGGAGGGTAGTCATTTTTAATGCAGAACGACCTGAAGTTAGCTGTTTCTTCCACAGGAATACTATGAAGTGCTAGGGGATAGGAGTGTAATTCGTTTCAACTGAATGGCTCTCCAGTTTATAATTGTTCTTTCTCAGGTAATGGCCCCAGCATCAGAGTGTCCAGATTTGCTGTTATCTCCCTGTTCCCTTGGCCACAGTTGATCCTAAGGCAGTTGCTCTTAAACTGGAGTGTTCATCAGAATCTTCTTGTTAAAACACAGATTACTGGGTCAACCCCCAGAGCGTCTGGTCTGGTAGGTCGAAGGTGGGGCTTGAGAGGTTTCATGTCAGTAAGTTCCCTGGTAATGCCGATTCTGCTGGCCTGCGGTGCACACTGAGAACTCTGACCTGGGAGTAGGTACTCGAACTCTCACTGTTCTTCCAATGCACCCACCTCCCTCCACCCTTAGCCCTACCCCACCTTTCACGTGTTTTCCAGCTGGCCTTTCTATTGCTCACAAATAAAATAATTTTAATGACTACCAGAGGGAAGTATATCTATAGCTTGGAGAAGAGAGGACATCAAGGGAGAGGGACATCAAGGTGTCCTCTGACAGCTGAAGATCTGTTATGTCAAAACAAGAGTAGGAGGTGGATCTTACCAGGTTGACAATTTTGCCTCCAACAAAGGAAGACATTTTTAACAGTTCAAAGTGTCTGAGAATGGGCAGCTTTTGGTTACAGATGATATACTGAACACACTCATTTATCCTTGCTTTCTCCTTAAATACCAATACAATGACAGTGATTGAACTTTTAGCATAGTGTGTGGCATAAACTCTTAAGCACAAAAAGAAGAGGAGAAGGGATGATAAGAATATTGAAAATGGGAAAGTGGACAGACAGCTGTCCCCGCTGGCTTTAGCAGAGCTGGGGATTGTGAGCTGGAAGCTGGCAGAAACAGGAGAGAAAGGAGATTTGCACCCCAGAGCCCCAGGAAGGTTCTGGGTTCAGGGACTTCTGAACAGGGCAAAATCAGGCCTAAAATGAGGAGGACCAATTGAGAATCTGAATCAGGAGCAAGCGAACTTCTAGATCCTCCCCTGACCACTAGGTCAGGTGACGTCTCCTCCCACGCCCTGTCATGTGGGGGGGGGGTGTTTCTCTCTGAAGGCAGCGAATTGGAGGAGCTCTGGATGGTGGACGCCAGGCACGGTTGGAAGGAGGGGGACTTTACAGAAAATGGGTGGGGAGATTAAATGAAAGTCAATATATGGAACCTTTATACCCAAGTCTTCTTCCCACACTGAGCTCCTAGAATGTTGACCTCTAAGCACGTGCCTTCCAGATAGCAGCATTATGCTGGGATTTAGAAAGTGCTCAACAGCCTGCAGCTATTGCACAGAAAGATCAGGAGAGGTTGGAGGGGGTTTGTGGCGCAGGAGAGGCCTGCTGAGGGTGTCCAGAAGGATTTTAAGGTCAACAGTATTTGCTGAGCAGCTACTCTGCTCTAAATTGCAAGCTGTGAGCTCTGATGATTCAACAGTGAGTGAGATTCAGCGTGCCCATTCCTCAGTGAACCAGATGGGGAGGTTGGAGGAAGGAACAGCGTGTACAAAGGCAGACAGAAGAGAAGCAGCATGCTGAGTCTGTGGAACCATACGCAGCTCTGCTCTGTTGGCATGGAAAGTGTACATGTGCAGGGAGCGTGGGAGGCAGGGAGGCCCGAGACATGCTGTTTTGCTTATGTCCTTCTCTTTCTTTGCGTGTGTTCTGTCAAAATGCATATTGTTTTATATGCACCTATTTTTATTCTTTATAAATACAATCCATTCCAGTTTTCCCTTTTTTTTTTCTTTTTCCTTTTCCAACAAGGGCACTGTTTTTAAGATCCATCTAGGTTGCTATGAAGATAATCTAAGACATTTCTTTGAACTCGGGCCTGATATGGTATTTTAAGGCATGCACCTGCTGACTTTTACCTAACCATCCCCCAGGGATGGACACCAAAATTATTTTCCATCCCTCCCCTCTACCATTTGATTCAAAAAAGAAACATGGCAAGAAGCACCCCCAGCAATGGCCTCTGATAAACCTATGTGTTGTATACCTTGGAGGAAGATCGCTGGGTATGTGCATGCAGAATGACACTAAATATTGACAATTGGCACTCTAGGGTGGCTGCCTTCCAGGACAGTTCACTACTGGGAATGATGGCCACAATATTCTCATATCCCTGCTAATTTAGCTTTTTTTCGCACAGTTTTATAATTTTGGCTAGTGCAAATGTTTATCATTTTTCCTGGGTCCAAAATGTCATTTGCATTTCTCTAATTGCTAATTATTTGAACATCTCTTTATAAGCTTGCTAGTTTTTGAATCTTTCTCTTCTGTAAGTTGACTGTTCATATCCTGTTACCCTATTTCTACTGGGGTAGCTGTCTGTTTCTTCTTGATTTGCAACATTTTAAAATATATTTTAGATATTAAATCCTTGTTGGCTTTAGCCCTTACAGATATATTTTTCCAATCACTCGTCTATCTGTTAAATTTGTCCATGATCTTCTTCATGAGACAAAAATCCTTAGTTACAATATAATCAAATTTGTTTATTTTTTATGGTTTGTGCTTTTGAAATTTTAGCTTTGCCACTCATAGGATACAAAGATATTTTCCTATATTTTCTTCTGTTAACTATAGTTTTAGCCTTCATATTTAGATCTTAAAGTCTTTTAGAGTTTACGTTTTGCATGTAATGTTGGGCAAGGGTCCAGATTTATTAATATTTTTCTCCGCATAGTGAGTATATCAACCAGACCTATCTAAGAGTGAATGCCATTTCTAGTGTTTACAGCAAAAGAAATTTAATGCAAGGAACTGGTAGGCTTGGTAAGCTAACCAGGAGATGCTGAGGCAACCCAGACATTAGCAACAGCAGGAAGCCAGTATCACTCTTAAGTTGAATGATGAACAACAGGAGGACACAATTTCACTGGAACCCAGGGACTAGGGTCTCCTTGGTGGAGGCTGGAACCAAGGCGGGCCTTTCTGGAGGGAATTAACAGACGCATCTGCTGCCAGAAATGTCATCAAGTGCACGGAGGGTGAGAGAGAAATACCCTGGCTTCTTTCTTCCTCTTTCTTTCCTATCTCCTCCATTGCCTCCTGTTGGCCTCACTTGGAAGGAAGGCAGATGACAGGAGAGACTGGGAATGCAGTCTGCAGCCTGCTGCCTGTGATATAAAGCAGAGAGGGTAAGAACTGGATTGAAGAGGACCAAACAGCAGCCCTGTGAGCTGACATTTCCCAACATCACCTGCTAAAAACTATCCTTCTTATTGATCTGTGGTGCCTCCTTTGTTATATATTAAGATCTCATCTATCTGTGGGTTTATTTCTGAACTCTCTATGCTGTTCCACTTGTCTCTTTGTCTGTTCTTGTGCCAATTCCATTAATTACTATAGCTTTATAGCATGTCACATCTGCTAGGGGAATCCCCTTTCTGAACTCTTCTTTTCTTTTTAAATTGACTTAAATATGCATGGGCCTTTATTCCGCCATATATTCCATTTTTCATTCTGTTTTCTATATTATTATAAATTTAAAGTTTTCTTCATAGAGATCTTAGTTCTGCAGCAGCAGAAGGAAGAGGAGCAGCGATAGCACTGTCTCAGAAGTGAAAACGGTCACCTTCACTCACATTCCCTGGCCAAGGCAAGTCACATAGTCACACCCAATCTTAAGGGGGTGGGGAAGTGCAATCCTATCATGTTCCTGGGAGGACAATTGGAAATCTTTGGTGGACAGCCCTGATGATGACCAAAGTCTGCTCTTCTGGTCACCAAATATTCAGTTTACTGTCTTTCTTACATGCAAAACGCAGTCATGTAACCTCAAGGGAGACAACACAACAGTCCATATAGTCTCTGGAATTGGCTAGAAAAATAAGATTTCTAAGGGGTGCTAGTTGGACCCTTCGCCAGGTCTGGACGTGTCTTCTTTTATTCTGGTAATTTATGTGCTAAAAAAAATGTTTTCAAACTAGGGGATGGACATGCTTGAAACTCTGACTTTAGGAGGGAGGGAGGGGCAAGGGCAATATACATAACCTTAACATTTGTACCCCCATAATATGCTAAAAAATAATAAATAAAGGGTGAAAAATTTCCACAGGGAGGAAAAAATGTTTTCTATGCTCCCCTCATGATACGCTTAATATACAGGGACAATAAAACTGAAATAAATCCTCTTATTGGGAAAACAAAAGGTTGGGAGACATAATTTTAATAGGTCTACTGCAGTTCTGAAGTTGAGTGATACTGTCTGGCTGGAGCATAGATGCTTATATTAGAGCTGAAGAATTTCTTTCAGTCCCAGGTCCTGTCTCAAGATATAGCCATAGAGTCTCAGAAACAGAAAAATGACCTTGAGACTCGGGGCAGCATAACCCGGTAGTGAGCCTCTGGGTGGTACATGCTTGCCTGTGGCCCCAAGGACCACTGGGGTTATCTTGTCGTTAAATAGCCCTAGTGTCTGACTTTATTCACAAACTTCCCCTTTCATTATTTTCTCCACCTGGGAATAATTTTCAGACACTATATATTGCTATTATTATTGTTTTTGTTTTATTAGACACATAAAAATGTTTTCTGTTGAAAAATTAGAAAATGCTCAAACTGATAACAAAATTATTAAAAACTCCCCATAACCCTGCCACCTAGAAATGACTACAATTATTCTTTTAGAATGTATTCCAATCGTTGGAAATGAATAACTAAGAAGGCATAAGCATCATTTTGGCAAATGAGATTCCCCTTTTTATCCCAGTGCTCAATACTAATCTTTTTTTGTAGAAATGTCTACATTGTACTACAGTTATTTATTAGGGATTATTGAAACATGAGTCCATTGACCTATGTTTTAGTTCCATATTTGTTTGGACAAGACATAGAAAATCATGCTGAAGGGTTTCAGCTTTCTCCTGTAAGTGATTGGGAGCCACTGAAGGATTGGAAATGGTTGAATAATCCACAATAACTTTTGCAGAGGAAAGTTTCCTTGGAAGCAATGATGTATGAAAACAAGTGAATGAAAGTAACATTTGTCAGGTAGGGTACTGTGCTAAAGGTATTATCTATGGTATTTTACTCGATCCTTTTGGTATTATAGCATAAGGAAAATCATCCCCAAGTTCGAGATAAGAAATGTGAAACTCAGCTTGGGTTAAGCCATACGCTCAAGGCCACACAGCTAATCAGGGTTGGAGCAGGGAATTAAATCCAGCATGTCCAACTAACTGGTTTCTTTTTAGGCACAGAAGCTGGTCCCAAAAAAGAGGCATCTCAGCAGTCTAGGTAGGCTCTGTTCCCACTGGGCAATGAGAAGTTAAAATGCCTAGCATGCTACTGTCTTAAAGCAGCAGGTGGGTTGGTTGCTGGCTGTGCCCAGGGGTTTTTCTCTATGACTCATCCGCAGCTGGGGAATCCTAAGGGAAGCTCAACTTTTACTTCTTGAATTTGAGAGTCCTGGCAGACATCGTGGTGATTGCTGATAGAGATCTGAGTCCTTTAAAACGTAGAGATTGAAGGAGAGACACTGGGTAAGTCCCTTTCTCTCTGGACCTCAGCTTTCTTAACCACAAAGAACTAAACGATCTCTAAAGTTTTCTTTGTTCTAACACTTCAGGATAATACTGAGTGCCTCATGCGATGCAGAGTTCTAGCTGGAGGCTTTAACAATGGCATTACTCACTAGTATGAATTACACCAATGGAATAGCATTACACACAGAGCTAGTTGATAATAGGCTGCGGGAACGGTACAGAAAATAAGTATTCTTCGTTACTTAATTTTTATGTATTTACTAGACTGTGAGAGTCACATAGGAGGGCTGTGTGCTTGTTCATCCTACATCTTGGAGTCTGTCACTACTGCCTTATGTATAGGGGGCCAAGCAGTATTGTTGAAGGAAAAAATGAACGATGTAGAAACTCTGCCTGTCCCCAGTGTCTGTTCTCTCCTTTTCCCTCAATAATGCAGCACCTAAAATTACCTGGATACAGTAGCCCAGGAACAAACCTCATTTCCCAGACTTCCTTGCAGCTAGATGTGATCAGGTTATTAAATTCCAACCCATGGGACGTAAATGGAATTAGTGTTGACAATTTTTTTTTCAGGAAATATTCTTAAAAGGAGAGGACATGATTTTTTGCCTTCCAATTTCTCCTTCTGGCTGGCCAAAATGAAATGGATAAATGGATAAGATGTTTGAAGCTCGAGTCACAAGATGGAAGCCACAGGTTGAGAATAGCAGGGCAATAAGAGGGATAGTGTTTGGGTAGCTGACAATAGTCAAAACTGTGCAGACCCTGAGATGTTTATGTTTACATAAGCATGGAAGACAAATGTACTTCTATTTTGTTTAAAAATATAAATACAAATATATTATTTTGTATTACTATTTGTTGTAGATGAATCTAATACATGGGAAACTTTTCAAAAGAGGAGCTTTGTAATTTTTCTTTCAAAGAACAGCTGATAAAAAATATTTTCAGCATGACTACCATAACCTTCACAATCACATATGATAGATCCCATTTTGGGTGATGTCCAGGGAGTACCTACCTAGTTGGCCACTAGTTAATTTTTAGCAGGGCCTTTAATTTTTATATAAATATAAGGTTGGTGTGGGCAATCACTCGGATATTTTACAATAGGTTTCTAAACTAGTCCTTTTATTTTCACTGAGAACTTTTATATTTCTATTCTTTACATGAGGTTGTTAATATAAAACCAATATGTTTTTGTAAATGGAGTGAGGTAGAAATCTAACTTCAGGAAAAAAAATGATAGCCAGTTGTTCCAAATCCTTTATTTTATAGGGCATATATTTTTGCCACCTCTTTAAAACTATATTCATCAAATATTAAATTCCTATGTACACATGAATATTTGAATAATAATGGCTGGGAATTTTATAAATTTGATAAAAAATGATAGATTCACGGATCCAAGATGCTTAACAAAACTAAAACTGGAAAAACACAAAACCACACAAAAATATTAATTAATTTTTGAAAACAATTGGTAAACAGAAAAATCTTTAAAATAGTTAGAAAAATTATGTGCAGAGGAATAAAAATATAAATCCAGTGTCTCATCCAAAACTATGCATTCCAGAAAAATAGGAAAAAATATCTTTTAAGTGCTTAAAAAAAGAAACTGTAAACCTAAAATCCTATATCTGACAAAAATATTCTTCAAAAGTTAAGACAAAATAAAGACTTTTTCTGGAACAAAACAGAGAATTTGTGACTAGCAGGTTTGCATTACAAGAAATGCTAAAAATAAAGTAGTTCTTCAAATGGAAGAAAAATAACTGATGAAAATATGGATCTACATAAAAGAATGAAAAGCTCCAGATATGGTAAATATAAAATAATTTTTTATTTGTTAAATTTATTAAATTTCTTAAAAATAATTAATTGTTTAAAGCAAAAATCATACCAATATATTGTGGATTTTAACCCATGTAAGAATAAATATTATAATAAAATAGCACAAAGTATATTGGGGGTGAATAGAAGCATAATATATTGTAAGGTTTTTAATTTGTATATGAAGTGATAGAATGTTAATTGAAGGTAGACTGTGATAAATGCAAGATCCATATTATGAACCTTAGTGAACAAAGAAACAAACAAGCAAGTAAGTATAGCCACTAGTAGAGTTCAAATAGAAAGATAAAAAATATTTAATTATTCCATAAAAAGTTAGGAAAGGAGAAAAGAAGGAACAAAGAACATATGGGACAAATTCAAAATAAATTTAAACCCAATTATATTGATAATTATATTGGATATAAATGGTCTAAACATTTATTTCCATTAAAAGGCAGAAAAAATGGAAGATCAGTTATATGCTGCTGGTAAGGAAACATCTTTATATATAAATACACAGGAAAATTAAAAGTATTGAAAAAGATACAATATATACAAATCATGGGAAAAGTGAACTGGATATATTAATATCAGAGAAAGTAGAATTCAAAACAAGGAGTTAATTACTAGGACCAAAGAGGGATGTTTTATAATAATATGAGGATAATTCATCAAGAAACATAACCATCCTAATTTGTACCCACCTAACAGAGCTTTAAAATACATGAAACAAAAATGAACAAAACTGAAAGAATTAGACAAATCCACAGTTATATTTGGATATTTCAACATTTCTTTTCAAGTAATTGACAAAAAATACACATAAAATCACTAAAAACATAGAAAAATTGAACAATACCAACCAAATTGACCTAATTGATATTTTTATAGAACAGTCTACCCAAGAATAGTATAATTCACTTTCCTTTGAAGAGCTCATGAAACATTTACTAAAGTGGGCTGTATGTTGAACCATTAAACAATTCTCAATAAATTTAAAAAAACTAAAATCATGCAGAGAATATTATTTGTCGATATCAGAATTAAATTAGAAAGCAATAATAAAATGATAATTCCCAAATGTGGGAATTCTAAACAATCTATGAGTGCAAAAAGATAAGACAAAGGAAATTAGAAAATATTTTGAACCAGAGCTTAGAGGTAAATTTTATCTATAAATATTAATATCAGAAAAGAAAAAGGATTACAAATTAATGATCTAAGCTTCTACCTCTAAGGTCTGTGTTAGCTGCTTTCCACAAATTTTGGTATGCTGTGTTTCATTATCATTTCATTCAAAATGCTTTCTGATTTCTTGTGGGAAGTGACAGACGTCAGTGCCACCCTTTAAAGACCTATAGGGTACAGGTTTTGGTGGTCCCCATCATATCTGCATTAATTCATCAGTGTGTCCCTTACAAAAGCCAGGTGGTTTCTGGAGAATGACACAGTCCACTGTGACTCAACATAGTAGGAACTGTAATGGCACTGTTATTTAAGATGTGGTATGTTTAATATCAACATAAGTTAATGGAGTCTCAGAGACATGGCATGTGGGCCACTGGTATGAAAAATGTATTCTTTTCTGTCCTTATTAGAAAAGGGAATGAAGTACAGTTTGTATTCACTTGGAACATACAACAGTATCTACAATACAGTTAGTCTTGCCCCAGGACTATGTTAACTCTCTTGACCAGTCATAGTCTGCAGAAATCTGAATTGTCTGAACAATAGGAAAAATATCGTACATGTATTTATCATGTCATGATAATTAGACCATAAGAGAAAGAACTATCAAGTACATTAGAGGTGGTGATGAGACAGGCACCCTAGGGGGTAGGAGAGAAACCTTATGAAGATTCCTGGGCTCACTACATCAAAAAAATTCATAGAGGTCTAATTGTCTTGGGTATGCAAAGACATTCCCTCCACAGTACAGTTTCAATAACTGCATCCGATACTTCCTATCACAAAGAAGGATGCATATCTGGCCTCTTTGGGTTTGGAGGCAGCATATTCCATACTGGGAATACTGCTTTGTACTGGCTGATACAAAAGGCTTCCAGATTTGAGTACAGCCTAGAGCCTACGGCTGGACAGTGCTCTACAGCAAATCCAGACTTTAGTGCACATGGACCTGATGTGAGGGAGAATTTCAAGTTTTTGGCTGAAAACTCAGGTTCTAATTTTTATCCTAGAATGTGGCTAACAAAGAACTGGTACTCGGAGTGGAGAAAATGTCAATTCTGACAGTGTCCTGACGTTACTTGTATTTAAAGTATTGGCCTAAGTTAAATACTCTGATTTTTACAGGAATATATTTAAACTACTTGTCTGGTTTGTGGGGGTTGGTTTAGTTGAAACTAGACATTAACTTCTATAAATCACCTTAATTGTATGTAACAAACTGCTGCATGTTTTAGTACGCTGAAAGTAAACGAAGCTATGGTGGGATTATCATTCCCTCCGTTCTGTAGACTTCCTACCTTGCCCCAGACACCTCACATTTTCCAAGACGTCTTGCCGTTCAGAAAGTTTTGCAAGCATCAGCAGCAGTATGGCATTTCCTGGGACCTTATTAGAATGTAGAATCTCAGGCCCCATCCCACAACTACTGAATAATCATTTGCATTTTAACAAGAACCCCAGGCGATTCATATGTACATTAAAGTTAAAGCTTCATCGTTCTTAGTAACACATAATGATCTGGCATAAGGACTCAGTGAGGTTGCCAATAAATTAAGTACTTAGAAAACTTGATTTCATATATTATCAGATAAAATTACAGGTAGGTAGGAATTTTAGCTAGGCATATGGTTACCTAGAACAAAGCCACATGTCTCAGCCTCCTTGTCGGTATATGTAGCCACACAAGTCAGTACTGGCTACTGGAATTAGGCAGAAGAGATGTGCACCGCTTCCAAGTTGAGTGCTTTATAGGAAGAGGCATGCTCTCCCTATTTTCACTCCTGCTAACCGGAATGAAGACTCGATAGTGGGAGCTGGAGCAGCCATTTTTGGCCACATGATGGGAACTTTGTGTTAAGGTTGACAGAGCACCAAGATAGAGGGAATTTGGGTGCCTGATGATTTTTATAAAGGCACCATCCCAGCCCTGGACAGAGAAATAACACACTACTTTGAACCACTGTTAATTTGGATCCACATGACATCATTCAAACCTATAGCCTATTTAGTGCAGTCATGAAGCAGGCAACACCACTATCATCTTAGGACACCTTGGGATTGTTCACAGGAGACTAGGCTGAGGCCAGAGCCTCTCCGTTATGAGTGAAACTCTGCCCAGAGAGTCGCAATTTCTTCTCCATCTCCCCAGTTAAATTTCTCAGCAGATACATTATACGTGGCTCAGAGCTCACCTTGTGGTTTTTGCCTAGTGCTTTGGTACATATAATTCATTGTGGAGAAGAGAATGAAAAATTGCACATGGAGGTTTTTCCCTAAAAGTTTCAGTTTGAAAATGATTGGTCTTTTTTTTTTTTTTTTTTGAGAAAGTTTGAATTTATCTCTCAGCCGCTAAAACCAGAATTGAATAGCTTTGTGAGTGTGGGACTCACTCAAATAATTTCTCGTCATTAAATTCCTCTTTGGAAAACTGGACCTTTTTATTATCCCTCTGGTGGAAAGTAGAGAAATGGTGAGATAGTTGATAAGGAAATTCCAGGGGATGCCTCTATGTCTAAGTTCTCAGCTGTCCCCATGAGGTGGAGAAAGGGTCATTGTTTGATTAAGTCACATCAAGTCAGAGTCACTTTCTTTGCCTGTAACAGAGGGAATTCATACTTAGGTAGTGCAAGAATGATCTTCCCAAATCACTCAGAGGAGTTGAGTAAATTGTCCAAGGTCACACAGACTGTATCTGACAGACATAGCTTGAACCCAAGTCTTTTGAGGCAAAGTCCAATGCTCTGTCTCAGAGCCATTCAATAGCTAAAAGAAGTTAGAAGGACCCTGCTTTGAAGTTACTTGATCGGAGTGGTCAGTGAAGGGTGATTTCGTGAAAGCAGTAAGTCGAGATGATGGTAAACTGTTGGGTTTAGCAGGAACTTCAGAGCAGAACCTGAGATGGCCCTAGTGAGACTTGGAAAACTAGAGGGTATAACATCCAGCTAAGAACCAAATAGTTCTCTGGTTCTTACCAGGGAAGTGCCTAGAAAGGGTTCTCGTCCATTAGGTAAGCAAATCCTCTTCTGGGGCTTAATCTGAAGGGGATCTTAATGGATTTGAGCACATGTATTTACACGAACACCCATAATAGAATTGCTGGAGAGTTTGAGGCAGTGGAAACAACTTAAATGTCTAACAATAGGAGATTTAAAAAAATAAAGCATGGCACAGGCACATATAATATTCTATATAATATATAGAATATTATATAGCCAATAAAAACGATGATGGTAAATTTGTTCTTAATAATCTTTGGTTTGTGAACCCTTTTGAGGCTCCAAGAGCCATAGATCTTGTCCCCAGAAAAAATTTTGTACATACACACAAATGTCAGCTTATAATTTGAGTAGGCCTCTCAATTTTCCTGAAGCCAGTCCATGGGGCACTATGTTAAGAATCGCTGTATAAGATGTATTTTTAATGACCTGGAAAGGTGTTTGTGCAGAGCATAATTTTTTTGTTTTGCACAAAAAGCAGTTTATAAAATGGCATGTATAGGATGATAGAATTTTATTTTAAAAAGGTAAATATTTTTCTACCTATGCAGAAAAATAATCTCTACGAAGTGTTATCTCTAAGGGTGAGTTTTTAGATGACATTTATTTTATGCTTCAGTTCTATTTGTATATTAAAAGTTCTATAATAATCATGTATTTATTTGTGCAATCATTTTAAGCAGTCATTAAAAAAAATTTTGAGTGACTAGTTGAAAAAATTTGGCCGTTGTGCAAATAGGGGGCCCAGGACCAAGCTTAGAGCTGCAAGGACTCTGGAGGAGGCCAGGTGTGGGGCAGGTGTACCAAGGGCCCCATTGTCTGTTGTGGTAGGCCTAGGTGCCTAGCCCATCCCGATCTGGGCTACCCTGTCTGTGCTCTGGTAGAGGAGTGCAGTACTGAGCAATTACTTGAGCATAATCACTCGCTTCTTCCAGCTATAGTTTTTGGGATTCTGTAGAGCTCTCCCTGGAACATGACATTAAGCCAGTTACTAGCATGACTTAGAAATGGGAACATGCCCAGAGAAGGAGGCAGGGATGGAGACGGGGCTGGAGTCCCTGCTATATGCAGACCAGTGGAAGGTCCTAGGAGGCTGGCCAGAGGGAGAGATGACTAAACATGGGCAAGGCATTGTTTTCATGTATTTGAGGGCTGTCATGGAGAACACAGGATACAGCTGTGCAATGATTCAAACCAACATATGTACTACATCCTAGGCCTTGTGCTAAGAGCTGGAGAAATAGGTGCTGCAGTTTCTCCTGCAACAGAAGGTTTAATAGAGCATCCCACTATGGTCTTAGGTGTGCTATAATAAACATGTATAGGAGGAGCTCCAGGAAAGCAAAGGAACAAATGAACCACTCTGCCTGGGGAAGTTGTGGTGGATATTAAGGCTTAAGAGAACTTTTCCAGGTTTAGAAAGGTGGCAAAGAGAATTCTAGGCAGAAAGAGCAACAGATTCAAAAGTCAGAGGCATGAAAAATGGGTTACATAGGAAACAGAAGCAGGAGAAGAAGGCTGGAGATTTAAGTGGCCTCCGAAGTGTAGAGTCTTGAATTCTATGCTAAACACTTGGACCCTCATGATGGAAACTATAAAAGGTATCAATGCTTCCCCCATTCTGTGATGGAACTAAGTCCAGTGACAGCAGGTACAGCCAGTCAAACTTGCCTTGGAAGAGAAGGACCGTCCATTATGCAGAGGACAGATCGAAGAGAGATAGCTGCTCAGCAGGGCGTTTGTCAGAACTTTATGATCCCTCCCATCCTCAAGGAATGGCCCCAGCCTCAGCTTTCAGGGAAGTATATTTGTGCATTTCCTTCTGTGAAAGACACAGCCTGGAGGTACCATATTCTTTTGCTTTCTAACTTATTGAACTATGTAATACCTTAACCGCTTATAGCAGCATTCATCTGTGCAGTGTCTAAATCTCCTTGGGCGGTCATAACAGAATACCGTAGACTGAGTGGCTCATAAACAACAAACACTGATTTCTCACAGTTCCCGAGTCAAGATGCCAGCAGATCTGGTGTCTGGGGAGGGCCTGCTTCTCGATTCATAGACACCGTCTTCTTGCTGTGTCCTCACATGGCAGAAGTGGCAGGGGAGTTCTCTGGGGTCTCTCTTCTAAGAGCATTAATCCCATTTATAGGGGCTCTACCCTCATGACCTAATCACTCCCCAACATGTCCCACTTCCAAATACCATCACCTTGGAGATTGGGTTTCAACATGTGAAGATGAGGGCAGGGGGCACGGACATTCAGTCTATAGCAGAAAGGACCCTTCTTATTTGAAAAGATCATATGTGAAGCCACTCTGAGTAGCAGGTAAGCCCCCAAAGGTGCTGCTGATAGGTGCTCAAACAAAGGATCAGCTGTGGCTAAGTAGTCCAGCCTGAGACTATAACGGGAGTTTAGAGAGGTGTCTCCATCTCTGTATCAATGAGGAGTAGGAGCGATCAAGGGCATATAAGGGGGGGAGGGGAGGAGGCACTAGAGAGATGTTCTATGGCTGAGGACTCCACAGGGTAAATGAAGCTGGGGGTTTTCAGCCACACGCGTGGCTGTGCAGGTTGCAACTGCTCCAGCAGGTTGGCTGCCGGGGCCAGCTGGGGCTGCAGTGAAACCCATGTTCTGCTCTCTGAGTCATATTTCCTGCATCTGCACCTGGAGGGGTGCCTTTGTGGCTCACTGGTGACTTTGGGGAAAGCCTCTTCTGGAATAGCCTTATGATGAGGTGGCTGTTATGGACTGAATGTTTGTGTCCTCCCACCCTCATTCACATGTTGAAACATTAACTCCCAATATGGGGATATTTTGTGATGGGGCCTTTGGGAGATAATTAAGGTTAAATGAGGTTGTGAGGGTGGGGCCTTCATGATGGGATTCGTGCCTGTATAAAAGGAGGAAACACAGGCTCTTTTGCTCTGTCTGCCATGTGAGGATGCAGCAAGAAGGTGGTCATCTGCAAGCCAGGAAGGGTGCCCTCACCAGACACCATGGTGCCAGAGCCTTTCTTTTGGACTTCCCAGCCTGCACTGTGAGGCAATAAATGTCTGCTGTTTATGCCATCCAGTGTCTAGTAATTCATTATGGCAGCTGGAATTAAGAAGGTAGCCAGAGGAAGGTTTCACAAAGGGGATGCCTAATGGTGTTGTTGTGATATAATAATCCTTTTCCTATCACCTACATAAATGTCCAAGTATGTGCACTGTACTCAGTAGCACATTGTGTGAGATGTGTGTATGGACACGTAGAAATTGAGGAAAGGCTGGGTTTCTTCTCTGGCTTGTACAGTGTGGGATCAACAGCACTTGGAGAACCAGGAGCCCAGATTTAGAGACTTCAGAATGCAAGTCTCCCTTGGAACTGTGCAGGCCTTGGTCTTCCATGGAACATGGAGCTGATGCTTTGAGCCAACTTTATCTGGATTTTAAAGTGCAGGCAGGAAGCAAGTGACATCAGAATTACATTTCATTGTTTTGGTGCCTCCAGCAAGACGCCACGGATAATTTTATTTTATGGCTGTCTGTGTCTCACTTAAGTAAGCTAATATTGCATCACGGGTAGGTTATACAAATCATTGTTTTAAGGAAGCAGTTCAAAACACCAATTCTGTAAACAAACTGAGATTCTTATCTCTAGGAGCCAAAGGAGAATAGTTTATTTATGCATCATATCTTCTGGAATGTTTTTTTAGAGACTTTGTAAATTGAATAAGCTAGCTGAGTATAATGCATGATATGGAAGGTAAATAGTTAGACGCCCTGGGCTCAAGACCCAGCTCTTATGCTAAGTTGCTGTGTGAATTTGGGTACCTTCTATCTCTCTCTGATATATAATTTCCTGTGATATTGGAGTGTTAAACAAAGAAGATCTCCAGGGTCTGCATTAATTGAACCTAAATTAGTTGTATGAAACAGTGACAGATTGGATCGACATGACCTTCTTCCTCACGTAGGGGCATCAAGGTAGACTATAGGTGTCTCTATTCCAAGAAATCCTCAAGCGCCCAGGATCTCTTTGTTTTCCCCAAAAGCAGGGAAGCATAAAAAGCCAAGAAAAACATGCCACCTCTAACGGTCACATATACAACTTGGAAGCTGTACATCGCACTTCAACTCACGTCCCACTGGCCAGAACTTTGTCACATGTCCTCACATAAGCTGCAAGGTAGACTGGGAAATATTTTAAAATAATCTGTATTTTTTGCAATTACATTGCTAGCTAAACACTGGAGTTCCATCACTCTGAGAGAAGAGGAGAATGAGTACTGCAGAAAAATTAGAAGTCTCTGCCACAGCTTCCTTTCAGACCTAACAATCTAAGATTCCAGATGTTGTCAACAGCTTGGATGATCAGAGATCAAACCACCCTCCATCTATAGGGTCCTCTCTGCTGGGTGACTGGCAGGATGCCAGATCACAGAATTGGCAGGTGGTTTAGACCATCACTGTCCAACAGACACATGATATAAGTCATGTAGAAATTTTAAAACTTCTAGAAGCCACCGTAAAGAAAGCAAAAAGAAACAGGCAAATCAATTTTAATAAATTGTTTTTCAGGGGTCCTCAAACTTTTTAAACAGGGGGCCAGTTCACTGTCCCTCAGACCGTTGGAGGGCCGCTGGAGAGTGCGGGGCACATTCCACACATGTGCACTGTGGGCCCGGGACAAGTCGGCTGCTAAGCAGAACAGGCAGCGGCAGCAAAAACACCCGGCGGGCCGGATAAATGTCCTCGGTGGGCCGCATGTGGCCCGTGGGCCGTAGTTTGAGGACCCCTGTTATCTTATCTAATTCTGTAACCAATTTAAAAATTATTAATGAGCTATTTTACATTCCTTTTTCATATGAAGTCCTTGAAATTTAGTTTATAGTTTACACTTATAGTATACCTCAATTTGAACTGTGTTTTCAGTGCTAAATAAGTACATGTAGCTAGTGGCCAACCATAAATATAGACTATGTCTACTGGAATAATTGCACCATTGTATGCAACATAAATTATTTTTTTATAAAGGAAATCTGTTAATTTATTAAGGTTTAACTCAGTATTAAAATGTATATTAATACGAGAGAGAATATTATCCTTTCCCCTGAGGTTTTCCTATGAATAAGTGACTTTCTGGATCATGAGAGGTCTAACGAAATGCTCATACCAACTAAAGCCAGACAGAACCAGCTGGAGTCTAGTTCTGCCATTTGCAAGCTCTGTCATCACAGGCAAACTGCTTGACTTCTCCGAGCTCAATTTTCCATATCTGTTACAATGTCACTTGTTGAGGTTTTTTTTTTTTACCTGCATTTTTTGGAAGCTGGACTCAGCAGCAAGAGCAAAAATAAAAAATAAAGAATAAAAATATAAATTGAATAAAAAATAAAGAATTTGGATTGTAGCTTCAACTTTCCCTGGACTCTGTGAGACAAACAATCTTGTCTTCTCTTTGGATCTTACTTTTCCCATTTTGAAAGGTGGAGTGTAGTCTATTGGATGCTTACCAAATCCTCTTCATTTGACATTAATGTAAAACTAAAATATTCACATTTCTAGGCCATGGTTAGGGTGATGGTTGCTTTCTCAACTTCCAACTACTCCCAATAGTGAATGAAAGGGGGAACTGAAAGCTGGAAGTTTGAGACATCCATAGCAGTACAATGCTTCTGGATAAACACATTCTTTGGAGGAAGCGGAGGAAAAAATCAGGTAGAAACATGTCTTATGTTAGGGACTGACCCTTTAGCATGAGGGTTGAAAGCAGTCCCAGGAGCTCTCTATCCTTGATGTTGGAAGTGTAAATTGAGGAATCTTTCTGGAAGCTGATTTGGCAATAAGTATCGAAAGACATAAAACCTCTACATCCTTTCATGTAACAATTTTATGTCTAAGAGCTTAAGGAAACAATCTGGTGTTCGCAAAAATCTATTTATACAAGTGTTCGTTGCTCTATTGCTGACACCATCAGAAAATTGGAAATACTCTGGCTGCAAAAAAATAAGGAATTAGTCAAAAATGATGATATAGGCATATATGAGGATATTATTAAACCATTAAAAGCTATGTTTTCAAAGAATGTTTAATGATGTAGGCAAATACTTCACTACAGTGTTGACCATAAAAGATCACTAATAATAAGTTGGCTCCTTTGCGGAGGGTCCCCTTGTGTTTCCTGACTTTGCTTCCTTGTCCTCTGGTCCCTGTTTCTTCCTTCCCTCTTCAAATGTCCTCAGAGTGAATATTCATTTTCTTACAGGGCTGAATTTCTTAGCTCCATGCTCTTGATATTAGGGCTGGGTAGTCTTTGCAGCAGAGGTGGGGGCTGTCTTGTGCTTTGGAAGGTGTTGAGCAGCATCCCTGGCTCCTACACGCTAGATGCCTGTGGCACCTTCCTATAGTCAAGATAACCAAGATCGTGTCCAGACATTGCCAAATGCTTTCTTCAGGCTAAATAACACCCCTCTGCCCCAGTTTGGTAATTATTATTTTTGCCACAGAGATGTAGAAAAGGAGGGTTCTTCCTGATCTCTCTTTCTCTCCCTCTCTGTCTCTCTCTCTTTCACACACACCCCACTCAAGCACATCCTCATACTCATATTAACCAGAATATTTTCCAAGATAGCTCAGTCTGTGTGCACAGTAGGCATTTGCCTTTATGAAACAGTCTTCTTGTGCATCTCTGTCCACCATAAAAACAGGACTCTGTTAGTACGCAGAGCAGTCTCTCCTCTCAGTCACCCTCTGGTTTCCGGTATGAATGCAGGTGACTTCCCCTAATATCAGTGACAGCACTAGGAACAGAGGCCCAAAGGATTTTTACCGTTTGTTCTAGAAAACTCTTGTACAGGAAGGTAAAGCTGTAAACCAGTCAATAACTCCATTGTTAACCTCAAGCACTTCATGAAAATCCATTTATTCTGCCCAGGGTAATTGGGCGCTCATCTGGGTAAACATCGTCCTTCTTAAGACAATATATTGCTCTGCTGGCAAAACCCTCTTGCTTATCAAACAACTATTTACTTAGGAAGGCTCCCCCCCAAGTCTGGTGTCTCCTTGTCCACCAATCTGAAGCTGACAGATGACAAAGTCCTGCCTGAAACACTCGAATCCAGAGCCCCAAACCCAATAACTATCATTCTTGACCTCCTGTTTCTCAAGGGGGTATTTTCCCTCATTTGGCCAGTAAAAGCTGGGCTTTGTCTGATAAACAGTGGTCTCTCTGGAACTGTCGGGCCTCCAGAGTCTTTCTACTTTTAAAGAAGGGGGCACCGCCACAAAGCCTTCGACCCACTGATGGCCACTAAAAGACCAGGAAGAAATGTTGAAACAGCAGCTTTTCTGAATCTTGGGCCACATGAGATTCCTAGGCCTGATGTCCCCACACTGCACTCTATGAGTAGAAAGGAGGAGACATGAGGATTTACGATCCTTCTGCCCAAGGAGTGTGAATGCGGGTGGAATAGGGTTGGCGCACAAGCTTCATAAGCATAGAAAAAAGAAAAGCATAAAAACACATGCACACACACAAATAAACACACACACATGCATATATAAACATATGTATACGCATACATATATATGCACACATGTACATACAGTGCAATTGTGGGTGATTTCATTTTATACTTTTCTTTTTTTTATTTTTTTTTATTTTAGTATATTTTTATTTAACTTTATTTCCAAGGGATAGAAAGTAGTCTATAGAATTTCTTACTTGTTATAAGATTTTTAATATTAATAAACATTTTCATAATAAAGATATTATGGGAGTTAGAAAAGCAATGTAGAATATTATTCATACATCTGCCTCCTCTCTCACAATACATGCACTTTAGATATGAGAAATATGAGACTCAAAAAATGAATTAACTTGACCAAAAGAGCATTTGGGGGAGACTGGCGTAAGTCTAGACATATAAATCAATGAAATAGAATTCAGAATGCAGATATAAATGCATATACTTATGGTCAATTGATTTTTGACCAGAATGCCAAGAACATTCACTGGGGAAAGAATAGCCTTCAACAAATGGTGCTGAAACAACTGGATATCCACCTGCAAAAAAGAATTTGGACGCTACCACACATTATTTACAAAAATGAACACAAAATGTATCATCGACCTAAATGTAAGAGCTAAAACTATGCAACACTTAGAAAAAAACATAGACATAAATGCTTATGAGCAGAGAAATGCAAATCAAAACCACAATGAGATACCACCTAACCCCAGTGAGA